>CM031373.1:36604284-37204284 GCA_018208015.1 Medicago ruthenica | reverse complement strand
AAGAGCTTACATTTGACAGCCCCCCGCACCTCTTTGTAGGTGAGGACATGATAAGTGCTTAAATGTTGTTATATTTTGGTACAAATTTAGGCACTTATGTTTACTTGTTGTACAAGTTATCTTAGGATTAGGGCATAAATGTGTTAAAAATGCAATGAATGTGATCCTAAGCCTTACCCCATTTGTTTATGCAGGAAATACATGCTTGAACCTGATTGATGCAAAAGATTGAAGGTTTTCTTGATGCCATCGCTACAAGCGCAGGACTCATCGCTAGTAGCGAGGATAGGCAGAGATTTCCAGGAAGCCATCGCTTGAAGCGCAGCATCCATCGCTAGAAGCGAGCTTAGGCAGGGATTATCAGGAGTTCATCGCTTGTAGCGATGAACTGGACGCTTGAAGCAAGCCTAGGCAGGGAATTTCAAAGGCTGGTCGCTAGTAGCGACAGACCTGGTCGCTACAGCGACCAAAGGGGCGGTTTAATGCTGATGGTGACGTGGAGCTCTATGATTGGCCAACTGAAGTCCTCGCTACAAGCGACAGGCTGGTCGCTTGTAGCGAGCGTGCATTATCTCAGCATATTTAAGGATTTTTAAGCTCATTTCTTATATAGATAGTTTTTTATCAGAATATTTATTTTTCCAGAGCTTAGAAAACTTATAATCTTTGAGAGAGAATAGGCATAGAGGGAGAAAAACTTCATATAGCAATTAGATTTGGATTGAAGAGGATCTTAAGAAGCTTTGAGACATCAAGCTTTCACATATCTTCATCTTTCTTTCCTATTTTGCAAGAGTTGTCATGAAAATGATCAACCAATCTCCTTTGTTGGGATTGATAGGTAATCAATCACTCATGTTGTAAACTTTTGATTATTCAATATATGATTCTAGCAATTTTTATATACCATTGAATTTCTTCTTGCTTTTCAATCTTATGTTTGATTTAAATGTTGTTGAAAAAGGCTTTTGAATCTAGGTTTAGAATGATTTTCTATCAAGATAAGAAATTCTAGAAATGGGATTTGGTTTTGATAATTACATTATAGTATTGGATCATAATGCTTTTGGATCGTTTAATAGATTGAGAAATCATCGATTAAACGATACAATCGATCTCACGATGTCATTTGGGAAATCAATGATGTTGATGAGCAATACGTAATAATGCAATATATAAGAAAACGCTAGAATTCGTATTTGTAATCAATCGGATATAACCAATGTTTGATTGATGAAAGTCAATCCTAAACACCTTCTATGTCCTATTACTCTACCATTTATTTATTATGTTTTAAAAGTATGAGTAGTGTAGTAAAACAAACGATTAAACCCTAACTTAAGACGATAATCGAAGTTGAACGGAATATGATATCACATTAATCCCTGTGGAACGATATAAAAACTAATACTTGCATCTGCAGTACTTAACAAAATGGCGCCGTTGCCGGGGATTAAAGTTTTATGATGTTATAATCATTGCAACTTTAATTATGGTTTTAAGCATTTTTGCACAAAATTCTTTTATGTATATAACTAATACTCTTATCCATCTTGTTTGCTAATTCTTTGTGGTCAGATTATTGAAATCGTTTATGCGAGGTCAAGTTTCCGAGGACCAACTTCTTTTTGATTCCGAGATTGAAAGAACAGCTCGTAGAGCCAATAGCAAGAATCGGAGAAAGAAGCAACAAGCTAAGAGGAGGCAACAAGAGGAGAGTTCTGTTTCTAGTCATTCATCAAGTCCTAATCCAAACCAAGAGTTACATATGGCTGCAGCTGGAGATGGTGCAGGAGGTTCTGGGATTCCATGTATTAACAGTCCACGTCGTTTTGCACAATTGGGGAAAGCAACGCGGACTACCAAACAAACGGAAATGAAGACGGGGATCTTGCAAATTCTATATGCTAATCCATTCTCAGGATTAGATCATGAAGACCCGTTCCAACATCTCACAAAATTCTATGAGATTGCGGGAACCCTTGGTGAGACGGAAAATAATGAGGAGGCAATGTGGATGAGAATGTTTCCACATTCATTGATAGGCAAAGCGAAGGAGTGGTACTTGGACCAACCTCCTACGGTGATGACAAACTGGAATACACTTGAGGAGAAATTCCTTGAGAGGTTCTTCCCTCAGAACCGGTTTATGGAGGCGAAGACAACAATTGCGGTGTTTTCACAAGGTACAAGTGAAACACTATGTGAAGCCTGGGAGCGTTTCAAGTCAATGCTCAGACGATGTCCGAACCATGGATTTGATGAGTTAACATAAATTCATCTCTTCCGGAACGGAATGCAACAACAATCAAAGCTTTTGCTTGACGCTGCAGCTGGTGGTTCTTTAATGGCCAAGAGCGCGGAGGATGCTGTTGCTATTATTGACAGAATGGCATTGAACGATCACCAAGCTCATCACAACCGGAGCCAAAGCCAAAGGAAGACTGGAATCTTAGAGTTGGGAACTAATGATGCGATCCTTGCACAAAACAAGTTGCTCACGCAACAAGTGGAAGAGTTGACAAAGAAAATGGCCAACCTTCCCCAACAAATGAAGGACATCCAGAACGAGCAAAGAAGACAACACCAAGTCGCATCTTGCGAGCTTTGTTCGGGAGACCACCCAACCGGATTCTGTCCACCCCCCACAGAAGAGGTAAGCTATGTTGGTAATCAACCAAGGCCTCAACAATTCCAAAACCAATTCCAAAGTCATCCAAACAACTTCCCAAGAGGGAATAACCCTAATTATGGCCAAGGTTGGAGAGGAGAAGCTGGGCAGTACAACCGACAACCTTACCAGAACTATAACCAATATCAACCTCCACAACAAAACCGCAACCAATCCACTGATGAGACCCTCAATCTATTCATGCAGCAGTCAATGGCCAACCAGAAGAACACTGATGCGTCCATTAAAAATCTGGAGACGCAGGTGGGTCAATTGGCACAACAACTTTCACAAGCTACTCAACAAGGCGGAACCTTTACCGCCAACACACAAACCAACCCGAAGGATCATGCATCATCATCGAAATGACAATTAAGTCATTTTGATGAGGAAGTCCTTGCAACAAGAGACAACGAAAATTGCAAGGCAATAGCTACAAGGAGCGGGAAGGTAATTGGCCAAGGTATCGGGGACAATTTAGAAGTAGAGAGAAAGGTGGTTGAGAATGAGGTGAAAGAGAAGGATGAAGATGAAGGGCATGAGGAAGAAATAGAAGATGTACATATAGAGGATGTAGAAGTAGAAAAAAATAATAAGGATGTAGTTGAAAATGAAAACATTGTATGGAAGAAGGATGTGGTGAAGGAGAAGAGCAAGAAGCAAGATATAGTGAAGAATGCACCAACACCGCACCTACCTTACCCAACTACACCAGCCAAAAAAGAGAAGGAGAGGCAGTTTGCTAGGTTCCTTGAAGTTTTCAAGAGATTGCAAATCAACATACCATTCTCGGAAGCCTTAGAGCAAATGCCTACCTATGCCAAGTTCATGAAGGAAATCCTTTCCAAGAAGAGGAGGTTCAATGAAGAAGAAACAATTTTGCTAGATGCAAATTGTAGTGAGATCATCCAGAACACATTGGCAAGAAAGAAGAGAGATCCGGGCAAAGTTACATTGCTCGTGTCCATTGGCAATGTTGATGTCGGCAAGGCACTTATTGATTTGGGTTCAAGCATCAACCTAATACCACTATCCGTTGTCAAAAGGATAGGTCATATAGTTGTGAAGAGAACCAACTTAACCTTGCAATTAGCCGACAAATCCTACACTCGTCCATTGGGAATTGCTGAAGACGTGTTGGTGAAAGTCGACAAGTTCTTGTTCCCCGTCGACTTTGTAGTGATGGACATTCCGGAGGATGATGACGTACCACTACTTCTTGGAAGAACTTTCATGCAAACGGCACGGATGATGATTGATCTTGACGGAGGCTTAATGAAGGTCCGTGTGGACGATGAAGAAGTCAATTTCAACATCCATGAAGCCATGAGGTTCCCTAGTGATAAAGCTGCGTGTCTCAAGATGGATGCAACGGAAGAATTGATAGTTGATACGAGAAACCAGTTGCACGATTTGACGCATCTTGAGAGAGTTTTGACAAACGCACTAAGTATCCTAGGAGAAGAAGATGAGCTAGAGCTTGAAGAGTGTTTGAAGGAGCTCGATTCGTTGAAGGAAATTCCTCCTCATAAAGCAATAATCGAGGAATTAACGAATGATGCTAAAGTAGAAGAAGTGAAACCGGAGATGAAGATATTACCCTCACATTTGAAGTATGTGTTTCTTGATCAAGAGGGTACCAAACCGGTGATCATTAGTAGCTCCTTATCAAACCATGAAGAAACCAGATTGGTCGAAGTTTTGAGGTCCAACAAGGAAGCAATAGGTTGGACACTATCCGACTTAAAAGGGATAAGTCCTTCCTATTGTATGCATAAGATCATGATGGAAGAGGATTATAAGCCGGTGGCACAACCTCAAAGACGGCTAAACCCAAACATGAAAGAAGTAGTCCGGAAAGAAGTAGTGAAGCTGCTAGAAGCCGGCATGATATATCCGATCTCGGATAGCTCTTGGGTTAGTCCGGTTCAAGTTGTCCCTAAGAAGGGAGGTATGACGGTTATCACAAATGAGAAGAATGAGCTCATACCGACGAGAACCGTGACCGGTTGGAGGATGTGTATTGACTACCGGAGGTTGAACAAAGCAACGAGAAAGGATCATTTTCCTCTACCATTTATGGATCAAATGCTAGAGAGGCTGTCAGGACAAGCTTTTTACTGTTTCCTAGACGGGTATTCAGGTTACAATCAGATATCAGTGAATCCAGACGATCACGAGAAGACTGCTTTCACATGTCCTTTTGGGGTATTCGCATATCGACGCATGCCGTTCGGTTTATGTAACGCTCCAGCAACATTTCAAAGATGCATGCAAGCTATATTTGCCGACTTGATAGAGAAAAGCATTGAAGTGTTCATGGACGACTTCTCAGTTTTCGGGTCATCATTTGATTTATGCTTGGAAAATCTGGATACGGTACTGAAAAGGTGCAAGGAAACCAACTTGGTGCTCAATTGGGAGAAGTGTCACTTCATGGTAACCGAGGGTATTGTCCTTGGTCACAAGATCTCCTCCAAGGGTATCGAAGTTGATAAAGCTAAGGTCGACGTGATAGGGAAACTTCCACCACCAGTCAATGTCAAAGGAATCCGAAGCTTCCTAGGCCATGCCGGGTTCTATCGGAGATTCATCAAAGACTTCTCAAAAATCGCAAAGCCATTGAGCAATCTGCTCAACAAAGATAAGTCTTTTGATTTTGATATTGACTGTTTAAATGCATTTAATAGTTTAAAGGATAGCTTAACATCCGCACCCATAATCACCGCACCAAACTGGATATACGATTTTGAACTTATGTGCGATGCTAGTGATTATGCGGTAGGCGCGGTGTTAGGTCAACGCAAAAACAAAATTTTTCATGCTATACACTACGCAAGTAAAGTTTTAAATGACGCACAAGTCAATTATGCTACCACTGAAAAAGAATTACTTGCCATAGTGTTCGCATTAGAAAAATTTCGTTCGTATCTCATAGGTTCGAAAATTGTTATCTGGACTGACCATGCAGCTATCAAGTACTTGATTACCAAACCCGACTCAAAGCCGAGACTCATCCGTTGGATGTTGCTACTCCAAGAGTTTGATTTGGAGATTAAGGACAAGAAGGGGACTGAGAACCTAGTAGCTGATCATCTGTCCAGATTGGTGAACAAAGAGATAACGAAGAATGAAAGGGACATCCTTGAAGAGTTCCCGGATGAACAGTTGCTTACGGTGCAAGAAAGACCATGGTTCGCGGACATGGCCAATTACAAAGCAACGGGGTTCATTCCGGAGGATTACACATGGCAAATGAAGAAGAGGTTGTTGAGAGACGCCACTCAATTCATTTGGGATGACCCATACTTATTCAAGATTGGAGTAGACCACTTAATAAGAAGATGTGTTGCTAGAGAAGAAGCCAAGGACATCATGTGGCATTGTCACAACTCGCCATATGGTGGTCACTACAGTGGAGAAAGAACTGGAGCTAAAGTTCTTCAAGCTGGCTTTTATTGGCCCTCGTTGTTCAAAGATTGTTATGAACATGTGAAAGAATGCGAGAGTTGCCAGAAGACCGGAGGGATTTCAAAGAGGAATGAAATGCCTCTACAAAGTATCCTTGAAGTCGAAGTCTTCGATTGTTGGGGTATTGACTTTGTAGGGCCATTTCCATCTTCTTTGAACAACGAGTATATTCTGGTGGCTGTTGATTACGTTTCAAAGTGGGTTGAAGCAATTGCATCTCAGAAAGCCGACAGCAAAACGGTGGTCAAGTTTCTGAAAAGGAACATCTTCTCCCGATTTGGAACTCCAAGAGTGCTAATAAGTGATGGAGGTTCTCACTTCTGCAATCAGCAGTTAGCAAAAGCACTTGAGCACTATGGAGTAAAGCACAAGGTAGCTTCACCATACCATCCACAGACGAACGGTCAAGCCGAGGTATCCAACCGTGAAATCAAGCGGATTCTTGAGAAGACCGTGTCATCTTCAAGGAAGGATTGGGCGATGAAACTGGACGAAGCGTTGTGGGCCTATAGGACCGCATACAAAGCTCCTACGGGTTTCACACCATTCCAATTGGTGTATGGGAAAGCATGTCACTTGCCGGTCGAGTTGGAGCACAAAGCGTTTTGGGCGCTCAAGTTTTTGAACTTTGATCAAGAGCAAGCTGGGGAGAAGAGGAAACTTCAAATGCATGAGTTAGAGGAGATGCGTGACCAAGCCTATCAGTCAAGCAAGCTCTATAAGGAAAAGGTTAAACGTTATCATGACAAGAAGATCATGAAGAGGGAATTCAAGCCTGGTCAGATGGTCCTGCTGTTCAATGCAAGACTGCGATTATTTCCGGGTAAATTGAAGTCCAAGTGGTCCGGTCCGTTCATGATAAAGGAAGTAAAACCTTATGGAGCTGTGGAACTTGAGGATCCTATCACCAAGTCGAGGTGGACAGTGAATGGACAAAGGCTTAAGCCATATTTTGGAGGTGAAGTCGTTCGACACACGACGACGATTTCACTCATCGATTCATATGCATAAGCGAAACAGGCGTCGATCTAATGACGTTAAACAAGAGCTTGTTGGGAGGCACCCCAATTTTGTAAGTATGTTGTGATTTTAGTGTTAGTTTACTTCTGTACAAGTATTTATGTATGTTGGGAAAGTAGCAAGAACTCTTAAATTTATTTTTCTGTTTTCTGTCATGGTCGCTACAGCGACCAACTCATCGCTGTAGCGACGGATTTTACACTACGTCGCAGTAGCGACGCACTTGTCGCTTGTAGCGACAGTTTTTGCACTTGCGCTTGTAGCGCAACAGTACGCTTGTAGCGATGGGCTTTTTGCTTGTCGCTGTAGCGACGAATCGCGCGCTTGTAGCGAGCGTATCAGAAAACAGTTTTATAATACCCAGGCCAGTCCTGTCGCTTCAGCTACCCCCCAACCACTTTCATTTATTATTATAGCCGTTTTAAACTTACATTTTCGCATCTGTAACATTCCATTAACATCCATATCATTTCTGCATCTCTGTTCATTTCTATTTCTGCAAATCTTCAACACTTCACTCTGTACCTGTGTTAATCTTGCTAAATCAACACTTCAGGTATGTTATTCGACCTTGTCTGTTCCTAGTTATAAGCTTTTTACTGCTTTTTGGGTGCTTGCATGTTGATTTAGAATTTTAGGGTTTAGGGTTTACGAATTTTGAACTTAAATCATGCCCTTTTGTATACCCATTGTCTATACTTAGTTAAGTTGTTATAAATGAACGAAAATCACTAGGAAAACTCTCTTTTAATCCTCTTGTTCATAGGATTTCTATTTTGGAAAAAACCTTTTGTAAAAATTCAAAATAAATTAGGGTTTTTGAGGATTTAGGAAGTTTAGGTGATTGTTAGTCATTTATTTTAGCTTTAATGTTGATTTCGCATGCTACAACCAAGTTTAAATCAAGAAAAACATGAAAATCTGAAAAGGGTCTTCCTCGCTACAGTACGCTTGTAGCGAGGGAAAGAGGCATTTTCTGGGTTTCGTCGCTACAGCGACCAAGCTGTCGCTTGTAGCGAGCGTACCCAGAATTTGTTTTATTTTTGTTTTGATTGATATATGACTTGTGTCCTACCTGACTTTTATCTGTTTTGATCAATTGTGTAGGAATGGCACCCAAAACATCTTCAAAACGTCAAAGGAACGTTGAAAGTTCCTCGTCAAGACCAAGGGTCAATATTCCACAACACGATGCAGCTCGTTTCCTCAGCTGGAGGAACCAAGAGAGATACGAGGAGCTGAGGACAAGAAGAATTTGGTCAGAGAAAAGGTTCGAGATTTCAGAAGAAGGGGAATATGGCGGCTTAGCAGCCATGATAAATGAGAGGAAGTGGGGCATTCTTTGCACACCACCGAGGAGGATCAACTATGAAATCGTGCGCGAGTTTTACGCGAACGCGATCCCCGCCGATCCGTCTGATGAGTTTACCTTCACGACTTACGTGCATGGGCGCACCGTCACATTCGACCGCATGTCCATCAACTCATATCTGGGCAAGCCGTTGGAGCTAGTTGATGATGAAGAAGATAATCCGCTTGCACCCACAACACTTTGTGATTTCGGTGAGCGTCAGAGGAGTGGTGACTGGGACCACGACAGCATAGCACAGGACATCTTCCAAGCGGGGAAGAGTTATGACGTGAGTAGGGCTTCGGGTAAGCCCTTCCGAGCATTCCGTGAGCACATGACCACTGAGGCTCAGGTAATCCTTACCCTGATTTTATATAACATCCGCCCCAAATCTCACACCTCCTCCACCACTTTAGATGTGACCCCCCTAGTCCATTACATCCTCACTCAGCGTCAAGTGGACGTAGCTAGGCTGATTGCTAATGAGATGAGGATAGTTGCTGAAAGTGGACTATTACCCCCGGCCAAACCTAAATGTCCTTTGACTTTTCCCGGGTTGATTATGGGTCTATGTAGGAGAGCTAGAGTTCATATGCCATCACAAGTTGATGAGGAGATTAAAAATCCTATTGATGATAGATACATCAATAGGTATTGCTCTGCACCTGCACCTGTTACCCCACCACCACCACCTCATACCTCAGCCGGACCGTCATCCTCAGCAGGACCTTCTCATATGCCACCACCACCACCTCAGACTACTAGCCATCCTAGCTACCCGACCATTCCACCTTTGGACTTATCGAGTTGGGATTCAGCTACTGTGAGCTCTCTTCTGTTGGCGCAGAATGCGTCAAATCATCGGGCACTTACTACGCTTCAGAGCCATCTGCACGACACACTACAAGAAAATTGCCATATACCTACGGAGGTTAATAGCGACAGACGAAAAACCGTAGGTATTGAAAAGCTTTACCTACGGAAGTTGCCGTAGGTATAGACATCTAAAAAAAAAAAAAAAAAAAAAAAAAAATACAACAGAGCGCGCGTACTAAATTATAGACAGGGAAAAACCCCACTTTTTCCCACCTCTAAATTGCAAAAAAGACTAATAAAAACAAAAAAAAAAAACCAAAGTCCATTATTCACGTTTCCATTCCAGAACACGGTTTCATTCTTCTCAGCAGTCCAGAATCCAAACCGTCACTCTTCCAAATCGAAACCCCACTCTTCCAAATCCGAAAATGGCCAAATCAAAACCTCACTCTTTCTTCCCTGATTGAAACCTCAGCCTCTCTTGTTCTCACCGTTCCTAAATCGCGACACTGTTCATCAAAGCCAAATTGAAATCCTTGAAGAGAAACTGAACGAATCTGAAGTCAAATCCCTCTGTCTCAAAGCCATCAAGATCCTGTAAGCCATCAATTTTCACGTTTCTTCTGTTTTTACGTTCTGTAAGCCATCAAAGGACACAATTCTGTTATTAGGTTTTCACTATTTTCACTTGATTTTTTGATTTGTTTTTACTATAATATTTGTTGATTTTTTTATTTGTTTTTACTGTAATATTTGCTGCTTTTTTATTTGTTTTTACTATAATATTTGTTGATTTTTTTATTTGTTTTCACTGTAATAGTATTTCACTTACTGGCACACTGTAATAATAAGTGATTTTATTTTTAGGGTATCTTTCAAGGAGATTTTGTAGGTTTGAGGAGTGTTTGGATTGATGTATTTGCTCTTATATACTGGCATAAGTGTTGTGAGACTGTTATTTGGAAAGAACTTATAAAACAGCTTATGACATGTTCATAAGCTGTTTTCAGCTTATTTTCGTAAGTCATCAAAGATAGGTTATGAAAATAGCTAATAGTTTATGCAAAAACAATATAACTTGATTTTGGCAAGAACTAATAATTTTGTGAGACTGTTGTTTGGCAAGAACTTATGAAAACAGCTTACTATTTGTTTTAATTTTGGTTATAGCATCATGGTTGGAAGATTCTCTAAAATTATCCTTGGTTATAATATATGTTGTTGGTGCTTTTTGATCTCTTGGTCATCGTGTGTATGTTTGGAGTAATAAGCTTAAACTAAATGTTCTCAACATGTTTGTTAAATTGTGTACATGTAAATAATTCATTTGATTGTTTCTACATGTTTTTGTTTACTGTTATTGCACTCTATCATGATCTTGATTATGCGAGATGTGCATTTGTTTATCTTTTTTAAAACGATACCACTTGTTTTACCAAATATAGCTTCATTTTTTTTCTTCTATTAATCGAATATGGAGGAATGCTTTAGTCATAGGATTAATTCAACTAAAGTCTTGGAAATGCCCTTGGTTTTTCTCTTCTTTTGGGATGTTTTTCCTTAATTTTCTATTTCTTGTAACCCTTAAAAGAAAGTATGTGAAAAGAGTATTAATGAAAAGCTTATTAGTGTGGTTGCTCGGGAAACATCAATAAATTTAATTGGAAGAAGAATGAAACAATAAATTCATAAAGAAAGATCACATTGCTGAAGCTTTACACAAGTCAACCAAGTTTTCCATTATGGTATCTAATAATGTGTAATAATAATCATGTTAATAGTAAAATATACACATCTACCACCAAAAGATTGAAAACTTGTCTCTCTTTAGTACCAAGGCAATACATCAAAGATTGATGAGAAGACCTTTCCTATAGAAATCATATACTGTAAAACAAAAATATCAGAAAGTTCCACATATATTTCAGAACTTGAACCATAACTTTAAATTGTGTTCCACAATTGCAACGATTTTAGAGGTCTCTGCACAAGAGTTCTTACTCTTCCACAATTTGCAAATAATTTTATAGTTACTTGGTTCCCACTTTGAGAGGGAAATACTATTAATTTAACCGTTTAGTACTAGTTTTGATCAACGATTGTAACTCACTCACACATTTTCACGAATTCATTTGCTATATTTAGCATTTAGCTTAAATGTTATATATCTATTTTACTAAGTGAGCTTGTTAATGATTCGTTAATTTCAGTTCCAGTTCGTGACTTGTTCGTTCCTGTTTGTGACTCGTGTTATAGTTCTCTCATCACTCTGCTCTTCATCTACAAATTACTGGTATATTTTGCTTTCTCATTCTTGTTTTATTCGATTTTGATTCAGATTTTTGTTATTGCTTCATTTTAATTGTTGTGTTAATTTAAATCTATGAGTTGTGTTGTGTTAATTTGAACTATTGATCATATGAGTTGTGTTGTGTTATTTTGATTTTCTAATGTTAAGCTCTTTACTTTGAATAGTACATTGATTGTCAATTTTGATGCTTTGAACATTGCATGTGTATCGCTTCAATTTTATGTTTAATGTGTATTGGATGTGATTGGGACCGATTGGGATTGTAAGGAATGGCTATTTTTTTTTTATAAACAACCAATTTATTAGTTATAGTATTTTTTTCCTGAATAGAGTGGCCCTTCCCAACAACACTCAGATTCGTGTTGCTGCCATAGGCTTGGAATCAGGTGTGAATCAAATGACGCATAGAGAGTGGATGCATGATCCGACAAAACAAAGTAAAGATTATATTGAAGGGGTTAATGAATTTCTTGAATTTGCTTTTCGAAATTCAAAAACCAACAAAATATTGTGCCCTTGTACAAAATGTGCTAATTATCACAAAGGGTCTCGCACAAGTGTTCGTGAGCACTTAATTGATCCACGGCGTGGATTCGTTAGAGGTTATAGGCAATGGATATTTCATGGTGAGGAGCCTAAAACTTCAAGTCGAACAACTGAACATGTAGAAATGGAGCATGACATGGATGGATTAATTAATGATGTTTTTGGAATTCATTTGATGGAAGAGGCAGCTTTAGGTGAAGGTGAAAGAAATCCACAAGTTGGAGAAAGTAGTAAGTTTTACCAATTAGTGAAGGAGAATGAGGAAATGCTCTACCCAAACTGTAAGAAGTATAGCAAGCTATCATTTATGGTACATTTGTATCATTTAAAGTGTCTTAATGGATGGAGTGACAAGTCATTCTCTATGTTGCTAGATTTATTAAGAGATGCTTTACCAGAAGGGAACATTTTGCCGAAGTCATACTATGACACAAAGAAGATGATTTCAGGGTTAGGTTTGGGGTATGAGAAGATCCATGCTTGTCCTAATGATTGCATCTTATATCGAGATGAATATGTCAACGATCAAGTTTGTCCAAAGTGTGGTACGTCAAGGTGGAAAACAACTAATGAAGATGTACAAGCTAATGGAATGGAAACTTCTGATAAGCGAAAGAACTTACCGGCTAAGATCCTTCGATGGTTTCCATTGAAACCAAGGCTGCAAAGGTTGTTCATGTCCTCAGAAGTTGCTGAATCAATGAGATGGCACCATGAGGGTAGATTGAATGACGGCTCTCTTAGGCATCCGGCTGATTCCCTTGCTTGGAAGGATTTTGCAGATCGATATCCAACGTTTTCGTCAGATGCTCGTAATGTTCGATTAGGACTAGCTTCTGATGGGTTCAACCCTTTCAAGACTATGAGTATTAACCATAGCACTTGGCCTGTCATTCTAATTCCTTATAACCTTCCTCCTTGGATGTGCATGAAACAACCATTCTTCATGTTATCACTACTAATTCCCGGTCCAAAAGGTCCTGGAAATAACGTTGATGTTTATCTACAACCATTAATACAAGAGTTGCAAGATTTATGGGCTAATGGAATTGAAACATTTGATGCTTACAAGAGAGAGACATTTCAACTTCGTGCTGCTATAATGTGGACAATCAACGACTTTCCCGCATATGCTAACTTGTCTGGATGGAGTACTAAAGGTCAATATGCATGTCCATGTTGTGGTATTGAAACTACCTCACGATGGTTAAAGCACGGTGGAAAATTTTGCTATATGTGCCATCGTCGTTGGTTAGCTCCTAAACATAAGTGGAGATTGAATAGTAAGGATTTTGATGGAACTCGAGAGTTAAGGAAACCTCCTAGAAGACTTCACGGGGATGATATTTTAAGTCAGATAGATGAATGTTTAGAAGAAGGTCTAGAAGATGGGGCAACCCCTTGGAAAAAGAAGAGCATTCTCTTCACATTGCCTTATTGGCAATATAATGTATTGCATCACAATCTTGATGTGATGCATATTGAAAAAAATGTTTGTGATAACATCATTGGTACATTGTTAAACCAAGAGGGAAAATCTAAAGATAATTACAAGGCGCGAGCTGATCTTGTAGATATGGGCATAAGAAGTATGCTTCATCCTCAACCTAGCCCCAATAGTAGTACAATGTGTTTGCCTAGAGCATGTTATCAAATGACTAACAAAGAAAAAGATGCTTTTCTAAGCATCTTGAAGAATGTAAAATGTCCAGATGAATGCTCATCAAGCATCCCACGATGTGTGCAAGTCAAGCAACGCAAGATATTTGGCTTAAAAAGCTATGATTGTCATGTTTTGATGCAAGAGCTTCTTCCAATAGCATTAAGGGGTTCATTGCCAGATAAAGTCGCTTCAGTTTTGATAGATCTTTGCAATTTCTTCAAGCAAATATGTTCTAAGGTACTTAATGTGGAATTTCTATCACAATTGGAGACTCGGATAGCCATAACACTTTGTCAGCTGGAAACAATTTTCCCTCCTTCATTTTTTACTGTTATGGTGCATTTGGTAATTCATTTGGCAAATGAAGCAAAGGTTGGTGGACCCGTACAATATCGATGGATGTATCCTGTTGAGAGGTATGGATCGTATAGTATGAACAATTTGTTTTATTGAATTTGTTTTGATGGGTTATTTGGATGCTAAGAGCATGATGCATAAAATAAATTAAATTCATTTTCAGGTTTCTTCTTACTCTTAAGTCCTTTGTACGTAATAGAGCACATCCAGAAGGATCAATTGCAGAAGGTTTTTTGGCCAATGAATGTCTAACATTTTGTTCACAATATCTATCTGGAGTTGAAACTAGGTTGAATCGACCTAGCAGAAATGATGATCAAATGGATTCTACATTGAAAGATAATGTCACCTTTTTACATCCAGTTGGACGACCTTTAGGTGTGAAGAAAAAACAGAAGTTCCAGTTAGGGAAGCGGAGGAGAGTGAGGAGGACTAAACTTGACAAGAAAGAGTTAACACAAGCACATAGATATGTGCTTTCTAACTGTGATGCAGTTTCTCCATATATAGAGTAAGACACAAATCATATTTCATTTTTATACTAATTATGAAACAAAATCGGAATTTCTTACGTAGTTTTCACTATCATAATTTTTAGTGAGCACCTGGAACTAATTAAGAGACAAAATCGGAAGCAGAGATTGTCACAACTTGAAATTGACAAACAACATGGTCAAAAATTTACAGAGTGGTTTAAACAAAGGGTAAGGATTAAATAATTGAAGAATTTACTAGTTTAGTGACTATTTTTATATTTCAACTTACTATTTTTAATAAAATCTTTTAGATTCATCGCTTGGATGAAGAAGGGAGCCCACAAGTTACTCATAAGCTTAGATGGTTAGCGCGTGGACCATATGAGGTTGTTAGAAGATTCACGGGTTATGCAATTAATGGTTTTAGATTCCACACAAAGGAGAGAGAGAGATATTTGAAAACACAAAATAGTGGAGTAGTTGTTAAGACAAAGACTTCCAAAGATGAAGTGAATTATTATGGGGCAATAACTGATATATTCCAGTTGGATTATTCTAACAAGTACAAGGCTGTATTATTCAAATGTGATTGGGTTAATATCAAGAAAGGTGTCAAGAGAGATAAATTTGGGACAACACTTGTGAATTTCAAATATTTGAAACATACCGGGAAAGATATTTGTGATGACCCATTTGTTTTTGCATCACAAACTAAAAAGGTGTTTTATGTATATGATGAGAGAAACAATGATTGGCCTGCTGTTCTGGATGCAAAGGTTAGAGATATATATGATATGGGTGATGAGGAATCTAATGAAATTGAAGAAATTCACGAGCAACTAACACATGACACAAGTGAAGTAACACATAATATTGATGATTTGGTTCGGCTGGAAGTTGACGATGATAATGCTTTCTTTGAAGTTGTGGTCGATGTTAACAATTTAGGTGATGAGGAGGATGAAGATGATGAGTGGAACAATATGATGGAGATATGAATAATTTTGTTATGTCTTGTTTTGGTTATGTTTTGGTTTTGTATTGTGCTGGTTATGTTTCTGTTTATGTAACTAAAAAAGATTAAATATTGTTTCTAAGTTCTATGGAAATCTTAATATTATTGGTTTTGTTTTTGTGTATGAAATTAAGCCCATCTTCTCTATGCATTTGTGCTTTATGGACATCTTAATATTACTTTGAGTGCTAATATATTGAGTTGATATTATTTAAAAAATATTTTCTTATTTAGAGCAGCAATGGCTCGAAGAAGGAAATTGAGTATTGGGCATCGAGAAAATAGTAATGAAGGAAGACAGCCCATTCCCACAAATTCAGACTCAACCAATGTGCAAGGAAGTAATGGTGCAGAAACTGGTTCTGGTCCTATTCATACTGAAAGTGTCGTACATGAGTTTGTAGAATCTCACTCCATTCCTTCTGACATAGAAGCTGAAGAAGAAGAACATATTGTGGAAGGTATAAATTATATACCATTTTCTATTTTGTTCGTTTGTGTTATTTGAATTTGTTTTTATGTTATTATGTCTTTCCTTTTACTTATGGATGTAGAACCTAAACGACGTAGAGGTCCAACAAGAATGTTAGATATATGGGAAATGGACGATGATTTCATAATTGTTAAGTTGGATAACTATGGACGACTAATTGGTGAGGAAGGGACGGCTTTTACACGTTTTTTAGGCAGTATTGTAAGAAGGTCTCAATTTGCACCCATCAACATCAAATCTTGGAAAGAAATGCCCTCAAAGTATAAAGAAGCGATGCTGGAACAAATAGAGGTATTATGTTTGCAAGTTTTTTATTTATTTTTGTATCAGGTTTTGTAATATAACTTACGCTTTTTATTTAACATCTCTTAATGTGTAGAAACGATTTGAGTTTGTTCCTCCAATAACTGATGTAACGCGAGAAATGATAAAATCTGATTTGAATGAAAAATGGAGACAATGGAAGGGTGATTTAAAGGCAGCTGGATTTGACTCAAGTAAAACAATAGAAGAAATTGTATCTGGAATTGCATTACGTGATGTTAGGATTGATGAAGTTCAATATCGTGGGTTGGTTGAACATTGGTTCTCTGAAAAAGCACAAGTAAGTCATACATATTATAAGTAATACACTAAAATGCGTATTATTAAGACTAATATTTTATACCAATTGTAGAAAGTGAGCGCAATCAATAAACAAAATCGTGCCAAGTATCAGGATGTCCATTGTATGGGGACAAAAAGTCTCCCAAAATTTATTGATGAAAAGGTTTGATTTTTGTATTTTTCATTGGGTGAGTTGTATTTACAAACAATAAACATATAACCTGTTTGTTTGGTTTTTAGATGAAAAAGGGAAAAGGAGTGATGCCTGGACGTCAAGATATTTATATTGAAACTCGCACACGTAAAGATGGGTCAATTGTCAATGAAAAAGCTGCAAGAATGATTGTAAGTATCTAACAGTTTTGGAACGCTGAATGATTCTTTGTTTTGGTGTGGATAGTGAGTGATTTCTGGTCAGATATCTTTTCTGGATGTTTAAGTGTAGAAAGATTCTCTGTTTTTCTGAATTTTGAATTGAATGCCTGTAATACCATTTGAAAGTATGATATCTTGCTGCTGTTTGATTTCTTGTAGTACCAAATATATATATATATATATATATATATATATATATATATATATATATATATATATATTGTGTTTGTGAGATTTGGTGAGATATGGAAAACCAGGAGTGAGTAGAGCATTGTTTGTTGTGTGGCTTGTTAAATATAGTTTAGGTGCTTTAGCATGTTAGCAACAGGATCAACAAATTCAATGCTTGAGTAAACATTTTTGTCACTATATTTTGCCAACTTGTGTTTTGACAACAACACCGAGAAACTCGTGCCTTTTCAGCAGCACCAAGAAACATTTTTTTAAATTCTGTTTTACGTTTCAGGAAGAACTAAAAAAACATACTAATGAGGCTGGAACATCTCAATCAACCCAAAACAAACAAGATTTTATGTATTGGAAGGATGACATATTTTCTAAAGTACAAGGAGCTGCAAAGAAGGGGCGCGTGCGATGTATGGGAAAGTTACCTAAATCTAAAAAATCAAAGGTTGTTTTGTCTGAAAATGAAGAGCTGCGTGATAGAGTTAAGACTATGGAAGGCTTGCTAGCAAATGTCATGACTTTGATTCAAAGTCGATTTTCCGGAGAAGATGTGAACGAGATAATACAAGCTGCTAGACAGGTACATCCAAATTTACTAATCTTAGTATAAAAATACAAATTGCTTCATTGATTTAAGAGAACATGGAATTTATATTTTTACGTTTTTATGAAAACAATGCTAGTTTTGTGTTTGAGTTACACAATTTGTTGAATTTCGCACACGGTGGTTCACACCATTTAGCAATACTCTTGATTTAATACTAATCTTTATCTGCAATTTTCTATTTTCTGTTATATAGGTTACTGATGCTTCTAGTGTTCCTAACCCTTTGAATTTCCCTAGTCCAAGCAATAATGAAGATAATGAAAATGGTATTCAATTAATTATCACTAAAGTTGTTAATATTTTCTTTGTTTTTTAGGAATGATATTCTCAATGTTGAATTGTGTTATTATTCATCTTTTCTTTTTATTTCTTGTAGGTGAAGATGAGGAGGCTAATATGGAGACTTGAAGATGGAAGTTTGAAATTGGAAACTAGGCTAGACATTGTTTTTGTTTTTTTCTTTATTGACTTTGTTATATATAAGGCTTTGTATGCCTAATATGGTTTTGTCTTGTTTTGGTTAATGCTCTAAAGTATAATAGGATTGACATGATTTAGCTTTTGTTAGTTTCTATGTTTGGAAGAATTGGTGTTAATCTTCAATATATATGGTATGGAAATATTTTTTGCTTTCTAAATTTATCCATCCTAGTTGTAATTTGATTAATTTCATAAAATTAAATTTCAAATAATACAGCATCAAGAATGTGATGTGTATATTGATAGCAATGAAACGCTTACGGTAACAAATCCAGTCCATACGAACAAATGATAGGTGTCCCCATGTTTTTAGTGACGGAAATAATCGTAGATAAAAACCATTTGTAGTTCTATACCTACGACTAAATCTGTAGGTAAAAACCATTTGTAGTTCTAATTAGGTTCTATACTTACGTCCCAAATCCGTAGGTAAAACATAATTGTTTTGTCCAACAGATAAATTCCGTCACTATAGGATGTAGTGACGGCTCTAATCCGTAGGTATAACATCAGTATCGACCACGAAAAAAATGGCCGTAGGTATAGGTATTTTGGCCTATACCTACGGAGAAAGGATATTTACCTACGGTTTTTGGCTGTCACTAAATGTCAAGTTTCTTGTAGTGACAGTGGCCAGAGCCCGTGGACACCTGCGTTCTTCTCCGAGCACATTGCTTGGCCTGGGGACAGGCCATTCTTTCCAGGAGGGGCAGATGCAGCTGGTGCTGGTGATGATCAGGATGCTGGTGACGATGGTGATGACGACGCTGATGTCGATGCTGATCTGGGTGATGATTCTTCATATGCTACAAACTCTATTGATCGCATGGCAGCTGATTTGACTGACTCTGAGGACGACATGGCCACAGATTCAGATTGATGCAGAGCAGCAGATCTTGATTTGTTTTCCCTTTCATTTTATTTATTCAGCTTTGTACTTTAACATTTTGATTTTTGCTATGTACTTTGAGTATTTCTTTTGTACTTTGGATGATGTACTCTTTTTGGTTTAAGTTAATTATGTTTATGTTATTTAATTTTTGTTATAGCATGTTAGTATAGTTATATTTTATTTATGCTTTAGTATTTATGTTAAAAATTTTTGAAAATCCCAACAAATTTTGAAAGAAAGATGAATGATTCAAAAGCAATGCTTGAACTGTGAATCAACTGAGTGATAATGATAGAATGAGTGTTAAAGCGCGCAGCTAAGGTACTCGTTTTCTCGTTTTTCTAGGTATATTCTTTAATGTGAATAAGTTCTTTACACGCACAAGTTAATTTATTCAGTTTTTAAGCAAGCATGTGTTTAGTTTTGAACCAATGTAGAACTAGCCAAAAATGTGAGGAATCCTCAACCAATGTATATATATGCAGGAGACCAATACCATGTTTAACTCAGTCATATTATGTTAAATCTGTTGTTGTTTTAATTTGTATAAGAGCATTGAAATGATCAAGGCAATTTTTTGAAATTGAGAGAAATACTTGACCAAATGAACCTACCCTGTGAGATGTGTGAGTATCTGTTAACCCATCTGAGCCTAATGGAATCAGAATTGTTAACTGTGGACTGTCAATTTAATAAGCTCATCTGCTTATTTAAATTGCCGGAGTTTGTAAAAAAATTTCAGTCACAGTTAACTCTCTATTGAATTCTGATAATTGTTTTCTTTTGAACCCTTATCCATCGTTTTTATTGACCTTTGCCATAATAACAAAGGAACATTCGATTAGGGTATCATTGGAATAAGTTGGGGAGAAAGGAAGGTTTTATTTAAGTCAATGTATGGTGAATGATGTTAATTGATCTTGACAACAAGAAAAGAAAAAGAAATGAAAAAAAAAAAAAAAGAAAGAAAAGCAAACCAAGAAAAAGAAAAGAGAAAAATGAAAAGGTTTGCAAGATTTCAAAGAAAAAGAAAAGTTGTCAAGAATCAATCAAGAATAGAAAAGTAAGAAATTCACCAAGTGTTGTATTGGAGAAAGAAGGAAGTTGTAATTAGATTGAATGTTTCCTTTTGCTTGGCCATTTGAATTCAAATATCCCACATATGACAATTCTTTTGTAGCCTAGCCCAATTACAACCCTTAAAGTCCTTTTGATCAATGCCTTTTATGCTTGTGGAAATGATAATTAGATAGACACATAATTTGATTGAATGTTATCATGTTTATTGGATGAGTGTTCATAACCCTCACAAATGATTTCAATTGTTCATATACTTTATATAGAAGTGTGTTAGGTTTGGTTCAAATTTAAACATGTTGCTTGTTTAGGATTGTATGATTTAATTCCTTGTGTTTAGAACTAGTTCACATTTGTAGAATGTATCTTGTTTAATGAGAAACTGCACTTAAGCTTGCGCAATCACATTTGAATCACTCGTTTGATATTTATTTCTTCGCACTTTTGAATCCTTTGCTAAATTGCTCAATACTGTGGTTTTCAAAGCTATAAAAAATTTCCTTGTGTTCTTTGGTTTGAGGACAAACCAAAATGTAAGTTGGGGAGAGTTTGATAAGTGCTTAAATGTTGTTATATTTTGGTACAAATTTAGGCACTTATGTTTACTTGTTGTACAAGTTATCTTAGGATTAGGGCATAAATGTGTTAAAAATGCAATGAATGTGATCCTAAGCCTTACCCCATTTGTTTATGCAGGAAATACATGCTTGAACCTGATTGATGCAAAAGATTGAAGGTTTTCTTGATGCCATCGCTACAAGCGCAGGACTCATCGCTAGTAGCGAGGATAGGCAGAGATTTCCAGGAAGCCATCGCTTGAAGCGCAGCATCCATCGCTAGAAGCGAGCTTAGGCAGGGATTATCAGGAGTTCATCGCTTGTAGCGATGAACTGGACGCTTGAAGCAAGCCTAGGCAGGGAATTTCAAAGGCTGGTCGCTAGTAGCGACAGACCTGGTCGCTACAGCGACCAAAGGGGCGGTTTAATGCTGATGGTGACGTGGAGCTCTATGATTGGCCAACTGAAGTCCTCGCTACAAGCGACAGGCTGGTCGCTTGTAGCGAGCGTGCATTATCTCAGCATATTTAAGGATTTTTAAGCTCATTTCTTATATAGATAGTTTTTTATCAGAATATTTATTTTTCCAGAGCTTAGAAAACTTATAATCTTTGAGAGAGAATAGGCATAGAGGGAGAAAAACTTCATATAGCAATTAGATTTGGATTGAAGAGGATCTTAAGAAGCTTTGAGACATCAAGCTTTCACATATCTTCATCTTTCTTTCCTATTTTGCAAGAGTTGTCATGAAAATGATCAACCAATCTCCTTTGTTGGGATTGATAGGTAATCAATCACTCATGTTGTAAACTTTTGATTATTCAATATATGATTCTAGCAATTTTTATATACCATTGAATTTCTTCTTGCTTTTCAATCTTATGTTTGATTTAAATGTTGTTGAAAAAGGCTTTTGAATCTAGGTTTAGAATGATTTTCTATCAAGATAAGAAATTCTAGAAATGGGATTTGGTTTTGATAATTACATTATAGTATTGGATCATAATGCTTTTGGATCGTTTAATAGATTGAGAAATCATCGATTAAACGATACAATCGATCTCACGATGTCATTTGGGAAATCAATGATGTTGATGAGCAATACGTAATAATGCAATATATAAGAAAACGCTAGAATTCGTATTTGTAATCAATCGGATATAACCAATGTTTGATTGATGAAAGTCAATCCTAAACACCTTCTATGTCCTATTACTCTACCATTTATTTATTATGTTTTAAAAGTATGAGTAGTGTAGTAAAACAAACGATTAAACCCTAACTTAAGACGATAATCGAAGTTGAACGGAATATGATATCACATTAATCCCTGTGGAACGATATAAAAACTAATACTTGCATCTGCAGTACTTAACAGGACAACCTCAATGTTCTATATGTGCTCGTCGGGGTCGGTCGTCCCGTCATACGAGTCCATTTGTGGGGACTTGTATATGTGGGATGCGAGCCTCGCGAATACGCCTTGTGAAAGGGTCGTATGCGGGGCGTTCGTCATCAGACGCTGGTGTAGAGGTCGAGCATCTACTCCGCCTGGGTGACCTTCGGTTGGGCGATCTCGTGATTGGAGATCTCCGGCTGACTGAATGTCTGGGCGACCTTGATCTGGAAGGACGCGGGCTCCCTCCCCTTCTTCTACGTGGTGAAGAGGGAGGCCTTCTGGGCGATGGATGTTGTTTTCTGGGACGCTCTTTCTCGATATCCATCAAGCACCGATTCTGCTCCTCGATAATCAACGTCTAATGTTGTACCGTGTGAAGGATGTTAGACAGCAAGGCGTCCGCGGGGGACTAGTTGTTTGCTTCCTCGCTAGGCCGATGTGGACCGTGTAGAGGTTGCTCCTGTAGTGGCATGACGACATGAGGGATTTGGTGGAGTGCCTCCTCCCTAGGACTATCTACAAGGGACGACGTAGAAGTGTGTCCGTCGTGGTGGATTTCACTCCGTACCTGAGACGTAGCACCGTTGGTAGTCATGGTGTATATGAGTATATATTTTGTGAAAGCTTTGGTTTTTTGTCGGTTAAAAAATGGGGAAAGCTTGTATTTTTCCACAGACTGCGCTACTGATCTTACCTGATCCGAAATGGACTACTGGTGCAGTTGTATCTGGGATGAATATGAATGTTCGCTGTTGACTGGAACGGCGGGGGGGGGGGGGGGGGGTGTAGTACCCCAATTTTAATATTAATTATCGGTATTATTTATAGATAGTATTAAGATTATTATTGGTTGAAAATAATAGGATGGAGAATGAGATAATGAGATGATAGAGGTGGGGGTGTGAACTAGAAGTAATCAAATAAGTGGGGGAAGAGGAAGTAAAATTATGATGAGTGGGGAAAGAAAAATAATAGTATGATGAATAGCCCAATTCCCTAATATAAATAGATAAAAATAGAAAATCAGAATAAACACTTTTGTTGAACGTAGAAACAAGAGGATAGGAGAGAAGAGGAGAAAACCCTAGCTGCGAAGAGGAGAACCGCAACCGTAACTTCCAAAGAATTCGAGGTAAGGGGGAGAATCCTTTCACTTTAGGGTATCTTATTTTTATAACGAGGGTTGTTTAATTCTTAAGATGACGTTGGTGTTATGTTGTAAACTTTGATGAGAAAATGATGATGAACGAAGGTAAAGACGAGGTTGAAAGATTTAAAATTAAGAGGAACTAGTTTAGGGTTTTCGAATTGAGGATTGACCATGAAGAGAGTGTGTGAATCGGTAGGTTAATGGAAAATTAGTGTTTTGAATGATAGGCTAACCTTAGGGTGATGTTTAGGGACGAATTGGGTGAGTTTGGGGGTTTAAATCGGAGCCGGGGAAGCTCCGATGGTGGAAAATCACAAAATTTGTGTTCTGATGGTGTTAAAATTGTGTCACGATTTTGGCATCGTGTCACGATTGTGTAGGCAGAAGCAAACAATTTATTGGGCATAAAATCGTGCCACGATTTTCAGAATCGTGACATGATTTTGAACCAACCTTTTGACCAATTTATATTCCGAGTTAAGCTTAGGTGTCTTCATAAAAGTTGTAGGTATGGATGTTAGATTTAATGTGGCTTTAGAGTGACCTCATTTAGACACCCAAAACTTGAGATATGAGCAAAATACTACACATGGGTCAACGCAGTTGTCACTCCTTTCAGGCTTAGGAAAAACCAACTTTTACACCCCTTTATATTCCGAATTGAGTTTAGGTGTCTTCATGAAAGTTGTAGATAGAGATGTCAACTTTCATTTTACTTTGGATTGAATCCATTTAGACATCCACAAGTTGAGTTATGATTAAAATACTGGACTTGTGTCATGCTGCGTACTTCATGAAACTTCAACACAATCCTTCCAGAGAACTCTAAAACATCTTTGAAAGAAATAGTAGGTCTAAGAAGGTCATTAGCATGAAAAGTAGGTGTATAATAAGATCCCAAACCAATAACCTTAGATGAGGGAAAAGAATAAGTGTTGTAATAGAAGCCTTCTATGTCTTGTCTTGACGAACTTATAACAAAATAAATAATCAAAAGATGTAGTAATGGAAAGAACGAATAAGGAGAGTAGATTAAAAAATGTAGTATTGATTAACGAAAGAACGAAAAATGTATATATGCTCGTATAAGATGTTAATGAATGATGGGAAGTTACTGTCATATGATGATGATTTATGACGAGATAGTAATTGTTAAATGACGATGATGAATGATGCTTGTGAGTGATGAGTAATGACGATGACATACCTTGTTTAAGATGACGAGTAAACGATGAAGCGGATTACATCGTAAGTAGAAGTTAAAGCAATGGGTAAGGTCGGAGATGGTAATAATAGTGAGAGAAGACATCAAGTTAATTAAGATTAATAAGATGAGACATTAATAGTGTAGATGGTGAGGTTACACAGTGAGTTTAAAACATGAATTGGTTGATATGGTGAATGATGATTGTAAGAAGAAATACGGAGTGATGGTTTAGAATAGTGGAGGAGGATGTAGGTAGATTCTTAGAATGGTAAAGAGCTAAAGATAGTAGTAGATAGAAAAGTGCAAAGTCAAAATGAACAATTAGAATGGTGAAGTGGTTTAAGGTAATGAAGATGTTAGGTGAAGAGATAAGACGAAGGTAATTGGAAATAGAAAGGCTTAAGTTAAAGTAAGGGATAATGTTAGAAATAATGATAATGGTGAAGTAACAACCCTAAGTTAAAATGAATAGAGTGTGGTCGATTTCAGATGACAGACGATGTTGAGAGAGTTGATAGGACGAAACAGAATGGGAATGGAAAGTTGTGTGTTAATTGATGAATGACGTCAGGGGTAAAATTAGTGATGAGACAAGATAATAAATCACTAGGGGAATAAAGACCTAAGTTAGAATGAGGTAAAGATGATGAGGATGATTGGAGTTATAAATGACTATGTCGAGAGATGATGTAATGACGACGTTGTAAAATGTTGAATGATGAAGTAAAAACAATGTTGTATAATGTTGAATAAAATGACGTAAATGTTGCATATGAAGATGAGTAGCGACAAAACATACCTTGTCCATAAATGATGAATCTGATGGATGAATTATGTTGAAATTGTGAGTTGTTGATGATGTGCTATATGTAGTATTTAAAGAGTCTTCCCTCATGCATCATATCATATTTAGGACCATGTTGAATGACAAATGACGAATGATGTATGTATGTTCAGTAACAAAACTCTGACATACAAATGTTGATTGGGTTGTATGTATGTTCAGTAACACAACTCTGACATACAAATGTTGATTAGAAACCGGTACCAGGATGCATATAGGTCTAGGAACAAAGTGCATTTGCATATGGCTAACGTTAGGTGTATATGATGTATATGTGATATATGTGGTATATGTGATATGTGTTAATGTTGACGTATTGTGAGTGTTATGTGCATTTCTTTAATGTGTTGAAACTGATGAGTTATGATAATGATGATGTGTGAATGATGTTGTATAACCTGATGAAGAATTGTGAATATGTTGTAAACAATGATCAATGATGTTATGCCTATTTATATATATTATTCATGTATCCCAATATATATTATGATGAATATTCTCACCCCTTTGTGGTTGTTGTGTATTATGGTGTCTGTACTCTTGGGGTACAGACACTCAGGACGAGGAGCTCTAGATTGCGGGACGTTTAGAAGGTGTCGACAGAGATATACTTTCGTAGCTATTATCTAATTATTTACGTAGTCGAATAATCACGTGCTCTGATCTGTAACACTAGGGTTGGGTCCAGACGTTGAATATTTAATTTTATGAAGTTTAAGTATTTGAAATCCTTATGATATTTTCCACAATGACGGTTGAGAATCAGACTTGTTTATTTTATGAAATATTTTTTTGAAGTATTTTTCGCACTCTGAAATACTACGTGTTATTTATTATTTGGATGAATGATTGACGAGTATGTGTAACATCCTTTTTGTTTAAACTTGATCACATTATTTATTAAATCGACATTGGGAATTAGGGTGTTACAGTGTGCACCTGCAGACACTCCGACACTCAAGTTAGTATTGAGTTTGAAGAGGGGGATTAAAGAATGAGAAGAGTCTAACCTTGGGACTGCTGAGAGTCCCTGTTTTATAGAGATGGGCGGTGCAGGAGCCGTTGTGTGGCACACGTGCGGCTCAGTGGTTACGAATTCGTGGGAAGTGTAACTGCCGAGGAGAGATTCGCGGGAGCGTGTGAGAGATGTTATTGTTTGAATCAGTCTCTGTTTGCTCCGAGCACCCCCCTCGCGGGGAGGAGGTGTGTTGCGAGTAATTTACCAGATGCTGGATCTGGGTCAGTTTGTATTGGGCCTAATGTTATTTGCTCGCTTCAAAACATAAGTCATTTACCTTTTTTTCGTCTTTAAAATCGAAACCATTCTACCTTCAAATTATTTACATTTTACCGCCATTTCACTTCAAGTTATTTAATTCCACAACAATTTCAATCTAAACATTTTCTCAGCCAATTTCAACATTAAAACCCGAATCTAATTCAAATTTTTTTTAAACAACCCCTAATTCGTGAATGTACCTATTAGCTTGTTCAAACTTTCAATGTCTCATAGATTAAACATTTATTTCTTTTTTGAACTTTTGATTGACTTACTTTAAACCAAAAATACCTGCTAATAAGTGTGTTTTATTTTTTTAATTATTAATTTTAGAGATTAATATTTGTTAATTTAGTTTTGGTGCTTAATTATATTGAATGAATTCCGTTGGATATTTTGAAGTAAAAAATAAGTTAATTCCCTTGCCGACGCTAGAACCCTTCAAATCTTCAAGACACAAAAAACACGGTACAATGTCGAATCCTGTTCCTCGTACAGTGACGTGTCATACAATCATTAGCAGAAATTCATGACAAAAGCACGAACCGCATAGATAAAACCTGATACATATTTTTTCTTCCTCTAATCACGTTGCTTTGCAAAGAAACAAAAAAGTACACTGTTGGTTGTCTCCAATACTTGACTATATGTCGTAAAACAAAAATCACGTTTCAACTTTTAGTCCCCACAATTCCATTTTCTTCCTCAATTCCGCGTTTCAGATCTGAAAGAATAACACAGTCAAAGTTCAAGTCTTTTCCTTGAAATTTTCGTAGCTTAATTATATTCAATTCATACAAAAAAATTGAATATTGAAGGAGAAAATTAATGGGGTTGGTTGGTGTACAAGAAAATGGAAATGGGAATGGTGATTTGATATCTGAGATTCCATTAGGGACTAAAACCAAGTACATTAGGATGACATCTGAAGCTGAAGATGAAGAAGAAGGGTTGGCAACCAAGAAGCATGATTCCAAGAAATATATCTTTGCATGTGCCGTTTTTGCTTCTCTCAATTCTGTTCTTCTCGGCTATGGTAGGTAATTCTATTTCTTTATCTTCGTCTTATGTAATTTTGATGATTTAATTTCTTAGTGCTTTTAATTTTATCTGTTGTTAAAATCCCAAATGTGTCAATAAAAATTGAATTCTTTAGGACACCTAAATAGATGGATTGAGATATATTGTCTTTTGTAGCTTTATAACAATCACAATGTGTGGATATACATATAAAATATAAGGTTGTTTGTGTAGTTTGTAACCCCAATTTAATGTTTCAAAATTGAGACTGGCCTCCAATGAATGCTGGAGGGGAAAAACATTTGTGGACATAATGTGGATAGAATCCTCACTTGTAAAGCTATTTTTGTGTCCATTTATGAACTTGTAGATGGTAATTTCAATACTAGCATATCACACCTTCAATTTAGACAAGGGGGTTGGGTAGCTCAACTGATTTGAGTTAAGGGTTAAGGAGTTGGAGGTCCAGGGTTGCAAGGAGAAACAACCAACATAACAATTAACATACTAACCTTAAAAAAAAAAACCCTTCAATTTAGACCCTAAACTATCTCTCTCTCCTATTTAATCACTGAACTATAGAAATATAATAAACAGTCTCTATATTATAACTAGTCAATCAATTTGTACATCTGTTGCTTTAAAAACATGAGAGGGAATTCAGGGACTTACTTGATGGATTGAAAATTGTTTAGGAACTACATATTATATTTTTTAGTTCAGAGATCAAATAGGAGAGTGTGATAGTTTAGAGACCAAACAAAGGTTTATCATTTGCTTAAATAATACGGGCAATGCTACTATAAAAGACTCTTTGGCAGTTGAACAAAGATAACTTAAATCTTGTAAATTGATAGGCCAGAACTCATTGATTAATTGTTTGCGACCATGTTGTCTTAATTTATTTTTTGATAGTTACTACATAAGCATCGCCCATGTGTATTTATTTATATTGTTAAGACCAAAACTAAGGTGCTAGTCATCTTTGCTTATCATTTTGCAGATGTTGGTGTTATGAGTGGAGCAATTATATTCATTCAGGAGGATTTGAAGATAACAGAGGTTCAGCAAGAAGTACTTGTTGGAATTTTGAGCATAATATCACTTTTGGGTAGTTTAGCTGGCGGAAAAACATCTGATTGGATCGGCAGAAAATGGACCATTGGTTTGGCAGCACTTATCTTCCAAACAGGTGGAGCTATTATGGCTCTTGCTCCATCCTTTAAAGTATTGATGATAGGTAGACTCATAGCAGGTGTAGGTATAGGTTTCGGGGTCATGATTGCACCTGTTTATATCGCCGAAATTTCTCCTGCCATTGCTAGGGGATCTCTCACCTCATTCCCTGAGATCTTCATAAATTTTGGAATTCTTCTCGGCTACATATCAAACTATGCGTTTTCTAAGCTTCCAGCGCATATAAATTGGAGAATAATGCTTGGTGTTGGACTTATTCCTTCGGTTGTTATTGCCGTCGCGCTTTTTATCATACCTGAATCTCCAAGATGGCTTGTCGTGCAGAATAGGATTGAAGAAGCTAAACTAGTGCTGTCAAAGATAAGCGAAAGTGAGAAAGATGCCGAAGAAAAATTGCAAGAAATTCAGAAAGCTGCCGGATCAGGAAATGCAGATAAGTACGAAACAAAAGCTGTCTGGAAAGAAATATTGTATCCTTCTCCTCCCGTTCGAAGAATGCTTATAACCGGTTGTGGAATTCAATGTTTCCAACAGATTACAGGCATAGATACAACAGTATATTATAGTCCGACGATTTTCAAGAACGCTGGAATCACAGGAAACTCTGAGCTTCTTGCAGCAACCGTTGCTGTTGGATTCACTAAAACAATGTTCATCTTGATAGCTATACTTCTAATCGACAAGTTGGGGAGAAAGCCTTTGCTTTACGTGAGCACGATCGGAATGACAATAAGTTTATTTAGCCTGAGCTTCGCTCTGGCTTTTTTGAGCCACGCAAAAGTTGGGATCGCGTTGGCAATTCTTGCAGTTTGTGGAAATGTAGCTTCTTTTTCAGTAGGACTTGGTCCTATATGTTGGGTGCTGTCATCCGAGATATTTCCTTTGAGGCTTAGAGCGCAAGCATCGGCTCTTGGAGCAGTGGGAAGTAGGGTAAGCAGCGGCGCAATTTCCATGTCCTTTCTATCCGTCACCAAAGCAATAACAGTAGCCGGAACTTTCTTTGTTTTTGGTGTTATTTCGTGCAGCGCTGTTGCTTTTGTTCATTACTGTGTTCCTGAGACAAAAGGAAAGAGTTTGGAAGAAATTGAAGTGCTGTTTCAAAACGTAGGCGAATCGCAAGAAAGTGAGGTAGAATTGGGAGATGTGGAGCATCTGATGCAGAAGTCATGAATTTGTGGCATGCAATCCAAGGGTATTATTTATTATGGTTTTACAACATATACATAAAAGGATTTATTGTGCATGCAGAGGGACATGTTTTGTATATACACAAGCAAAACAGTAGAAACATGATTCCAGTGTTGTGTTGCTGTCCTTCAAGGTTCAAGCAACCATTACCAGCACCAATATAAGCTTAAGCATTCCTTAATATTCATTTGTACTGTGATTTTATTTTACAGTTTGTTGAAAATGAGTTCATGTTAGTTTCATGGAGCTATAGTCTGAATTGTATCGTCTCTTTTCCTTCATGAGCTATAATGCACATTTTAAAGGATCTCTATTCAATATTCATCCATTTTAATTTTATTATTTTAATGTTGTTCTTCCTCCTCGTCTTGCTTTTTTATACTATTAAATTAAATTAAATGCCACGTGTAAAGATTTTTCTATTGAAAGCTACAATTAGAATAGGACAAGTGCTAGAATACTATAGGTGCTACACTACAATATATTTCTGTTCCCTATATCCAACACACTCGCATACAAAATAAATATATAGTAAAAAAATTATTTCCTGTTGTACTTAAACCAACCAAAATAGCAGACAATTTTTTCAATAGTTTTAAAATTATCACGAAAGTATTGACAGATGCGTATGAAAAAACATATGTTAAATGATTCAATTTATTAAATGGATTTTAATCACCTTAAGTGTTAGTCTTCTCAGTTGTACATGCAATCACCTTGAAGATCAGTTTTTTCCAATTCTTGCGCAGCTTCTTCATGCAAGAAGCATGTTCCATTGATTAAACCGGTAAACAATGCATGAATATTTTATGAGACTACATTTTGTTGTATTGGAAAAAAATTCATTGTTAATTAGATGATTGTATTCAAGTGGTTAATTAGTTTTAATAAAGGATAAACCATTTGATAGAATCCAAATTCAAATCTTGACTGAAATAATCATCAACCAGACTTTACTTAAGTTTGGTTAGCAGTATTGTTTTGATTTGAAACATTTAAACATTAATCATTTAACTTCAAAATAAATTTATTCAAATCAATTTTGTAAAATGGGTTTCATTCAAATTCATGCATGTTTGACAAGTGCTCGCTCAAATACAAACACAAATGCAAGACATGGTCCCAAAAATAAAAACCTAAACATAACACAGCAACCTCATCACGTTATTTACATAGCTTCATTTATAACTTGAAATTTGAACATATCTTGGAATTTAAACAGTTTAAAAGAGAAATGAGAAGGACCAAAATTGAACAATATTCATACTTAAAATTGAAAATCTAGCTCAACTGCTCAAGTATACTTGAGGTTGTTTGTTTGGATTTTTTTAACAAAAAAATAACTTTTATTATTTTAATAGTGGATGTTTGAAAATAAAAAAACATTTTGTTGAAAAAAAATCAATTTTAACCTTTAAATGTAAAATCGATCCAAGTATCTTTTTTCCAAAATCTATTTATTTATTTTTAAACAAGAAACTTAGGTGTTAGAGCTTCAATTTTTTTTTTTATGATAATAAAAAAAACAGAAATTTGCTTCAGTTTTTTTTCTTTCAAAAATCTCTAAAATAAAATCTATAGATTTTTTTGAAGTCAAAACAAACACATCCTATATTTCATTCAGGTAGATAAACATAAATTTACAAAATGCCAATTGATGCAAGGGGCGTATCTTAGGCATGACATTTGTGTTTGAACTAACAATGATGGAATCTTTGGGAATTGAAAGTAGGTGGATCACTTATCCGTACCCTCTCCTTCTTTTTTGTTTTTTGTTTCTTTTCAGGTAGAGTATAAAATATTACTATGGTTTTGCACAAAAAAAAAGTGTTCTCATTAGTAAAAAAAAAATGACTCCATTTATTCATTTAATTACCTCTAAAAATTTCAATTCAACCTCAATAGGCTGCTATTAAAAGGAGCTACAATGTAAATTCCTAAAACATATTTGCTAGAAGATCATATATAAGCTGATGCAAGCCAAGGGAATGAGTTGAGAATGAGACAGAAATTAAAAGTGAGTCTCACATGAATGAAATAAAGTAGGTGCCTTATTTAAGATTGTGAGTTGAGAAGTCGTTTTCAAAGTTTAATTCTCCCAAACTAGAAAAACTTTGTTGAACATCAATCAAATTTTACTTCCATTTCCGAGCTGCAATCCAAAACCACATGCAAACATGTCGCCCTTTGATTGGATGGAGGGTTTAAAAGGGAAATGAAGGGGAGGGTTTAGTTTTCATTTTTAAATTACGGACACTATCAATATTTTTTAAAAAGTTAACAGATTTACATGATAAACAATCATATAATAATTCAATTACACATAATTTATTTTAGAAAAACATGTTTTATAGTTCATTATTTAAAAAAGAAAGTAAATCGTACCCTCCCTTCTCCTCTTAAACCCTCAATTCAAACACACCTTTAGTGTTAAATAGATAAGGAAATGAATAATGTTAGTCAACTTAGTCATTTTTTTTACAAAAATAGCATCACAATTACAAGGTTATACACAATTATAAGGTTATACATACGCTCGTTAAAGACTATTCAAGTCAATATGTATGTCTTTTATTGGTTTTGATGAATGTTTACAAAAGACATATTTTGATGGATGAACAAAATTGATTGAGCTTATTAAATTCAAAGACTAATTTGTTATTTCGTAAGTTTGAGGACTAAATTGCTCCAATAAACAATTTCAAGAACAAAAATGAGATCAACTAGATAATTTTCACATAAAAAATATCATGGAAGAGTGAAGAGTCCAACTAACCCCTTAATTATTATCTAGTATAGTTCTCCAATTAACCAACTTTAACCATCTAAAATATAATTTTTCTCCAAATTCACAATTGGTCCATGACTACTTATAAGTTGCAAGGTGCAACACAACCATTGTTTAAACTTTAAACTAGTAATTCTAAGACATTAACTACCTTAATTAAAAAGCTAATAAGTGTTGCAAAAAATGCAACAACTCGATATGATACTATCAACAATACTTCCTTCAACAACCTTAAGCTTCCTACTTTGCCTATTCCAAAGATGCACTGCATAACTTTCTTCTCTAATTTGCTCCATTTTCTTAACCAACCATTTTGAATGAATCTCATCTCTAGGCCCTCTAAACAAACTCCTTATCCCTCTCCAATCCACGGGATAGAATGCAGAAGGTGGAACCACACTGAAATTATACCCTTCTCTTCCACTCACTCTAGAAACCACTCTAGATATTAAATAAGGACCATTATGCCCCCACTTGTTACCATCAAAAGTAAGTGCAAATTCCTCAATAAACTTCAAAAGCAAAGGGTGGTTTTTATCAAATATCAACACAGCATTGTTCAAACGACTCCATTTCTTTGTTTTCACATCAATGTTCTGTGCTCCAATAGTGTTTCTGAATTTTGAAAAACTCTTCAAGATCATAACATCAACATCTATATAAATGCCTCCAAATTTATACAAGAGAGAAAGTCTAAGTAAATTTGAGAGGTTTTGGCCTAATGAAATTTCACCTGGATTCACATTCCCTTGTATTAACCGATTAAACCATGATTCCGCATGAGTGTTTTTGAATATATAGTTGAAATCAGGCTCAATTGCAATAACTCTGTAACCATTTTTCACAAAGGGTCTTAGAATTTGAGTTCCTTTTTCAGAATCCATTGACTTTGAAACTATCACCAAACAAGCTTGTGGATGTGACTTGAACAAGCTTTCAACTGATAACAACTCTCTATCACCAAATGCTTTCAAGGGTGAAATCCAAGTCATAAAAAATCTCAGCTTGCAAGAACAAGAAGAAGAGTTTCCTTTGAAGAATGCATTGAGTCTTTTTTGGAAAAGTGAGGAATGTGTTTCAGAGTGCAAACTTCTAAGGCCACGTTTGTGTTTTTTAACTCTTTTGAATTTGTGAATGGAGAATTTGTGGAGAAGAGGGAAATGAGTTTTGTTGATGATTGGTGAAGTATCTTCCTTGCGGGCGAAGAAAACAGAAGAAGAGAGTTTGGTTTTGGTGTGTGATGGTGGAGGAAGAAGGAGAGGTTTGTTTGGGGAGTGATGATGAGGAATGTGAATACAGAAAACGGAAAAAGCATTGTAAGCTAAGAGGAAGAGAATGAGAAGAGCAAAGAAGGATGTTGGTAGGTTGAAGAGAATGGAAAGTAGATATTTTTTGAAGTTGTGAAGAAAGTGGTGGAGTTTGTGAAGTAGAAGAAATGGAAAATAGAGGAAAGGATTATGATGATGTTTGATATGATCTTCCATAAGAGAAGAGAAGGTTCAAAAAGATTCAACTTTGAAGTTTGAGAGACAATGTGGGAGAGAATAGTGGAGAGTAGGAGAGAGAAATGTGCATTAAATTTTGAAGTGAAGCATGTTATGTTCTGTTTCTGTTCTATTTGTTTTGGTTCATTCATGCGACTTTTCTGTTTTAATTATTATTATTTTCTGTTTCTGTTCTGTTTGTTTTAATTATTATTTTCTGTTTTTTTACTTATTATTTAAAATTTTATACCATGATAAAGTTACTCTTTGGAAAATCTAAAAAAGTGTGACCCTTTTCAGTTTTTTTGGTTCAAAGGAATTGGACTAACTGTAAGGATCAGGTGATAGTTGAATGACTATTCTAACATAAATTAGTATATTTTATATTTATTTTAAATTTAAATTGTATGTGTTGCTTCATGGTTTTTGTTAAAAATTTACTATGTCTAAATGGGAACCCACATACAACCCCAACCACCAGCAGTTACATGTGATAGATAAAAATATTAATACACATCTAAGTAAATTTTCTTCCCAAAGATAATAAGAAAAATGTTAGTGTCATACCCCATTTTTTGACCCAATTTCAATTCGTTTTTCTCGCATTTTAAGCAAGAAATTTTCGTCTTTTTAGACGAAATTTTCGGCAGGGAGGTATTTTAAAATACCTCATTTTTTTTCCGAAGGCAACCGTTTTTATTATTTTTATTTTCCTGTTATTTTATTATTATTATTTTTTTTTTCCTATTTTTATTTATTTCTTTTTATTTTTATTTTTACTAGTTTTTATTTCTTTTTATTATTTTGTTATTTACGTTTTTTATTATTAGTGTGTTTATTGTTTTGATTTTATTTATTTTTAAGTCTTTTTTCAGTCCAATTTTGTCCAGGCCCAGAGGGGCATATTTGTCATTTTCGTTTTTGCCCATTTATTTTACTATAAATAGCACTGTTCACGTCAGGAAAAGTACACAGTACACAGTAAAAAAGCCAATCAGCACAGTACCAGTCAGAAATTAGAACCACCACCAGCAACACCCACCAACCACCCACAACCACCAACACAATTCATTTTCCGGCCACCGGAAAATCAAACAAAATCAAAAATGGCAACAATCCACAAAGCAGAAATCACGGCCAGGCTTTAGTCACAAACGCAAATCCACAACAAAACCAACAGTAACCATCATCTTTCATAAAAAACGCAAGACCAAGGCCACTACTCGCAAAACTGTTCGCAAATCCGAAGTCACACAACACAAACCACAAATCAAAACCTCAAAGGCCGAACCACAAACCACAAATCAAAACCTCAGAAGCCAAAACACAACCGAATCCAAACTTGAAGAGAGAAACCGAAGCTAAACGTAACAAGCCAGAGATCAACAAAAAGCCAAGGTAAAAATCAAAGTTCGAACCTAGATCTACTTTTCTTTGAGTTTTTTTTTCGGTTTCACATGGAGAGGAAGAGAAGAACACGTGAGGTTATGGTGAGAGCTTGAGAGAAATGAAAAAATGTGAAAGAAAATGGTGAGGGTGTGAGTGGACTTGAGAGAAATGGAGAGGATTTGAAAGAAAATGGAAGGATGTGAAAGAAGAAGAAGAACACGTGAGGTACAGAGAAGAAAGAATGAGAGGAGTCAGAGAAAGAAAGATAAGAAAGAGAAAAAGTGATAAAAATGATAAAAAAAACCATGTTCTGGCTTAAATAGGCACCTGAACCGGTCTGGTTCTTTCGGACCGAACCAGACCGGGTTTTCTCTCTGGACTTATATTACTGGACTGTCCCCTGGCCCAATTCCCCTTCTTCTTTATTTTTTCTGATTACTACTCTTTTAATGTCTGCACTCCCCTTATTACTTCTGCACCCCTTTTCTTCCTCTCTATTCTTTTATTTTCTTTATTTTATTTCTTGCACTTTCTTTTATTTCTTTTATTTTTAGTACTTTATTGCTTTTAATTTCCAGTACTATGCATTTTTTTTATTTTTTTTTATTTTTTTATTTTATTGCATCATATTTATTTTTTGTCTTGCATTTTACATTTTCTTTTATTTTATGCATCATATTTAATTTTATGCCTTGCATTTTTTTATTTTCTTTATTTATTTTCCAGCACCATATTTAATATTCAGTCTTGCATTTTATTTTTCAGCTCCATATTTATTTTTTTGCCTTGCATTTTTATTTTCTTTTATTTCACGCATCATATTTATTTTATTGTCTTGCATTTTTATTTTCTTTTAGCATCATGTTTATTTTTATTGTCTTGCATTTTTATTTTATTTTCAACATCATATTTATTTTATGCCTTGCATTTTTATTTTTTTTATTTACTTTAAGCACCATATTTATTTATTGTTTTACATTTTATGCATTTTTTATTTCTTTTAGCATATTTACTTTAATGCAATTTTTATTTTTCGTCATTTATTTTCTTGTCATTAGAATGTATCTAGGTCCAATGTAAATAAAATATAAATGAGAATATGCACCGACACCACATTTATTTTTTATGCTTTATGTCGAGGGCGATTATGTAATTTGGACCGTATCCGAGGAAAAGGACCCTCACTTGATCCAACGTCATTTTGAGGGATCCGGTGCGTTTAGATATCTCAGCATAATTTAGTCTCAGGACCTTAGGATCTAATCAAATTTTCATAAAAAGTCAAAAAAGTCAAAATCCAAAAAACATTTTATAATCAAAGTCTTCAAAAAAGTCAATCTTTTATCTTTTCTTTCTTAATCAAATTTTAATCAATCTTTAATCACTCAAACTTGTTTTCTTCAAATTAAAATCAATCAAACTCACTTCTTTTTATCCTTCTATGCCTTTACGGCCTCTCATCTTTCTTAAAACCTTTTTCAAACTTTAAAATCAACCAAAACCAATCACTCATCTTTTTACCCCGAACTACGAGATTTTGATCCCGCTCGGGTACGTAGGCAAAAGACTTTGTCTTTCCAAATCAATAAAAATAACAAAAACATTTTTCCCTTTTCTTCTTTTTCATCACTTTAATCTTTTCACACTTAAGCATTTATTTACAAAACAAATAATCATTTTAGCATAAAGATAAAATAAAAGCAAGAGGTTCCTATAGAGTACTATAGACGTTTAGGGTGCTAATACCTTCCCTTTGCGTAACCAACCCCCGAACCTTTGATCTCTCTTTTAAAAAATAGGTTTTTTCGAACTTTCTCCCTTTTCCTCGGAAAAATAAAAGATCGGTGGTGAACCATAAAATTGCGAGTCAACGCTAATTAATAGCTTGATATCCAAAAATCACCGCGACAGAAAAATGGCGACTTCACTGGGGATAACAAGCCGAAAGGAAAATATCTTCAAACAAATTTTAAATATTTTGTCAAACATTTGTGATGTGATTATTACTTGTTATAAGGGATAATAACATTATTGATTTCACAAATTAAACTATGCTAATAGAGCACCCTAATATAATATACTAAGAAACACTACCTTGGTGTTGCTAAAACACTACCTTCACTATTACATACTATAAGTAAGATCGCCCATCCTTCTTCCGCATTTGACACTATCGTCTAGTATCATCTTGAGATCATATTTGTAGGCAAACCCTTTATCTATGACCTTTGTTGATGCCCATTTGATTGCTCTGTTTGCCTCTTCCAAATACCTAAAATCAGATGCCAAATATTGTAAGATTTTAGATATTTTTTTATAAGCATGTTTTGTTATTGGTTCAAAATATCTACCAACGCCATCAATGATTGATTATTTTCACTAGAGAATTAATCTAATCTTTTTTTAGAAGGGTTTTTTCTTTCAATCAACAAAGTTGGAACTCATTTATGAAAAAGAAAGAAGAAAGTCACTTGTCACATTTTGGTTGACCAGTGTCACATGACATTGACGCCACAATGTCACATAAGTGCTACCCATGTGGGACTGGATTGGGTGTATAATGTGTGCTATGTGGGGCAATGATCGGATATAAACTTTCTATCTCATATTAAGTGTCTTGCAAATATGTCTCATTTTATGACACATGTTAAAGAATTCAAAAGTAAAAATTTGTATTGATTTTTTAAAAAAAATTAAATGTACTACTTTTGAAACATTGTGTTTATATTAAGCTTTTAACATGTGTCCATTTTTCATAAACTATTTGTAAACTTTAGATTAGCAGTCAACTTTCGATTAGTGGCACCTAAGTGTTTCACTCACTGGCTTGACATCGTCCAGTCTGTAATTTGAAGATCTAGATTTCAAGCTCGATAGATATAAGAGATTTTTCTTTGTAGAAAATTTATTTTCAAAACAAATCTACACTATATGTTGTGTAAATTTTTGTCAAATATAGGTTGGTATAGAAAGTAGTAGTAAGAACTTACTTCTCTTTCAAATTGAATTCTGGATAGTTTTGAAGATAATAATTTGCTATCTCTGCTGATGATGCATATGAGTTTGCAACCAAAAATCTGCCATTGATAGATGGATCTTCAGCGCAAAAGATATGAGCTTCACAAACATCATCAATGTGGACTAGTGGAATTTTTCCAACTATATCTTCTATGAACTTCAAAGACTGATATGCGACTTCATTGTCTTTAAGCTGAGAGATAATCATTGCAACACTTGCTGGTAAGTAACTGAGAAGAGCATCCCCTCCCACTAGGCCAACAGCCAAAGTTACCACATCAAATCCACCACTTCCATTTTCATCTTTACCATAACTCGTTAATAATTCTCTCTCTGCCAATGTCTTGGAATAAGCGTACTCCTATAAATAATTAACCATGATTTGTTATATATCGAACCAGAGAATCACTTGAAGCAAGAACGTACACCACCAAGTGTATATTTAGATTGACCATGAATCATAATGTCACATTGATTTTGCCTAAAGTTACAATTTAGTGTTTCAACAAACTTACCATGTCACTGTAATTTCATGGATCTCAGAGTGATTTCAAGTTTAATAGCGAGCATTATTACTAAAAACCACATACATATTGGATGTACACGTGTATGTATACACCTCCTTTCATTCTCTTCAACTTTAGACAATTAATATTAGATACCATCTTTTCAATTTAAAATTTCCTCTCATTACTTGCATATTATTGGGTAGACTCGCAAAAAATCAAAATATTAAAAGGTATAATCAACATTTTATGAGTGTGTCTAAACTATTATATTTAGTCTTATGATCATACAAAAATAATCCATAAACTAATGTCATTAATCAATCATATCCTACTTACCCTTCATATGTTTAATCCTTAATTTAGGATGTGTTAACAACATGATATAGATAGAAATATCAAGCGTTTTTCACCTCTTCTGAAAAGGAAAAAAAAAAGGTTCGCGGCTAATGAACATTAGTTCATATCTCCTAAGGGCGTAGGTTCGACCACCGCAAGAGCGTGGGTTCAACCCCCATTACGTACTAGTGCGAGGATCTCTTTAATGAATGATCGGTAATTAAATTCAATTGTTAGAGCACTTTGAGCCTTTAAGCTTATTCTAACTCTAATGAGACACAAAACCCAACTCACATAAATAAACTTTTTCTATTAAAAAAAAAAAGTTTGTGCGACCCTTTAGGCAGGGCTAATGATAAAATTAATATTGTTTTTTTGACAAATAAAATTAATATTTCTATTCCATAGGTTAAGCAACACAATTTGAATATCTAGAATAGTAAATCCAAACATTTTTCAATATTCTTTCAATCTCTTTCACAACTTCTTCCTCTCATTTACTGCATAATCATCTACTTTACCTCGAGTAGTATTTTTTGTTAACTTCTAAAAAAATTAAAAATAGCAAAAGTTAATTTTAAAAAATATATTGATTTCACTAGGATAATTTTGTCATTTATGATATATATTTTATCATGTGATTATTAAATGTACCAAAAACAAGATAAATTCATATTACTCCATTTGTTACCATGTGTGCATCAAACACATTAAATAAATGTTTATCATATTATTTATATCACATTATGTCACTACTCTATCATAAACACCAAATAGATCCTAAAAGTAAAAAAAAAAAAAACTGATAATTAATAAATGTTATGTTATTTAAAAAAAAAAACATTGAAAGTCATAGTGAGAAAGTGCATTATTGTGTGTATGTTGTCCATTATTATTGTGTGAGAAAGTGCATTATATATGGTATTTACCCTATGGAAAGCAGTGAGAGGAAGGTGGAGGCTCTGGAGAGGTGTCCAACAAGTTTCATCAATGAAATCTTTGTATCCACTCCCATCATCCTTCAGTGGAGATGAAGCAACCACGGTGCCAGTGTATATCAGTCGTCTCACTGTTTTTGAATTAATACAAGTCTCAGCTATGCTTTTTACACCGGCTATTGCTGCTTCCTCTATGCTCTTAAACTGTGCTACCAACAAAAAATTAATACTCCATAATATAGAATATTAACATGGTTTGAATCATGTTTGGGATGAAAAAAAATATATAAGAAAACGAGAGTTTTTTTTTAACAGGAGATGTTAGTTTTGTCATATATATTTTTCCTTTTTAGGTTATATTTTTTATCAAGTAGTTTAGTGACTAGAAATTTGTTTCTTAAGGTGAATCACTTATGGAATTTGAACATAAACCCTACATATACAATGTAATATCTCTATCAATTGAGTTAAACTCGTGGAAACAAGGTTATACTCTTTTTATTCACCAAAATAAAATCCCCTCCAACAATCTTAAAAAAAATAGCTTTCCATTAACAATTTTTACAATTAATTAATTACTCATATTTATTAAGCAACTTAACCTATCAACTCTTAATCTCTCATCTCAAATCAGTTGAGTTAAACTCCCCATCAATTTATTTCGAACAATAATTCAAAACTAGATTATGTCCAAGTCTTTTTCCATCAAATTATTAGAGTTGTACAATTTAGTCACGCAACATCGATAAAATTTCTACATAACCAACAAAATTGGAAAAATTGATCACATTAGCCTTTTGAATATAAGTCAATATACATTTGTAATTGTCTGGAAAGAATAAATGTGATAAAAAAAATTAAATTCAATGAGACAAAATTATCCAATCCTAAAATTTGAGAAACTAATTCGTATATCTAAAGTGTCACTTGTCAGAAATGGACTAAAGCTACCATACCTAAAAATTGGTTAAATGTTTCTAGCGTGTACACAGAAGGAAACAAAAGATTAATAATCAATATTGGGGAAATGAACCTGAGAATCAGTTTGGTGTAGAAAGGGAGTGGCAACATGGAAGACTAACTCACAGCCTTGAATTGCATGCCAAAAATCATCTGGTTTGTATATGTCAGCTTCAAATAACACCAATCTAGTATTTGCATGTGGAAAGCCTCTAAGAAACCCTACTTTGGATTCGTCCTCTGAAATGAAAATTGAATGTTCACCATTAATTAGACTTGTTCCGACACCTATTGGATCCTTAATAGTCCCGCACAGACCAACAACTACAGAATCGTTCAAATTTAATTAAGCAAAACGGTTTTGCAGCTGTTGCATGCGTTACATGCATCGATAAAAGGATTCAAATATGATTGGTCAATCATGCATTCACTAAACTAATCTAGAACTTTTCAGCCGAATTAGTTTCACACCAAGCCGATTCATATAACTCAAGTTTTGATTAACTTACTAAAGTCAACAATGTAACCTTAAAATTATGTGACAGAGCAACTGTGTTTACATAGTTACTAAGACATATAAATAAATTTTAAAATTATTAAATTAATTATGAAGAAACTAATATATGTCCTCTTTCAAACGCAACTGTTCTCACTTGAAAAAGAATTTCATAGCTTAAGATATCAATTTTCTAAGTTGACTGACTCAAAGTAATTTATAAAACAGAACATACATCTTCATAATATCACAAAACAGTACACAAATAATATTAAACTAGAGAACTTTGTAGTATTATACTATTATATCTTAGTTTTCAAACCCAGCTGATTTCACGCAAAAATAAGTTTTCTAGCTCAAGTTATACCCGATTTAATCCAACTGCATCATAAAAGGATTCAAATATGCATGATTGGTCCACCGTCCCAACACCTAGAATTAATAAATTCTTGTAATTTAAGAAAGAAAAAGATGAGGAGAGTGAGAGAGATAGAATGAATTAATACTCAAGTTTCTAAGAGTAGCATGAACGGTGTAGCCCTTTTCTAAAAGCTTTTTGACTAAGAGAGACCCAATATAACCAGCACCACCCGTGACACACACCTTGCAGCTCCTTTCCATCACTAATAAACTAACTTCTTTTTCTTTTTAATATGGCTTCTTGAAACAAACGGTTATATTTATAGCTAGTTATGAAACTCTTAGCTTATTAAGTAACTGTAATATGATAGATCCGTGTCGAAAATGGTTCCCATTTAACATATACTTCTGACCACATACAATAGTAATGCATGCATATCATCTCTCCACGACTCAATTGAACGTAAGATGAGGGATTCTTCCAAGACCACACACACACTAGTCTTTAAGATGAGGGATTCTTCCAAGACCACACACACTAGTCCTTTGTCCAAAAAATATTTTTTGGATCTCAATGTACTCTTAAATAATACTCCCACCTTCTCAAATTAGGTGTCCATTATCTCATTATATCATTATTGTGCAAAGCTTTTTTTCTTTTTTCTCATTATCTCATTCAGGTCAATGAGCATTTGCAAGGAAGGTATTATCACCCTATGACATCCATAAAAAAAATAGTTAAATGAAGTGAAATGATGAAAAACACAAATATATTTTCACCCACATAAATCATATGTCATCTATTTTGGTGCAAGTCTATAATTAATCAATAATATAATAATACTACAATCTATTTTGGTTTAACTTTTACAAGAATTGATTTTGAGTGAATTGAATGTAAAGTGATTTATGTTTGGATGTATTTATATAAAATTGGATTTAGCAATAAATTTAAGGTTAAAAATTACTCCCTCCGTTCCTTTTTAAGTGTCTCTTTTGGAGAAATTTTTTGTTTCAATTTAATTGTCACTTTCAAAGTTCAATGCAACATTAAATGTTGTTTTACCAATATTACCCTTAGTTATTTATTGCGCAGAGAAATATATGAAATGAGATATTAAATGAATAAGGCTATTATAGTAAAAATATAAATTATTGTATCAAAGTAGTAACATTTATTGATTGTCTTGGTTTAAGTAAAATGTCAAAAGGTGACAATTAAAAAAGAACGGATGTAATATTGTAGAAGCCAAACGCTACAAAATACTCGTTTGGTTGGACGGTAGAGATCTTAAAACGTGAGTTTAGACATGATAAAAGTGAGTCTAGTGAAAAACAAGTGTTTATGTAAATATTTTTAAAATTGATTTTGGTACCCAAAAGCGATTTCAGTCGAAGCTGGTATTTCATTTCAAGCTTCTGCGTTTGCGGTGAGAATCATTGCAATTTATTTGTTATTTTATATCTATCGCTGGATACTCTCTTTTTACATATTCATCCCTTGCAAGTAATACATACATGAAGAATATATTTCTTTTTTCACTCAACAAATTGTTTTGGCAGTGCAGTAGTTTTTTTTCAGTTCAACATAAATTGCATCGAAAGGAGAAATTTCCAATTTATATATTTTTTTGGTAGAAAATTTGTTAATTTATTTTGTACGATTAAACTGTAGTCCTAATTATTTTGATGGTGTACATAGTAAAAGCCTCTTTTATCATTTTGATGGTGTATATCAGTTATTATTTTGACGATACATATATTAAAATCCTTTTTGGTAATTATACATTTAAAATTAATTTCGACTCAAATTATCCAAACAACATGAAATGATAAAAATCACTTTTACATTAATGTATTCAAACATAAAACAATTCCATTCAACTCACTTTTATTCAAAACCAACTAAATCAAAATCAATTATGTCAAAATAAATTCTTGTCATCGCAGAACCAAGCACACACTTAGTGTAGCTTCAAGTAAAATCAAGTCTACAAGTAAAATCAATTCTACTTTAAATCATCCAAACATCATAAAATCAATTTTACAACTTCTAGAATCACATTAGACCATCTAAAAATGAAATCAAACAATCCTAATATCGCCGACCCTTCTTAAGCATCTGATACTATCATCTAATATCATCTTCAGATCATATTTGTAGACAAATCCAGTATCTATGAGCTTTTTTGAGGCCCATTTGATTGCCCTATTTGGCCCTTCCAAATATCTACAGCAAAATACCAAATTTTGTTAGGGTTTAGAGAGATATTTTCATTAGCATGTTATTAGTGCAAATATATACTAACTTTGCTAATGACTAATTTTTGTTAAGGAACTTGCATGACCATATTTAGTAAGGTCTTATATCCCAATCACTTTTTATTTATTTATATGACTCGAACTCAAGACATTATTTAAGAAATCCAAGTCCAATTCAACTCTAATCAATATAGTGTTGATATAATGATTTAGATATTTGTAATTGAACACTCCACGTCTCAATTTTCAACATTAAAAGACAATAACAAATTTTATGGATAACTATTAGTGAACTTTAGATCAGTTGCACCTTAGTGTCTTACTCACCAACTTGACACCATCCAATCTTTAATTGAACAATCTATATTTCAAACATAATTTTTTGTAATTTTTTGTAATTTTTGTTTAAGTATAACTCAGTTGACAGAGACATTGCGATATACAGGGGTCGGGATTCAAACTCATAATTCTCGGCTTATTCATATCAAGGGATAAATTTTTAGTCATTAGACTATTTGACAAAAAAAAAATTGTAACTTACTTCTCCTTCAATTTGAATTCTGGATAGTTTTGAGAATAATAATTTGCTATCTCTGATAATGATGCACCTGAGTTTGCAACCAAGAATCTGCCATTGATAGATGGAAGCTCAGCGCAAAAGATATGGGCTTCACAAACATCATCGATGTGGACAATTGGAACTTTTCCACATATATCTTCCAAGAACTTCAAAGATTGGTATAAGGCTTCATTGTCTTGTAGCTGAGAGGTAATCACTGCAACACTTCCTGGTAAGTAACTGAGAGGAGTCTCCCCTCCCACAAGGCCAACAACCAGACTTACCATCTCAAATCCGCCACATCCATTTTCATCATTACCATAGCTCGTTAATAATTCTCTTTCTGCTAATGTCTTGGAAGCAGCGTAATCCTAAAAAATAATTAATCATAACTTGTGTCTTGTTATATTAAGAAGAAAAAATCGTAGAAATAATATATGTTAGTTAAGTGCAATTTAAATTTTGTTGTGTTTATGTTTAACAATAAATTACACTATCGCATTTTGTAAGATTTAATTTGTAAACAATAAATTACACTATCGCATTTTGTAAGATTTTATTTGTAAACACAGACAGTCTAAGGTTACATTTTTCAATATTGTTTTACTCGATAAGTATTTTTTAAATTTGACCGTTAGATTGTTAGTTTATATAATGTACATCATTTATGTAAATTTTTACGTGAATCTAAAATCATTTGATATATTAGTGAGACCCATCATGATTAAGGGTTTATGCGCTTTTATTGAATATCGTCAATTTTGATATCGCTCAATAACATATAAAATGATTTTATGTTTATGTAAAATTTTACATAAATGATCTACTACCTCTGTCTCTATTATAAGACCCTTTTGAGATTTTTTTGTTGTCCCTTTTTATAAGACTCATTTGTTATTTTCAACTACATTAATTATTTGCTTACTTACATACCATTATTTATTATACATATTTTTATTTAATCAACAATAAATAACATGTTGAAATCATAAACTAACTCTTTCTCTTAAAGGATAAAATTGTAAAAAAAATAGTGATTACAAACAAGTTTAATACAAATATTAACTTTCTTAATTCTCGTAATTTTGGCAAAATGGTCTTATATATAGGGACGGAAGTAGTATATCATATATGATATAAAGTAACAATTCAACGACCAAATTTAAAAAATATATATCGAGTAAAACAATATTGAGTGATGTAATATTTAAATAACATTGTAATTTGACCCTCCCCTCTCTGTATATTTACCTTATGGAAAGCATTGAGAGGAAGGGGGAGACTCTGGAGAGGAGTCCAACAAGTTTCATCAATGAAGTCTTTGTATCCACTCCCATCATCCTTCAGTGGAGAAGCAGCAACCACGGTGCCAGTGTATATTAGTCTTCTCACTGTTCTTGATTTAATACAATTTTCAGCTATACTTTTTACCCCAACTACCACTGCTTCATCTATGCTCTTAAACTGTGCTACCAACATTCACTTATATCAACGAAATTTATAAATAATGTATAAAATTAGAAAAAAGACTTGACCACATATATCAGCTCTTTTGAATTAAAAAATAATGTACAAAATTAGCCTTTTAAAAATGTGACAAAAAATTTCAAATTCACGAATTCTTTTAAAAGTTCATTGATTGTAGAGAGAAAATTATCAAATACTAAAATTTCAGTAACAAAATTGATGATTCTTATATCTAAAGTGTCAATTAGAAGAAGTTAATTGAGCGGCCATAAAATTGGCTAAAAAATTGAAGTACATAACCAAAAGGAAAGAAAAGACCAATAATCAATATTTGGTAAATGAACCTGAGAATCAGTTTGATGTAGGAAAGGAGTGGCAACATGAAAGACAAATTCACAGCCTTGAATTGCAGGCCAAAAATCATCTGGTTTGAATATGTCAGCTTCAAACAACACCAATCTAGTATTTGCATGAGGAAAGCCTCTCAGAAAGCTTACTTTGGACTCGTCCTCTGAAATCAATAAAAGGAATTCACCTTTAATTATATATATTTTTTAATATTAATATTTTTAACTCGTGCGTAATTAAGAGTCTGATCTAAATTTAAATTCTAATAGCACTGCATATAACAACTGCTGGACCGTTTAAATTTAATTAAAAAATGAACCGTCCTGCAGTTGTTACGCTATATGCATCGATGCAGGCGGTTCGATCCCCATGCCTTGAATTAATGAATTCACCAAATTTTTTTAAAAAAATGGACAGTGGGATGAAAGGAAGAAAAAATATGCAGAGTGTGAAAGGGATAGAATGAATACTCAAGTTTCTAAGAGTGGCATGAACAGTGTAGCCCTTTTCCAAAAGCTTCTTGACTAGGAGAGAGCCAATATAACCAGCACCACCTGTAACACACACCTTGCAGCTCCTTTCCATCACTTACAATAACCTAACTTCTTCAGTTACATGATTGGTCCATATATACAAAATGGATCCAATGATCTAACATATGATTCTGACCACACACAATAATGAATAAACGATGCATTATCTACCGACCACTTTGGACTCTCCAAGGCCACACGTACAGTTGCAGTGTTTGTCTATACTTTGTAATATTTTGTGTTTCAATGATTTTAGTTCGGACTAAAATGTGATTTTGGTCCCATTAAATATGACCTGTTTTGATTTTGATATTTGCCAATTTTTTTTTTTAAAATACGTTCTTGCAAAATTTTTGTTTTTTAAAATAGACTCTGAGCCCACTTTTTTGCTTATTTATCTCATTTCTACATACGTGGCCGATGTTGATTGTGCAAACTTGTATATGTGGCATCCACATGGCAATTATTCTATTTTAAATAATTAAAAAACATTTAAAAAATCAGAATATATAAGGAAAAAACTTAGGTACAATTCCTTAAGTGCTTTTCGTATGGTTCTTAACTAAATTCACCATGATATCCTTAAATCCATAATTTTCTCAAAGTTTGTTATATCCAAAAAATTTGTATTTTTAGTTAAAAACCATAAGAAAAACACCTAAAGAATTGTACCTAAGTTTTGTCCTTTTTAAAATTTAAAAAACCCAATTAATTTTAAATAAACAATTTTTACTAATAGAAATTCATGCTGCCTAATAGGAATCCATAAATTCATCATGAATTTCATCCCAAACAAAAAAAAAAAATCATCCTTAAACCCAGAATTTCGTTTTAATGAAAAATCCAGAAATTCATCCCAAATTCATCCACAAACTCATTTTCATGTTAAACACATAAATTCACTTGCAGTAAATCCACATAGAGAGAAGCAATAGTAACAACAAGAAATTCTTTCAGATCTGCTACTATCCATCTCTTGAATCTGCAACAGTAACAACAAAGAAATCTCATGCAGCGAATCCAGTTTTTACTCAAACCAATTTTTTCCCAAATTGATTCCTTTTATAGTTGGCGAAGCTTCCTTATGAAATCTATCTTTAAAATCGAATCATGAACAACAACAAAAAAACATAAAATTAGAGAAACATCTGCCAACACAAGAAACAGATCGAGATCGAACAGGAACACACCCATAAACAAATCTGGGTTCATTTTGATCTTAGTTTGCAAGATGAATTTCGATTTAGATTTGGACGAATTTCGATTTGGATTTGGATGAAGGTTTGGATGAATTTCGGTCTGGTAGATTGAAGGAAGAAGGAATTGAAGAAGAGAATTGAGTTCGATTGGGGAAGAATTAAGAACGAATTGAAGGATAGAAGAAGAAGGATCGAAGGATTGAAGAAGAAGGATTGAAGGAAGAAGAAAGGGGGAAAATGAGAATTTAATGAAAATGTGGTTTTCTCCTTTTCTGCATTTTAATTTTTTTTAATTTAATGAAAATTATTATTTATTAAAAAAACAAAAATTTACTTTCTAATTTTCAAAAATATTTTAAAATAAAAGATATGCCACGTGGATGCCACCAGGGCAACTTACATGAGTCAGCATGTGCCACGTATTAAAAAATGTGACAAATCAGCACACAAGTGGGCTCAAGGACCATTTTAAAAAATAAAAAATTTTGCAAGGACTCATTTAAAAAAAAATTTACCAGGGACGAAAACCAAAATGGGGTATATTTGCAGGGACCAAAACCACATTTTAACCTTTACATTATAATCTCTTCCATTTGATAACAATTTCATATATTTTTTTAAAATAATTTCAATTTATAAAAGAATTTAATTAGATACACATAACCTGATGTATCTATCTATCTATTTTTTTTTTTTCAAATGAAGATTATAACCCGTCTACATCATCACTTATCACTTATCACTTATATATAAATGTTATGCAGTCTGATTACATGAATCCCTAACCCTAATGCAACCCTAACACCCAAAATGACACATTTCTCCCTAAGCTATCAAAACTAGAGAATATAACATTTCTCCCTAGAGAATATAAGTGATATGAAGCTTTCTCTGTTGCAAGTGTTTTGCATAACGGTAACCGATTCAAATAGGATAGGAATGAATAGGTGATAACAATAAGTGCGACCAATGAATATGTGTAATTTTAATTTGCAATGGTAACCGATTCAATGGTATACATCATAGGATTTGCAATGAATAGGTGTAATTTTAATTTTCAATGGTAACCGATTCAAATAGGATAGGAATGAATAGGTGATAACAATAAGTGCGACCAATGAATATGTGTAATTTTAATTTGCAATGGTAACCGATTCAATGGTATACAACATAGGATTTGCAATGAATAGGTGTAATTTTAATTTTCAATGGTAACCGATTCAAATAGGATAGGAATGAATAGGTGTTAACAATACGATAACTATTACGTTAATAGGTAACCGATTCAATGGTATACAGCATAGGATTTGAATTAATAGGTGATAATTGTTATTCAATACGATAACTATTACGTTAATAGGTAACCGATTCAATGGTATACAACATAGGATTTGAATTAATAGGTGATAATTGTTATACTTAATTACGTTACCAATTTAATAGGTGATAATTGTTATACTTAATTATTTTCAATGTGTTTTTAAGTGTGGTGACTGAATTTGACTTGATATCGTGCTCCATCATAAAATTATTTCTCCAGACTAAAAGGATACTTGGCACACGTAGACATACCATAAGCTGCGAAATTGTGTTTCTCCAGACTAAAATTATGGCATCCAAAGGTCGTTATTGAGTAGACATACTTGGCTATTTCACGTTTATTTGATTAGATTAGATATCTCTGTTTATGTGTTATGCAGTTCTTTACTAAGCCAAATTCGACATTTTTGTAGGAAAATCAATGAAGATGACCCAGATCTCAGAGATTGTTGGTGGAAGGATTGATTTCAATTTGAGGGTTCGTGTAATGAACATGTGGACAACACCAGACCGTGCCCAACCTACTGAGCAGGGAAGCATCCATATGATCTTAATTGATGAAAAGGTCACCAGGGAAGCATTCAATTACTTATAACTGTGTAAAATTAAAAATCATAACGATTTAAATTACTTATATGTAGTAAGTAGGTTCCTACTCTCCAAAAAATTTCATTTAATTATTGTGGGGTATTTGTTATAAAAGAAATTGAGGGGTCAATCACTATAATTATTGTGTGACTAAAATGTAAAAATGCACACTATTTAAAATTGGTGACATAAGTTCATATTTACACATCATGAAAATCTCAACTCTACAAAGAAATGTTAAGAATACTAATACTAATATCATGATTTGACACAAATTACTAATTTGTTTTTTTATAAGAACCAAAAGACACAAATTACTAAAAAAAATTATAAGACACAAAAAAAATTACAATATCACCGTGTTAAATTGAAATTAATAACGATTTAAATATGAAAAATTACTTATATGTATGTCATACCCCATTTTTTGACCCATTTCCATTTTGTTTTTCTCGCCCTTTTAAACCAGAAATTCTCGTCATTTCAGACGAAATTTCGGCAGGGAGGTATTTTAAAATACCTCATTTTTTGATTCGTTTTAGGGCCACTTGTTATTTTTTTTTTTATGTTTATTTTTCATCTTTACTTTTTAGTCTCAGTTTTTATTTATTGTTCATTTATTCCATTTTTATTATTTTTATTATTATCACTATTATTACTATTTATTGTTCATTATTATTATTATTACTACTATTTAATTGTTTCCCTTTTATTATTATCATTTTCTTAATGTTTTTAATTTTATTTTATTTTTTTAAAATTTTTGTGGGTCAAAGTCACTGTACTGTACAGTGTATAGTACACGTACAGTGCTGTCAGTGCCATCATTTTTTTTCTCTGTTTTTCTTCATCTTGTGTCCAAAATCTGTCCAAAATCAAAGGCAAGTCATTTCTTCCCCTTTTCAAGGGATTTTAACCAAATTTTTTGCCAAGAGTGTCTATATACTGAGAAGGAAATCCAGCAACAAAGGAGGATTTTTTTTGGATTAGGAAAAAACGGAACAGAAAAGGAATAGCAAAAAACACAAAAGAAAACACAGCGACACTAAATTTCCTCCCTCTAAACCACCACAACCAGCCATCACACAGCCACAAAACACCATAAAATACCACAAACAAACACAAAAACAAAAACCTCCTCCCCTCACCACACGCCCAACACGCACGCCCCCACAACCAAACCACCTCTCCCTAAAAACAACACAACTCAGCCGCGCGCCCTCTCCCTCTTCCTAACCCACACGGCCACACAACAAACAGCCAAACTCACCCACAACCACCACACAGCCGCCCTCTCCCTTCTCCTAAAACCACCATAACCGCGGCCCCCTTTCCCCTAACCCACAACACACGCGGCCCTCTCCCCCTTTCCCACACAAAACCGAACAAAAAAAAGAAGGAAAAGGTAGACTTTCTAAAAAATTTTAAAATCTAGATCTAGGCTTTTCTTGAAGGATTTTGAAAAATCTAGTTTGATATTTGGAAAGAGGAGAAAAATGGATGTTTAAAAATGTAGTTTTTTTTCAAAACGGCGAAGTTTTAAACTCCGGCGCGGTGGCGCCGCCACCTAGGCCGGCCGGCCACCGCGCCGGAATTTCTTTCCGGCCACCGGTTTTTTAGAGAGAAGAGAGAGAGGGGCGGTAGAGAGAAGAAGAGTAGAGAGAGGAAGTTTTTGTGAAAAATGACTTTTTTTTACAAAAAAGGGCTATTTATAGCCTATTTCCAGATTAAATCTGGAGCGTTGATCAATCAACGGCCCAGATTTAATCTGGAAAGTCCATCAACCCATCCTCCTTAAGCCCGTTCCTCACTTCTAATTGCTTCCTGCACCCCCTTGTTTGCTCCTGCACCCCCCTTTTCCTCTCGTTTTTAATTTCTTTGTTCCTTTACTTATTTCTTGCTTCTTTTTTTTATTTCATTTATTTTCTTTTTGCACTTTTTTTGCTTATTTGCTTTTATTATTTTATGTCATTTTACTTTACTTTATTTATTTATTTTTCTTTGCTTCCTTTATTATTTTCGTCATTTTTCTTTATAGCTTAGATTTATCTCAATGCATTTTTTCCTTTTTAGTATAGTGTATTTTCATTATTTTTGCACTTTTATTTAAATGTCCAGCATACCATGCATTTTTACTTTTATTCTTTTATTTATTTATGCAACATATTTATTTAATGCCTTGCACATCATGCATTTTTATTTTTTTTATTTTTATTTATTCCAATGCAACATATTTATTTTATGTCCAACATTTCATGCATTTTTACTTTCTTTCTTTTATTTCATGCAACATGTTTACTTAATGTAAAATCCATTTCATGCATTTTTTTTTTCATTTTTATTTTATTTTTGTTTATTTTGCATATTTATTTATTTTTATGCACTTGCAATTTATTTTTCTTTATTTATTGCTTCATTATTCTTATTTTATTTTTGATACTTAGAATGTATTTTAGGAACAATGCAATATAAATGAAAATAAATATTAAGGGTTCAATCAACCGAAAAAAGGAAAACTTGGGTAGACACCCGACGCTTCCCCGAATGCGGAACGCGAGATCCCCGTCGGTCACGTTCAAAGTATTCGTCGTTCGATTAAACTTTTAATAAAACAAAAAATAATAAAAACATTTTTCTTTTGTGAGTGAAAAAGGAAAACTTGGGTAGACACCCGACGCTTCCCCGAATATTCGGAAAAGAGGTAGACACTTCACTTTTCGGATATTCGTCCTCCGCTTAAAATCAATCTCAACCCACCAAATTTTATTTCTTTCACGCCCATGCGCGTTTTCAAACGGATGTCATCGCCCAAGCGCGAGTCCGCTCTTTTATTCAAACTTCTTTCACGCCCATGCGCGTTTTCAAATGGATATCATCGCCCAAGTGCGGATCCATCTTTTTTTTTAAAAAGCAAACTTTTTCGCCCAAGTGCGACTAAACCATTTTCATAAATAAAATCAATCAACACACAAACATTTTCTACAAGAACTACGTAGCTTTGAATTCTCCATCGCACCGGGAGATACGTAGGAGCAAGATCAAACTCTTGTCAAGCACCCTAATAAAAAACTCATTTTTAGTCTTTAAATCATTTTTCTTTCTCTTCCATTCTTTACAAACATTTTTTTATGAAACTAACACATTTTAAAAGCTAATTAACTAATGGTTCCCGTTGAGTACAACGGATGTGAGGGGTGCTAATACCTTCCCCTCGCATAACCGATTCCCGAACCCGAATTTGGTTGCGATGACCTTGTTCTCGTTCTCAAAGGGGTTTATCGACGTTCCCCTTTTCAAAAATAAAACTTCGGTGGCGACTTTACTGTCTAGCGAGCGTTTTCTGCCCGCGCATTTTTCCCGCCGCTTCAGCTGGCGACTTCACTGGGGAGTCTTAGAGAATCAAACCTAGTTAGTTAGTTAGCTTTTAGTGTTAGTTTCTTTCCTTCATGTTTGTCTATCTTTGGTCTATTTGCTTTATTTTATTTCCGCTTTGTTTATTTTTCACCTTTTATGTTATTGTGCTATCATATCGGGGTTATTCAAAACATTTTTTGAGTGGAGCTCTGTACCCGAGCTTGAAAAAACCTAGGTTTAGGATGGTGGTTGCGTAGTATTGGCTTTCGAGATAGACATCTCGTTTAGTCAATACGAAGACCCCACTTAGAGATGGTCATCTTCGCGAAAGGTCGTCCGTATAATGGTTAACCCGTTATTATGGCGAAATTCCGAATTGGACCCCTAACTCTAAGGACCTTCTTCTTAGAACCTTTTCAAATTTTGGGTGTTTGTATTAGCTTTCGAGGTAGACACCTCGTTTTGGTTAATGCAAACCCCACCTAGAGGAGACGCATTCGCGAAAGGTTGTCATGTAATGGTTAACCCGTTATTATGGCAAAATTCCGAGATGTTTCTATGACTCTAGGTACCCCCAAAACAAAAACTTTAGAGCTACCCTCGGTGAGAACCTTGATATAGAAAGCACATAGAACTAAGCCCTCGTAGGGAGCCTTCCCTTTAAGTTTTATTTTCCAATTATCTATATCCACACAAAGCATACATGCATTGCATCCATATGCATAAAAATCATTTTTCTTAATATACAAGATTGTTTCAGGGAATTGCAAGGGCTAAATCTGTATTGCAAGTGTCCAACAAATTGAACATGGGCTCCGAGAAAAGAAGAACTCTGTCATTAAAGGTTGAACTCCCGGATTTGGAAAGTCTCAGAAATTTGAGTACCGAGTTAACAGCAATTCCAAAGAGTGCTTTTGTCTTCAAATATGGCGACATCCTGGATCTTTTGTTCACCAATGTTCGGGCAGACGCTCTCACAGCATTAGCACAGTTCTATGACCCCCCGATGAGAAGCTTCCTATTCCAAGACTTCCAATTAGCGCCTACACTTGAAGAGTTCGAAAGGATTATGGGCATTCCTCCAAAAAGCAAGGGTCCATATGTGGAAATCGGCCATTCTCCAAAGGTTGAAAAATTGGCTGAAGCTCTAAACATAAAAGTGTCCGAATTTGCTAGTAATGTGAAGACTAGAGGGAAAGCTCCTGGTTTCCTCCGAAGTTATCTAGAGAAAAAAGCTCGTGAGTTTGCCGCTTCCCGAGATATGAAGTCCTTCAACAATGTGCTAGCCCTCCTCATTTATGGTTTGGTGTTGTTCCCCTCAACCGAGAATTTTGTTGACTTTGCCGCAATCAGTGTCTTTTGGGCTGTCCTTACAAAAGACAAAGATCTAGTTCCTGCGCTCTTGGCCAATTTGTACTACACTCTTCACATGCGTCATGAGAAGCAAGGTGGCAATATTGTCTGTTGTTTCCCTTTACTCTATCGTTGGTTCATATCTCACATGTGTGAGGACGAGTCACGAATGGACAAGATGGATAAGAATGAATGGTCCCAATTTTTGGCATCTCTTACCGAAAATGTGATCCGATGGTATCCAAGGAAGCTTGACATCAACGAAATTGTCATCAGCTGTGGGGAATTTCCAAATGTACCACTCATAGGGTCCAAATCATGCATAAACTACAATCCAATTTTGACTCTAAGGCAGCTGGGACGTCCTATGTGGGAGAAGCCCGAAGAGAAGTCTTTGGAATGCCTAGTGTTACATGACTCGGGTGCCAATGACCCTGTGATGTTGCAAAAAGTCATTCGAGCTTGGGGAAGTATTAACAAGAAGGGTAATGATTGGAAACGCAAGGTTGGCGCCACCAAAGAGACTTACCGACAGTGGGTCAAAGAAAGAGTCCAAAAGGTGAAGCTACCGTTCATTGTCAAAGCCCCTATTCCCCCCAAATCTCCAGAGCCTATTCCCGTCTCCATAGAGGAAGCAGACGAGCTAAAAGCAACCATTGCCCGACTCAACAAAGAAAAAGAGGAATTGCAAGCCGCTCTACTCAAAGCTACTCAAGATAATTGCGAGCTAAAAAGGGAGGGAGTCCGAAAGGACGAAATCATCGAGAGTAGCAACAAAAGGCTAAAGTTTGAGGAGGATGAGAAGCGCAAGGTGCAAGATTGCTTGGGGGGAGCAAATTCCCAGCTCAAGCATAAGAACAAAGAGCGGGATGAACTCTTAAGCAGGACCCATGAGTTGAGAGAGCTATGGAAAAGATCTAAAGATGAGAGGAAGAAGCTAAAGGAAGAGCTTGAAGGTGCAAAGCAACAGCTCAACGGCATGGCAAATGAGTATGAGGGATATGTGTTGAGTGAAAGGCTACAAAGGGAAGCTGTGGAAAGAGCGCTTGTGAGGAGTCAACTTGAACTGAAAAAGGAACAAGAGAATTTGGAAGAATTCAAGAGGTTCAGTGACTGTCAAGAAGAGGCGTATGAAGACCTCAAAAGGGAAAAGGAAAGATGGGAGCATCGCTATGTGAATTTGGTCGACTCGGTTGAAAATGGAACACTTTTCCGAATACTCCGGGACGAGGGTATGCATTGGAAGAATATGTTCGCAAGACTAGCAAAGTTGGCCAACGATGTGATTGAGACCATCCCCACCCAGCTGGAAGCAGCTGACGCCTCAATGCATCCTTTGAACACTCCCTCGGAAGTCATTGTTTTTGTTGAATTTTGTAAAACCATGATAAGAGACTTTAGGGAGAAAATTGAGGCAACCTAAAAAGTTTGTAACCTGCTTGTTTGTAATTCCTTGACTATTAATGAAAAATCTGTATCGCCTTTGGTTACCTTTGTTTCTTTCTATCTCAATGCCTTTACAAATTGGAAGATACTTGCAGGAGCACCGAAAGCCTTGCAGTTCCTTGAAAATTAATCATAACAAAAAATTAAAAAAAACTTTTTCACGCATTTGCATTAGCATCATCCATGGCATGCATACATCCGTTTTCATACCCAAAACTCATCCCCTTTTATTACCAGGAACCCCTACAACCCAAACTGATTCGTCGGCACTCGCACTACACTCGAAACAACGCAAGAAGGGTCATGGACGAGATCGAGCAAAACCAAGAAGTCATGAGACAAGAGATCAATCAGTTGAATGGGAAGTTGGACCGCTTGATGGACACTCTTCAGGAACTAGCAAATAGGGAGCAGAACCCGCAACCTCAAGTAGTGGAAAATGTTACTCCCGAACCACAACCGACCCCCGCAGCGGCTGTCGTTTGGCCTCCATATGGTCTTCCTCCAGGCTATACACCTCCGCAGTTGGAGAACCATAATGAAAGTGGTCCGTCTCAGCCTCGCCCGGCTCAAGCATCAGTTCCTCGTCCCACCGAAACTCTTGTGATGCAAGAGAACGCCGATGCTGCCACAAGATTTCCAGTGCCTCAAGGTACGGCAGAAAATCCATTGTTGGTGCCATTCCCCCAACCTGTCAGGCCCTCATAAGGAGCATGCTGAACCTTCGGAAGGTGAAAATGAAGAGGCTAAAGGAAAAATTCTTGCTTTGGAGGAACGAGTCAAAGCAATGGAGGGAAATAGTGAATTCGGATTAGACACACTTGACATGTGTTTGGTCTCGAATGTGGTGATTCCTCCAAAGTTCAAAACTCCAGATTTCGAGAAGTACAAGGGATTGACTTGTCCTCGCAATCATTTAATCATGTATTGCAGGAAGATGGGTGTAGCTGCGCAAGATGATAAGCTCCTCATCCATTTCTTTCAAGACAGTCTGAGTGGAGCTTCCCTGAACTGGTATATGCATCTAGAGAAAAGCCGGATCAGAACTTGGAAGGATTTAGCCGAAGCTTTTGTCAAGCAGTACAAGTACAATATGGGCATGGCCCCGGATAGAATGCAACTACAAGAGTTGACCAAGAAAGGGACGGAAACGTTCAAGGAATACGCACAAAGGTGGAGGGAGTTGGCATCGCAAGTTGAGCCTCCCTTGTCGGAAAAAGAAATGACAAGGATTTTCATAGGCACCCTGCAAGCTCCATATTATGAGAGGGTGATTGGAAGCGCCTCGTCCGGTTTCGCCGACTTGGTCATTATTGGAGAAATGGTGGAGTTGGGTTTGAAAAATGGAAAAATTCAAGGTGCTCCAAGTAGTCAAGTGGCTGCAAAGAAGTTTCCAACCTCTTTCCCTAAAAAGAAGGAAGGAGAGACCAATGCAGTAATGACCAGTTTTCCAAATTCCTACCGTCCACCTGTGAATGCTTATCATCCCCCTGTCCTTCAAGTACCATACCAAGGTCAGCATTATGTTGCCGCCGCAGCACCCATGCAGTATCAACACCCAGCACCCCAAAGACCTCATTACCAATCTGCTCGTCCCAATCATTGGGATCAAACCTCAAGTCAAAATCAATACCGACCTCCCAACAATCAGCGACCAAGTCGGATCGACCCGATCCCCATTCCGTACAGTCAACTTTGGCCGCATTTGATAAAGAATTCCTTAGTGGTACCCCGAAGTGTCAGGCCTTTGGAACCACCATATCCGCGTTGGTATAACCCAAATGCCAAATGTGAGTTTCATTCTGGGGCCATTGGTCACTCCATTGAAGACTGTCGAGCACTCAAAGAATCGGTGCAAGAGTTAATCAATAACAAAAGCCTTTCTTTCAAAGAAAAGGGGCCCGACGTGAAAAATAATCCTTTGCCGGGTTATAACGGCCCAAATGTCAATGCTGTGGAAGAAGATGCGGATTTCGATGAGATCAAGAGAGTTGAGGAAATAAGTACTCCTCTATTGATGCTCCACGCTAAGCTAGCCGAATACGGTTTGATCAAAGGAATCCATGACAATTGTGAAGAATGCGCTTTAAGTCCCAAAGGTTGTCAGTTGGTTAAAAAACAAGTACAAGAAATGATAGATCAAGGCGTTTTGCAAGTAGTCGAGCAAGGAAGATGGGGGACGTGTCGGTTATCGAGCCACATTTCGAAAGCAAGAAAGAAGTCCCCAAACCAGTTGAGATCCTCTACCAAAAGGGAGAGGCTCAACCATCAACGAACCATAGGCAGCCCGTGGTCATATGTGTTCCTTCGCCATTTCCGTACGAAAGTTCCAAAACAGTGCCTTGGATTTATGATGCAAAAGCTGTTGTTTATGAACCAGAGGGGAGGTCGGAAAGAGAATCTACAAAGGCGATGGGTGGTGTTACCCATATTTCTGAAGCTAGCGGCATGACCCGAAGTGGTCGGATCTTTGCTCCCAAACAGCTCAGAGGAGAAGGCAATAAGGTGGCCGAGGAAGTCCAAAAAAGGAAAGAACTGCCCAGTCAAGACAAGGGGCAAGAATGTGGTGATCATCTAGCATCAAAGGAGGACGATGAGTTCTTAAAAATCGTCAAAAGGAGCGAATACAAAATAGTGGACCAGTTGAATCAAACTCCTTCCAAGATATCTATCCTCTCCCTGCTGCTGAATTCCGAGGCACATAGAAAGGCATTGTTGAAAGTGTTAAATCAGGCACATGTAACCCAGGATGTTACAGTGGATCATTTCGATGGAATAATCGCCAATATCACCGCCAGTAGCTGTCTAAGCTTTAATGATGAGGACTTACCTGTAGAAGGGAGAGCTCACAATAAGGCTTTACACATCTCCACAATGTGTCATGACACCGTCCTTGCAAGAGTGTTGGTTGATACGGGTTCATCATTGAATGTGCTGCCGAAGTCCACTCTCAATAAGATGTCTATTGACGGGGTATGCTTGAAGCCTAGCTCTTTGATTGTGAAAGCTTTTGATGGGTCCAGGAGGTCTGTCATTGGGGAGGTATGCCTACCAATCCAAATAGGTCCCCACATCTTCGATATCACTTTTCAAGTGATGGATATCAACCCAGCTTACAGCTGCCTTTTGGGGCGTCCTTGGATCCATGCGGCCGGAGCTGTGACATCTACCTTGCACCAAAAGCTAAAATTTGTGGCAAATGACAAGTTGATCACCGTGGCTGGCGAAGAAGACATATTTGTAAGCCATCTGTCTTCCTTCCGGTATGTGGAAGCGGGTGAAGGATCTTTGGAAACTGCTTTTCAAGCCTTAGAGGTCGCCAATGCTGTGGCAGGGTACAAGGAAGTTTGCGAAGAAAAAGCCCCTGCTACCTTTTGGAAGAATGATGCGCTATTGGCTAAAGGAGGAGGCTCCAAAGGCTGTGAGTACTTGTGGGATATGCCTATGAAAAGAGATAGGTATGGATTGGGCTACAAACCATTCATGGGAGAAAGTGATGCTGCAAAGATGCCCATTGGTAACATTCAAGACACTTTCCATAGTGCGGGTTTCGCTAGTGAAGATCAAGTAGCTGTCGTTGGAGACGATCCAAAAGAGGGGGAGACACCTTGTTTGGTCTACCAGGGCTATCCGGATGCAAGCCTCAACAACTGGACTGCCGTTGAAATTCCCGAGATAGTTTCTTTTTCAAAGTAATTTTTATCATGTTTTCCAAATCCTTTTGCTCTGCCCAAGGCTTAAGGATAACTTTGTAGGGCACCCTTTATTTCAAATGTTGAATCATCAATAAAAAGCATTTCGTTTTCCACCATTCTTTATTCTTCCATTTCTGCATTTATTTTTCTTAAAAAAAAATAAAAAATTATAATCCTTTCCGTTCTTTTGTTTATTTTTGTTTTGGTCATCCTTCTAAAAATAAAATCATCATAAAAACACATGCAGATACCCGAACAAACCCATTGAATGTGATACTGCTACAATCCCGCGTAACCTTGAACTTCCCATTAACCAAGCTGAAGAGGATGGTGGAAGCGATTGCGAGCTTCCCGAAGAATTAGCAAGACTGCTAGAGCGTGAATCTAAAGAGATACAGCCGAATCAAGAGCCTGTGGAGGTAATCAACTTGGGAACTGAGCATGATGTAAAAGAGGTCAAGATCGGTTCGTCTTTAAAGGCAAAAGAGCGCGAGACGTTGGTTGAACTTTTGAGGGAATATGTAGATGTGTTTGCATGGTCATACCAAGATATGCCAGGGTTGGATACCGAGATAGTTGAGCACAAGCTACCACTCCGGCCAGAATGCCCGCCGATAAAGCAGAAATTGAGAAGGACAAGACCGGACATGTCACTTAAGATCAGGGAAGAGGTCAAGAGGCAATTTGATGCAGGATTCCTAGCCGTGGCAAAATATCCACAATGGGTTGCTAACATAGTACCAGTACCGAAGAAAGATGGTAAAGTGCGAATGTGTGTCGATTACCGAGATCTGAACAAGGCGAGTCCCAAGGACGATTTTCCATTACCTCACATCGATGTGCTGGTAGATAATACAGCCCGGTTCGCGGTGTTCTCATTCATGGATGGATTCTCCGGTTACAATCAAATCAAGATGGCTCCGGAGGACATGGAGAAAACCACCTTCATCACCCCATGGGGAACATATTGCTACAAGGTAATGCCTTTCGGCTTGAAGAACGCTGGGGCAACTTATCAAAGAGCAATGATGGCTCTCTTCCACGACATGATGCACAAAGAATTAGAGGTTTATGTGGATGACATGATTGGCAAATCCGAAACTGAAGAAGACCATGTCCTTCACTTGCAAAAGTTATTCGTACGATTAAGGAAATACAAACTGCGACTCAATCCAGCTAAGTGCACCTTTGGTGTCAGGTCCGGAAAGTTACTCGGTTTCATCGTTAGTCAACGAGGGATCGAGGTCGACCCCGACAAGGTACGCGCAATCCAAGATATGCCAGCTCCTCGTACTGAAAAAGAAGTCCGTGGTTTTCTAGGGAGATTGAACTACATCTCTAGGTTCATTTCTCATCTCACCGCTACTTGTGAGCCAATCTTCAAATTGCTACGTAAGGATCAGGCCGTCATATGGAATGAGAATTGCCAAGGGGCATTTGAGAAAATCAAACAATACTTGCAAGAACCACCTATCTTGATACCGCCCGTTCCTGGAAGACCTCTCATTATGTACTTAACAGTATTGGAGGAATCCATGGGATGTGTGCTAGGGCAACATGATGAAACTGGTAGGAAGGAGCACGCCATTTACTTCTTGAGCAAGAAATTCACTGATGTCGAAACCAGATACACCCTGCTGGAAAGAACTTGTTGTGCTTTGGCATGGGCTGCGCGCCGGTTGAGACAGTACATGATCTGTCACACGACATGGCTGGTATCAAAGATGGATCCAATCAAATACATCTTCGAGAAACCCACTCTGACTGGAAGAATTGCCCGTTGGCAAATGCTGTTATCCGAGTATGACATCCTGCACGTGACTCAGAAAGCTATCAAAGGAAGTGTGCTAGCAGACCACTTGGCTCATCAACCGGTGGAAGATTATCAGCCCATACCATTTGATTTCCCAGATGAAGATATTATGGCTTTGAAGGAAGACGAGGTCATAAGAGATGATGAAGGACCCGAACCAGGGGCTCGATGGAAGCTTGCATTCGATGGTGCATCTAATGCTATGGGGCATGGGATTGGAGCCGTTCTAATATCTCCGCAGGGTGGTTATACCCCCTTCACAGCAAGACTATGTTTTGACTGCACGAATAATGTGGCAGAATATGAGGCATGCATCTTGGGACTTGAGGCTGCCATCGATCTAAGAATCAAGATTTTGGAAGTATATGGAGATTCGGCCTTAGTCATTTACCAAGTAAAAGGAGAATGGGAAACCCGCCATCCCAAGTTGATCCCGTATCATGCTCATGTCTCGAAGCTAATAGAGTTCTTTGATGAAATTTCCTTCCATCATATCCCAAGAGAAGAAAATCAAGTAGCAGATGCTTTGGCTACGTTATCCTCAATGTACAAAGTGAAGTTTCAGAATGAAGCGCCACTTATAAAGGTGGAGCGCCGAGACGAGCCAGCATTCTGTTTGTCAATCGAAGAGGTGTCTGACGGCAAGCCATGGTACCATGACATCAAAGTCTACCTCAGAAATCAAGAATACCCTGCAAACATCTCAAATAGAGATAAAAAGACTCTGAGACGACTGTCAGCAAAATTCTTCCTGAATGGTGATGTGCTCTACAAAAGAAACCACGACCTGGTTCTTCTCAGATGTGTGGACAAACCTGAGGCAGATTTGCTCATCAAAGAAATCCATGAAGGGTATTTCGGTACTCACGCCAACGGACATGCAATGGCAAGAAAAATCTTAAGGGCTGGATACTATTGGCTGACCATGGAATCTGACTGTTTCAGCTACGCAAGGAAGTGCCACAAATGTCAAATCTATGCTGATAAGGTGCACGTGCCTCCAACTCCTTTGAACGTAATGGCGTCACCTTGGCCGTTCTCTATGTGGGGCATCGACATGATCGGACCCATCGAACCTCGAGCTTCAAATGGACACCGGTTCATCTTAGTCGCCATCGACTACTTCACTAAATGGGTTGAAGCTACTTCATATGCCAACGTAACAAAGCAAGTGGTGGTTCGATTCATCAAAAAGGAGATAATATGCTGCTACGGACTCCCCAACAAAATCATCACTGACAATGGCACCAACTTGAACAACAAAATGATGAAAGATTTGTGTGAAAGTTTCAAGATCGAACACCACAACTCTTCGCCATACCGGCCAAAGATGAATGGAGCCGTAGAAGCAGCCAACAAAAACATCAAGAAAATCCTTCAAAAGATGGTGAAAACGTACAAAGATTGGCATGAAATGCTTCCCTTTGCCTTACATGGTTATAGGACCTCGGTTCGCACCTCGACAGGGGCAACCCCGTTCTCACTGGTATATGGCATGGAGGCAGTCCTCCCCACGGAGGTGGAAATTCCCTCAATGAGGGTCTTGATGGAGACGAAACTTGAAGAAGCAGAATGGATTCAAGCAAGGTTTGACCAGCTGAACCTAATCGATGAGAAGCGGATGATAGCCTTATGTCATGGTCAGTTATATCAAAGCAGGCTCAAGAAGGCGTTCGACAAGAAGATCCGTCCTCGAGAGTTCCAGGTAGGCGACCTAGTGCTCAAAAGGATCCTACCTATACAAAAGGATTCACGTGGAAAATGGACTCCGAACTATGAAGGCCCTTATGTAGTGAAGAAAGCTTTCTCTGGAGGAGCCTTGATTCTCACAACAATGGACGGCGAGGACTTCCTGCGTCCTGTGAATTCCGATGTAGTCAAGAAATACTATGCCTAATAACAAAAGAACGCCTGCTAAGTTGAAAACCTGAAAGGGCAGCTTAGGCAAAAAGGGGCATCCCGGTGGACTGAAAACTCGAAAGAGCGGTCCAGGCAAAAGTTAGGGATATAAAAAACAAAAGAAAACCCGCTAAGTCGAAAACCTGCAAAGGTGACTTAGGCAAAAGTTGGGAAAAGAAAAAGGCATGTAACTACATTGGGGCAGTCTACTCCTAACACCGGCTGAAGAACCAATCCTTTCGCCATCCTCAGAAGCAGGGTATTGTGGGTTTAGGGTTATTAAGAAAGTAGCAGTCATCATGACTCAATGGGAACTTCCAATGTTTTCCCTCTTCCCAGCTTCATTTCTCTTATTTGTCTTATGGAGTTACACCTTTAGTGTGCTACCATTCTATGTACTAAATTTCGTTTGACCATCAATAAAGCGCATCTTTTTATTTTACCTTTTGTCATTCCCCATCGTTAAATGCTATTTATTTTGATGATACAATTTTGAAATAAAATTAATAACATAAAATCTATTGAAATCATGATTTACTTTGATTTGAAAATATCTAAAGGAGATTAGCGATTTCCGGCGAGGTGTTGTACCCCAGAATTCTCAGAGCAACCACAAGTGATTCCCTTCTATAGCAGAATCGGCAGCTACATAACATGCGAACAAACTGCCATGCAAACACGAAATGTCGAAAGCTCCGTCAGCAGCCATCCATTTTAAACTTCGAGAGCGATGGGTTTTGCGAATGCCGAAGGATCAGAAACCCCAAATATCGTACCCTAACCATTTTATCCCATAAAATCCCAATTCTCATTGGCACCCTTTGCAATTTCAAAACAAAGCCCAATTCTCATTGGCACCCCCTACAATCACAACCAAAAGCCCAACCATGCTTGGCATCCGATCACGACCAAAGCTCAACGTGCCATTTGCTTACCCCACATGTCAGCATAGTACATGCATCATATCAAATTCATTCATTAGCATGCATCTCATATTCATATCATACTCCTCCTCACAATTTCTCATGTTCCCCCAGTGAACTTCAATCAAATACTCCCCAGTGAGTCATCTCATGTTCCCCCAGTGAACCTCAATCAAATACTCCCCAGTGAGTCATCTTGTAATATCCCGCTTATGACCCAAGTATTTATCAGTATTAAGACGATGTATCAGAGGTGTTTTGAGTAATGGCATTTTGGTAATTACCACTCATGGGTATTATTTATATAACAAAAGTCATTTTTCCTCTTCATTCTACAACTTCTTTCTCTCTCTAGAACAACTCCTCTTCCTTCTCTCTTCACCCACTCTTGCGCCTCCCTCCAAACCTTCATCAATCATCAAACTTTAACATAGAATCATGGACTCAAGCAAACTTGGTTGTGGGAAAGCTAGAACATGAGGAAATTAAAGAAAACAAGAAGAAAGGAAAGAGTTAAAAGCTAGGGTTTTGAGGTAAAGGGCAAGCAAGCTAAACCAGCACCAAATCAAGATTAAGGTGAGCTCCCTTGAGGTTTTAGAACCTCTCTTTGTGAGTTTTATAGTGTTTGATCTCATAGGAAAAATTATAGAAGTTTTAGAGTTTTACCCTAATTTCTTACTTGCAAATTCCTTGCTCATACATGTTTTAAACCATCAATTTGTAATAGAAAATCATCCCTAGCATGTTTTGGATGCTTGGGTATCTTTAATTGGGCAAAAATGGTGGAAAAACACATTTTTATACATGTTTATGCTGTCACGGTCGCTGTAGCGACGGGCTGTCGCTTGTAGCGACCAGGTTCTGTCTGTCTGCGCTTGTAGCGACAAGCCTGCGCTTGTAGCGACAAGCCTGCGCTTGTAGCGACCAACTGGGCGCTTGTAGCGACCAGGTTCTGTCTATCCGCGCTTGTAGCGACGGCTCTGCGCTTGTAGCGACCAAGCCAGAATAGCACAACTTAGTTGAGCTGTTCTGGGGGTTCTGGTGCGCGCGGATATGGCTTTTTGCAAATGTTTTCTCCTAATACTTTTTAGAAACTTTAACCACCATTTTAACTCATCCAAAGTCTTTTAATGATTGAGAAATTATAGGAGCAAGGAATGCGCAAGGCATGGGAATTACGGGAATATGGTTATATGGATAGGTAAACCCTAATAGAGACACATGATGACGATGTGTCGAATCCCTTGATAGGAAAGCATGAATCATAGTAAGAGTGCAAGAATTTTATGGATAGATTCCTTGCACGTGAGTTGTTAACCCTTAAGGAAAAGCATGCGACTTTAACAGTCAAGAACCTACTTTAGGTATAAGAGATTATAGATGAATTCAATCTAGAATACAAGGATAATAGGAATGCTTTAGCAACCATAGTCACAGATAAGGTTTATAGTGTTGGTACTCCAACGATTATAGGTGGCTTATGAGAACGATAAGCCAAGAATCATAAGTTATAGATTATAGTTACAGGAATGTTATATGTTCATAGTAACAGATTATATGTTCATACGTTAAAGTTAAAGAATTAAAGATTAAAGATATTGGCGTGCTTGCACGTTTCACAGTCATAGGCATGTTCAGCAGACTCCGGGATACGCCGGATGGGACTTCTCCGAGAGGGTTGTCCACATGCAATTTCATAGGGAGTCCGGTGCTAGCCTGATTGTCAGGAGTTTCATCGGGTCATAGGGAGACGTATCTCGGGGTTGCTCCACCCGGGGTGCCCTCCGTAAAATTTGAACTCAGATAATTGTTTGTTCAACGCTAACAGCTAACATAAAACTGCTATCGAACTGTGTATATGTTTTATGTTTTATAGTTATAGTCAAAGTTACAGTTACAGTTATAGTCTCAGGAAACTCATAGTTATAGTTATAGTTATAGACAGTTATCAGAAAGTGGTCCTAGGTTTCCCCTCGATCACTAAGTTAAAGTTATAGACAGATACAGTAAAGGTTATAGACAGTTAAAGACTTGGCGATCATAGGAAATCCCCGAGATTGCCAAGGTAGGCATGGCGACCTTAGGTTCCCGGTGGTTGCCAACAGTAGGTTGGGTAGAGCTCACTGAGACATTATGTCTCATCCCTTTCCTTCTGGTGCAGGGTTACAGGTTAGTCAGAGGTTCGTGACGAAGATCTTCATAGAGGTACTGGATGGAGTGCATTTGCTCGTGTGTACCAGCTCAGAAGCATTGTGGACATTTGTAAAAGTATTGTAACAGTATTGGATTATTGTACAAACGAGTAAACATGTATTTATTCTGTTGTAATGTAATATTATTATTGAAATTTTTAAATGTATCCAGTATCAGTTTAACGCACATGCTAACATACTAGTTAAAGTTAGTATGGGTGTTACAATTGGTATCAGAGCAGGTCGATTCAGACCGTGCCATGGGTCATTAAAGATTCAATAAAGTAGTGGAATCATTGGGTTCCGGATGTTGTTCTAAAGGTCACATCTAGTTGAGCCTGATCAACTCAGTCTAGTATATGACAGTTAGGACAAATGTCTGAGAGCTGAATGTGACCAAGGAGGAAAGAAGTGTTCAAAGGGTGAAGGTTAAGACGAATTTGGCAAAGTGTTTAATGTGAAAGGATGGTTTTCTAACAGTAAAGTAACTGAGCCAGGTAATGGCAAAGTCTCAGAATTATAAGAGGTATTTAAGAGAAGGGTCAAGTACCTTAACTAGTTGGACGCATCCTTGAGCGATGCTTTCTCCGAGGTGATGTGTAGAGTAAGGGATTATAGAATACTCCGAAGAATGATTTGGAATCCTAACGGGAACCGTAATTTGGAAAGTTAAAGTTAAGGGTTGATTAGAGTTTTAATTCCGGCTGCAGATGCAAAGGATTGTGAAACCAAACCCAGCGACTTGGAATAAGGAATGAACAGTTAATTATTGAAAACTCTGGACTTCCAGTGAGGATATAGTGTGTAAGGTGGAAGGACTTGCACATTTAAAACGGATGAGATTTTAATATCCGACAATTAAGATACTTAATTATGGATTAAGCGAAATATTGGACAGAGGAAACCCAGGTAAGGGTACGAAGTAAAGATTGAATCTTATGTTGATGGACAATTATTCAGATAACAAGATTAGAATGGAATTGTGATTACAGTAATAAGTTATAGGGAGGATCCAATGGAAAATGTTAAGTATTGAAGCTTACAGATTTATTAATCGGATACTCGAAGAGGTGTAGTATGTGTTTGGATTTATAGGAGAACTGGTAAAAGTTGAGTTTTATCCAGACGGATTATTTCCGGAAGAACCCGAGGAGTAACCAAGAATTATGTTAGAGTTATGTGGACCTAAGTGTCTTGGAAAAAGGTTGTGGATGTGAAATCCTTACGGATAATTATAGTATGGAACTCGGTTCAGATTATGAAGAATAAAGCTAGAACTAATGTATAAGTTGTTTTGACAGGAGCATTGTTGGGCTCGTAATTATTGTTAAAGACTGATTACAGATTTCGGCGTACTTTCGTGAAAGTAAAAGCATTGTTTATGTCCGAAGGGAAATACAAAGTCAAGTGCCGATCAATTAATAAGTTAAACGGGTGGATTAAACCACAAGAGAAATTATAATGTAAGATGGTTATGTATGGTAGCTACGAAGTTATAAAGTTAAAGGATTGGCTAAGGAGATTTTATATGGTAATAGTGGTGTATTACTTCTATCCCAAGGTGAATTGTTTAGATCAGAGTTGCGCAGCGGAGAAGTAATCAAAGGATGAGCTAATGAACAATTCAAAGTTGAAGTTTAGAAAAATGAGGATGTTGTGAAGTCCTTGTCAGAGGAATTACAGGAAAGGCTTTCCGATAATAATTTTCAAACTACAGAATATGTGTAAGTAGTGATGACTTGAACTTATCATCAGTTCTAACAGGAGATTTTAATAGATAAATTGAGGAATGTTTTAGACCTCAAAACTCATAAGATAAGAGAATCGAAGCAGTTTGATAACTTTAAAGGATGTGTTTATAGCGCAATAAGTACATAGCGAAGGAGGCCACGTTTCATACGGTGATCTAGCTGTTTAGCTCAGTAACTTAAAGTTAACTTGAATAGTAAGTTTAATCAAAAAGGAATTATGCCGTGGCATATAGTTATTCTGCATCGTACCCACGTTATGCTAGCATGTCGCATGTAACAGGCATGTAACAGGTTATGATTAGTATTATGTATACTGATCAGGCAGAGTTTATGCTACTTAGATAGTAGTGTAACATTTTTATAGTCATAAGACATGTGTTAGTAATCGTGGTACGCAGTCGGTAATGTTTTATCAGAAAAGTCATATGCATAACAGGTTTGTTGTTGTCGAATAAATCTCGGTTAAGGAGTTCAGAAATTCTTGAACTTAATGTTCATAGTTAAAGGAAGGAAATGTTTTACACGGATCAGAGGATTTCTCATAGTTTACAGTAAAAGGCTACGTGAATTAAAGTTATGAGATAAAGGATTAAGAGTTTTAAAGTGCTATTCTGACGGCGATCAGGATAGAGTATTCTTTTCGAAAACAGAGAATGTCTTTTGACAAGTAAGTTATTACGACAACGGGATGTAACCATAACTTACGTTACGGGATTGTGAATGTTTAAAGGATACAAGAATGAATTAAGAGTCAAGAGAGTAACCTTGGTTGACGTGGTTTGTCTCAAGTATATTTTTTTATTAAGTATGATGTCCCGTTAGTTGGACAATGTTGATGCGATGTACCATGTATCCGGTAGTAGTGAACACGTACTCGATCGTGTATGGAAGCTATGTGCTATGGACTGCATTATATGATGATATGTGAGGCGGCTTATGCCACATGTCACTTATATTGGATTTTCATAAGTTTGAAAGTATTGGTAAAGAAGGAAGTTCCTAAGGCCTTTGGCTACATGTTATCGTTGATTAATTAATCGGAGCATGAGTGACTCATAAGATTTCTCGAGCTTTAAGGATTCCTGTAGTGGGGATGTGAGCAATGCTTATGGTTGTGATAATAGCTACACTAGGACTACAGAAAGAAAGGAACGTATACCATAAGTTCAGCCACCAATTTGAATTTGAAGCGTGGAGGTAGTTGTTATAGATCTCACTTCCATTTGAGAATATTCACTATCAGATATCTTTCAGTGTAAGAATAATTTATATGAAGAATGTTACGAGTGTAACAGTAAAAGGTCGTTTTGCGAGGCGAAAGTTATAGACAAAAGTTCTTTGAACTAAAAGTAATGTAATAGATTCCTCGGGAAATTGGAATAGCTGAGGAAATCAGGTCGACTCGACGTCTTCAGGGTATTATGGAATGGTCAATTAAAGAAGAACTGATAGAGTTCGGTAAAGGAGATCCGAGACTTAACAATTTTAAATTGGATTAGTAAGGAAAATGTCGAACAGAGATCATAGTCAGATAATATGGATATGTTGGTTCGGATAACCTCATATCCTACTACGTAAGAGTTATGTAATGCACCACAAGCATCATAGTTAAAGAAAAGATTGTCGAGCATACTCGACTTATAGAGTTGGAAAATCCAAGGGATTCCGATAAGCAAGATGAATTGAATTTGGGCTAGTAGAGAAGGTAGTATAATAGATTCATTCACAGGCGATAATGAGTGGATTCTAAATTTCGAGGACGAAATTTCTTTAAGGGGGGTAGAGTGTAATATCCCGCTTATGACCCAAGTATTTATCAGTATTAAGACGATGTATCAGAGGTGTTTTGAGTAATGGCATTTTGGTAATTACCACTCATGGGTATTATTTATATGACAAAAGTCATTTTTCCTCTTCATTCTACAACTTCTTTCTCTCTCTAGAACAACTCCTCTTCCTTCTCTCTTCACCCACTCTTGCGCCTCCCTCCAAACCTTCATCAATCATCAAACTTCAACATAGAATCATGGACTCAAGCAAACTTGGTTGTGGGAAAGCTAGAACATGAGGAAATTAAAGAAAACAAGAAGAAAGGAAAGAGTTAAAAGCTAGGGTTTTGAGGTAAAGGGCAAGCAAGCTAAACCAGCACCAAATCAAGATTAAGGTGAGCTCCCTTGAGGTTTTAGAACCTCTCTTTGTGAGTTTTATAGTGTTTGATCTCATAGGAAAAATTATAGAAGTTTTAGAGTTTTACCCTAATTTCTTACTTGCAAATTCCTTGCTCATACATGTTTTAAAACCATCAATTTGTAATAGAAAATCATCCCTAGCATGTTTTGGATGCTTGGGTATCTTTAATTGGGCAAAAATGGTGGAAAAACACATTTTTATACATGTTTATGCTGTCACGGTCGCTGTAGCGACGGGCTGTCGCTTGTAGCGACCAGGTTCTGTCTGTCTGCGCTTGTAGCGACAAGCCTGCGCTTGTAGCGACAAGCCTGCGCTTGTAGCGACCAACTGGGCGCTTGTAGCGACCAGGTTCTGTCTATCCGCGCTTGTAGCGACGGCTCTGCGCTTGTAGCGACCAAGCCAGAATAGCACAACTTAGTTGAGCTGTTCTGGGGGTTCTGGTGCGCGCGGATATGGCTTTTTGCAAATGTTTTCTCCTAATACTTTTTAGAAACTTTAACCACCATTTTAACTCATCCAAAGTCTTTTAATGATTGAGAAATTATAGGAGCAAGGAATGCGCAAGGCATGGGAATTACGGGAATATGGTTATATGGATAGGTAAACCCTAATAGAGACACATGATGACGATGTGTCGAATCCCTTGATAGGAAAGCATGAATCATAGTAAGAGTGCAAGAATTTTATGGATAGATTCCTTGCACGTGAGTTGTTAACCCTTAAGGAAAAGCATGCGACTTTAACAGTCAAGAACCTACTTTAGGTATAAGAGATTATAGATGAATTCAATCTAGAATACAAGGATAATAGGAATGCTTTAGCAACCATAGTCACAGATAAGGTTTATAGTGTTGGTACTCCAACGATTATAGGTGGCTTATGAGAACGATAAGCCAAGAATCATAAGTTATAGATTATAGTTACAGGAATGTTATATGTTCATAGTAACAGATTATATGTTCATACGTTAAAGTTAAAGAATTAAAGATTAAAGATATTGGCGTGCTTGCACGTTTCACAGTCATAGGCATGTTCAGCAGACTCCGGGATACGCCGGATGGGACTTCTCCGAGAGGGTTGTCCACATGCAATTTCATAGGGAGTCCGGTGCTAGCCTGATTGTCAGGAGTTTCATCGGGTCATAGGGAGACGTATCTCGGGGTTGCTCCACCCGGGGTGCCCTCCGTAAAATTTGAACTCAGATAATTGTTTGTTCAACGCTAACAGCTAACATAAAACTGCTATCGAACTGTGTATATGTTTTATGTTTTATAGTTATAGTCAAAGTTACAGTTACAGTTATAGTCTCAGGAAACTCATAGTTATAGTTATAGTTATAGACAGTTATCAGAAAGTGGTCCTAGGTTTCCCCTCGATCATTAAGTTAAAGTTATAGACAGATACAGTAAAGGTTATAGACAGTTAAAGACTTGGCGATCATAGGAAATCCCCGAGATTGCCAAGGTAGGCATGGCGACCTTAGGTTCCCGGTGGTTGCCAACAGTAGGTTGGGTAGAGCTCACTGAGACATTATGTCTCATCCCTTTCCTTCTGGTGCAGGGTTACAGGTTAGTCAGAGGTTCGTGACGAAGATCTTCATAGAGGTACTGGATGGAGTGCATTTGCTCGTGTGTACCAGCTCAGAAGCATTGTGGACATTTGTAAAAGTATTGTAACAGTATTGGATTATTGTACAAACGAGTAAACATGTATTTATTCTGTTGTAATGTAATATTATTATTGAAATTTTTAAATGTATCCAGTATCAGTTTAACGCACATGCTAACATACTAGTTAAAGTTAGTATGGGTGTTACAATTGGTATCAGAGCAGGTCGATTCAGACCGTGCCATGGGTCATTAAAGATTCAATAAAGTAGTGGAATCATTGGGTTCCGGATGTTGTTCTAAAGGTCACATCTAGTTGAGCCTGATCAACTCAGTCTAGTATATGACAGTTAGGACAAATGTCTGAGAGCTGAATGTGACCAAGGAGGAAAGAAGTGTTCAAAGGGTGAAGGTTAAGACGAATTTGGCAAAGTGTTTAATGTGAAAGGATGGTTTTCTAACAGTAAAGTAACTGAGCCAGGTAATGGCAAAGTCTCAGAATTATAAGAGGTATTTAAGAGAAGGGTCAAGTACCTTAACTAGTTGGACGCATCCTTGAGCGATGCTTTCTCCGAGGTGATGTGTAGAGTAAGGGATTATAGAATACTCCGAAGAATGATTTGCAATCCTAATGGGAACCGTAATTTGGAAAGTTAAAGTTAACGGTTGATTAGAGTTTTAATTCCGGCTGCAGATGCAAAGGATTGTGAAACCAAACCCAGCGACTTGGAATAAGGAATGAACAGTTAATTATTGAAAATTCTGGACTTCCAGTGAGGATATAGTGTGTAAGGTGGAAGGACTTGCACATTTAAAACGGATGAGATTTTAATATCCGACAATTAAGATACTTAATTATGGATTAAGCGAAATATTGGACAGAGGAAACCCAGGTAAGGGTACGAAGTAAAGATTGAATCTTATGTTGATGGACAATTATTCAGATAACAAGATTAGAATGGAATTGTGATTACAGTAATAAGTTATAGGGAGGATCCAATGGAAAATGTTAAGTATTGAAGCTTACAGATTTATTAATCGGATACTCGAAGAGGTGTAGTATGTGTTTGGATTTATAGGAGAACTGGTAAAAGTTGAGTTTTATCCAGACGGATTATTTCCGGAAGAACCCGAGGAGTAACCAAGAATTATGTTAGAGTTATGTGGACCTAAGTGTCTTGGAAAAAGGTTGTGGATGTGAAATCCTTACGGATAATTATAGTATGGAACTCGGTTCAGATTATGAAGAATAAAGCTAGAACTAATGTATAAGTTGTTTTGACAGGAGCATTGTTGGGCTCGTAATTATTGTTAAAGACTGATTACAGATTTCGGCGTACTTTCGTGAAAGTAAAAGCATTGTTTATGTCCGAAGGGAAATACAAAGTCAAGTGCCGATCAATTAATAAGTTAAACGGGTGGATTAAACCACAAGAGAAATTATAATGTAAGATGGTTATGTATGGTAGCTACGAAGTTATAAAGTTAAAGGATTGGCTAAGGAGATTTTATATGGTAATAGTGGTGTATTACTTCTATCCCAAGGTGAATTGTTTAGATCAGAGTTGCGCAGCGGAGAAGTAATCAAAGGATGAGCTAATGAACAATTCAAAGTTGAAGTTTAGAAAAATGAGGATGTTGTGAAGTCCTTGTCAGAGGAATTACAGGAAAGGCTTTCCGATAATAATTTTCAAACTACAGAATATGTGTAAGTAGTGATGACTTGAACTTATCATCAGTTCTAACAGGAGATTTTAATAGATAAATTGAGGAATGTTTTAGACCTCAAAACTCATAAGATAAGAGAATCGAAGCAGTTTGATAACTTTAAAGGATGTGTTTATAGCGCAATAAGTACATAGCGAAGGAGGCCACGTTTCATACGGTGATCTAGCTGTTTAGCTCAGTAACTTAAAGTTAACTTGAATAGTAAGTTTAATCAAAAAGGAATTATGCCGTGGCATATAGTTATTCTGCATCGTACCCACGTTATGCTAGCATGTCGCATGTAACAGGCATGTAACAGGTTATGATTAGTATTATGTATACTGATCAGGCAGAGTTTATGCTACTTAGATAGTAGTGTAACATTTTTATAGTCATAAGACATGTGTTAGTAATCGTGGTACGCAGTCGGTAATGTTTTATCAGAAAAGTCATATGCATAACAGGTTTGTTGTTGTCGAATAAATCTCGGTTAAGGAGTTCAGAAATTCTTGAACTTAATGTTCATAGTTAAAGGAAGGAAATGTTTTACACGGATCAGAGGATTTCTCATAGTTTACAGTAAAAGGCTACGTGAATTAAAGTTATGAGATAAAGGATTAAGAGTTTTAAAGTGCTATTCTGACGGCGATCAGGATAGAGTATTCTTTTCGAAAACAGAGAATGTCTTTTGACAAGTAAGTTATTACGACAACGGGATGTAACCATAACTTACGTTACGGGATTGTGAATGTTTAAAGGATACAAGAATGAATTAAGAGTCAAGAGAGTGACCTTGGTTGACGTGGTTTGTCTCAAGTATATTTTTTTATTAAGTATGATGTCCCGTTAGTTGGACAATGTTGATGCGATGTACCATGTATCCGGTAGTAGTGAACACGTACTCGATCGTGTATGGAAGCTATGTGCTATGGACTGCATTATATGATGATATGTGAGGCGGCTTATGCCACATGTCACTTATATTGGATTTTCATAAGTTTGAAAGTATTGGTAAAGAAGGAAGTTCCTAAGGCCTTTGGCTACATGTTATCGTTGATTAATTAATCGGAGCATGAGTGACTCATAAGATTTCTCGAGCTTTAAGGATTCCCGTAGTGGGGATGTGAGCAATGCTTATGGTTGTGATAATAGCTACACTAGGACTACAGAAAGAAAGGAACGTATACCATAAGTTCAGCCACCAATTTGAATTTGAAGCGTGGAGGTAGTTGTTATAGATCTCACTTCCATTTGAGAATATTCACTATCAGATATCTTTCAGTGTAAGAATAATTTATATGAAGAATGTTACGAGTGTAACAGTAAAAGGTCGTTTTGCGAGGCGAAAGTTATAGACAAAAGTTCTTTGAACTAAAAGTAATGTAATAGATTCCTCGGGAAATTGGAATAGCTGAGGAAATCAGGTCGACTCGACGTCTTCAGGGTATTATGGAATGGTCAATTAAAGAAGAACTGATAGAGTTCGGTAAAGGAGATCCGAGACTTAACAATTTTAAATTGGATTAGTAAGGAAAATGTCGAACAGAGATCATAGTCAGATAATATGGATATGTTGGTTCGGATAACCTCATATCCTACTACGTAAGAGTTATGTAATGCACCACAAGCATCATAGTTAAAGAAAAGATTGTCGAGCATACTCGACTTATAGAGTTGGAAAATCCAAGGGATTCCGATAAGCAAGATGAATTGAATTTGGGCTAGTAGAGAAGGTAGTATAATAGATTCATTCACAGGCGATAATGAGTGGATTCTAAATTTCGAGGACGAAATTTCTTTAAGGGGGGTAGAGTGTAATATCCCGCTTATGACCCAAGTATTTATCAGTATTAAGACGATGTATCAGAGGTGTTTTGAGTAATGGCATTTTGGTAATTACCACTCATGGGTATTATTTATATGACAAAAGTCATTTTTCCTCTTCATTCTACAACTTCTTTCTCTCTCTAGAACAACTCCTCTTCCTTCTCTCTTCACCCACTCTTGCGCCTCCCTCCAAACCTTCATCAATCATCAAACTTCAACATAGAATCATGGACTCAAGCAAACTTGGTTGTGGGAAAGCTAGAACATGAGGAAATTAAAGAAAACAAGAAGAAAGGAAAGAGTTAAAAGCTAGGGTTTTGAGGTAAAGGGCAAGCAAGCTAAACCAGCACCAAATCAAGATTAAGGTGAGCTCCCTTGAGGTTTTAGAACCTCTCTTTGTGAGTTTTATAGTGTTTGATCTCATAGGAAAAATTATAGAAGTTTTAGAGTTTTACCCTAATTTCTTACTTGCAAATTCCTTGCTCATACATGTTTTAAACCATCAATTTGTAATAGAAAATCATCCCTAGCATGTTTTGGATGCTTGGGTATCTTTAATTGGGCAAAAATGGTGGAAAAACACATTTTTATACATGTTTATGCTGTCACGGTCGCTGTAGCGACGGGCTGTCGCTTGTAGCGACCAGGTTCTGTCTGTCTGCGCTTGTAGCGACAAGCCTGCGCTTGTAGCGACCAACTGGGCGCTTGTAGCGACCAGGTTCTGTCTATCCGCGCTTGTAGCGACGGCTCTGCGCTTGTAGCGACCAAGCCAGAATAGCACAACTTAGTTGAGCTGTTCTGGGGGTTCTGGTGCGCGCGGATATGGCTTTTTGCAAATGTTTTCTCCTAATACTTTTTAGAAACTTTAACCACCATTTTAACTCATCCAAAGTCTTTTAATGATTGAGAAATTATAGGAGCAAGGAATGCGCAAGGCATGGGAATTACGGGAATATGGTTATATGGATAGGTAAACCCTAATAGAGACACATGATGACGATGTGTCGAATCCCTTGATAGGAAAGCATGAATCATAGTAAGAGTGCAAGAATTTTATGGATAGATTCCTTGCACGTGAGTTGTTAACCCTTAAGGAAAAGCATGCGACTTTAACAGTCAAGAACCTACTTTAGGTATAAGAGATTATAGATGAATTCAATCTAGAATACAAGGATAATAGGAATGCTTTAGCAACCATAGTCACAGATAAGGTTTATAGTGTTGGTACTCCAACGATTATAGGTGGCTTATGAGAACGATAAGCCAAGAATCATAAGTTATAGATTATAGTTACAGGAATGTTATATGTTCATAGTAACAGATTATATGTTCATACGTTAAAGTTAAAGAATTAAAGATTAAAGATATTGGCGTGCTTGCACGTTTCACAGTCATAGGCATGTTCAGCAGACTCCGGGATACGCCGGATGGGACTTCTCCGAGAGGGTTGTCCACATGCAATTTCATAGGGAGTCCGGTGCTAGCCTGATTGTCAGGAGTTTCATCGGGTCATAGGGAGACGTATCTCGGGGTTGCTCCACCCGGGGTGCCCTCCGTAAAATTTGAACTCAGATAATTGTTTGTTCAACGCTAACAGCTAACATAAAACTGCTATCGAACTGTGTATATGTTTTATGTTTTATAGTTATAGTCAAAGTTACAGTTACAGTTATAGTCTCAGGAAACTCATAGTTATAGTTATAGTTATAGACAGTTATCAGAAAGTGGTCCTAGGTTTCCCCTCGATCACTAAGTTAAAGTTATAGACAGATACAGTAAAGGTTATAGACAGTTAAAGACTTGGCGATCATAGGAAATCCCCGAGATTGCCAAGGTAGGCATGGCGACCTTAGGTTCCCGGTGGTTGCCAACAGTAGGTTGGGTAGAGCTCACTGAGACATTATGTCTCATCCCTTTCCTTCTGGTGCAGGGTTACAGGTTAGTCAGAGGTTCGTGACGAAGATCTTCATAGAGGTACTGGATGGAGTGCATTTGCTCGTGTGTACCAGCTCAGAAGCATTGTGGACATTTGTAAAAGTATTGTAACAGTATTGGATTATTGTACAAACGAGTAAACATGTATTTATTCTGTTGTAATGTAATATTATTATTGAAATTTTTAAATGTATCCAGTATCAGTTTAACGCACATGCTAACATACTAGTTAAAGTTAGTATGGGTGTTACAATTGGTATCAGAGCAGGTCGATTCAGACCGTGCCATGGGTCATTAAAGATTCAATAAAGTAGTGGAATCATTGGGTTCCGGATGTTGTTCTAAAGGTCACATCTAGTTGAGCCTGATCAACTCAGTCTAGTATATGACAGTTAGGACAAATGTCTGAGAGCTGAATGTGACCAAGGAGGAAAGAAGTGTTCAAAGGGTGAAGGTTAAGACGAATTTGGCAAAGTGTTTAATGTGAAAGGATGGTTTTCTAACAGTAAAGTAACTGAGCCAGGTAATGGCAAAGTCTCAGAATTATAAGAGGTATTTAAGAGAAGGGTCAAGTACCTTAACTAGTTGGACGCATCCTTGAGCGATGCTTTCTCCGAGGTGATGTGTAGAGTAAGGGATTATAGAATACTCCGAAGAATGATTTGGAATCCTAATGGGAACCGTAATTTGGAAAGTTAAAGTTAACGGTTGATTAGAGTTTTAATTCCGGCTGCAGATGCAAAGGATTGTGAAACCAAACCCAGCGACTTGGAATAAGGAATGAACAGTTAATTATTGAAAATTCTGGACTTCCAGTGAGGATATAGTGTGTAAGGTGGAAGGACTTGCACATTTAAAACGGATGAGATTTTAATATCCGACAATTAAGATACTTAATTATGGATTAAGCGAAATATTGGACAGAGGAAACCCAGGTAAGGGTACGAAGTAAAGATTGAATCTTATGTTGATGGACAATTATTCAGATAACAAGATTAGAATGGAATTGTGATTACAGTAATAAGTTATAGGGAGGATCCAATGGAAAATGTTAAGTATTGAAGCTTACAGATTTATTAATCGGATACTCGAAGAGGTGTAGTATGTGTTTGGATTTATAGGAGAACTGGTAAAAGTTGAGTTTTATCCAGACGGATTATTTCCGGAAGAACCCGAGGAGTAACCAAGAATTATGTTAGAGTTATGTGGACCTAAGTGTCTTGGAAAAAGGTTGTGGATGTGAAATCCTTACGGATAATTATAGTATGGAACTCGGTTCAGATTATGAAGAATAAAGCTAGAACTAATGTATAAGTTGTTTTGACAGGAGCATTGTTGGGCTCGTAATTATTGTTAAAGACTGATTACAGATTTCGGCGTACTTTCGTGAAAGTAAAAGCATTGTTTATGTCCGAAGGGAAATACAAAGTCAAGTGCCGATCAATTAATAAGTTAAACGGGTGGATTAAACCACAAGAGAAATTATAATGTAAGATGGTTATGTATGGTAGCTACGAAGTTATAAAGTTAAAGGATTGGCTAAGGAGATTTTATATGGTAATAGTGGTGTATTACTTCTATCCCAAGGTGAATTGTTTAGATCAGAGTTGCGCAGCGGAGAAGTAATCAAAGGATGAGCTAATGAACAATTCAAAGTTGAAGTTTAGAAAAATGAGGATGTTGTGAAGTCCTTGTCAGAGGAATTACAGGAAAGGCTTTCCGATAATAATTTTCAAACTACAGAATATGTGTAAGTAGTGATGACTTGAACTTATCATCAGTTCTAACAGGAGATTTTAATAGATAAATTGAGGAATGTTTTAGACCTCAAAACTCATAAGATAAGAGAATCGAAGCAGTTTGATAACTTTAAAGGATGTGTTTATAGCGCAATAAGTACATAGCGAAGGAGGCCACGTTTCATACGGTGATCTAGCTGTTTAGCTCAGTAACTTAAAGTTAACTTGAATAGTAAGTTTAATCAAAAAGGAATTATGCCGTGGCATATAGTTATTCTGCATCGTACCCACGTTATGCTAGCATGTCGCATGTAACAGGCATGTAACAGGTTATGATTAGTATTATGTATACTGATCAGGCAGAGTTTATGCTACTTAGATAGTAGTGTAACATTTTTATAGTCATAAGACATGTGTTAGTAATCGTGGTACGCAGTCGGTAATGTTTTATCAGAAAAGTCATATGCATAACAGGTTTGTTGTTGTCGAATAAATCTCGGTTAAGGAGTTCAGAAATTCTTGAACTTAATGTTCATAGTTAAAGGAAGGAAATGTTTTACACGGATCAGAGGATTTCTCATAGTTTACAGTAAAAGGCTACGTGAATTAAAGTTATGAGATAAAGGATTAAGAGTTTTAAAGTGCTATTCTGACGGCGATCAGGATAGAGTATTCTTTTCGAAAACAGAGAATGTCTTTTGACAAGTAAGTTATTACGACAACGGGATGTAACCATAACTTACGTTACGGGATTGTGAATGTTTAAAGGATACAAGAATGAATTAAGAGTCAAGAGAGTGACCTTGGTTGACGTGGTTTGTCTCAAGTATATTTTTTTATTAAGTATGATGTCCCGTTAGTTGGACAATGTTGATGCGATGTACCATGTATCCGGTAGTAGTGAACACGTACTCGATCGTGTATGGAAGCTATGTGCTATGGACTGCATTATATGATGATATGTGAGGCGGCTTATGCCACATGTCACTTATATTGGATTTTCATAAGTTTGAAAGTATTGGTAAAGAAGGAAGTTCCTAAGGCCTTTGGCTACATGTTATCGTTGATTAATTAATCGGAGCATGAGTGACTCATAAGATTTCTCGAGCTTTAAGGATTCCCGTAGTGGGGATGTGAGCAATGCTTATGGTTGTGATAATAGCTACACTAGGACTACAGAAAGAAAGGAACGTATACCATAAGTTCAGCCACCAATTTGAATTTGAAGCGTGGAGGTAGTTGTTATAGATCTCACTTCCATTTGAGAATATTCACTATCAGATATCTTTCAGTGTAAGAATAATTTATATGAAGAATGTTACGAGTGTAACAGTAAAAGGTCGTTTTGCGAGGCGAAAGTTATAGACAAAAGTTCTTTGAACTAAAAGTAATGTAATAGATTCCTCGGGAAATTGGAATAGCTGAGGAAATCAGGTCGACTCGACGTCTTCAGGGTATTATGGAATGGTCAATTAAAGAAGAACTGATAGAGTTCGGTAAAGGAGATCCGAGACTTAACAATTTTAAATTGGATTAGTAAGGAAAATGTCGAACAGAGATCATAGTCAGATAATATGGATATGTTGGTTCGGATAACCTCATATCCTACTACGTAAGAGTTATGTAATGCACCACAAGCATCATAGTTAAAGAAAAGATTGTCGAGCATACTCGACTTATAGAGTTGGAAAATCCAAGGGATTCCGATAAGCAAGATGAATTGAATTTGGGCTAGTAGAGAAGGTAGTATAATAGATTCATTCACAGGCGATAATGAGTGGATTCTAAATTTCGAGGACGAAATTTCTTTAAGGGGGGTAGAGTGTAATATCCCGCTTATGACCCAAGTATTTATCAGTATTAAGACGATGTATCAGAGGTGTTTTGAGTAATGGCATTTTGGTAATTACCACTCATGGGTATTATTTATATGACAAAAGTCATTTTTCCTCTTCATTCTACAACTTCTTTCTCTCTCTAGAACAACTCCTCTTCCTTCTCTCTTCACCCACTCTTGCGCCTCCCTCCAAACCTTCATCAATCATCAAACTTCAACATAGAATCATGGACTCAAGCAAACTTGGTTGTGGGAAAGCTAGAACATGAGGAAATTAAAGAAAACAAGAAGAAAGGAAAGAGTTAAAAGCTAGGGTTTTGAGGTAAAGGGCAAGCAAGCTAAACCAGCACCAAATCAAGATTAAGGTGAGCTCCCTTGAGGTTTTAGAACCTCTCTTTGTGAGTTTTATAGTGTTTGATCTCATAGGAAAAATTATAGAAGTTTTAGAGTTTTACCCTAATTTCTTACTTGCAAATTCCTTGCTCATACATGTTTTAAACCATCAATTTGTAATAGAAAATCATCCCTAGCATGTTTTGGATGCTTGGGTATCTTTAATTGGGCAAAAATGGTGGAAAAACACATTTTTATACATGTTTATGCTGTCACGGTCGCTGTAGCGACGGGCTGTCGCTTGTAGCGACCAGGTTCTGTCTGTCTGCGCTTGTAGCGACAAGCCTGCGCTTGTAGCGACAAGCCTGCGCTTGTAGCGACCAACTGGGCGCTTGTAGCGACCAGGTTCTGTCTATCCGCGCTTGTAGCGACGGCTCTGCGCTTGTAGCGACCAAGCCAGAATAGCACAACTTAGTTGAGCTGTTCTGGGGGTTCTGGTGCGCGCGGATATGGCTTTTTGCAAATGTTTTCTCCTAATACTTTTTAGAAACTTTAACCACCATTTTAACTCATCCAAAGTCTTTTAATGATTGAGAAATTATAGGAGCAAGGAATGCGCAAGGCATGGGAATTACGGGAATATGGTTATATGGATAGGTAAACCCTAATAGAGACACATGATGACGATGTGTCGAATCCCTTGATAGGAAAGCATGAATCATAGTAAGAGTGCAAGAATTTTATGGATAGATTCCTTGCACGTGAGTTGTTAACCCTTAAGGAAAAGCATGCGACTTTAACAGTCAAGAACCTACTTTAGGTATAAGAGATTATAGATGAATTCAATCTAGAATACAAGGATAATAGGAATGCTTTAGCAACCATAGTCACAGATAAGGTTTATAGTGTTGGTACTCCAACGATTATAGGTGGCTTATGAGAACGATAAGCCAAGAATCATAAGTTATAGATTATAGTTACAGGAATGTTATATGTTCATAGTAACAGATTATATGTTCATACGTTAAAGTTAAAGAATTAAAGATTAAAGATATTGGCGTGCTTGCACGTTTCACAGTCATAGGCATGTTCAGCAGACTCCGGGATACGCCGGATGGGACTTCTCCGAGAGGGTTGTCCACATGCAATTTCATAGGGAGTCCGGTGCTAGCCTGATTGTCAGGAGTTTCATCGGGTCATAGGGAGACGTATCTCGGGGTTGCTCCACCCGGGGTGCCCTCCGTAAAATTTGAACTCAGATAATTGTTTGTTCAACGCTAACAGCTAACATAAAACTGCTATCGAACTGTGTATATGTTTTATGTTTTATAGTTATAGTCAAAGTTACAGTTACAGTTATAGTCTCAGGAAACTCATAGTTATAGTTATAGTTATAGACAGTTATCAGAAAGTGGTCCTAGGTTTCCCCTCGATCACTAAGTTAAAGTTATAGACAGATACAGTAAAGGTTATAGACAGTTAAAGACTTGGCGATCATAGGAAATCCCCGAGATTGCCAAGGTAGGCATGGCGACCTTAGGTTCCCGGTGGTTGCCAACAGTAGGTTGGGTAGAGCTCACTGAGACATTATGTCTCATCCCTTTCCTTCTGGTGCAGGGTTACAGGTTAGTCAGAGGTTCGTGACGAAGATCTTCATAGAGGTACTGGATGGAGTGCATTTGCTCGTGTGTACCAGCTCAGAAGCATTGTGGACATTTGTAAAAGTATTGTAACAGTATTGGATTATTGTACAAACGAGTAAACATGTATTTATTCTGTTGTAATGTAATATTATTATTGAAATTTTTAAATGTATCCAGTATCAGTTTAACGCACATGCTAACATACTAGTTAAAGTTAGTATGGGTGTTACACATCTCATGTTCCCCCAATGAACTTCAATCAAATACTCCCCAGTGAGTCATCTCATGTTCCCCCAATGAACCTCAATCAAATACTCCCCAGTGAGTCATCTCATGTTCCCCCAGTGAACTTCAATCAAATACTCCCCAGTGAGTCATCTCATGTTCCCCCAATGAACTTCAATCAAATACTCCCCCAGTGAGTCATCTCATGTTCCCCCAGTAAACCTCAATCAAATACTCCCCAGTGAGTCATCCCAGTGTTCCCCAGTGAACCTCATTCAAGAACTTCACCAGTAAGTTTTTCAAAAAAATCCCCCAGCAGATTTCTTCCAAAACTATCCCATTCCTCAGTGGACCTACTCACAACCACTGAAATTCCCCAGTTAAAACTCCCCCTAGCGAGTCTACCTGATCATACCATATCATTATCATGTCACTAGCGTCAGACTGGCGACAATCATATCATATCATATCATTTAACCATCGTCAGACTGGCGATGATCATACCATATCATTATCATGTCACCAGCGTCAGACTGGTGACAATCATACCATATCATTATCATTTCACCAGCGTTAGACTGGCGATGATCATATCATATCATTATCATTTCACCAGCGTCAGACTGGCGATGATCATATCACCCTTTACCATTCCACCAAGACCCACTTGGCGGTAATTGGTCCAAGCATCACTTTCCCCTAAGGATCAACTCTCAGCGTAAGCGGCTGAGTAAGACTACCTATCCCCAGTGAATCGACCTTCAGCATAAACGGCTGAATAAGATCACTCTTATCCTCAGGGATCTACCTCCAGCGCAGGCGGCTGGATATGATCACCTCTTCCCTTAGTGAATCGACCTTCAGCATAAACGGCTGAATAAGATCACTCTTATCCTCAGGGATCTACCTCCAGCGCAGGCGGCTGGATATGATCATTTCTATCCTCCTGGATCGACCTTCAGCACAAACGGCTGAATAAGATTACTCTATCCTCAGGGTCTACCTCTAGCATAAGCGGCTAGACAAGATCACTTATCCTCCTGGATCGACCTTCAGCACCAACGGCTGAATAAGATCGCTTTCGCCCTCAGGATCTACCTTTAGCATAAGCGGCCAGTTATGATCACTTTCGTCCTTAGAGATCTACCTTCAGCGTAAGCGGCTGGATATGATCAATCTTCCCCAATCAAACCACATAATCCCCAGTGGGATCGGATCCCATCTCTTTAACGAGCTCGGGTATCCTTTTGTCTCGTTTTGTCCCCAGTCAGATCATCTTCGCCGTCTTGCAATTATACCTGCATCACGAGCATTCACAACATTGCATGCATAACATTGCATCCATAGCATTTTCCAGTCAAAATTGGTCAAAAATGGTGTACTCTGTATTTAAGTCTCTTCGACCCGTCGAATTAAAAATTTCACTTTTAAATCTCCGTAACGAAGAAACTTAAATAGGGGCATCTGTCATACCCCATTTTTTGACCCATTTCCATTTTGTTTTTCTCGCCCTTTTAAACCAGAAATTCTCGTCATTTCAGACGAAATTTCGGCAGGGAGGTATTTTAAAATACCTCATTTTTTGATTCGTTTTAGGGCCACTTGTTATTTTTTTTTTATGTTTATTTTTCATCTTTACTTTTTAGTCTCAGTTTTTATTTATTGTTCATTTATTCCATTTTTATTATTATTATTATTATCACTATTATTACTATTTATTGTTCATTATTATTATTATTACTACTATTTAATTGTTTCCCTTTTATTATTATCATTTTCTTAATGTTTTTAATTTAATTTAATTTTTTTTTAATTTTTGTGGGTCAAAGTCACTGTACTGTACAGTGTATAGTACACGTACAGTGCTGTCAGTGCCATCATTTTTTTTCTCTGTTTTTCTTCATCTTGTGTCCAAAATCTGTCCAAAATCAAAGGCAAGTCATTTCTTCGCCTTTTCAAGGGATTTTAACCAAATTTTTTGCCAAGAGTGTCTATATACTGAGAAGGAAATCCAGCAACAAAGGAGGATTTTTTTTGGATTAGGAAAAAACGGAACAGAAAAGGAATAGCAAAAAACACAAAAGAAAACACAGCGACACTAAATTTCCTCCCTCTAAACCACCACAACCAGCCATCACACAGCCACAAAACACCATAAAATACCACAAACAAACACAAAAACAAAAACCTCCTCCCCTCACCACACGCCCAACACGCACGCCCCCACAACCAAACCACCTCTCCCTAAAAACAACACAACTCAGCCGCGCGCCCTCTCCCTCTTCCTAACCCACACGGCCACACAACAAACAGCCAAACTCACCCACAACCACCACACAGCCGCCCTCTCCCTTCTCCTAAAACCACCATAACCGCGGCCCCCTTTCCCCTAACCCACAACACACGCGGCCCTCTCCCCCTTTCCCACACAAAACCGAACAAAAAAAAGAAGGAAAAGGTAGACTTTCTAAAAAAATTTAAAATCTAGATCTAGGCTTTTCTTGAAGGATTTTGAAAAATCTAGTTTGATATTTGGAAAGAGGAGAAAAATGGATGTTTAAAAATGTAGTTTTTTTTCAAAACGGCGGAGTTTTAAACTCCGGTGCGGTGGCGCCGCCACCTAGGCCGGCCGGCCACCGCGCCGGAATTTCTTTCCGGCCACCGGTTTTTTAGAGAGAAGAGAGAGAGGGGCGGTAGAGAGAAGAAGAGTAGAGAGAGGAAGTTTTTGTGAAAAATGACTTTTTTTTACAAAAAAGGGCTATTTATAGCCTATTTCCAGATTAAATCTGGAGCGTTGATCAATCAACGGCCCAGATTTAATCTGGAAAGTCCATTAACCCATCCTCCTTAAGCCCGTTCCTCACTTCTAATTGCTTCCTGCACCCCCTTGTTTGCTCCTGCACCCCCCTTTTCCTCTCGTTTTTAATTTCTTTGTTCCTTTACTTATTTCTTGCTTCTTTTTTTTATTTCATTTATTTTCTTTTTGCACTTTTTTTGCTTATTTGCTTTTATTATTTTATGTCATTTTACTTTACTTTATTTATTTATTTTTCTTTGCTTCCTTTATTATTTTCGTCATTTTTCTTTATAGCTTAGATTTATCTCAATGCATTTTTTCCTTTTTAGTATAGTGTATTTTCATTATTTTTGCACTTTTATTTAAATGTCCAGCATACCATGCATTTTTACTTTTATTCTTTTATTTATTTATGCAACATATTTATTTAATGCCTTGCACATCATGCATTTTTATTTTTTTTATTTTTATTTATTCCAATGCAACATATTTATTTTATGTCCAACATTTCATGCATTTTTACTTTCTTTCTTTTATTTCATGCAACATGTTTACTTAATGTAAAATCCATTTCATGCATTTTTTTTTTCATTTTTATTTTATTTTTGTTTATTTTGCATATTTATTTATTTTTATGCACTTGCAATTTATTTTTCTTTATTTATTGCTTCATTATTCTTATTTTATTTTTGATACTTAGAATGTATTTTAGGAACAATGCAATATAAATGAAAATAAATATTAAGGGTTCAATCAACCGAAAAAAGGAAAACTTGGGTAGACACCCGACGCTTCCCCGAATGCGGAACGCGAGATCCCCGTCGGTCACGTTCAAAGTATTCGTCGTTCGATTAAACTTTTAATAAAACAAAAAATAATAAAAACATTTTTCTTTTGTGAGTGAAAAAGGAAAACTTGGGTAGACACCCGACGCTTCCCCGAATATTCGGAAAAGAGGTAGACACTTCACTTTTCGGATATTCGTCCTCCGCTTAAAATCAATCTCAACCCACCAAATTTTATTTCTTTCACGCCCATGCGCGTTTTCAAACGGATGTCATCGCCCAAGCGCGAGTCCGCTCTTTTATTCAAACTTCTTTCACGCCCATGCGCGTTTTCAAATGGATATCATCGCCCAAGTGCGGATCCATCTTTTTTTTTAAAAAGCAAACTTTTTCGCCCAAGTGCGACTAAACCATTTTCATAAATAAAATCAATCAACACACAAACATTTTCTACAAGAACTACGTAGCTTTGAATTCTCCATCGCACCGGGAGATACGTAGGAGCAAGATCAAACTCTTGTCAAGCACCCTAATAAAAAACTCATTTTTAGTCTTTAAATCATTTTTCTTTCTCTTCCATTCTTTACAAACATTTTTTTATGAAACTAACACATTTTAAAAGCTAATTAACTAATGGTTCCCGTTGAGTACAACGGATGTGAGGGGTGCTAATACCTTCCCCTCGCATAACCGATTCCCGAACCCGAATTTGGTTGCGATGACCTTGTTCTCGTTCTCAAAGGGGTTTATCGACGTTCCCCTTTTCAAAAATAAAACTTCGGTGGCGACTTTACTGTCTAGCGAGCGTTTTCTGCCCGCGCATTTTTCCCGCCGCTTCAATGTAGTAAGTAGATCCTTACTGTAGTAAAAAAAATAGATCCTTACTCTCCAAAAAGTTTCATTTAATTGTAATTAAAGGAAATAATTGTCAAAAAATTACTTGATTTATATTTTGATAAGATCAAAAATGACATCGATTATTTATTATTGTGTTAAATTGAAATTAATAATGATTTAAATATGATATTAGTACCGTAGTAAGTATCATTACTCTAAAAAAATCATTAAATTGTAATCAAATAAATAATTGTCACAAAAATTACTTTATTGTTTTTTATAAGAATAAAAAAATTACTTCAATTACTTATAACTGTGTAAAATTAAAAATCATAACGATTTAAATTACTTATATGTGGTAAGTAGGTTCCTACTCTCCAAAAAATTTCATTTAATTTTTTTAGACTGAAAAAAAAATCATTTAATTATAATCGAAGAAATAATTGCCACAAATTACTTCATTTAATTTTTTATATGAACAAAAATTACTTCAATTCCTTTAGAGAAAAAATAATTGAATTATTTATTACTTTGATAAATTGAAAATAAATTTGCTTATGTGTGGTAAGAAGATCCTACTATCCTTTCAGTAAAAAAATAAAAAATCCTTACTCAACAACAAATTTAATCATAGAAATCATTTAAAACGGTTGTATTCTCTGGAAGGACAAAAATGATTTTAGAAATAAAATATTCAGAGAAAATAGCACTAACAACTTAAACGATTTTTTTTTCAAAAAAGGAAAATATTAAAAGAGCATTTATTTGGATGATATGAAGTTAAAAACATATAATTTATATCCAAATATGGCATATTATAATTATAATCTCAATCAACAAGAACTTTTTCAATATCCCACTTTTTTGGGTCATGATTCCCAACAATTATGCACAGATCTTGCCTCCTTTTACTCGATTTAATATAATTAATAAAAACTAATTTTTGAAATATGAATTTAAAATCACACTATTAAATTACAAACTGTTTTTGATGACTACAACTATTATTTCAAAAAAACTATTAGGCTTAAATGCAGTTTTACCCCCCCTATTTTGACTCAAACTGGATTTTACCCCCCCTATTTTAAAACTCGGATTTTTAGCCCCCCTATTTTATATTTTTCAGGATTTTACCCCCTACCACAATACATTTTTGCTGATGTGGCAGTGTTGATGTGGATTAAAAATATTCTATAAATCAACTCAGTCAACAACTCCAAAGCCTCGTCAAATCGTTCCAATTTGCAATATCCACGGATTAGAGTGTGATACATTACAGGGCTTAACTTTGAATGATTCTTTTTAGCTTCCTCCAAGATCTTCCTAGCCTCTTCCATCTCACCTCCATTCGAATAAGCACTAGCAACAACAGAATACGAGTACACATCTGGTTTCAAACCCCTACTCTCAAGCAACCTCAACATCTCCACAGCTTGTCCCATTTCCCCAACTTTGGAATAACCGGTAATAACATAATTGAAAACAGCATTTCCAGGAAGCGGACCATCGGCAATCATTTTCAAAACCAACTCCTTGGCCTGATCAACATCTTTAATCCTACACAAGGCTCGAACAACAGCCGAAAATGGCTTGATTGCACGTTTCCTTCTCTCCACAGGGATATCATTCAACAGCTCCAGAGCCAGTTGTACAGTTTCATTTTTATGACACAAATTACCAACCAAAAAACCAACAGAAGACAAAGGCGGATACATCTTATTCTCCATTGCTGCCATATACACCGCATGAGCTTCTTTCACCTTTTCACCCTTACACAACCAAGACAACATTCTACCAATTTTCTCACCATCAGGAATCCTCTGTGCATCAAGCATCTTCTGACACACAGAACACGCAAAATCAAAATCCAATCTCCTACAAAGACCTCCAAACGTAAAGTAATAACTGTCTGCATCCGGTACACACTGAAACCCATCAAATTTCTCCAAAACCTCTAAGGCAGCCTTCCCCTTTTCCCAATTTCAGCACTGCCACATCAACAAATATGGGTTAAAATGTGGTTGGGGGGTAAAATCCTGAAAAATATAAAATAGGGGGGCTAAAAATCCGAGTTTTAAAATAGGGGGGGTAAAATCCAGTTTGAGTCAAAATAGGGGGGGTAAAACTGCATTTAAGCCTTATTATTATAGATACTACTACTATTCATGCAACTTAATTATTCAGTGAAAAAAATACTACTTAATTATTTAAAAAAACAAAATATATTGGATTTAACATAAATGTACTTAGAACATATATTAAAAAAATAGAAGGAAATACATCAAATCATTCCAGATGAACAAAGATTTCATTCCTCACACACACATCAATTATTTGTCCTTAAACCTTCTTATCTGAACATACTATATTTTTTATGTAATCATATATTGTACAACATTGCCATAAAATTCAAGGTGTTGTCAAAATTGATAAAGGTATGAGCTCAAAATGTTTGTTGAAGTCAATACAATGTGAAGCCATAGTGAAGTACTATCTGCTGCCAAAATGATGTATTGCTCAAAAATTAAAAGTGTACTATGGTAGAATCAAGATGAAGTACTGTTTTTTTTTAGAACAAAGACTTTATGCCTTGATGTTCGTATTGACCAAAAGATCTACAATAATTTTGTATAATACTTAAGAAAATTGATTCCCCATAATACATGGTAACATGAGTGTGTGTGGAGGAAGAAGCTAAAGAGAGTAAAATGGCCGCTGAACAACCAACCATCGAACGTTCCTGTTCACAATTTTGGCTTCCAAATAATATTTTGCGGGGCGAAGTCAAATTAAAAAAAGGGTAAAATTGACATTTTTTGTGGTTTGTAAGGGTAAAAGATTAATTGTAATGGTGCGGGGTATAAGTGAATAGTTCGTCAAATTAAGTGAATGTGTTGGCAAGATTTTGTCCATTTGATTTTACATGATTCTTTGACATGATGTTGTGAATCCTTAACTGCATTTATATCAAATTTGGTTGCGCAGGGTGGCAAGATTCACGCAACTATAAGGAAACATCTACTGCCAATTTTTAAGAGTGAAATAGAAGAGGGTGCAACGTATGTCTTAGAGAAATTGATGGTTGCTCAAAATGACCCCACTTTCAAAACTACTGATCATAAGTACAAGCTAAGCTTTATGGCAGGCACCAACTTCTTCAAGGTCAATGCTACAGAAATCCCTGAAAGAGTTTTCAGCTTTGTGTCTTTCTCTGATATTTTGGCTGCTCATAAGGAGGATCGTTTGCTTGGTAGTTTTCTGATCTTTTTATTACAACTATTTAACATTTCAGCTTCTTTTATATTATTTCATTGCTAACATGTAATATGATTATGTTCTATAGATGTTATTGGCCATGTTGTGCAAAAGGATACTGTAAAAGAAACTGTGAAAGAAGGAAAGACTAACAAAGTTTTGGATTCCACTTTAGAAGACTTGGAGTAAGATTTCTTGATTTTGTATTGCATAGCCATTTATATCCTTGAAATTGTATGTGGATGATTAGTAATTAGTTTAAAATGATATTCCGTAGGGGAAACAGAATTCATTGCACTCTTTGGGATGAATATGCTGTGAAGATGCATCAATTCTTAGAGGCTCATGACTCATCAATTCCTTTCGTTGTTGTATTTCAGCTGTGCAAGCTTAAGAAGTATTATGGTACTGTATTTTTTAGTAAATGCTTAAAGTATATATGTTTACATGGTTGTGTTTCACTCCATGCCCGCATTATATATTTGAGATTTTGTAGACTGATTGCAATTTTAAATTTATTTTTATGGTTAGGTGTCATGGGAATTTCCAATGCTTTTTATGGTACTAAAATGATGTTGAATCCTAATATCCCTGAGGTCACTCACTATGTAGAAAGGTGTGAATTTAGTATTATAATTGCACAATTACTTTCATGCTGTCCACTGTTATCATATAAACTTTAAGAATTAAATTAATAATCCTATCAAACATGGCAGGATGAATGGTGCGGGTGTTGAGCTCACTCAAGGTGTTAGCCAGATGACTGGTCCGACTATAATTTCCTTGGCTGATGATTTACTTCAAACTCAGAGGATGACCATTGAGGATTTGATTGAATCGTCTGAGGTGATGTCTGTAAACAAATTTATAATTTTATTCCTTTTCTATGTACGTATCAAAGCTTACTTAATCAATGTGTGTACCATTTTTCATGCAGAAATGTGTTGCAACTGTCTTGGTGAGAACATGTGAGCTTGAAACTGATTCCGGGTGGTTTTATCGAGCATGTAGTAAGTGCGCTTCTAGGATTACCACTATTAATGGACAGATTTACTGTGACAAGTGCAGCTTACCAAGGACAGCTGTTCCTAGGCAAGTAAAATTTGTTATATATGTTGTCGCAAATGCAAATTGACGAGTGTTTATGTTAATGGTTTTATATAACGTAGATGCATGTTATAATTTCAGGTTTAAGCTTCATCTTCAAGTTATGGACAACACAGGGTCAACCACATTTGTTCTGTTTGACCGTGTTGTGACGCAAACCATCGGAAAATCTGCACAATATTTCTTGGATGCTATGAATGAGGTAAAATTCAAAAAACACTCCTAGATCTTTATTTGATCTGATGCCGTATCACATAAAATATGCATCTGTCAATATGTTTGTACTAACTGCGTGATTTGTATAGAATAACTCGGCCGAATGTCCTTTGGATCTCAATATGTTTGTGGACAAGCAAATGTTGTTCAAAGTTGAAGTCAGTCATGCCAATCTGTATCGAAACTGGCGCAGCTATACAGTTAAAAAGTTGACCATGGATGATGAAATTATTAAGCAGTTTATATCACTCCATCGGCTAAGTGTACCTTTCTTGCTACCACTATTTATTTGACTGTCTGTGAATGAATTAAATGCAAACAACTTTGATGGTTTACACCCTAATTTTATGCAGCTTGCCAATGATGAGGAAGATGCGGGATGTGTTGGAACTGTCTGCGGGTTATCTGATAAAAATAGCGTGGTATGTTGGTCGCACTTATTGATTTTCAATCCAGATATTTTGAACTTCTTTGGTTATGTTATGTCAATGGCAAACTAATAACATGTTACGTCGTAACTTTCAGGAAATTGTTGAAGGTGTTGATTCGAGCAATAAGGAAGAAGGTGTTGCAGTGGACACTATTATGACTCCAACCAGCAAATCTTTGGGAAATAAAGCTGCTGATAGTGTTGATTCACTGGATGACATTGTTGTGCTTGGATGTGATGCATCCACGGCTGGGGAACCAAAACTGGCAGCTGCAATGGGCATTGATGTGACTCCAACTAGCAAATCCTTGGGAAAGAGGGGTGCTGATAGTGTCGAATCACTTGATGATATGGCTGTGCTTGGATGTGATGCATCCACAACAAAAAAAACAAAGCTGGTGCGTGTGAAGGTTGAAAAAGATTAGTCAAGATTCTTGAAATATTATGCAGTTTCAATGGTGTTGCCGGTGTCCACGTCCGTAGTCCTTTTCGTTTTGTTTTGTCATTTTTAATCATTGCGTTTGAACTTTTAAGCCATATATTTTGTTCTCCGTGCTGCATGATAACTTGATTTATGTCATGGTGAACAAGCGTATTTTGGCATTCTAATTTTCTTTTCGTAGTAAATGTATCGAACCCAAATATTATCATGCAATTGAATTATCGTTATGTGTTTTCAACATATTGTTCCTTCCAAAGGAACACATTGACGAGAACAAACAAGTAATATTTTGAAGCTGATCTCCATTCCCTTAAGTAATATGAAAAAGGCAAAAATGTATTATGTATTACTTTGTTCGAGGGGAATTAGACAACGTTTTGCTAATTATTCAGATGGTAAGCATTTAAGGGTCATGAAGAGATTAATTAGCAATTTAGAGTGCGAAATTAGTATGCACAAGATATAGAAGCTGTTATGGTGTGGTTTGATTTTTTGTTGGATTTGCAAGATTAAAACTATAAATTAGTGTTATTATTATATATAATACTACAAACCGTTTTTGCTAGATACCATGAACGTCTTCTCATCCTCCTCTTTGTAGGCAAGATTCATACCGGAAGGCGAGATCAAAGCATATTGTTGTTCATCCATTATGGTTCAAACATCTGCTAATCATTACTCTACCAAAAGGTGTAGAAATAGATCAAACTATGTCGACAATTTGATTGGCAACCATGAAAGAACACCTATCACGTACATTACCAATGGTACAAAAAAATAATTTATTTATGTTTTTGATAGTGCTGATCATTAATGGTAAATATTACTAATATTTATTGGTTTTATAATTCTGTAGCTCCTTCCCTGTCCACTGGCTGTCACCCTGTTAAAAAAAGAAATGTCTGTCAAGATGGTCGATTGACTCTAGGAAAATAAACACTGCATAATAGCGTTCTCCTAAACCATTCAAATCAAACTCTTAGTCAGCACGATGTAGCTCAAGTCCAGCCCGTCAATCTCCATTCCACAATCTTTGAAGGTATTGATCATATACCTATATTATCGATATTGCGTTTTGTTGTTCTGTGTCGCATAGTTTGGTTTAAAAACGTGTTAAAAAACCTTGCTTATTTTTTGTGTAGAACTCGACCCTCAATGACATTTGTTAATATCTTTGCCGTTGAAATTTCAGACATAGACTTAAGGGGGGCTGCTTTCAATTCCAACAATGACATGTCATGTACGATTAATACCGAAGATTGTGCTATACCGTTAAATAATGGTATGATTAGAGTGTATATTTTTTAAGATCTTATATTATTCTATGCAAATAAATATCTGCAGTATGTTATAACTTTGCCTGCATTTAGAATCCAAAGCAACTGAGTCTTCATGGATATTTTTTTAGGCAATAACATTCATATGAATGATGTGGACCTGTCAGTAAATTGTTATGATGAAGGTGGTTTGATTGACATTGGTGGTTCAGGTAAATTTTATGGCAAACCTATTGTGTAGTTTTAATGCATAAATGATTTACAGGAAGTTGCCTATATGATTATAATTTTAATGCAATGTGATCTATCTTAAATTTGAATAATTTGAAATTATGGCAAACATCATAAATATGAATATGTTGAATGTTGTTGCTATAGTGCACTTATGACCTCAGAATTTTTACTCAATTAATGTTTGACATGTGATGTATGAATGGTATGAATCGTTAGTATTTGTGCAGAACTCGCCAATCAAAGGCATTTATTAATATCCTTGCTGTCAAAAATTTCAGACATAGACTTAGGGGAGGCTACTTTCAATGCCAACACTGAGGTGTTATGTACGATGAATGCCGAATATTCTGATATACCGTCAAATTCTGGTAATAACTATTGTTCAAAAGTAGACCTACTTAAATGTTTAAAGTGTGTGTTTTTTATGATCTTATATTATTCTCTCCAAATAAATATCTCAAGTATGTTAGAAATTAGCCTGCAATGGAAATCTAAAGCAGCTGTGTGCGCACCTCGTTTTTTTCCTCAAGAAAAAGACGCGCAAATCCCCCGAGGTCGTTCGCAAACGCTCGGAGGGCCTTTGTGAAGCCGCCACCAAAGTTTTTGTGTAAAGGGAACGTTGATAAACCCTTAAGTTTTTTTTTTGTTTAAAGGGAAACGATAATAAAACCCTTCGACGATGAGGATAAGGATTGGTCATCGTAACCATTGTCGGGTTCGGGAGTCGGTTACGCAAGGGGAAGGTATTAGCACCCCTCACGTCCGTTGTACTCAACGGGAACCTTCTATTCGGTCAAAGCTTGAATTGTTTTTTTAAATACTTTGCGTGCATGTTCATTTATGTTAAAAACATAATAAAGGGGGGAAAAGAGATAAAAACAAACGAAAGAAAAAAAGTTTTTTATTATTGCGCTTGACAAGATGTCGATCTTGCTCCTACGTATCTCCCGGTAGTCGGAGAATTCAAAGCGTACGTAGTTCTTTGGTAGAAAAACGTACATGTGTTGGTTGATTTTAAATGGACGATGTTTTAACCGAATTCTTGCGATTAAAATGTAGCTTGTATGCTCGCACTTGGAGACTTATTAAGCGTTTGTTCGTGAATCACATTAGAATTGTTAAAAGGTACGTCCGTTAGAGTAAAGGGTTGAATTGGTCGCTATGGGACCAAGGGAGGTGCAATGGACTCATACAAGTCAAACATTGACCAAGTGGACTCCAAACGAGTCGGGCGATTGTTCGATTGATCCACTGAGATCAAGAACGGGTACAATGGACTCGGACGAGTCGAACATTGACCGAGTGGACTCAAATGAGTCGAGGGGTTGAGTCTAATGGCCAACGGGGGACCAAAAGGTTTGGATTGACCACAAGGGGCCAAGATTTGGTTTGGTTAGGGTTGTACATATTAAAAAAAAAAGGGAATGACGATTGTCCGAGCGACGAGACATACGTCACGCATTCGTACAATCGGGGCGATGGAGAGACATACGTCACACCATCCCTTTTTCATTCATGTTTTTGGGTTGAATCCTTTAGAAATCCCAAGGTATGTCAAAACATTTGGTTTGAAAACCCAAAATGGGAAGGTTTAGCAAATTTGCTAAAAAACGCGCAAGTTCGTCTCATTTTGCGAAAATGCGAACGTAAACGGTGTATGTTCATCTTTGAGTTTTGAACATCATGAACAATATTTATTGTTCAAGTTTAGATTGAAATGATGAACATAGCTTGTTTGTTCATGCTTGTTTGAGAGTTTGGGAAGATAACTTGTTTTGCAAGTTATCCACAAAATGGTCATACGAACTTGTGATTTTGTCAAAATTATGCAAAATCCTTGTTGTGGTTTGAAGAACATGGGTTTAAAAACTCTTAGGTTCTGAGCTCTGGGGCTAGAACCTCAAAAATTGGTCATTTTGACACAAAAACTCAGGTTCTGAGTTCTGTCATGGTCGCACTGCGACCATGACTTCGCACTGCGAAGCATGCGAAATTTTGGGTTCAGAAGCTGTTTCTGAACTTTTGTTCAGAAACAACTTCTGAACACACTCAGGACCTTATAGATGGGTGAAAAACTTTGAGTTTTTGGGGTGAAAAAGGTTGGACAAACCAGTTTTGATGTTTTGAAAACCTTGGGATTTCTTTGAAATTCAAAAGGGGTTTTTTAGAATCAAATGGTTTTGAACCAAAATAGCTATGCAAACACAATTATAAATGCAAGATAAGTGCTTAGAAACTTACAGAACTCCTTAGCAAAGCTCCAGCTGCACTTGATTTGATTTGGTTAAAGGCTTTCACAAGAGGTTTGAATATTGGTGAAGGTTTTGGAACTTTGGAAAGCTTTGTGTTGGATGGATTGTTTCTGGTTATTTTGTGGAGTTTTGTAGGCTAAAATGAGTAGAGTTTCTGCTCTTGAAATGCTGTTGTTAACTGTGTTTGTATCCTTGGGCATTGCCTTCTATTTATAGGCCAAAACCAAATCTTTTTCATCATTACACAATTCCAAAATTCAGCTGATTTGTGGCCAAGATTAAGCTGAATCCCTTTGCATTAAATGCTAATGGATAGAGGCAACCTTGCCTTGTACCAAGGGGCAAGATCCAGCTTGATTTCAGCCACAAATTCAACTAATTCTAGAAGGTAATGATGAAGAACAAAGCTGATTTGCAATTGGCTAATGCTTGGGGATCAATCCTTGCAATCTCAATGGTTGATCAATGAAAACGTGCACTGTAATGTGCAGAGATTGAGGGATGAAAAGGCTACTTATGGCTGGTGTGAGAGGGTGAAAAGCTGCTGCAAAACAGAGTAGGCAATCATGGTTTTTTCAAGTGAAAAATCCAGCTGGTTTGACTGGTTTTGGGGGTGTAGTACCCTAATTTTGTCCTACGCATTTTAAAACCAAAATCAAAAAAAATCAAAGAGGGGAAAAAGTCAAAAGTCAACAAAAGTCAACAGAAAAGTCAACTTTTCAAAATTGAGGACTTCGCAATGCGAAGCTCACTTCGCACTGCGAAGTCTGCGATTTTTCTGCAGATTTTTGGTTTCTTGGATTTAATTCCAGATTTTGTTGCACATCACTTCCATAATTATTTTAAGTAGCATTCATGGCCAATTGGGCCAAGCAAAGCCAGAGTTGAAAGACTTGCCATTAATGCCAAGGTTAGAAGCTTTTTCTTCCAACCTAGCATGTGACAAGCAAGTGGGCTTGCCCTTGGGCAGCTCTAGCCCCTCCCAGGTGACCTGCTAACCACCACAAGGTTGCCAGCCACCTGCTTGAGGACTTTCCTCCTGCTTGCTGCCCCAAAAACCAGTCAAACCAGCTGGATTTTCTCACTTGAAAAGCCATGAGTGCCTACTCTGTTTTGCAGCAGCTTTTCACCCTCTCACACCAGCCAATTTTAGCCTTTTCATCCCTCAATCTCTGCACAATACAGTGCACGTTTTTATTGACCAACCATTGAGATTGCAAGGATTGATCCCCAAGCATTAGCCATTTGCAAATCAGCTTTGTTCTTCATCATTACCTTCTAGAATAGGTTGAATTTGTGGCTGAAATCAAGCTGGAACTTGCCCCTTGGCACAAGGCAGGGTTGCCTCTATCCATTAGCATTTAATGCAAAGGGATTCAGCTTGATCTTGGCCACAAATCAGCTGAATCAAGGGATTGTGTAATGATGACAAAGATTTGATCTTGGCCTATAAATACAAGGCAATGCCCAAGGTTACAAACACACACAATTAGACAGAAAACACAACATTAAAAGAGCAGAAACTCTACTCATTTCAACCTACAAATCTCCACAAATAACCAGAAACAATCCATCCACACAAAGCTTTCAAAAGTTCAAGTTCATCACAAATCTTCAAACCTTTGTGAAAGCCTTCAACCAAATCAAGCCAAGTGCAGCTGGAGCTTTGCTAAGGAGTTCTGTAAGTTACTAAGCTCTTTATCTTGCATTTCTAATTGTGTTTGCATAGCTATTTTGGCTCAAAACCTTTTGGTCCTAAAAAACCCCTTTTGAATTTCAAAGGAATCCCAAGGTTTTCAAAACATCAAAATTGGTTTGTACAACCTTTTTCATCCCAAAAACTCAAAGCTTTTCACCCATATATAAGGTCTTGAGTGTGTTCAGAAGTTGTTTCTGAACAAATGTTCAGAAACAGCTTCTGAACCCAAAATTTCGCATGCTTCGCAGTGCGAAGTCATGGTCGCAGTGCGACCATGACAGAACTCAGAACCTGAGTTTTTGTGTCAAAACAACCAATTTTTGAGGTTCTAGCCCCAGAGCTCAGAACCTAAGAGTTTTTAAACCCATGTTCTTCAAATCATAACAAGGTTTTTGCTTAATTTTGGCAAATCACAAGTTCGTATAACCATTTTGTGGATAACTTGCAAAGCAAGTTATGTTCCCAAATTTTCAAAACCACATGAACCAACAAGCTATGTTCATCTTTTCAATCTAAACTTGAGCAATAAATATTGTTCATGATGTTCAAAACTCAAAAATGAACATACACCGGTAATGTGCGCATTTTCGCAAAATGAGACGAACTTGCGCGTTTTCTAGCAAATTTGCTAAACCTTCCCATTTTGGGTTTTCAAACCAAATGTTTTGACTTACCTTGGGATTTCTAAAGAATTCAATCCAAAAACATGAATGAAAAAGGGATGGTGTGACGTATGTCTCTCCATCGCCCCGATTGTACGAATGCGTGACGTATGTCTCGTCGCTCGGACAATCGTCATTCCCTTTTAATATGTACAACCCTAACCAAACCAAATCTTGGCCCCTTGTGGTCAATCCAAGCCTTTTGGTCCCCCGTTGGCCATTAGACTCGATCCCTCGACTCGTTAGAGTCCACTCGGTCAATGTTCGACTCGTCCGAGTCCATTGTACCCGTTCTTGATCTCAGTGGATCAATCGAACAATCGCCCGGCTCTTCGGAGTCCACTCGGTCAATGTTTGACTCGTTTGAGTCCATTGTACCTCCCTTGGTCCCATAGCGACCAATTCAACCCTCTACCCTAACGGACGTACCTTTTAACAATTCTAATGTGATTCGCGAACGAACGCTTAATAAGTCTCCAAGTGCGAGCATACAAGCAACGTTTAATCACAAGAATTCGGTTAAAACATCGTCCAATTAAAATCAACCAACACACATACGTTTTTCTACCAAAGAACTACGTATGCTTTGAATTCTCCGACTACCGGGAGATACGTAGGAGCAAGATCGACATCTTGTCAAGCACAATAATAATAAAAACCCTTTTTTCTTCTCTTTCGTTTGTTTTTATCTCTTTTTTCCCCCTTATTATATTTTAGCATAAATGAACATGAACGCAAAGTATTAAAAAGCAATTCAAGTCTTAACCAAATAGAAGGTTCCCGTTGAGTACAACGGACGTGAGGGGTGCTAATACCTTCCCCTCGCGTAACCGACTCCCGAACCCGATAATGGTTGCGATGACCTAATCCTTATCCTCATCGTCTAAAGGGTTTTATTATCGTTTCCCTTTACAAACAAAAAAAAACTTAAGGGTTTATCAACGTTCCCTTTACACAAAAACTTTGGTGGCGGCTTCACAAAGGCACCCTCCGAGCGTCCGAGGACGACCTCGGAGGAATCTGCGCGTCTTTTTCCCGAGGAAAAAAACGAGGTGCGCACAGCTGGCGACTTCACTGGGGACCCTGTTCCCACTAGCGAGTCAAGCCTAACCTATTTGGGTTAAAGACAATTGTTTTATTTTCTTTGCGTGTCATGTTTATTTATTTTATTCATGCATGTTATATTTATGCTTTATGTTTATATTTGCTTTATTTGCTTTATATTCATATTATATCTCAAATGTGGGGGTTACTTGAGTGATGTTACTCCACATTGTTCGGGTTAATGCCGGACGTGTGAGGCTCTCTACCCGAGCTTGAGAAAAACACTAAGTTAGAAGGAGGTTGTGTGCGGAAGCCCGCGTTGACGTATGTCCGTGAAGTGGGATGTCCAACCCCGCTTAGATGAGATTTTCACGTGGAATTAATTGAAGTCATGTCGACGTATGTCCATAGACAACCCTAATTCCATGTGAGGTCTATGACTCTAAGGACCTCTTCTTAGGATATTTCACAAATTAGAGCCTACATGTGGGGATGGGGGAGAATTCCGAGCCTCTGCATATTATCCATTCACATTCACTCGTGTTTGCTACGTTATGTTTTATCAGGGGCAATCAGCTTTTAGTTGTTTATTACTTGTTTTTATGCATGATCATAATTAGGGATATGAATGGCCAATGGTTGAAGGGTAGCAAGATTTTCAAAAAAAAATTCAAATACTTCGCAGTGCGAAGGTACTTCGCAGTGCGAAGTACGCGAATTTTGTCAGCCCAGCTGACCTTTCATTTACTCCCCTCAACCACCCTATTCCCACTATCTTTTCTTTATTATTATTTGCCCCAACCGTTTGTCTTCTTTGCCTTAACTCTTAAAACAAAAAATACACATTTTATTTTTGCCATAGTTTAAAAAAGGGAGAGTTCTAGAAAATTAAAAAAAAAAGGGGGCACACCCATTTTGTTAATCTTCCCTTTTCTTCATCTAAACTTTGTATTATTCCCTCCAGAGCCAACAACCAGGTATGAATTCTTTTATTTCTGTTCCTCTGTTCATCTTTAATTCGTTTTGTAACTATTTAGGGGTTTTAGGGTTTATGATCTTAAAGGTTCCCATATTAGAATTTAAGTTCATAATAAGCTGCATTTAGGCCTTAGTTTACTGTATTAAGTTGGATTTTAGCAAGCATGCATCATGGGTATCTGCAACTGGCCTTTTTCTTTCAAATTCCAAATTGTTTTATTGAAAACCCATTTACGAAAATTTAAAGAAAAAGAGCTGTTAAAGGGTTCCTTTTGATACCCATTCGTTGATTCTGAGGTCGTTTAGTGGCATGCATTGTATGTTAGAAGATTAAGCCAAGAGGTGCAGGTTCAGATTTCTGGGTTTTTGCTGTCGTGGTCGCAGAGCAAAGTTCAACTTCGCACTGCGACCATTTTCTGGGCAGCCCAGAAATCTTCGAGTACCTTCGCACTGCGAACCTACCTTCGCAGTGCGACTGTAGCAGAAACAGAATCCCTGTTTCCCACTGTTTCTTCTCCAATTCCCTCAATTCTACCCCATATCACTTACAATCATGAACCTTGTATACTGACTTTATCTTTTTCCTTGCAGATGGCACCAAGACCAGTAGGAAAACGCTCAAGGGGTGAGGCATCCGGATCGAGACCACAAGGGGGTTTTGATGCCTCACGCTTCCTAAGTCTTCGGAACCAGGAGAGATATGAAGAGCTCCTTGGCAGGACCTTCTGGCCGGAGAGGCAATTCATCATAAGTGACAGGGGTCCTTGGAGGGAGTTGGCCCGATTAATAAACCACCGCCAATGGGGAGTTTTGGTGAACCCTCCCCTTAACCTCAACTACGACATAATCCGGGAATTCTATGCAAACGCTATTCCCGTGGATCCAGAGGGGGAGTTTACATACCAGACCATGGTGCGTGGTCGGATCATTCGATTCGATCGCGACGCCATCAATACCTATCTCCGAAACCCTTTCCAATTGGAAGATGATGAGCTGTGTGCTTTCCATAAACACCAGAATCGTGGTAATTGGGACCACGATCTCTACGCTCAAACCATTTTCCAATCCGGAAAGAGTTATGAGCTTAATGCAGCGGGGCAACCCACAAAGGCCCTCAGGGGCAACCTTACCACCTATGCCCAGGTCATTTTCCACCTCATCGTCCACAACATAAAACCTAAAAGCCATACCTCCTCCACCACCCTGGATGTCACTCCCCTTATCTACTATATCCTCACCGGTAAACAAGTGGATGTGGCCAGGGCCATTTGCCAGGAGATTAAGATAGTGGTCGAGAGTGGCATCAAGCCACCGGCCAAGAAGATGTGCCCACTTGCTTTCCCGGGTCTTATCATGGGACTCTGCCGGGACGCCCGCGTAGTTATCCCTCCCCAGGTGTCAGAAACCATTAAGAACCCCATTACGGACGAGTACATCTCGAGGCACTGCACGGGACGGAGAGCGAGGGCGCAGCAGCCACGGCCTAGACCTCCACCAGCATCAGGGGATTGTCGCACTTGCACTTTCATATTGGAGCAGAATGCCTCCTCCCATCGATACATGACTATGATGCATGATTCCATGTATCGTCTTCAGAGGCAGCTAGGGAGGCCGACGGATCCTGATGATCAGATACCGACACCCCAGATGTTCGCAGCTCACGGTCGTTGGCCCGGGGATAGGCCGGAGCATTCAGAGGCTGGAGGCAGTGGCACAGCAGCAGGAGGCCAGGGAGGAGATGATGAGGAGGATGAGGACGAGGAGGACGAGGATGAGGAGACTGAGGATGATGAGGCTTTCACGCCTTGAGTGACCTTTTTTATGACTTCTCATATTTTGTTGATCATGTTTATGTCATCTTTTTCGTACACTTTTAGAGTTTCCTTTTTGTTTGGTACTTTGTAGCTATATTGATACTTTCGCTTTATTATTCGAGTACTTTTATTTTTATTACTTAGCGTTTGCATCGTAATCATGCCTATTTATTTTTAATATGTGTGAATGTTGAAATTTTTTGTTATCTATCATTGGTAATGCAAATTCGACAAAACTTTCCGCAACCGAATAAGCCAAAGTTTTAACCGTAAACGAGTGGTAATGATAAATGTGGTTAATTTTCGCAAAGCAAAAATGCATGTTTCCTATTTCTTTCCCTGATTAATATTTGAAAGGAGAATGTATATTCCATACTAAATTATACCATACAATTCACGTTATTTAATATGTTTGTTCTATGAACCATTTAGAACCAGCCAGATGTGAGGAATCCCCAAAGATATCATAATACATATGCAGGAGATCGACATTTTTGCTTAGCTCGATCTTTTTATGTTAAATCTGAATTTTGATTTTAATTGCATAAAAGTATTGACATGATCAAGGCATTTGTTTGAAAAAGAGAGAAAACAATCAACCACAAATAGCCCACCCTGTGAGAAGTGAGTATTTGTTAAACCCCTTTGAGCCTAACAAATCAGAATTTTTAACTATGGACTGCCAACTTTCATAAGCTCAACTGCTTAATGAGATTGCCGGAGTTTGTAAAAAAATATTTTCAGTTCATAGTTAAAACATCACTAAATTCTGATATTTTCCTTTCAATTTTTGAACCCTTAAAACATCATGGTTAATGTCCCTTGCCAAGAGAGGAGGGAACATTCAAATAGGGTATCGTACTGAAACGAGTTGAAAAAAGGAGGGATGTGAAAGTCGAGCAATGTTGAATTTTTTAAATTGATCTTGACGACCAAGGGAAAGAAAAGAATGAAAGAAAAGCAAAGCAAACCAGGAAAAAGAAAAAGAAAAAGAAAAAAGAGAAAAGAAAAAAAGACCGGTAAAATCCAAGAGTGGTCGAGATCAAGGAGAAAAGCATTTGTGAACCACCAAAATGATGACTTGAACAAAGAAAGGGGTAAGTTAGAAAGAATGTTCCCTCTTGTTTGGCCATTTGAATTCAATTTCCCCACATATGACATTTCTTTTGTAGCCCAGCCAAATTACAACCCTTAAAGACCTTTTGATCAATGCTTTCATGTTTTTAAAAAACAATAATTGGATGGACATATAACTCGATCGGAATGTTAGCAAAATTGCCGGATGAGTGTTCATAAACCCTCACCATTAATTTTCAATTTGTTTATTTACTTAAATGAGTGATAGAATGGTTCATTAATAAGCATGTTATTAATTTGAACTGTACAATATGATTTTGTGTGGTATTTATTTCGACTTTTTCAGTACAATCTCGGAATAATAGAGGGCATAAAATTACGGGCGCAAATTTCATATGAATCAACCAAGGTCAAAAGTCCGACCTCGCTCGGCAACCAAAATCAAAAAGTCCGACCTCGCTCGGCCCCCAATAAAACCCAATATTCATTGTTCACAAAAAGCCCAATTGCCGTTGACATTCCTCAAACACCCAACAAAGGGCCCAATTGGCATCAGCAATCCCAAACACGATTAAAGGAACTATACCTTTGGGGCAGGTCACTTCCCCCATTAACGGAATTCTTCCCAAGCGAAGTCTTTTACTTTTGTCGAAATTTCCATCTATGATAGTATATATTTCCAAAACAAAAAAAGTTATGTGGAATCTTTTATGTTTTTAAGTAATAACCAGCACATTTTCTCTGAATTGTGAGTACTTAAAAAAAAAAACGTGCATCGAAATCTATCCATAGAGCAGATAAGCCTCGCAGGCCAAGCACGTTTAAGTACTAAAGGGATTTCTGGCCACCGAGGGATCAAAAGGGAACTTCCCCATCAAATCAAGAGCCTGAAGGGACAATTCAAGCAAGGCTGATTAACTGAAGCACAAGCATCCCCAGCAGAACCATCAGTCATGCTCCTCAGCAGTTTAGCACGATTTACACAGCGGGTTAACAATCCCCACGAGGTATTTATTCCTTATCAATTATCGCGGTCTTACCCCGTCCATATTTAAATATATCCCCTGAGAGTTTATCCCTGTAAGGATTGCCGAATGTTTATGCCGGTCCGCTTTTTACCTCGCCAGTCTAATTTTGTTTCATCAAACCCGAGGGTCAGGCGGAACAAAATTCCCCAATAAACACCCTAAGCATCCAAACACCAAACAAGGTTGGATATCGATCATGCTTCCAAAATGATCCTTTATCCCCAAAAGCCAAACCTCATTGATACTCCCCAGGGAGTCTCAACCCCAAACAAAAGTCCAATCATTATTGGCAAAAACACAAATTTTCGGGCTTAGGCTCGAACTACACCGGTTTTGATCCCATTTGGGTATGTAGGCAAAGGACCTCGTCCTTCCAAACCGACCAACCAAAAAACACAAATTTTCGGGCTTAGGCTCGAACTACACCGGTTTTGATCCCATTTGGGTATGTAGGCAAAGGACCCTGTCCTTCCAAACCGACCAACCAAAAAACAAAAAAAGAAAGCCCAATTATCATGAACACACCCACAAACAAAGACCGACTCTGCTCGGCACCCAACTAACATTATTCATGCATGCATATTTTAAAACCATTCATACACATGCATTTCATTTCATAAAACCTGCAACAAGGATCCTCCAGTGAGTATCACATATTCACCAACATCCATTAACATTCAACCAGGGGCACCTATTTAGGGTAAGACCGCAGCTCGTTAGGAATCGATATTCAGAAGCAGTTCCTGAATAAGATCACCTAGCTTAGGTATCAACCTCTAGAAGCAATTCCTAGAATAGATCACCTACCTCATCGTTCGACCTCTAGAAGCAATTCCTAGAGTAGATCACCTCCCCCAGTGTATCGACCTTCAGTGTTAGCGGCTGAATAAGATCACAGCTCGTTAGGAATCGATATTCAGAAGCAGTACCTGAATAAGATCACCTAGCTTAGGTATCGACCTCTAGAAGCAATTCCTAGAGTAGATCACCTCCATCAATGTTCCACCTCTAGTGACAGTGCCTAGAGTAAATCACCACCCTCAGGAATCGACCTCTAGTGACAGTGCCTAGATAAGATTACCTTCATCCCCCCAGTGGATCTACCTCCAGTGTTAGCGGCTGGATACGATCAAACCCCTACCAACCCTTTCATTTGCATTTCGCGAAGGACAAAATTCGGGTCCTTCTTTTTCTTTTTACTTAATTGATCTCCGCAAAGAGTTCATGAGATGCCCTCGGCACTCACGCACTCTATGCGAAGACACAATTAAGTAGGGGCAGCTGTAGTACCCTAATTTTGTCCTACGCATTTTAAAACGAAAATCAAAAAAAAGTCAAAGAGGGGAAAAAGTCAAAAGTCAACAAAAGTCAACAGAAAAGTCAACTTTTCAAAATTGAGGACTTCGCAATGCGAAGCTCACTTCGCACTGCGAAGTCTGCGATTTTTCTGCAGATTTTTGGTTTCTTGGATTTAATTCCAGATTTTGTTGCACATCACTTCCATAATTATTTTAAGTAGCATTCATGGCTATTTGGGCCAAGCAAAGCCAGAGTTGAAAGACTTGCCATTAATGCCAAGGTTAGAAGCTTTTTCTTCCAACCTAGCATGTGACAAGCAAGTGGGCTTGCCCTTGGGCAGCTCTAGCCCCTCCCAGGTGACCTGCTAACCACCACAAGGTTGCCAGCCACCTGCTTGAGGACTTTCCTCCTGCTTGCTGCCCCAAAAACCAGTCAAACCAGCTGGATTTTCTCACTTGAAAAGCCATGAGTGCCTACTCTGTTTTGCAGCAGCTTTTCACCCTCTCACACCAGCCAATTTTAGCCTTTTCATCCCTCAATCTCTGCACATTACAGTGCACGTTTTTATTGACCAACCATTGAGATTGCAAGGATTGATCCCCAAGCATTAGCCATTTGCAAATCAGCTTTGTTCTTCATCATTACCTTCTAGAATAAGTTGAATTTGTGGCTGAAATCAAGCTGGAACTTGCCCCTTGGCACAAGGCAGGGTTGCCTCTATCCATTAGCATTTAATGCAAAGGGATTCAGCTTAATCTTGGCCACAAATCAGCTGAATCAAAGGATTGTGTAATGATGACAAAGATTTGATCTTGGCCTATAAATACAAGGCAATGCCCAAGGTTACAAACACTCACAATTAGACAGAAAACACAACATTCAAAGAGCAGAAACTCTACTCATTTCAACCTACAAATCTCCACAAATAACCAGAAACAATCCATCCACACAAAGCTTTCAAAAGTTCAAGTTCATCACAAATCTTCAAACCTTTGTGAAAGCCTTCAACCAAATCAAGCCAAGTGCAGCTGGAGCTTTGCTAAGGAGTTCTGTAAGTTACTAAGCTCTTTATCTTGCATTTCTAATTGTGTTTGTATAGCTATTTTGGCTCAAAACCTTTTGGTCCTAAAAAACCCCTTTTGAATTTCAAAGAAATCCCAAGGTTTTCAAAACATCAAAATTGGTTTGTACAACCTTTTTCATCCCAAAAACTCAAAGCTTTTCACCCATATATAAGGTCTTGAGTGTGTTCAGAAGTTGTTTCTGAACAAATGTTCAGAAACAGCTTCTGAACCCAAAATTTCGCATACTTCGCAGTGCGAAGTCATGGTCGCAGTGCGACCATGACAGAACTCAGAACCTGAGTTTTTGTGTCCAAACAACCAATTTTTGAGGTTCTAGCCCCAGAGCTCAGAACCTAAGAGTTTTTAAACCTATGTTCTTCAAATCATAACAAGGTTTTTGCTTAATTTTGGCAAATCACAAGTTCGTATAACCATTTTATGGGTAACTTGCAAAGCAAGTTATGTTCCCAAACTTTCAAAACCACATGAACCAACAAGCTATGTTCAGCTTTTCAATCTAAACTTGAGCAATAAATATTGTTCATGATGTTCAAAACTCAAAAATGAACATACACCGGTAATGTGCGCATTTTCGCAAAATGAGACGAACTTGCGCGTTTTCTAGCAAATTTGCTAAACCTTCCCATTTTGGGTTTTCAAACCAAATGTTTTGACTTACCTTGGGATTTCTAAAGAATTCAATCCAAAAACATGAATGAAAAAGGGATGGTGTGACGTATGTCTCTCCATCGCCCCGATTGTACGAATGCGTGACGTATGTCTCGTCGCTCGGACAATCGTCATTCCCTTTTAATATGTACAACCCTAACCAAACCAAAATCTTGGCCCCTTGTGGTCAATCCAAGCCTTTTGGTTCCCCGTTGGCCATTAGACTCAACCCCTCGACTCGTTAGAGTCCACTCGGTCAATGTTCGACTCGTCCGAGTCCATTGTACCCGTTCTTGATCTCAGTGGATCAATCGAACAATCGCCCGACTCATTTGAGTCCACTCGGTCAATGTTTGACTTATATGAGTCCATTGTACCTCCCTTGGTCCCATAGCGACCAATTCAACCCTCTACCCTAACGGACGTAACTTTTAACAATTCTAATGCGATTCGTGAACAAACGCTTAATAAGTCTCAAAAGCGCGAGCATACAAGCTATACGCTTAATAAGTCTCAAAAGCGCGAGCATACAAGCTACGTTTTAATCGTAAGAATTCGGTTTAAAACATCGTCCAATTAAAATCAACCAACACACATACGTTTTTCTACCAAAGAACTACGTATGCTTTGAATTCTCCGACTACCGGGAGATACGTAGGAGCAAGATCGACATCTTGTCAAGCACAATAATAAAAAACTTTTTTTCTTTTCTTTCGTTTGTTTTTATCTCTTTCCCCCCCCTTATTATATTTTTTAGCATAAATGAACATGAACGCAAAGTATTAAAAAGCAATTCAAGTTTTAACCAAATAGAAGGTTCCCGTTGAGTACAACGGACGTGAGGGGTGCTAATACCTTCCCCTCGCGTAACCGACTCCCGAACCCGATAATGGTTGCGATGACCTAATCCTTATCCTCATCGTCAAAAGGGTTTTATTATCGTTTCCCTTTACAAAAAAAAACTTAAGGGTTTATCAACGTTCCCTTTACACAAAAACTTTGGTGGCGGCTTCACAAAGGCACCCTCCGAGCGTTCAAGGACGTCCTCGGAGGAATCTGCGCGTCTTTTTCCCGAGGAAAAAAACGAGGTGCGCACACCACTGACAGAGTCCAAGCTAACACCGTACTTAGAGACGCTTGTAGAGGAAGCAAAACCCAGTCCTTCACGATTCTTGTTTCCTGGCAGCTGTACTAGCTCTCCCCATCCTGCAGTTGTTCCTTCTTGTACTACTCTTTGTGCATCCTTCAAAGAAGCCATGGATGTCCCACCTTTCTTTGCCTCTTTACTCTCTATAGTCAAACCCTGGAAAGGTGTCCCCTCTGTATCATCAGCGCCAATGAAAGAAAAAGCCGACAAGTGGCTTATCAACATGGCTTCTTCACCGCTCACAGTTATTAGCTTCCCGTTCTTTACGAACTTCAACTTTTGATGCAGCGTAGACGTCACCGCCCCGGCTTCATGGATCCAGGGTCGGCCCAACAAACAACTGTATGCCGCTTGGATATCCATCACTTGAAAGGTAATCTGAAATAGGTGTGGTCCAATTGTTATAGGCAGGTCTACTTCTCCGATCACCGACTTCCTTGAACCATCAAAAGCTTTTACTATTACTCCGCTTCTCCTTATGGGTGTACCCTTGTAGGAAAGTTGATCAAGAGTTGATTTGGCCATCACATTCAGAGACGAACCGGTGTCCACAAGTACATTCGACAGTGCATCAGACTTGCAATTCACCGATATATGCAATGCCAGGTTGTGATTCCTACCCTCTGCTGGGAGCTCTTCATCACTGAAACTCAGATTGTTACATGCAGTGATATTACCCACTATTCCACCAAACTGATCAATCGTCACATCATGATCCACAAAAGCTTGGTCTAAGACCCTCATCAAGGCGTCTCTGTGAGCGTCAGAATTCAATAGTAATGACATCATAGATATCTTTGACGGAGTTTGCATCAACTGGTCAATCACTTTGTACTCGCTCTTCTTGATCAACTTCAAAATTTCATCTTGATCAGAGTCCCCACTGGCCCCACTAAACTGGCCCATCTCCTTGTTTCCACTAGGACCAATTACCGGCAGTTGTTCAATCACCGGATCACTTACTTTCTTCGGAAGTGCTGCTGGGATGACACGCCCGTTCCTCAATATCTTGTTATTACTCGCAATGTTGTCGACAGAAGTTAGAGAGGGTAAGGGTACCTCCCGTCCATTTTCCAACATCGTGGCCTGGTATTTGTATGGGATGGCTTTTTGGGAAGTATACGGCACAGGTCCCGGCAAACAGATCACCAGAGGAGTAGTAGTTGGCCTTTCACTGTTGTATGCTATCTCCACCCGTTCTGGGATGCTGAACTCAGGTGTAATGACACACACCTCCTTCTCCTTCTTCGAGATGAGCAACTCTCTCCTATCTATCAACCCTTGTATATCACCCTGCACTTTCTGACATCCTCTTGGGTCTACGAGGCACACTTCGCACGCTGCATGATCGTGACTAAACAAATTCACCTCGCACATCTTGATATGCATCGGAACCAGTGGGGTCTGAACATGCTGGACATTAAGAATGATACTAGCTTTGCAACAGTCTTGTACCATATTAACAGACGGTCCATGATTCGGTAGAGGGTTAGCCTGAACGTTTGGGTTCTGGTCTCGGAAGGACAAGATGTTGGCTTGGACTAATCTCTGCACTTCTCTCTTTAAAGCAAAGCAGTGTTCAACGTCATGGCCTGGTGCCCCTTGGTGGAAGACACATGTGCGGTCAGCTCGGTACCAACCAGGTAGCTTTTCGGGTAGTTGAGGAGGCGGCCTTGTCTGTACCAGATTTTTCTCAAGCAAAGCTGGGAGCAACTCTGCGTATTTCATGGGGATTGGGTCAAACTGCTGGTTTCTTGGCATATGGTTTTGTGGATGAAGTTGTTGGGGGGCTTGAGGTCGGGGCTGTTGCTGGTAGTACGGTTGTTGATAATGTTGATGGGGCTGTTGGTAAGGTGGTTGAGGTTGTTGGTAAGGCCTTTGTGGAGTTTGTAGTTTGTAGTTTGAATTTTGGGCAGTATTGGTGGATGGTGAAATGGCAGCAATGTGTTGGTAGGATGGGTATCTTTGTTGTGGTCTCCCGTGAGCAACCATACTGACCTCCTGTTCCTTCTTTCTTGGGAAGTGGTTCTCGAACTTCTTCCCACTGTTGGCGGGGGTACTCTCTTTAATCAGACGTCCTTCCCGGACTCCTTCCTCCAGGAGCATACCCATATTGACCATCTCAGTGAAATCGCTGGGTGCACTTGCAATCATCCGCTCATAATAAAATGAACCAAGAGTGTTTAGGAAAATCTTAGTCATTTCTTTCTCCTCCAAAGGTGGGTTGATTTGAGCAGCAATTTCTCTCCATCTTTGGGCATACTCTTTGAAAGTCTCCTTGTCCTTTTGAGCCATGGCCCCGAGTTGATCTCTGTCTGGGGCCATGTCCAAGTTGTACTTGTATTGGCGAACGAAGGCTTCTCCCAAATCATTGAAAGTTTGGATCATGGTGCTGTCCAAACTCATGTACCATTTTAAAGCTGCGCCAGTTAGACTGTCCTGGAAGTAGTGGATGAGTAATTGATGGTTATCTGTCTGGGTAGACATCTTCCTAGCATACATCACCAGGTGACTTTGAGGACAAGTGTTCCCCTTATACTTTTCGAATTCAGGGACCTTAAATTTGGGTGGGATCTTGACATTCGGCACCAAACAGAGGTCGTGGGCATTTTTCCCAAAAAGATCTTTTCCCCGGAGGGCCTTGATTTCTCGTTGCATCTCGTCAAACTTTTCCTGGAAATCATCCATCCGATCCTGAGCCCCTACACTTTCTGTGTGAAAGATAGGTTCATTATCGTACTAGGTTGTATGAATCACTGGAGCTGAGAAGGCCATAGTAGCCTGAGGAAAAGTAACATCGGGTTGAGGAGCAGAAGTTGCAACAGGAATAGGGATGAATCCTTCACCGGAGCTAAGAGGCATGCCCCAGGGATATCCGTCGGGGATTGTGTATTGTGGAGCACTGGTGTGCGCTGTCGGAGCCGAAGTAGCAGTTGTCAACTGAGCTAGAGAGCTAGGGGAAGGAGACGGTGGATGAACTTGTGCGGCTGCCAACAGCTTTACCAACTCTGTCCATTCTTCGATCTTGGTCCGCATGGATGTCATTTCCTCCCGAAGTACTTGGTTTTCTTGCTCCAAATGGTCCATTCTTTCTCTCTGATGTGCTCTAGTGTTGTACGTGTAAGTTGGTTTCTGCTGAGGACGTCGGGCCACTTTCTTGGACTAGGCAGATGGACCTTTGGAAAAAACAAGACGTGAGACTCGGCTTGAGAAACTATGAATGCAACATGATGCATGATTATGCGTATGCAAAAAAAGAAAGATATTTTATCGAAGGACTTTGTTGAAGTAATTGTAAACATCATGATTTGAACATTCCGTTTAAGCATTAAGATATTACAAAATAGTTCTTTTTGACAGATTACAAGACTTTGGAAGCTAGAATCTAAACATAAAACTCTAAAGACTTCAACTCAAGCTCCTGGAGTAGATGAATCCTCGGAATCTGAATGTGCACCAAAGAACGAATCCGTAAACCTTCGCTTCCTTTTAGAATTCCGGCTGAGCAAAGCATCTTTTTGCTGAAGCAAATCATCCTTCTCGATCATCCATTGGTTCTGAATGAAAAGCTCATGATTCTTCTGCGCTAACTTCCCTTTCAAGGTCTCATGCTCTCGCTCGAGCTCCTGGTATCTCCTTTTCCAAGTTTCCTTCTCTTGCTTTTCCTTGGTTAGCTGCTCCTGAAACTCTTCCTTGGTGTCAAAGGGGATAGGCAAGGATGATGGTGGGATGGTGGAGGATAGGTATCTAGGTAGATGGTAGGGTAAGCCAAAACTCATGGTCCTATCAATAACCCACTGAGTATAAGATTCATGCACATAATCAAATTTCTTCCCCATCTGACTTCTGTTAAGTCTGCGGATAGCGCTCCAAGCTTGTGCGAATCTCTCTCTCCTGTTTGAGTGGTCTTCATGATAAAGGTAGAACTCACTGGTCAAGGCAAGGTTGTTTGGCTTTGTTTTCATTTGGTAACCGAACTGTCGACGGGCTAGAGAAGGGTTGTAGCTAATCCCGCCACGCATACCAAGAAGAGGTACGTTGGGGTATTCACCACAGCTAACAATAACTTTCCCTACGTCACAGGCTGCCTGGTACCAAACTATGTCTGAGGGATGGAGGGCCATGATTCTGTGGGACCAAGGAAGATCTTCGAGGTGGGCTTTGAAAGCACGGGTTTGAGGTAGGTGGGAGATAAACCATTTGTAAAGCAGCGGTGCACAACAAAGAATAGTCCCACGGCCGGCTTGGGTACGGTCATGGATGGAGTGGTAGGTATCAGCTAGTAGAGTGGGTACAGGGTTTTTGAAGAGGAAGATTTTGATGGCATGGATATCAATGAAGTTATCGATGTTTGGGAAGAGTACAAGGCCATATATAAGGAGGGCTAGGGTGGAATGGAAGGCAAGGGTGCTAGCTGCTTCAGCAAATATGGAGGCTTGTTGATATAGGAAGTGGGTGGGAAGACCTTGGAGGCCTCCTTTAGAGGTAAGGTTTGCTTGGATGATGGAAGTTTCAAGGTGGAGAGCGGCTGCGATGTCGGAGGGTTTAGGGATAGGTTCTAGGCCATGGAACGGTATTTTGTCAGGCACGGGTAACCCAACCAGGTATGAGTATTCCTCAAGGGTAGGGACAAGCTGGTAGTCAGGAAAGGTGAAGCAATGGTAGAGTGGGTCATAGAATTGGACCAAGGTTTCCAGACATCCTTCCTCAACATCTACTCTAAGGATATTAAGTAGCCTTCCATGATGAGCTTGAAAATCCATTGGATCATTTACTAAAGATCCTAGCTCCCTTAATTTTGACAAGTTTGTTTTTTTGAAAAGGTACTTCTTGGTGCTTCTTCTTGGAATGTCCATACCTATGATATTTACAAAAAGCTTGTTTAAGTCCTTCGATAAATTGGATGAAAAAAACGTTTATAAATGAATGCATGCATGGTTATGCTAAAGAAACGGAGAAAACATGGTGATGTTTAAGTTCATAATGTTGGAGTCAAGGGTAAACACGCCATTTTGGTAAGGACTATGGTTTCATATGTACCTGTATCACGGGTTCTACCAAGTTCCCAAAGTCCTCAACCCCTTCCAAATATCGTCGGGTTACGAGATTGACTCCCGGTCCAACAATACTTGTAAGAAAGTCTCGTTTGAGTGTAGTATCGCGTATCAACTAATTCAAGATTACTCTTGGTTAGCCACCGCACTACGTCCTAAAAGGCCAAGATGGGTTAAAGGTAACTAAAGGTCCTCAACTTCATAGGTCACTTGAAAATATCAATGCCGAACATGACTTACTCATGCCGACATAGTAATACTTCCAAGATCCCTCCATTGAGCGGGGTTATCACATGTGCCACATCCGAAATTTACCCTCGGAAAGCCACTTTGATTATACCACCATCCTATCTTATGTTTCCCTCAAGTCCGGGTGTAGGACTTATCTCACCACTCACGTAAAAGGAAAAAAAACACATATGCACATATTTACAACCTTATTTTTGTTTTAAGCAAGTTATAGCACAAAATAATTAAATAAATTCAAGTTAGGCTCAACCCTCTTAGGGAAATCCCCAGCGGAGTCGCCATTTCTGTCGCGGTGATTTTCGGAGATCAAGCTATTGATTAGCGTTGACTCACTAATTTTATTTCACGACTGAACTTTTAATTTTTTAAAAGAAAAGTGGAAAAAAGTTCTAAATTACCACAATTTAAAAGATTTAGGGTTCGGGGGTTAGTTACGTTTAGGGAAGGTGTTAGCACCCTAAACGTTCGTAGTACTCTACGAGAACCTCTTGATTTTATTTATTTATTTTGGCTATAACTTGCTTATTTTTTTTAAAGAAAAGAATGAATTAGAATAGTGAGAAAGGAAAATAAAAATGTTTTTTTTTTGTATTTTTTATGATTTGGAAGGACAAGGTCCTCTGCCTAAGTACCTGTGAGGGATCAAAACCTCGTAGTTCGGGGTAAAAATGACGGTTGATTTGTTTGGTATTTTTTATTGGTTTTAAAAAAGTTTTAAAGATAAAATAAAAGCCAAGTGGCAAAATGAGATTAGTTTGTGTTTTTTAATTTTGAAAATGATTCAAGTGTTATTAAAAATGGGTTAATGGTTATTTAAAGAAAATAAAAGAAAAAAGGGAACTTGATTGAAAATCAAGGTTTATTAAGAAAAGATTTTTTTGTGAGATTTTTGAATATTTGCATGTTTTTGTTGTTTTTGTTTTTAATAAAAAAAAGACTAAAAACGTAACTAAAAAGTTAAACGCGAGGAAATTTCGTGGTGACGTTGGATCACCACGAAACCCTTTGAAATTAAACTAACCTAATATTTTTTGTATTTTTTTTATAAGGCGAAATAAAATAAAATAAAAATAAAAATAAAAGACATAAAGCGGAATAAATAAAGTGTGGGTGTCAGTGCATATTCTCATTTATATTTACATTGTACCTAAATACATTCTAATAAAAATGAAAGTGAAGTAATAAATGAAAATAAAATTGCAAATGCGATAAAATAAATATGCTAAATGTAAACAAAGAAATAAAAATGCATGAAATAAAAGAAAAATAATAATAAAAAAAAATGCATGAAATACTATGAGATAAATATCATGAAATAAAATGCATGAAAATAAATAAGGAATTAAAAAGTAAAATGCAAGAAATGATAAAGAAAATAAAAAAAAAGGAAAAAGAGGGGTGCAGTGAGTAAAAAGGGTTGTAAAGAGGCGGTGCGGTTTTGCGTAGTGGTTGTTTGGCTGTGGGTTTGGCCGTGTGTGTGGCTTTATGTGGTTGTGGTATGTGGTGGTTCAGATTAGTGTTAGTGGTTTGTAGGTGGTTAGGGAGGAGGTTCGGATTGATTGTGGTGGTGGTGGAGGATGGAGTGGCGTGGTTGTGTGTGGGTGAGGGGTGGCCGTATGTGATGATTGGTTTTGTGTAGTTGGCCGTATGTGATGATGGTTCCGGTTTTTGTTGGCTGTTGATGAGGTTTGATGCAGTGTTTGTGTTGGTTTTGATTTATGGTTTTTTGTGGTTCTGATGAAAAAAATGTTGGTACGGCTTCTAATGGGAGTTGTTTGTGTTTTTTTGGGTTTCTGATGGAATTGGCTCCTAATTATACTAATTCTGCCATCACTGACCATTAAGGTTAATGAATGACAGTCTAAATGACAATCAAAACCAAATTAAAATTCTGAACAAAAAACACTCCTCATTAAAAAACCTTGCCTAAACAGATTCAAGAGTCAGACCTTTAAAAAAGGTAAATAGCAAAAATATCAATGATAATAAAATAAAAATAAAAATAATAATGAAACACTTAAGGGAATAAAAATGAAGGTAGAAAAAATAAAATAAATAATAATAATAATAAAAAAAAGACGGGCCCCAACGAGACAAAAAAGAAAGAAAGAAAAAAAAAAAGAGATATTTTAAAATATCTTTCTGCCGAAATTTCGTCTGTGACGACGAAAAATTTCGCACCAAAAGACGAGTAAAAAAGAAATTTTAGGTCAAAAATTGGGGTATGACAAGGGGCATATTAAACCATTCTGTTTCGAACTGTATGGTTATCCTGAACATTGTCAGTATAGAAGAGTGGAACCAGCTGCAACCAGAAACAATGTTCAGAAGGTGTGGAAACCCAAAGACAAGACTGTTGGCCTCATAGCTCATACCTCTTTGAGAGCCACTTCTAAAGAAGATTGGTACTTTGATAGTGGTTGTTCCAGACACATGACTGGTGTGAAGAAGCTTTTGAGTAATTTAAAGCCTTATTCTAGAAGCTATGTGACTTTTGGTGATGGAGCTAAAGGAGAGATCCTTGGTATAGGTGACTTAATCAGTGATGGTTTACCAAGACTTAATGATGTGTTACTTGTAAAAGGGTTGACTTCAAATCTGATCAGTATAAGCCAGCTAAGCTATGTGATCAAGACTTAAAAGTGAATTTCAACAAGCAAGAGTGTTTGGTAACTGGTAAAGAAGGTGAGATTCTGATGAGAGGCTGGAGATCAAAGGATAATTGTTATTTATGGGTGTCTGAAGAAGAAAGAATCCTGACTACCTGTCTCATGAGCGCAGAAGAGGAAGTCAGACTCTGGCACCAGAAACTGGGTCATCTGCATCTGAAAGGCATGAAGAAAATCCTGAGTACTGAAGCTATCAGAGGTCTACCTAATCTGAAGATTAATGAGGACAGTGTTTGTGGTGATTGTCAAATTGGAAAACAAACAAGAAAGTCTCATCCCAGATTTGGACACCAGGTAACATCTAAAGTTCTTGAACTGTTACATATGGATTTAATGGGACCTATGCAAGTTGAGAGTATTGGAGGAAAGAGGTATGCATTTGTGATGGTTGATGACTATTCAAGATTCACTTGGGTTAGCTTTGTTAGAGAGAAATCAGATACTTTTGAAGTATTTAGAGATTTGTGCACTCAATTACAAAGAGAGAAAGACTGTGTTATTATCAGAATCAGAAGTGATCATGGGAAGGAGTTTGAGAATAAGAAATTTTCTGAGTTCTGTGCAAGATATCAAGCAGATCCAAAGATGAGTCATTTAACTCAGGTGAAGAGGATTCTGAAGTATGTGAACAGTACAACCGATTATGGAATCATGTACTCACACAGTGCAAATTCTGAGTTGATTGGGTATTGTGATGCTGACTGGGCTGGAAGTGCAGATGACAGGAAGAGTACTTCTAGTGGATGTTTCTTTCTGGGGAATAACTTAATTTCATGGTTCAGCAAGAAACAAAACTGTGTGTCATTGTCTACAGCTGAAGCTGAATATATAGCAGCTGGAAGTAGTTGTTCACAGTTGGTATGGATGAAGCAGATGCTGGAAGAATACAACATGGAACAAGGTGTTATGACCCTATATTAATTTAAGTGCTATAAACATTTCAAAGAACCCCATACAGCACAGCAGGACCAAGCACATTGATATCAGACATCATTTCATCAGAAATCTTGTGGAGGAAATGATTGTTCAGCTTGAACATATGGATACTGAGGAGCAGATTGCTGACATTTTTACAAAAGCTTTGGATGCCAAGCAATTTGAGAATCTAAGAAGCAAGCTAGGAGTTTGTCTGCATGAGGAGTTATAGCAATTACAGATTGCTGAGGGTGAGCAAGCTGGAAGTGAGGAAGATGAAGTACCTGCCAGATTTGCCAATGCTGAGTGTGATCTTGAGTCTGAGTCTGATATTCATTTAGTTTTGAGGATCTGTGTTACATATTTAGTTTTTGTTCCCTATATGAAGTCTGAGTTTTGTCAAAATTTTGTGGCAAAAAAGGGGGAGAAAAACTTGTGTTTGAGTTCAGAATGGAGCTGGTCAGAATGTGTTCAGAGTTTGAATTCTGAAGTTATTTTTCGAATGACAGTTTTAGTCAGAGTTCAGAGTTTCAACAAGAGCTGTGCAGTTTTGTTTTAGGGGGAGTTTTGTGTCTCAGGGGGAGTGCATTAGTGTTGAATTCCTGAGTGTTGATGTGTTTAAGTTTCAGAAGAATTTTCTCAGAATGTACTGCAGTTCAGAATTTTCAGAATTTTCAGAATTAAGGGGGATTGTTGTTTATGTGCTGAGTTGCAGGGGGAGAGTTGTTTTGAAGCTGGTGTGTGTTGCTGGTATGTTTGTGTGTTTGTGCTTCAGGAGTTGTGCATGTGAAGTCTATTACTGTGAAGTTTGTTTCAGTTTAATTGTGAAGCTGGAGTGTTCATGTGGTTGTGTGTTTATGTGAGCTTCAGGATGTGTCTGTGTGATTGTAAGCTGTTTTGAAGCTGTTTGTTTGGTTTAACATGTTTAACATAGCTTGTATCCGCTGCTATCTCTGCTGCTATGTTTGGTTTATGTGGAGTTCTTCATGGCTGAGTTTATTTTGTTGAGTGAAGGACTTGTATTTGTGTTGCATTTAATTTTAGCCAAAAATTTGCCAAAGGGGGAGATTGTTGGTTATTTGAGGTTGGCTACATTGTTTGGTAAAATCAAAGTGCTCAAGCAATGCGTCTCTAGTTGTTTAAGAAGTCTTCAGAAGCAAGAAATTGAATTTGAGGAGGTTCAGAAGCTGAAAATGCTTTCAGACGCAGTTTTGGCCTTCAGACGCTGAACAATACTTCAGACGCACTGTTCAGACGTTGAACTTTAGAAGCTGAGCTTCAGAAGCTGATTTCAGAAGCTGGATTTTTTGCATTAAATCTGATTCTTTCTGTGCGTATCCTTGGAAGATTTATCAAAGATTTATTCAGGCTTTTACTTTCTAGAAGGCTTATAATTTTTGTGAAGATTTTGAGAAGATTGGCTTCGAGTTTATGTTTGGCTTATTTGCTGAAGGATCTTTGCTTTATTTGATTCAGAAATATATGTTTCCTTTTCAAGCCTTTCATAATTCAGAATCATATCAAGTGAAGAAGATTGGGTTTAGAATTATGCTGCTTGCTGAAGCCTATTTAAGAAGACGTGCTGCTGCTATTGAAGATTATTAGAGTCAATATAGATTTTATTCTTAGAGTTTTTGTTTGTGTAAGTTTAGGCTTTGTTTGTACACCACTCATATGTTCTGAGTTGGTTTAGATTGTTTGAGTTGTAATTCACTCTAAGCCTTTAGGTACGAGTGTTGTTTTTGTTGTCTTGAAGTTGTCTTCATAAACTGGGTTATTTCAGAAGCTGTTAGTAACTGGGTTTCTTATACTCAGGTGTTGGGTAGAAATCAGACTAGTGGAGATTAAGTCAGAAGACTAGGAACAGGGGGTCTGTGTCTTGAGTCTTAGGATTAATTCCTCATAGTGGATTTCCTTCCTGGATTGGTATCCTCCAGATGTAGGTGGTGTTTACACCGAACTGAGTTAACAAATTCTGTGTGTTCTTTATATTTCTGCACTTTTAATTGCTGCTTCTGAACTTGTTTGATTGTGCTCTGTTTTGCAAAAATCGTGCCCTGTTTTCTAGTTCTGATCATTAACTGCCAGAATTTCACTCTGTAATGGTTATCTTGATACCCATTACTACTGATCGTATTTCAAGAACTACTTTCTCCATCTGATCTAAATCCAATTTAGATTTCCCTTTCTCATTACCCATTTTCCTCTTCCTCTCCATATCAGCAGCTTCTTGGTACCCAACCTTGAAATTCAAAGATGTGCTCAACGTTGTAGTCATTGAGTTCTAAGCTTGTGAAATCCACGACGCTCTCAATGAAGACACGAAGTTCCTCTTTGGTCAGGAACATGGTTTTAGGCTTGATAACAGTTGAAGCTCCTGAGACTATCTCCAAAGCAGAAGAAGATGTACCAGCCATTTTAGGGTTCTAAGGTTTTTTTTTGTAAAAATGGATGATTTTCAGAGAGAAGGTTTGAAAAGATTGAAAGTGTGGGTTGTGAGAAGTGAAAGTGTGAACGTTTGAAGAGTGTTTTTGTTTAAACGTTTCAGAATCAGAACAGACAAACAACATTAAACACAAAAGTACATTAATGACAATTGGGGGCGCTAAACACAGTATTCAAAGCATAAACATCATTGCCCAGGAGTTAATACTCAACAGTTAAAAGACCACACGTCAGACAAACTGTTCAGATCCACTCTCATTAGTGGGCCACATGTCAAGTGTCCACTAACAATGAGATTTATCAGAGGCTAAAAATTCAGATTCTGAAACTCAGACTCTAATGACTTCAGAAGCTGAACTTTCTTCAGACTCTCAATAATGAGCTTCTGATAAGTCTTAGCTTCTGATGCTCTTCACATTCTCACTTCCCTTCAGAGTCAAGCAAATTTTTCAGAGATAAAATGCATGTTCAGATTCTTTTTAATAAAATCAAATCTATCTTCTGCTAGAGGTTTTGTGAATATATCAGCCCACTGATGATCAATATCAATGAATTGAATATCCAAAACACCCTTCTAATCTCTCATAAAGTGATGTTTAATTTCAATATGCTTGGCTCTAGAATGCAGAATAGGATTTTTAGACAAACAGATAGCAGCAGTATTATCACAAAAGATAGGAATGTTTTTTTCATGAATCTGATAGTCTTCTAACTGATGTTTCATCTAGAGTAGTTGTGTGCAACAACTTGCAGTTGAGATGTATTCTGCTTCTGCTGTTGACAATGCAATAGTTGATTGTCTTTTACTGGCCCATGATATCAGATTCTCACCAAGAAATTGACAATTTCCACTGGTTGATTTTCTTTCAATCCTATCACCAGTATAAACCAACTTACAATCTAAAGATTTCCTATACAAAAATCCAAGATTAGTTGTTCCTTTCAGATACCTGAAGATTCTCTTGACAGAAGTCATATGAGATTCTCTAGGATCTGATTGGAATCCTGCACATAAGCATACACTGAATAAAATATCTGGTCTAGAAGCTGTTAAGTATAACAGAGAAGCAATCATACCTTTGTAGAACTTCTGATCTGCCTTTGAGCCAATGTCTTCTTTGCTTAAGTTGCAGGTTGGATGCATTGGTGTCGTCATCAATTTTGAAATTCTGGCAAGGCCTGATGCTGATCGTAAAACAGAGTACAACACGCAAAACAGTAGTTCAGAAGCAAAACAGTAAATGACAGAAATAACAGACTGAAAGTAAAAGGCACAGGTGATTTGTTAACCGAGTTCGGTGACAAACACACCTACGTCTGAAGGCTACCATGCCAGGAAGGAAATCCACTAGCGTAGTCCTAGTTCTAAGTTCTCAGCAAACTCTCAGTTTACAACTTATCACCTAGCTACTACCCATATTGACTTCAACCTTGGAACTGGTAGACCTGAGATCCCATCTCACTTCCCCTCAGTCAATCACTACCCCAGTGATTTCTGACTCAAAAACAATCAAAGTAGGAGACACACTCCAAATACACAAAAAGTCACTCTTGCTTAAAAGCTTCAAGTGCTCTACAAATACAACTCAATAAAACACAGTCCTATGCTTGCATCAAGGTGACACAAGAAAGACTCACAAATAACAGACTCAAAACCTAAGTATATTCTTTCAATGATAGCTTTGGTTGAGGTAATTTTCTTCAACAGCAGCGCCTTCTATTTATAGCCTTCAACAGCAACAAATGTTTGAACCAAATATTCTTTAAAGATATATTTGCAAAATTCTTCTTTAGAAATATATTCCACAATATTCTTCAGAAATATATTTTCCAAAGATCTCTTTGAAAATATATTCACAAATAAAACAATCCAATCTTCAAAAGATATCTCACGAAAATAACCTTCCTTCTAGAACCACACACAGCAAGGAGAATTCTTCAGACAAATCTTCAAAAGATCACATGAGAAAATAAACAGCTCCAAGGCACGAAGAACAGGAGCACAGAAAACCAGCTTCTGAAAGTACTTCTGAAGGTCTGCGTTTGAAGGTTCAGCGTCTGACCAGTGCTTCTGAAGGCCAGCGTCTGAACAGTGCTTCTGAAGGTCAGCGTCTGAACAATGCTTCTGAAGGTTAGCGTCTAAACAATGCTTCTGAAGGTTGCTTCTGAACAGTGCTTCTGAAGTTCAGCTTCTGAGGTCCAACTTCTGAAGACGCACATCTTGCTTGTATATTTGATTTTAGCAAACATGAAGCCAACAACCAAATATCCAACAAATTTACAATCCTCAAGATTGAACTTCTTCAGAAGCTCCTTTGTATATTTTGATTGATGAACATACACTCCATCTTTGCATTGGTTGATTTGAATTCCAAGAAAGAACTTAAATTCTCCCATCATGCTCATGTCAAATTCATCCTGCATTAACTTAGAAAATTCCTTGCAAAGAGTGGCATTAGTAGAACCAAATATAATATCATCTACATAGATTTGAACAATTAAGATGTCCTTTTTAAGTGTCTTTCTGAACAGTGTAGTGTCAACTTGTCCTCTTACAAAATCATTTTTAATTAAGAAATTACTTAGCCTTTCATACCAAGCTCTAGGAGCTTGTTTCAGACCATATAGTGATTTCTTAAGTTTAAAAACAAAGTCTGGATGTTTTCAATCTTCAAAACCAGGAGGTTGTTTGACATACACTTCTTTAGAAATGACACCATTTAGAAAAGCACTCTTAACATCCATTTGATATAAATGATATCTTGATTCACTGCATAAGAAAGAAGTGACCTAATTGCTTCCAATCTTACAACTGGAGCAAATGTTTCAGTGTAATCAATTCCTTCCTGTTGACTATAGCCTTGAGCAACAAGTCTGGCTTTATTTCTGACAACCTCTCCTTGTTCATTCAGTTTGTTTCTGAACACCCATTTTATTTCAATAATGTTCTTGTGATTTGGTTTTGCAACTAAATCCCAAACAACATTTCATTGAAACTGATTGCTTTCTTATTGCTTAGCCATAATCCATCCACCATCAGAAAGTGCTTCATCAAATGTTGTAGGTTCAATCATTAACAATAATCCAAGTATAGAATCATTCTGTCTGAATGCTGATCTGGTCTTTCTTGGACTATCCTTGTTTCCAATGATCAACTCTTCAGGATGTGAAGACTTGTACTTGAAGGTGTTTTTGGGTGGATTTGCTCCTTGAGATTCATTAAGAACTTGTTCAGAAACATCTTGATCTTGATTAGCTTCTGGAGGAGTGTCAGCTTCTGAAAGGTTTTCAGCTTATGGAAGATTTTCAGCTTCTGAACTTTTATCAGACTCTGAATTCTGATTAGGTTCTGAAGCATCTTCTGAGAGCTGAATATCTGCAAAACTTTCAATTAGCTCTGACATATTGTCAGGCTTCTTATCAATAAATTTGATATGTATTGATTCTTCCACAACATGGGTTTCAGAATTATACACTCTGTATGCTTTGGATCTCTAAGAGTAACCTAGGAAGATACCCTTGTGAGCCTTAGCATCAAATTTCTTTAGATATACTTTATTGTTTAGAATGTAACATGTACATCCAAACTGATGAAAATAAGAAATGCTTGGCTTTATTCCTTTGAATAACTCATATGTTGTTTTATTTAGAATTGGTCTAATGTAGATTCTGTTTTGAATATAACAAGCTGTGTTAACAACTTCTGCCCAAAAGTACTTTGCAATGTTAGGTTCATGAATCATGGTTCTGGCCATTTCTTGCAAATATATGTTTTTTCTCTCTACAACTCCATTTTGCTGGGGAGTTCTAGGAGAAGAGAACTCATGGAGGATTCCATGTTCTTCACAAAATACCTCAAAAGGTTCATTTTCAAATTCACCACCATGATCACTTCTAACTTTCAAATTTTTCAAATATTTTTTAGTTTGTACTTGCTTGTAGAAGTTATTAAACACATCATATGTTTCATTCTTGGTTCTAAGAAATTTAACCCAAGTCCACCTACTGTAATCATCAACAATTACCAATCCATACTTCTTCCCATTGATTGATGATGTGCTAACAGGACCAAACAAATCAATGTGAAGTAGTTCTAAGGGTCTGGATGTAGATACAATGTTTTTATATTTAAAAGAGGTTTTAGCAATTTTTCCTCTCTGGTATGCTCCACAAAGAGCATCTGAGTGATAGTCAATGTTTGGTAAGCCTCTGACTAGTTGTAACTTACTATGCTTAGAGATTAATCTCCAGTTAGCATGTCCCAACCTTTTGTGCCATACCCATTTCTCATCAATCACTAACAGAAGACAAACTACCTTCTGATCAACCAGTTGTGAAAAATCAATCTTATATACATTGTTCTCTCTCTTTCCATTGAACACAACAGATTTATCTTTGTTGTTGATTACTGTGCAGGTGCCCATCTACTAAGCAAACATTATTAATGGAAATCGAAGAATTACCTATCTTACCAATACCAATGATCTTGCCTTTCTGGTTTCCTCCAAATCCCACAGTTCCTCCCTCTTTCATGATCAGGGTTTAGAACATAGACCTTTCTACTTCATGTGTCGCGAGCAGCCACTATCCAGGTACCATGACCTTGCCTTTTCTTTTACTTTTAAGCATATCTGCAGCATTAATGATTTCAGACTTACGTACCCATATCTTTATGGGTCCACTTTGGTTAGTTCTAAAAGGATATGATTTATTTTGCACCTTGTGTCTAACATTCTGAGGTTTAAAAGGTTTTGCATAAACTGGTTTAGTATCCTTTGAAGGTTTCCTAAACACATCTTTTTGAAAATGTGAGTCTGATCTTTTCAGAATCTGAGGCTTGCTAGTCTTAGGTTCTGATCTTTTCAGAGTCTGAACCTTTTCAGGTTTAGAATCTGATTCCTCACAATCTTAGACTTAGAACCTTTTTGGTTTTGATTTTAACAGAGTCTTAGATTCTGCTTTCATCAACACCTTTGGTTCAGAAGTCTTGGATTCTGAGTTGTTCAGAACTTCAGACTCAGCAGTCTTTGATTCTGATGAGTTCAGAGTCTCAACAATGTCTTACTTTGTTACAAAAAATACCTTAGTACCTTTCATAATATCTCTAGAACAGGATGGTAGGTTTGTTTCTTTTGAATGATTTAATGGATCATTTGAGAAACCAATACCTTCTCCCCTGTTTTTGTTAATATTATAAATCATAGACGCAACTTTGCTTCTGTTGATTCCAGTTAGTATGAACTCCTGAAGCGCAATTTCTTGCTCATTTGGGACTTCATCAGGTTTCTTATGAACCATTTTTCTCAAATATTTATCTCTTCATCTATCTCATTGATATGATTATGAAGTTGGAGATTTTCATCAGACAACAAGTTATATTTCTTTTACAATAATGAGGTAGAGAATCCATAATGATACCTCTTACTCTATGATGCTTTATGTAGATCTTTCTTTCAGCATTAGTAAGGCTTTTTCTGTCAATAACTACTCCTTCTTCGTCAACTGGTATAGTTATACCATCTTCAATGATATCCCAGAGGGTATCATCTATTCCAATGATATGACTATACATCTTGCTTTTCCACCAAATTTTTTTTTTCAGGATCACCAGTAAACATAGGAGGTTTATGGTGAGAGTGAGATTGCTTATCATCTGTACCATAGTCATATGATACAGCAGCTCCAGATCTAGGAGCAGGTTGAGAGGAACCACCAGATTCACTAGAAGCCATGTTTTTCTCAGGATTTTTACTAACACACTGTTAAGTGATTGAATATCAGAACTGGAGCTCCGATACCAACTGAAGGTGAGAAATAACACAAGAAGGGAGGGTTGAATTGTGTTGGCTTTTTCTTCTCAAAAACTAAGAGTTAGTTCAGCTTCTGATGTATGATCAGAATCTGAAACTAAGTTCAGAGTTCAGACACAACAGATTGAAAGTAAATGAGAGAGAGAGAGAGAGAGAGAGAGAGAGAGAGAGAAAGACACAAGCAATTATCCTGGTTCCTTCCACAATCCAGAAGTAGTTCAGTCCCCTTGTCACTTACAAGAGATTTTTCACTATAATCCAATGATTACAAATTGCTCAAGCACAAAAGCAAGAGACTTCCAGATGCTCAAACACACAGTAAGAGACTTCTAATTGCTCAAGCACACAAGCAAGAAGCTTCTAATTGCTCAAGCACAAAAGCAAGAGACTTCTAAACGAACAGAGTTACAAAGAAATATGTTTGGTTTGAACACTTGATATACTATCAGTGGTGTTTACAAAATACAACACAGTTTTCAGACTCTAAACTTAAGAAATTCTAAGATAAGAAAGTTTTCTAAGTGTTTGATGCGTATATAATTTAGAAGAGTTTTGGTACTTGTAAGAAATTGGTAGAGTCTTCTATATTTTCTTCAAGTCTTCAGTCCTTTATATAGAGGAGTACAGAGACGTTGAGAAGATGCCAGATCATCAATAGAGTCATTTGATTTGAAGCTTGATCCAACGTTGATTTGTTTCTTGATTTGGACTGTGTACCATGAAGACTACCGTTTGAATCCTTTCCTTAAAATGGATTGGATGTCTTGTCCAATGAGACAAAGTTGCAGAGAACGTTTCTGACTCTAAGAGATTTGCAGAGGTCGTGGTTGTACTATGTCCTTGATGACAATGACACCAGTTGACTTCTGATACATCAGAGTCTGAGTCTTCAGCTTCTGATCCTTCAGCTTCTGATCCTCAGCTTATGATCCTTCAGAATCTAAGACTTCAACTTCAGACTTGCAATAAGCTTCCAACAATATTTCCTTGCTCTTAAACTTGTTCCTTCAGAACAAAACTTGATTGATACTTGAATAATTTTTAGTCTATGGTCCTGCACACTTGAAACAAGTATTAGCATATCCAATTTTCTTTTTAATACCTTGTTATCATCAAAACTCAAAAGAGGCATTGTTTATACATTTTGTTCCAACATTATCATGATAAGAGGAGGAAGGAGTTAGAATTCCAAGTTGAAAATCATGTGTTTTTGAGGGTTAATCCAGTTACCGGTGTTGGGCGAGCTTTAAAGTCGAAGAAGTTGACTCCACGTTTTGTTGGTCCTTTTCAGATTGTAGAAAGAGTTGGAGCAGTAGCGTATCGGATTGCGTTACCGTCGTCGTTGTCGAAGCTTCAAGAGGTGTATCATGCTTCTCAGCTGCGGAAGTTTGTGTATGACCCGTCTCATGTGATTCAAGTGGATGATTTGGAAGTAAGAGATAATTTGACTGTTGAGACTATGCCTTTGAGTATTGAAGACCGTGAAGTTAAGCAGTTACGAGGAAAATATATCGTTTTGGTAAAGGTAATATTGGGAGCTCTTACGGGAGAGAGCATAACTTGAGTGTTGGAGAGTAAGTTGAAGGAAGTGTATCCGGAGTTGTTTCCTTCAGGTAATTTTTTAGGACGAAAATTCTTTAAGTGGGGGAGAGTTGTAACAGCCTGATTTTCAGTATTAGATTTATTTAATAATAGTTATATTTAGGCTTATTCAAGCCACCGGTCCCTTAACTTAATTGTTTGTCTCAAAATGGTCCCCTAACTTTTATTTGTCTCAAATTGGTCCCCTAAGTTTCCCTCCGTTACATGTTTAAGTCCTTTCTGTTAGTTTTCATGAGAAAACGTTAGTGACTTGAGTCTGAAGTCAGAGTCTGAGGTCAGAGTCTGAGGTCATAACTTAACGTTTTCTCATGAAAACTAACAGAAAGGACTTAAACATGTAACGGAGGGAAACTTAGGGGACCAATTTGAGACAAATAAAAGTTAGGGGACCATTTTGAGACAAACAATTAAGTTAAGGGACCGGTGGCTTGAATAAGCCTTATATTTATTATTTATTTTTTATATTTGTTAATCGCTTATTTTGTGTGTGATGGGTGAATTAATGTGTTTTTATTGAGTGAGGGTATTTTGGTCATTTTATGGGTGAATGACATTTTTGTAATCATGTTAGAACTAGACATTTGAATTTTAGAGAATAGTGGTTTATAAGTAAAATGAGAGGTTTAAGTGAAGTTAAAATGTAGAGAATTAATTGTGAGAGTTGGATGTGACTAAGCCCATTAGAGAGAGTAACCTTAACCCATAATATATAAGGAGAAGTGTATGTGTTAATGGAATTAGGTTAACCATTTGTCACAAAATTTTGAGAGAGGCAAGAGAGAGAGAATAGAGAAAGAAGAGGCTTGGAGAGGAAGTTGGAGGAAAAAGCTCAAGAGCACAAGGGGAAGAGAGGAATCACTTAGGAGAGCTTAATTAGTGAAGATTTGAGGTTGGGGGAAGATTATTTTCACCAATTGAATTAATAAACAATTGGGTAGTTTGGGTGTTTTAACTTATGCTTAATTTCATGATGATTGTTGTTGATTATGTGAAATTCGTGCTCTATTAATATGGTTAATTTGAGTATGTTAAAATTTGGTGAATTCATGTTTTGATTATGTCAAAAATCATGGTTTGTTATAGTGAAATGATAACTTTGTGAGTTTTGATGATTTTGGTGAAGAACATCATAATTGAATGATGTTTGTGGTTTATTAAGTTGATTTTGAGCATGGGTATGTGTTTAGTTTGTGAAATCATGAAGTTATGTTGAATAAGTTGTTAATTAAGTTGTTGTTGTTGTGTTTTGGTGAAAATGCTTAATTGGATGAAAATGATTAAGTTGTTGTTGAATTGAATAAGTTGTTGTCATGATAATTGAGATTAGTGACTTTTGTAATTCTGGTAGGTACTGAATCAGAACTGTAAAACAGAGTACTAGAAACGCAAAACAGAGTACTTAAACACAGGTTCCGAAGCAGCAAAATAAAGGACAGAAAATAAAGAACACATGATATTTGTTAACCCAGTTCGGTGATAAACAACACCTACGTCTAGAGGATACCAATCCAGGAAGGAAATCCACTAAGTAGAATTAATTCTAAGACTCAAGACACATCCCCTGTTCCCAGCCTTATCACTTAATCTCCACCTGTATAGACTTCTACCTAGGAACACCTAGATATAAGAACCTACTTACTTCCCAACCAAGTAATCACAGCCCAGTGATTATCAACTTCTGAACAACTCAAGTACGAAGACACTCTTCAAAACATTCAAGGTCACTTGTGCTTAAAAGCTTTAAGTGAGTTACAACTCTAAAACAAAACAACCAACTCTAACAGATGAGTGGTGCACAAAAACAAAGCAACAACTTAAAAACTCTAAGACACTTTTAATTATAACTTCTGGTTTTTGATCTATGTCTTCAATAGCATCGTCCTCCTTAAATAGGCTTCAGCAGCAACATAATTCTGAACACAATAATCTTCAATAGATACAGTTCTGAAATTCTTTAGAAGCTCATAGAACCAAATATATTTCTGAGATATATTTTGCAAAGATTCCTTTGAAAATATATCCATCAATAACAGGAACAAATCTGCAAGAAAGATCTTCACGTAAAATAATCAACCTTCTGGAAACATCAGCCTGGATAAATCTTTAAACAAATCTTCAAAAGATACTGAAAGAATTAACAGAAAACACGCAGAAAGACAACTTCTGAAAAACAGCTTCTGAAGGTCAACAGAAGTCAACGTCTGAAGGCAGCTTCTGATGGTCAACAGAAGTCATCGTCTGAACAGTGCGTCTGATGACCAGTTCTGCGTCTGATGAACAGTACCAGCGTCTGAAGACCAGTTCTGCTTTTGATGAATAGTAACAGCTTGTGAAACCCAATTTCCAGCTTCTGAAGACACAAAATAGCTTCTGAGGACGCTTTGCTTGTACATTATGATTTTAGCAAACATTTAGCCAACAACCAAATATCCAACAATCTCCCCCTTTGGCAAATTTTTGGCTAAAATCAAATTCTTCACAGAGACAAGTTCTTCACTCAACACAAGTACTCAACCATGAAGAACTACACACATCCAAACATAGCAACAGAGTCAGCAGCAGATAAAATGCTATGTTAAACCAACCAGCTTCAGCTTCTGAAATTCCACAACAGTTCTGAAGCACACACGCAAGCACTCAGTTTCTGAAGCACATGTAAAACTCTGTAAAACTCCCCCTGAAGCATAAACACACCAGCTTCTGACAGGAAACTCCCCCTGCAACTCAGCACATCACAAACAGCTCTCCCCCTAAATTCTGAACTGCAGTAATATCTGAAATAGTGCTTCTGAAACTTAAACAGCACATAACTCCTCAGGAACACTACACTGAAACACTCCCCCTGAGCCAGAGACTCCCCCTCAAACATATCTTCACAGCTCTTGTTGTATTTCTTCTGAATTCTGAATAAAACAAACTCTGAACTCTGAAACTTAGTACATTCTGAACAGCTACATTCTGAAACCAAACACAAGTTTTTCTCCCCCTTTTTAGCCAAATAATCTTGACAAAACGCAGTCTTCACATAAAGAACAAAAACTGGATGTTTAACACAGATTGTATCAGACTCAGTATCAGACTCAGCTTCAGCATCCTTTGCATCTCCCTCACTTCCAACTTGCTCACCCTCAGTAATCTGTAATTGCTATAACTCCTTATGCAGACAAACTCTTGAAAAATTACAAACAGAGACATTCTTCTTCCCACCTAGGCTTTTATCTAGCATATACATCCAGAGATCCATGTGAAGTTTAAGATGTTGCAGCTCCTTGTGAGACATCTTGATTTGTTTTCCACTTTGACACTCACCACAAACTTTGTCTTTATTGATCTTAATTTTGGGTTCCACAGACTTGACTTTCTTCACACCCTTCATGTTTAAGTGGCCAAGTTTCTGGTGACAGAGTCTGACTTCTTCTTCAGGTACCCACAAATAACAATTGTCCTTCTTAGATTTCTTACCTCTCATTAGCACTTCTCTTTTCCTAGCAGTTACCAGACACTCAGTCTTGTTGAAGTTCACTTCCATCCCTTGATCACACAGCTGGCTTATACTAATCAAATTGGAAGTTAATCCTTTAACTAACAGCACATTGTCTAGCCTTGGTAGTCCATTACTGACCAAATCTCCAATTCCAAGAATTTCTCCTCTAGCTCCACCACCAAAAGTCACATATCCACTGGTGTGAGGTCTTATATTTTCAAGAAATTGACTAACTCCAGTCATGTGTCTAGAGCATCCACTGTCAAAGTACCAGTCTTTCCTAGATGATGTTTTCAGAGAGGTGTGAGCCATTAGACCAACATTATTACATTTGGGTCTCCATTCCTTCTTGACATTGATTCTGTTTGCAACAGGTTCCACTTTTCTGTGCTGAAAGTGCTTGGGATAACCATATAGCTTGAAACAGAATGGCTTTATGTGCCCCTTCTTACCACAGTGATGACAAACCCATGGATGATTTCTCCTCTTTCCTTTAGACTTCTGAGGTTGCTTGTGATGTTCCCTCTTAGATGAGCCCATCATTGGATCATAAGTTTCAACAACAGGAATAAATCTTTCAGCTGGATTTTTCTGTTTGTTCAAAATCCTTTCATCAAAACCTATACCATTAGGTTTCCCTTGATTCTGACTCTCCAGTATCTCCTCCAGAACATTAGTAGCAGTGTTCATCATTCTAACTTGCTTCTTCATGTTTTCAAGTTGAGAGTACAGCTGGGTTACCTCATCTTTGAGATTAGAATTTTGCACTAAGAGTTCACTTTTCTCAGCATTCAGTTGGCAGATTGTCTTCTTCTGATCCTTTACTAACTTTGAAACTTCTTCATTTTTGAGGTATAGTTCTTCATAAGAAGCAGCTGGTTCATCAAAAGACAATTCTTCATCACTGGCTTCAGACTCTGATGAAGCTTCAGACTCTGATGATGCTTCAGACTCTGATAGTGTTTCTGAAACCATAACTTTATTATCAGACATGCATCTACCAGTAAAAGCAGCAACATGCTTAGCAGACTTATTCTCTTCTCCTTCTGAGTCATCAGACCAAGAAACAACCAAACTTTTCTTCTGTTTCTTGAGGTAAGTAGGATATTCTAACTTGACATGACCATATCCTTCACACTCATAGCACTGAACTCCCTTTGATTGATTGCTCTTCTCATCAGTTCTTGTCTTCTGCTTCAGAAACTTCTTAAATTGTTTACTCAGCATCACAAGAGCTTCTGATGGGCTTTCATCATCCACACTTTCAGCATCTGCTACAAATGCAACACCTTTCCCCTTCTTATCAGTTCTAGCTATTTCAAAATTTTGAAGAGAACCTATCAATTCTTCAACCCTCATGCTGGAGATGTCATGAGCTTCGTCAATTGCAGTCACCTTCATATCAAACCTCTTAGGTAGGGATCTGAGAATTTTCCTTACAAGCTTCTCATCAGATATTTTTTCTCCAAGTGATTCAAATGAGTTAGCCATATCCAGAACATTCATATAAAAATCTTGTATGTTCTCATCCTCCAACATCTTCATATTTTCAAATTTGGTGGTGAGAAGTTGAAGTCTGGACAACTTTACCTTTGAAGTGCCTTCATGAGTAGTCTTGAGAATCTCACTGTCATCCTTGGCTATAGTGCACTGCTTGATCAGTCTGAACATGTTCTTGTCCACTCCATTGAATATAGCATTCAAAGCTTTGGAGTTTGCAAGAGACAAATCATCTTCATCCTTTGACCATTCTTCCTTTGTTTTCAATACAGCTGTCTTCTTACCATCTTTGTCAGTCACAACAGGATGTTCCCAACCTTTCAGAACTGCTTTCTAGGTTTTGCTATCTATTGATTTCAGGAAAGCACTCATGCGTGATTTCCAATAATCATAGTTGGAACCATCCAACAGAGGTGGCCTGTTAACAAATCCTCCTTCTTTCTCCATAAAGCCAGAAAATATCTTCCCTGGAGCTCACCCAAATACAGGCAGGGTGCCTGCTCTGATACCAATTGCAATTATGGCAGGTACTGAATCAGAACTGTAAAACAGAGTACTAGAAACGCAAAACAGAGTACTTAAACACAGGTTCAGAAGCAACAAAATAAAGGACAGAAAATAAAGAACACAGGATATTTGTTAACCCAGTTCGGTGATAAACAACACCTACGTCTGGAGGATACCAATCCAGGAAGGAAATCCACTAAGTAGAATAAATTCTAAGACTCAAGACACACCCCCGGTTCCCAGCCTTATCACTTAATCTCCACCCGTATAGACTTCTACCTAGGAACACCTAGATATAAGAACCTACTTACTTCCCAACCAAGTAATCACAGCCTAGTGATTATCAACTTCTGAACAACTCAAGTACGAAGACACTCTTCAAAACATTCAAGGTCACTTGTGCTTAAAAGCTTTAAGTGAGTTACAACTCTAAAACAAAACAACCAACTCTAACAGATGAGTGGTGCACAAAAACAAAGCAACATCTTAAAAACTCTAAGACACTTTTAATTATAACTTCTGGTTTTTGATCTATGTCTTCAATAGCATCGTCCTCCTTAAATAGGCTTCAGCAGCAACATAATTCTAAACACAATAATCTTCAATAGATACAGTTCTGAAATTCTTTAGAAGGTCATAGAACCAAATATATTTTGAGATATATTTTGCAAAGATTCCTTTGAAAATATATCCATCAATAACAGGAACAAATCTGCAAGAAAGATCTTCACGTAAAATAATCAGCCTTCTGGAAACATCAGCCTGGATAAATCTTTAAACAAATCTTCAAAAGATACTGAAAGAATTAACAGAAAACACGCAGAAAGACAGCTTCTGAAAAACAGCTTCTGAAGGTCAACAGAAGTCAACGTCTGAAGGCAGCTTCTGATGGTCAACAGAAGTCATCGTCTGAACAGTGCGTCTGATGACCAGTTCTACGTCTGATGAACAGTACCAGCGTCTGAAGACCAGTTCTGCTTTTGATGAATAGTAACAGCTTGTGAAACCCAATTTCCAGCTTCTGAAGACACAAAATAGCTTCTGAGGACGCTTTGCTTGTACATTATGATTTTAGCAAACATTTAGCCAACAACCAAATATCCAACAACTTTGATTATGTGTAACATGAAGAAATGTTGTTGCTGTTGTTATACCATGTTTAATTGTTAAGTTGTTGATGAAAATTAGCTTTTGAGATGATGTTTGAAGTTAATTGAAAAACATGGTAATTGGTGATGAAAAGTGATTATGATTAAGCTGTTTAAGTTGTGTTTGAAGTGTAATTGAGTGAATAATATTGGGTAAATGATTTTGATCGAATTTGGTGTGTTTGGGATCGAAAGGTGTCGTTAAAACGAGATTTTTCGCGCAAAAAACGCAGAAAATCAGCTTTTGCTGGTCTTGGAAGGCCGCACGACCATGCACCCTGACCGCACGGACCGTGCGTACCTCTCGAACTTGGTCAGTGTAACAGCCTGATTTTTAGTATTAGAATTGTTTGTTATTGTTGTTATTAATTGTTTGATTATTATATCTGTTAATTGTTTATTTTGGTGGATTACTGAATTTTGGGTGATTAAGGGTATTTTGGTCATTTCAGGGTTAGTGGCATTTTTGTAATATGTTAGAAGTTTGAAATTTGAATTTTAGAGAGTTGTGGTGAAATAGTAAAAGGGGAGGTTTAAGCGTATTAAAAGTGTAGAGAAAAGGGCAAAATAGGGATAAAAATAAATTTATCCAAAAAATGTGAAAATGAGAGTGAACATGAAAAACAACTAAGGATTTTGTGTTACTTATATGTGAAGAAACAAACAATTTCCTAGCGAACTTTATGGTTACTTGTGTTCGAAGAAACAAAAATAAAAAAAGTTCGAAAAAAAACTGCATGCATGTAGGTGGGGGAAAATTAGGGTATGACAATTCTAACAAACCCTATTCTAATTCTAATTAACACAAACAACAGCTCAGATTGATTTGAATAATCTTGACTCTAATTTGAAAGCATTAACCGATTATCTCAAATAAGATTAAAGCAATAACAATATTCGTGTGTTAACCAAAAATCAAAAATTGAAATTGCACGACGAAGGTTTGAAAGAAAAGAAATAGAATCATAAAAACAGAATTGACATTGTAAACCGAACCTCAATATCCTTGATGAACAACCTGAATCAGTGAATCAACCCAGGGTTTAAGCTTCCATGACAATAAGTTTGCACAAAAGTTTAATAAAACGGCTGAATGCGGAAAGAAGAGTGTTTCTCCTGTTTTCACCTTTATTCATACGTATATACATTAACCCAAAGTTGTAAAACGAGCTACAACAATAGTTGGGCCAAAAGTCGGTTAATCGACCCATTTACGGTAAAAACAATTGACCCAAATTCGTGGTCAACACAACTGCTTCAGAGAATGGCATTTTTGATCTGGAGGACGTCCAAACTGGGCTTTCTGCTCAACATGAAAGTTGTAGCTCTTTTCCTTAGCTTTCCAACGCTTATTTGTACGTCTCATTTCGATAACCTCAGCCAAAGTTATGGCTTGCACGGTGAGCAGGGGTCAAAACACATTAAAAACGGAAATTAACCCAGAAATTATATTAACGCTCAAATCAGACCCAAAATACAAAAACATGCTAAAATTATAATGTTAAGCATAAAAAGCTCTCAAAATATCAAAATGCAATGCTATAAAATATGTGCAAAAATGCACTGATCGGTATCCAATGCGCCATGTGTATTTATGGAGTACATGAATAGGATCTTTCATCCTTATTTGGATCAGTTTGTGGTGGTGTTCATTGATGATATCTTGTTGTATTCGAAGTCACAGGAGGAGCATGTGGAGCATTTGAGGATTGTGTTGCAGACCTTGAAGAAAAGAAATTGTATGCTAAGATGTACAAGTGAGTTTTGGTTGCAGTGGTGTTTGTGCTTAAGATTTGGAGGCACTATTTGTTTGGGTCGAAGTTTGAAGTTTTCAGCGATCACAAGAGTTTGAAGTATTTGTTTGATCAGAAGGAGTTGAATATGAGGCAGAGACGGTGGATGGTATTTCTTAAGGATTATGATTTTGAGCTGAGTTATCATCCAGGCAAGGCTAATGTGGTAGCAGATGTGTTGAGTTGGAAGTCTTTGCATACGTCTGCACTTATGGTGAAGGAATTGGAATTAGTGGAGCAGTTCAAAGATTTAAGCTTGATGTGTGAGTTGACGCCGAATGGTGTGAAGTTGGGAATGTTGAAGTTGACAAGTAATATTCTGGAGGAAATCAAAGAAGGTCAGAAAGTGGATTTGGAACTTGTAGATCGGTTGGTGTCGATTAATCAAGGTAAGGAGGAAGACTTTAGATTGAATGAGAACGGAGTTATGAGGTTTTGTAATCGAGTTTGTGTACCGGATGTACCTGAACTTAAGATAAGGATCTTGGAGGAAGGTCACAAGAGTAGTTTGAGTATTCATCCCGGAGCAATGAAGATGTATCAGGATCTTAAGAAGTTGTTTTGATGGTCAAGAATGAAGAGGGATATTGCATAGTTTGTGTATGCTTGTTGGTCGTGCTTTGAAGTCTAAGAAGTTGACGCCATGTTTTATTGGTCTGTATGAGATTGTGGAAAGGGTGGGAGAAGTGGATTATCGGATTATGTTACCACCGTCATTGTCGAATCTTAAATAATGTGTTTCATGTGTCACAACTTCGGAAGTGTGTCTACGACCCGTCGCATGTGATTCAAGTGGATGATTTGCAAGTAAGGGATAACTTAATTGTTGAGACTGTGCCGTTGGGAATTCAAGAGCAGAAGTTAAGCGGTTGAGGAGAAAGGAAATTGTCTTGGTGAAGGTGATTTGGGGAGGACCTAACGGACAGAGCATAACTTGGGAGTTGGAGAGTCAGATGAAGGAATCGTATCCAGAGTTGTTTCCTTCAGGTAATTTATTTATTCAATTGTTATTTATTTATAATGTGGTTGAATTGATGGGTTAGTTGATTTATTAGAAAATTGGAGTAAAGGGTATTTTTGAGAAATTGAGGAAAATAGAGGTGTATGAGTAAATAGTGTTGGAAAAAAATAAGTTTAAACAATGTCTCTTTAGTTTTGATGATAACAAGGTATTAAAAGCTCTATTGGATATGCTAATATTTGTTCAAGTATGCAGGACTATAGATAAAAATTTACAAGGAATTAATCACACATGGATTCTGAAAGAACAAATGAAGAGCAAGAAAATTCAAGGAGAAGCTTGTTGCAAGTCAAATTCTGAAGTCAGTTAGACTCTGATGGTTCAGACTCTGAAGTTCTGGAATAAATTGCTAGGAATTCAGAAATAGAAGCAAAGCTTGCGCAGCTGAGAAATCTACACTCTGAATTGCTTGAAGATTCATACGATGGAAGTTCTGAAGTTTTTAAGGAGTCAAATGTTGTCATTGTCAAGAAAGGACAAATTGTACAACCACGTTCCCCACTACCTGCACATGTTGTCCCGTACTCTGCAACCTTGTCCCCTGCTGAACAACGGATTCATTCCTTATTCAAGAAAGGTTTCAAATCTTATTCCTCCTAGTACGTGAACCAAATCAAGAAACAAATCAATGGAGTTGATCAAGCTTATTCAAACGACTCTATTTCATGCGCTGGCATTATTTCAACGTCTCTATTCCTCACCTCTATATAAAGGAATGAAGACTTGAAGAACTGCAGAAGACTCTGAAAATTTTTACTAGTGCCAAAGCTCTGTCAAATTCAAAACACGTCAAAATACTTAGAATTTCTTACAAACTTTCTTATCTTAGAAATTCATAAGTCTAGAGTCTGATCTCTGTGTTGTACTTTGTGAACACCACTGATTGTATATTAGTGTTCAAACCAAACATCTTTATTATGTATATTTGTTTGTTAAGAAGTCTCTTACTTTGTGTTTGAGCAATAGAAGTCTCTTACTTTGTGTTTGAGCATAGGAAGTCTCTTGCTTTGTACTTGAGCAATTTGTAATCATTGGATTATAGTGAAAAATCTCTTGTAAGTGACAAGGGGACTGGACTACTTCTGGATTGTGGAAGGAACCAAGATAATTGCTTGTGTCTTTCTCTTCTTTATCTCTTTAACCTTTATCCGCTGCATCAGACTCTGAAGTTTTCATTCAGACTCTGAAACTCTGTTTTTAGACTTAGAACCTCAGACTCAGATTCTGAACTCCATCAGAACCTGTGTTGAAACAAAATGTGTAAACAATGCCTCTTTTGAGTTTTGATGATAACAAGGTATTAAAAAGAAAATTGGATATGCTAATGCTTGTTTCAAGTGTGCAGGACCATAGACTAAAAATTATTCAAGTATCAATCAAGTTTGGTTATGAAGGAACAAGTTTAAGAGCAAGGAAATTTTGTTGGAAGCTTGTGTTGCTAGTCAGAAGTTGAAGTCTTAGAAGCTGAAGGATCAGAAGTTGAAGGATCAGAAGCTGAAGACTCAGTCTCTGAAATCTAGAGGATCAGAAGCTGAAGACTCAGACTCTAAAGTCTGAAGGATCAGAAGCTGAAGACTCAGACTCAGGAGTATCAGAAGTCAACTGGTGTCACTGTCATCAAGGACATAGTACAACCACGACCTCTGCAAACTTCTCAGAGTCAGCAACGTTCTCTGCAACTTTGTCTCCTTGGACAAGACATCCAATCCATTTTAAGGAAAGGATTCAAACGGTATTCTTCATGGTACGTAGTCCAAATCAAGGAACAAATAAACGTTGGATCAAGCTTCAAATCAAACGACTCTATTGATGATTTGGCACCTTCTCAACGTCTCTCTACTCCTCTATATAAAGGACTGAAGACTTGAAGAATTGTGACTTACGCATATACAAGACTCTGAAAAGTGACAATACTCTGCTAAACTCTATACGCATCAAACACTTAGAAATTCTTACAAACTTTCTCATCTTAAAATTTCTTAAGTCTAGAGTCTAATAAACTGTGTTGTATTTTGTGAACATCACTGATAGTATATCAAGTGTTCAAACCAAACATATTTCTTTGTAACTCTGTTTGTTGAGAAGTCTCTTGCTTTTGTGCTTGAGCAATTAGAAGTCTCTTGCTTTTGTGCTTGAGCAAACAGAAGTCTCTTGCTGTGTGCTTTAGGAATTAGAAGTCTCTTACTGTGTGTTTGAGCATCTGGAAGTCTCTTGCTTTTGTGCTTGAGCAATTTGTAATCATTAGATTATAGTGAAAAATCTCTTATAAGTGACAAGGGGACTTGACTACTTCCGGGTTGTGGAAGGAACCAGGATATTTGCTTGTGTCTTTCTCTCTCTCTGTCTCTCTCTCTCTCATTTACTTTTAATCCGCTGCGTCCAAACTCTGAACTTAGTTTCAGATTCTGATCAAACATCATAAGCTGAACTAACTCTTAGTTTGAGAAAGAAAAAACCAACACAATTTAACCCCCCCTTCTTGTGTTTTTCTCACCTTCAACCTGATCTTTGTCTTAGTCAATTTTAAAGAAGAAAAAGTCAACACAATTCAACCCCCCTTCTTTTGTTTTTCTCACCTTCAGTTGGTATCAGAGCTCCGATTCTGATATTTCAACACTTAACAATGTGTTAGTGAGATCCTGAGAAAAACATCATGTCTACTGGTGGAGGTGCTAGTCCTGGTGGTGGAGCAAGTGATTCTGGAACCTCAATTTCTGGAAACAACAGAGTTGTATCATATGATTATGGTGCAGATGATAAATCTAGCACTCATCATCATATTAAACCTCCTATGTTAAATGGAGATGTTGAGAAGTTTTCCTGGTGGAAAAGCAAAATATACAGTCATATTATTGGTGTTGATGACACTCTATGGGATATCATTGAAGATGGTATCACTATTCCTGTTGATGAAGAAGGTGTACCAATTAACAGAAAGAAATTCGCAGATGCTGAAAGAAAGATCTACAAAAAGCATCATAAAGTGAGAGGTATCATTGTTGAAGCTTTACCTCATACTGAATACTTAAAACTGAGTGATAAGTCTACTGCAAATGCTATATTCACTTCGTTGTGTTCTACCTGTGAGGGAAACAAGAAGTTTAAAGAAGCAAAGGCTAAACTTCTTGTTCAACAGTATGAGCTGTTCAGAATGAAAGATGATGAAGACATTGAGACAATGTTCTCAAGGTTTCAGACTCTTGTAATATGTTAGAAGAGTCTGATTCTTTGTCAAGATTATCCCATGTTTATGCTGCAGAGGTGTTTAAGAGGAACAGAAAAGCAAAGTTCCTGGTACTTGAACAGTGGCTGCTCGCGACATATGACAGGAAGCAAGTCTATGTTCCAAACCCTGACCATGAAGGAGGGAGGAAATGTGGGTTTTAGAGGAAACCAGAAAGGCAAGAACATTGGTATCGGAACTATTGGTAACTCCTCTATTTCTATTAATAATGTATGGTTTTTAGATGGACTCAGACATAACCTACTTAGAATCAATCAATTTTGTGATAGTGGTTATGAAGTAATGTTTGATATGAACCACTGCACAGTAATCAACAAAGATGACAAGTCTGTAGTGTTCAAAGGGAAAAGAAAGAACAATGCCTACAAAATAAATTTTTCAGAAATGGTTGATCAAAAGGTAGTTTGCCTTCTATCTGTGAGTGATGAGAAATGGCTGTGGCACAGAAGGTTGGGACATGCTAACTGGAGATTAATATCTAAGCTTAGCAAGTTACAACTTGTCAGAGGCCTACCAGACATTAATTATCACTCAGATGCACTGTGTGGTGCATGCCAGAAGGGAAAGATTGTAAAAACTTCTTTTATATTAAAAGACATTGTTTCTACTTCCAGACCCTTATAACTACTTCACATTGATCTGTTTGGACCAGTTGGTACAACATCAATCAATGGGAAGAAATATGGACTGGTTATTGTTGATGATTACAGCAGGTGGACATGGGTCAAATTCCTAAGATCTAAAGATGAGTCATATGATGTGTTCAGCAACTTCTGCACTAAATTACAGTCTTAGAAAGAAATGAAAATTTTAAAAGTCAAAAGTGATAATGGTGGAGAATTCGAAAATGAGCCTTTTGAAAACTTTTGTGAAAAACATGGAATTATCCATGAGTTCTCTTCTCCTAGAACCCCACAACAAAATGGAGTTGTAGAGAGAAAGAACAGAACTTTACAAGAAATGGCCAGAACCATGCTTCATGAAACTAATATGGCTAAGTACTTTTGGGCAGAAGCTGTAAACACAACATGTTATGTTCAGAACATGATCTATATTAGACCAATCCTGAACAAAACAGCATATGAATTGTTCAAAGGAAGAAAGCCAAGTATCTCTTACTTTCATCAGTTTGGATGTACATGTTATATTCTAAACAACAAAGTCTATCTAAAGAAATTTGATGACAAGGCTCAAAGGGGAATCTTTTTAGGTTACTCTGAAAGATCCAAGGCATACAAAGTGTACAATTCTGAAACACATGTTGTTGAAGAATCAATGCACATCAAATTTGATGACAAAAAACCTGATAGTAAAATATCAGAGATAGTTGAAAGTTTTGCAGATATTCAATTATCAGAAGATGCTTCAGAACCTAGTCAGAATCCAGAGTCTGATGAAAGTTTAGAAGTTGATAACTCTCCAGAAGCTGACACCCTTCCAGAAACTGATACATCTCCAGAAGCTAATTCAGATCAAGAAGCTCCTGAAGAAATTGCTGATGAGTCTAACAATGCAACTAAATCCAAAAGCTCTTTCAAGTATAAGTCTTCACATCCAGAAGAGTTAATCATTGGAAACAAGGATAGTGCAAGAAAGACCAGATCATCTTTCAGACAAGAACATTCTTTGTTGGGTTTATTGTCAATGATTGAACCTACCTCTGTTGATGTAGCATTATCAGATGATGGATGGATAGTTGCAATGCAAGAAGAGCTAAATCAGTTTCAAAGAAATGAAGTTTGGGATCTGGTTGCAAGACCACCTCAGAAGTACATTATTGGAACAAAATGGGTGTTCATAAACAAGCTAAATGAAAAAGGTGAAGTTGTAAGGAACAAATCAAGGCTTGTGGCTCAAGGGTACAGTCAACAAGAAGGAATTGACTATACTAAAACTTTTTCTCCAGTTGCAAGATTGGAAGCAATCAGACTACTTCTTTCGTATGCTGTAAATCATGGCATCACATTATATCAAATGAATGTTAAGAGTTCTTTTCTTAATGGTGTTATTTCTGAAGAAGTGTATGTCAAGCAACCTCCTGGTTTTGAAGATCTAAAACATCCAGATTATGTTTTTAAACTTAAGAAATCACTATATGGTCTCAAACAAGCTCCCAAAGCTTGGTATGAAAGACTAAGTAATTTCTTACTTAAAAATGATTTTGTAAGAGGACAAGTTGACACTACACTGTTCAGAAAAACACTTAAGAAGGACATCTTAATTGTTCAGATTTATGTTGATGACATAATTTTTGGTTCTACTAATGCCACTCTTTGCAAGGAATTCTCTAAGTTAATGCAGGATGAATTTGAAATGAGCATGATGGGAGAATTGAAGTTATTTCTTGGAATTCAAATTAACCAATGCACAGATGGAGTATATGTTCATCAGTCAAAATACACTAAAGAGCTTCTGAAGAAGTTCAATCTTGAAGACTGTAAAGCAATGACTACTCCAATGCATCCTACCTGCACCTTAAGCAAAGAAAACACTGGCACAAAGATAGATCAGAAGCTGTACATAGGTATTATAGGTTCCTTGTTATACTTAACATCCTCTAGACCAGATATTTTATTCAGTGTATGCTTATGTGCAAGCTTCTAATCAGATCCTAGAGAATCTCATCTAACTGCTGTTAAGAGATTCTTCAGGTATCTAAAATGAACAACTAATATTGGACTTCTTTATAAGATATCCTTAGATTATAAGTTGGTTGGATTCTGTGATGTTTATTATGCTGGTGATAGGATTGTGTCAATTTATTGGTGAGAATCTGATATCTTGGGCCAGTAAAAGACAATCAACTATTGCATTGTCTACAGCAGAAGCAGAATACATTTCAGCTGCTAGTTGTTGCACACAACTACTCTGGATGAAACATCAGTTGGAAGATTATCGGATTCATGAAAACAACATTCCTATTTTTGTGATAATACTGTTGCTATCCGTTTGTCAAAGAATCCAATTCTACATTCAAGAACGAAACATATTGAGATTAAACATCATTTTATAAGAGATTATGTTCAGAAAGGTGTTTTGGATATTCAATTCATTGATACTGATCATCAGTGGGTTGATATATTTACAAAACCCTTAACTAAGGAAAGATTTGATTTTATTAAAAAGAATATGAACATGCACTATATCTCTGATTAATGCTTGCCTCTAAATGGGAATTCAGATCCTGAAGAAATTCAGAAGCTAAGTTTCATCAGAAGCTCTTTACTGAGAGTCTAAAGAAAACATCAGCGTCTGAAAGTCATCAGAGTCTGAAGACCAGAGTCTGGATTATTTGCTTCTGATAGATTTTATTAGTAACGGCCATATTGACATGTGTCCCACTAATAAAATAGTGAGTCTGAAAAGTTGCCCAACGTGGTTAGTAACTGTTGGGTAATAACTAGAAGGGCAATGATGTTAATGCTTTGAAACTTGTCTACGCGCCCCCTTTTGCCATTAATGCCTGTCTGTGTGTTATTACTCTTTTATTTTGAATCTGAACAGTTTAAAAAAACACTGTGTCACTAACACACGTTCACTTCTCACTATCTACACGTTCAATCTTTTTCAAACCTTTCTGAAAAACCTTCCATTTTCTGAAACAAAACCCTAGAACCCTAAAAATTCAGAATGGCTAGAACTTCTACGTCTGCTATGGAAATCGATTCTGGTGTTGCTTCTTTCATCAAACCTAAAACCCTTTTCATCATTAAGGATGATTTAAAGGTGTTCATAGAAAGCGCAATGAATTTCAGATCCTTGGAAATAAATGACTGCAACATTCAGCACTATATGAACTTTCAAGGATGGAGTTCGTATTTCAACATGTTGAATGGTCCTACTTATCTAGAACTGGAAAAAGACTTCTGGGTAAGAAGTGAAGTTTACGACTTAGAAGCTGCAAGGAGAGAAGAGCTTCAGATGATTGCTGGTAACAAGAGTCTAAAAGGGAAAACAAGAGCACAGATGGGTCTGAAGGACTTTGTTGAAACTAAGATTCAATCAGGAGTGAATGGGATCAGAATCACCATCACAGAGTCTACTATAGTGAAGGTCATTGGTGCCAGAAACCATGAAATGTTTCTATCAAATACTAACAAGAAGAGTCAGTGGGCTGAACAGATTCAGACTACTCTGTTTGAGGGAAGATAGTCTGAAAAGATAGTGGAGATGAGAAAGGAGTACAGGGTGCTACATAAGATAATGTTGTCTTGTTTCATGCCTAGGGAAGGAGGCAAGGATTACATGTCTTGGGATCATAGACATTTCCTCATGTTTCTCATAAAGAAATTCCCCATAGATCTGCCCAAGTATATTTTTAATAACTTGTGTGCATCTATTAAGGAAGGACTGAAGGGAAAGAAGAATGTTCCCTATGACAGACATCTCTCTAAGATATTTCATCAAGGAAGACTTGTTGAAAAGCAGAAATTTGTAGGAGTTGGGTCTGATGCTGAACTAGGCACTTGCAGAGGGAAAATAATTTCTAGAGTGACCCTAGGAAGCATGAAGATTATTCAGAAGAAGGAAATCATCACTTTTGATGAAGACATGAAGATGAATCTAAAGCAGTCTGAGTACCTGGATGACTTCCCTCCGATCTCAAAGGAAGACAATCCAGAAGTACTAGCTGAGTTCATTGCTGAACACTACAGGGAAACATGTATAGCTATTACCTGGGAGATGATACCTGATCATCCTGGTCAGCCCAGGAAGGCAGTAAAGAAAAGGAAGCTTGCTTTAGAACCTGCTCAACCTCAACCTCCTGTAAAGAAGTAGAAAACTTCTAAGGCTGCTGCTAAGATCCAGTCAGAAGCTGCTGAATTAGATCCAGTAGAAATACTTCCTGCTAAGACCAGAGGGGAAGTATCAAGAAAAGCAACTGCTGAGTCTGAGAAGCCTCAGAAGCCAAAGAAGAGGGTCTTGAGGAAGCTGGTGGTTCAACCTGAAGAAGAAGAAAAGGAAGATGTTGGTTTGCTGGTCAGAAGGAAGAAGATAGAGGAAGCTCAGAAGGTAATATAGCTGACTGAGAAGCTGAAGAAAGCTTCAGCAGAGCAAGCTCAGAAGATAATGGGTGAGCATCTTCAGGAATTAAAGATAGAGTCTGGAGTTTCAGAAGCTGGTAAGTTTGAAGCTCTCAAAGGTAATTCTGCTTCTTGTGCCAACCCCATTAACCTAGACCCCTCAGCATCTGATGATGATGAGGTTCCCCTTTCCAAATATTATTCTAATCTTAAACCATCTCCCAAACCAAAACAAACATCTGATATAACCAAAACTTCAAAGAAACCTACCCCATCCACCCAAACCTGTTCATCCACTATTGATGCACTATGTCAGCATCTAGGTGGTGAACTACCTTAGACTCAACCTAATCCTAAACCCTCATCAGAAATTGTAGAGTGTGTGGATATTCCTCCTATCCAAACATGTCTTGTTGGTGAACAACCCCTAACTATGCACAGAAGCCTGAGACCAAAAACCAAAGCTTTAATTGATAATCTCATCAGAAGAAGGAATCACATCAACTCTGTCAGAAATGTCATTGACAAGTCTGATATGGCTCCTATCTTCTTTGAGAAATTTCAACCCAGATCCATAACTACCAAATCAAATTTACCTAAACCTGAGATTGATGATTTTGAGGAAATTGCTTTTGAGTTAGCCAAAACGCAGAAGCAAATTATATACATTGAGAAGCTTAAAGACAACAACAAATCTTTAATGCCTATCACTTGTCCATAACATAATTCTTTACCCTCAACCCAAACCATATTACCATTGCTTCTGATACAGCAGTGTTGAGTCTTTTGGTGTTGGCTGCATGTTTTCGCAAAACCAAAGTATTGAATAGAAGCATCTACTCATCTAGAACATTTCTTCAGTTGTAAGTTTTGTGTTTTGAAGCCATTCAGAAGCTGAAAATGTCATCAGAAGCTGAATGCACTGTAGCACTTCAGAAGCTGAATTCAGGTTCTGATGCCAGCATTGACTTATGTTGACTTCATCAGAAGCTGGTTATTTTCAAGGTTTTTCTATGCGAATCTTTGCAAGATTTATTGAAGATTTATCCACGCATATGGCTTCTAGAATGCTGATTTATTTGGAGAAGATTTTATTGAAGATTTGGTTCAAAGATATGAAATTCATATTTTCCTGTTATAATCTTTAAAAGATTCAGTACAGATTTATTTGTTACATTATTGGACCAATCTTATTTCAGTAACAAATCAAATCAGAAAGGTTAGTTTGTTATTTTATTCTGCAAGACTGAAGGCTATAAATAGAGGAGGGCTGCTGCTATTCAAGATACGATTTATAGAGTTTAAGATCAGAAAATTGAGTCTTAGTATTTTAAGCTTTTAGCTTTATTGTGCACCACTCAGTTTGAGTTGGTTTAGAGTTTTATAGAGTTGTAATTCATTCTAAGCCTTTAGGTACGAATGAAGTCTTTGTGTTTTTGACGTTTTCTGAAAAACAGAGTGTTTTTGATTAAGGGTTTCAGTAACAGGTTTGTTACTTGAATAGGAAGTTAGTGGTCTCTAATACTCAACGTGTTGGGTAGAATTCAAGACTAGGAGGAAGTTAATTGCTTAGGCTGGGAACTGGGAGTCAGTGTCTTGAGTCATAAGGATTAATTCCTATAGTGGAATTCCTTCCTGGATTGGTATCCCCCAGAGTAGGAGGTGTTTACTCCGAACTGGGTTAACAAACCTTGTGTGTTCTTTAGCTTTCCTGCACTTTTATTTCTGCTATTTATCTGCTTTAAATTGTGCTAAGTCATTGTTCAGAACCTGTTTTGGTTCAGAACCTGAAATCTCTTAAGTATTGCCTGGCCAGAATTTCAATTGGCATCAGAGCAGGCACCCTGCCTGTAATTTGGGTGAGATCCAGAGGACTTAATATCTGGCAAGCATGGATAGAGAAGGAGGCTATGTCAATAGACCACCCCTACTAGATGGCACAAACTATGAGTATTGGAAGTCTAGGATGTGTGCATTCTTAAAATCTATTGACAGCAGGACTTGGAAAGCTGTGATTAAAGGCTGGGATCATCCTGAGGTTTTGGACAAAGATGGTAACAAAACTGGAGTATTGAAGCCTGAAGAGGAGTGGACCAAAGCTGAAGATGACTTGTCTCTGGGAAATTCAAAAGCTTTGAATGCTATTTTCAATGGTGTTGACCAGAACATGTTCAGACTTATCAAACAGTGTACTGTTGCAAAGGAGGCCTGGGAAATTTTAAAGACAACTCATGAAGGAACTTCTAAGGTGAAGATGTCCAGACTTCAGTTACTGACCACCAAGTTTGAGAACCTGAAGATGAAGGAGGATGAATCCATTCAGGATTTTTACATGAATGTGCTGGATATGGCAAATTCCTTTGATTCTCTTGGGGAGAAGATGTCTGATGAGAAGCTAGTAAGAAAAATCCTCAGGTCCCTGCCCAGAAGATTTGATATGAAGGTCACTGCAATTGAGGAGGCTCATGATATTTCTGCTATGAAGGTTGAGGAGCTGATTGGGTCACTACTCAATTTTGAAACTGCCTTTTGTAAACAGACTGAGAAGAAAGGAAAAGGTGTAGCCTTTAGTGTGAATTCTGAAGCTGATGATCAACAAGAGTCTGAAGAGGATGACTTATCAGAAGCTCTAGTGTTGCTGGGAAAACAATTCAACAAGATTCTGAAGAATGTTAACAGAAAAGCCAAAGCCAAAGGTCAGAATTTCAGATTCAATAACAAAAAGCAACAAACTGATGAGAAGAAGACCAAGTCTGAGGAGAAAAGTAACCAAGCTAAAGGTGTGCAGTGCTATGAGTGTGGGGGTTATGGACACATCAAATCTGAATGTCCTACTTTCCTTAAGAAACAGAAGAAGAGCCTAGCTGTTGCATGGTCTGATGATGGTTCTGAAGATGATGATGTTAGTGAATCTGATATGTGTGATACTGGTCTGGTTGTGAGGTCAGGAGCTATCTTGAAGAAGGAAGCTGGTTTAGAGTCTGAGACTTTTTCAGAGTCTGACTCAGAGTCTGAAGCCTCATATGTGTCTGAAGCTGCTAAAACCTCATATGATGAACTAGCTGATAACTACAAGAAGCTGTATACCAGAAGTGCTGAGGTTTGCAAACAAGTTTTGGATCAAAAGGAGATTATTCTTCAACTGGAGGCTGAAAAAGGTGAACTATTAGTGCAGAATTCAGATTTAAAAGAAGAAGTGAACCAACTGAACTCCCAACTTGATCAAATGAAGAAGCAAGTGAAGATGTTGAACTCTGCTACTGATAAGTTGGAGGACATTTTGGGGAATCAGCAACAAGGAAAAACTGGTTTAGGTTTTGTTGATCAGACTCAGATTCCTAAACAGATGAGTTTTGTTCCTGCTACTAAAACTCATGATTCTATGGCTGGAACATCAAAGAAGAGACCTCAGAAGCAAGCCCAGATGCAAGGTCAGAAGCATATTCAGATGATACCTCAAAAGCAACCACAGATGCAAGGTCAGAAGCAAGTTCAGATGCAACCCCAGAAGTACAACAGAAGAAGGAGGAATCATACTTGGATCTGTCATTATTGTGGTAAGAAGGGACATATCAAACCTTTTTGCTTTAAACTGTATGGCTATCCTGAGCATTTTCAATATAGAAGAGTGCAACCAGCTGCCCCCAGACACAATGTTCAGAAGGTATGGAAGCCCAAAGTTCAGAATGTAGGCCTTATAGCTCACACTTCTTTGAGAGCAACTTCAAAAGAAGACTGGTATTTTGATAGTGGGTGTTCAAGGCACATGACTGGTGTGAAGAAGCTGCTGAGCAATATCAGATCATACTCCAGAAGTTATGTGACATTTGGAGATGGTGTGAAAGGTCAGATTCTGGGTATTGGTGATTTGATCAGAGAAGGGTTGCCCAGACTTAATGATGTGCTACTGGTGGAAGGATTAACTTCAAATCTGATCAGTATTAGCCAACTTTGTGATCAGGACTTGAAGGTTAATTTTAACAAACTAGAGTGTATTGTTACTGATCAGGAAGATAAGATTCAGATGAGAGGCTGCAGATCCAAAGACAATTGTTACTTGTGGGTTTCTGAAGAAGAAAGAAGTCTGACTTCTTGTCTTATGAGCTCAGAAGAGGAAGTCAAACTCTGGCACCAGAAGCTGGGACATCTGCATCTGAAAGGCATGAAAAAAATCCTAAGTACTAAAGCTATCAGAGGTGTGCCTAATCTGAAGATCAATGAGGACAGTGTTTGTGGTGATTGTCAGATTGGTAAACAAACAAGAAAGTCTCATCCCAGATTAGTTCACCAGGTAACTACCAAAGTACTAGAACTTGTTCATATGGATTTAATGGGGCCTATGCAAGTAGAAAGTATTGGAGGAAAGAGATATGCTTTTGTAATGGTAGATGACTACTCAAGATACACATGGGTCAGCTTTGTTAGAGAAAAGTCTGATACATTTGAAGTTTTCAAAGAGATGTGCATCCAACTACAAAGAGAGAAGGATAGTGGGATTATCAGAATCAGAAGTGATCATGGCAAAGAATTTGAAAACAAGAGCTTTTCAGAATTCTGTGCTTCTGAAGGTATAAAGCATGAGTTTTCTGCACCTATCACACCTCAGCAAAATGGTGTAGTTGAGAGGAAGAATAGGACTTTGGCAGAATGTGCAAGAGTGATGCTGCATGCTAAGAAACTTCCATATATGTTCTGGGCTGAAGCAATGAACACTGCATGCTATATCCATAATAGAGTCACTCTGAAGAAAGGAACAGCATCTACATTGTATGAACTATGGAAAGGAAGGAAGCCTACAGTCAAATATTTTCATGTGTTTGGCAGTAAATGTTACATTTTGGCTGACAGAGAAAATAGAAGAAAACTGGATCCTAAGTCTGATGAGGGCATATTCCTGGGTTATTCAGTAAACAGCAGAGCTTATAGGGTGTTTAATTCAAGAACTAAAGTTGTGATGGAGTCCATTAATGTGGTAATTGATGATCTAACTGCTGAGAAAGATAGAAGTGAGTCTGAAGTTGTTCCAGAGTCTGAACCATCAGAAGAACAAACTTCAGAAGCTGAAATTCATCCAGAGTCTGAAGAAGCAGATGTACATCCAGAACATAATTCTACCAATAAAGGGCCATCTATTAGAATTCAGAAGGATCATCCTAAGGAGCTTATCATTGGGAGTTTGGATCAAGGGGTCAGAACCAGGAGATCAGAACCAGCTGCTACTGATTCATGTTTTGTGTCTAAGTTTGAACCCAAAAATGTGAAAGAAGCCCTGACTGATGAATTTTGGATTGAAGCAATGCAAGATGAGTTGAATCAATTCAAAAGGAGTGAAGTGTGGGATCTGGTTCCAAGACCTGAAGGGTTGAATGTAATTGGTACTAAATGGATTTACAAGAATAAAACAGATGAGAATGGTACTGTAGTCAGAAACAAGGCTAGGTTGGTTGCTCAGGGTTATACTCAAGTGGAGGGATTGGACTTTGATGAGACCTTTGCACCAGTGGCCAGACTAGAGTCCATAAGACTGCTGTTGGGTGTCTCCTGCATTCTCAAGTTCAAGCTATTTCAGATGGATGTGAAAAGTGCATTTCTGAATGGATATCTGCAAGAAGAAGTGTATGTTGAACAGCCTAAAGGATTTGTGGATCATAATTTTCCTAATCATGTTTACAAACTGAAGAAGGCCTTGTATGGATTGAAGCAAGCACCAAGGGCATGGTATGACAGACTGACTCAGTTTCTTGTGGCTCAAGGTTACAGAAAAGGAGGTTCTGATAAGACTTTGTTTGTGAAAGATGAAAATGGGAGTCTGATGATAGCTCAGATTTATGTGGATGATATAGTGTTTGGTGGGATGTCTCAGAAGATGGTCAAATTGTTTGTTCAGCAGATGCAGTCAGAATTTGAAATGAGCTTGGTTGGTGAACTGACATACTTTCTTGGGTTACAAGTCAAACAAATGGAAGATACAATCTTCATTTCTCAAAGTAAATATGCCAAGAATATAGTGAAGAAGTTTGGAATGGAATCAGCTGCTCATAAGAAGACACCAGCTGCTACTCATCTGAAGCTAACCAAAGATGAACATGGAGTTTCAGTTGATCAAAGTCAGTACAGAAGCATGATAGGGAGCCTATTGTATTTAACTGCAAGCAGACCTGATATCACTTATGCTGTTGGAGTATGTGCAAGATATCAAGCTGATCCTAAGATGAGTCATCTGACACAAGTGAAGAGGATTCTGAAATATGTTAATAGCACAAGTGACTATGGAATCATGTATTCACACAGTTCAAGTTCTGAACTGATAGGATATTGTGATGCTGACTGGGCTGGAAGTGCTGATGACAGAAAGAGCACATCAGGAGGATGTTTCTTTCTAGGAAGTAATTTAGTTTCTTGGTTCAGCAAGAAACAGAACTGTGTTTCATTGTCAACTGCTGAAGCTGAGTATATTGCTGCTGGGAGTAGTTGCTCACAACTGGTTTGGATGAAACAAATGCTGGAGGAGTACAACATTGAACAAGGAACTATGACACTTGTGCGCACCTCGTTTTTTTCCTCGGGAAAAAGACGCGCAAATCCTCCGAGGTCGTCCTCGAACGCTCGGAGGTGCCTTTGTGAAGCCGCCACCAAAGTTTTTGTGTAAAGGGAACGTTGATAAACCCTTAAGTTTTTTTTTGTTGTAAAGGGAAACGATAATAAAACCCTTTTGACGATGAGGATAAGGATTAGGTCATCGCAACCATTGTCGGGTTCGGGAGTCGGTTACGCAAGGGGAAGGTATTAGCACCCCTCACGTCCGTTGTACTCAACGGGAACCTTCTATTTGGTTAATGCTTGAATTGCTTTTTAATAATTTGCGTGCATGTTTATTTATGTTAAAAATATAATAAAGGGGGAAAGAGATAAAAACAAACGAAAGAAAAAGGTTTTTATTATTGTGCTTGACAAGATGTCGATCTTGCTCCTACGTATCTCCCGGTAGTCGGAGAATTCAAAGCATACGTAGTTCTTTGGTAGAAAAACGTATATGTGTTGGTTGTTTTTAATTGGACGATGTTTTAACCAAATTCTTGCGATTAAACGTAGCTTGTATGCTCGCACTTGGAGACTTATTAAGCGTTCGTTCGCGAATCACATTAGAATTGTTAAAAGGTACGTCCGTTAGGGTAGAGGGTTGAATTGGTCGCTATGGGACCAAGAGAGGTACAATGGACTCATATAAGTCAAACATTGACCGAGTGGACTCCGAAAAGTCGGGCGATTGTTCGATTGATCCACTGAGATCAAGAACGGGTACAATGGACTCGGACGAGTCGAACATTGACCGAGTGGACTCACATGAGTCGAGGGGTTGAGTCTAATGGCCAACGGGGGACCAAAAGGTTTGGATTGACCACAAGGGGCCAAGATTTGGTTTGGTTAGGGTTGTACATATTGAAAAAAAGGGAATGACGATTGTCCGAGCGACGAGACATACGTCACGCATTCGTACAATCGGGGCGATGGAGAGACATACGTCACACCATCCCTTTTTCATTCATGTTTTTGGTTTGAATCCTTTAGAAATCCCAAGGTATGTCAAAACATTTGGTTTGAAAACCCAAAATGGGAAGGTTTAGCAAATTTGCTAGAAAACGCGCAAGTTCGTCTCATTTTGCGAAAATGCGAACGTAAACGGTGTATGTTCATCTTTGAGTTTTGAACATCATGAACAATATTTATTGTTCAAGTTTAGATTGAAATGATGAACATAGCTTGTTTGTTCATGCTTGTTTGAGAATTTGGGAAGATAACTTGCTTTGCAAGTTATCCACAAAATGGTTATACGAACTTGTGATTTTGCCAAAAATATGCAAAATCCTTGTTATGGTTTGAAGGACATGGGTTTAAAAACTCTTAGGTTCTGAGCTCTGGGGCTAGAACCTCAAAAATTGGTCATTTTGACACAAAAACTCAGGTTCTGAGTTCTGTCATGGTCGCACTGCGACCATGACTTCGCACTGCGAAGCATGCGAAATTTTGGGTTCAGAAGCTGTTTCTGAACTTTTGTTCAGAAACAACTTCTGAACACACTCAGGACCTTATAGATGGGTGAAAAACTTTGAGTTTTTGGGGTGAAAAAGGCTGGACAAACCAGTTTTGATGTTTTGAAAACCTTGGGATTTCTTTGAAATTCAAAAGGGGTTTTTTAGAATCAAAGAGGTTTGAGCCAAAATAGCTATGCAAACACAATTAAAAAGCAAGATAAGTGCTTTAGAAACTTACAGAACTCCTTAGCAAAGCTCCAGCTGCACTTGGTTTGTATTGATTGAAGACTTTCACAAGAGGTTTGAATATTGGTGATGGTTTTGGAACTTTGGAAAGCTTTGTGTTGGATTGATTGTTTCTGGTTATTTGTGGAGATTTGTAGGCTAAAATGAGTAGAGTTTCTGCTCTTTGAATGCTGTGTTAACTGTTTAATCCTTGGGCATTGCCTTCTATTTATAGGCCAAAACCAAATCTTTGTCATCATTACACAATCCCAAAATTTCAGCTGATTTGTGGTCAAGATCAAGCTGAATCCCTTTGCATTAAATGCTAATGGATAGAGGCAACCTTGCCTTGTACCAAGGGGCAAGATCCAGCTTGATTTCAGCCACAAAATCAACTAATTCTAGAAGGTAATGATGAAGAACAAAGCTGATTTGCAATTGGCTAATGCTTGGGGATCAATCCTTGCAATCTCAATGGTTGGTCAATAAAAACGTGCACTGTAATGTGCAGAGATTGAGGGATGAAAAGGCTACTTATGGCTGGTGTGAGAGGGTGAAAAGCTGCTGCAAAACAGAGTAGGCATTCATGGCTTCTCAAGTGAAAAAATCCAGCTGGTTTGACTGGTTTTGGGAGGAGCAAGCAGGAGGAAAGTCCTCAAGCAGGTGGCTGGCAACCTTGTGGTGGTTAGCAGGTCACCTGGGAGGGACTAGAGCTGCCCAAGGGCAAGCCCACTTGCTTGTCACATGCTAGGTTGGAAGAAAAAGCTTCCAACCTTGGCATTAATGGCAAGTCCTTCAACTCTGGCTTTGCTTGGCCCAATTAGCCATGAATGCTACTTAAAATAATTATGGAAGTGATGTGCAACAGATTCTGGAATTAAATCAAAGAAACCAAAAATCTGCAGAAAAATCGCAGACTTCGCAGTGCGAAGGGAGCTTCGCATTGCGAAGTCATCATTTTTAAAATGTTGACTTTTCTGTTGACTTTTGTTGACTTTTGACTTTTTTTTCCCTCTTTGATTCTTTTTGATTTTTTTGTTTTAAAATGCGTAGGACAAAATTAGGGTACTACAGCTGCCCCTACTTAATTGTGTCTTCGCATAGAGTACGTGAGTGCCGAGGGCATCTCATGAACTCTTTGCGGAGATCAATTAAGTAAAAAGAAGGACCCGAATTTTGTCCTTCGCGAAATGCAAATGCAATGGTTGGTAAAGGTTGATCGTATCCAGCCGCTAACACTGGAGGTAGATCCACTGGGGGATGAAGGTAATCTTATCTAGGCACTGCTTCTAGAGGTTGATTCCTGAGGATGGTGATTTACTCTAGGATGTCACTAGAGGTGGAACATTGAGGTAGGTGATCTTATCTAGGTACTGCTTCTAGAGGTCGATACCTAAGATGGAGGTTTACTCTAGGTACTGCTTCTAGAGGTGGAACATTGAGGTAGGTGATCTTATCTAGGTACTGCTTCTAGAGGTCGATACCTAAGCTAGGTGATCTTATTCAGGTACTACTTCTGAATATCGATTCCTAACGAGCTGTGATCTTATTCAGTTGCTAACACTGAAGGTCGATACACTGGGGGAGGTGATCTACTCTAGGTACTGCTTCTAGAGATTGATACCTAAACTAGGTGATCTTATTCAGGCACTGCTTCTGAATGTCGATTCCTAACACGCTGCGGTCTTACCCTAAATAGGTGCCCCTGGTTGAATGTTGATGGATGTTGGTGAATTTGTGATACTCACTGGAGGATCCTTGTTGAGGATTCATGGCATGATATGAAATGCATGTGTATGAATGATTTTAAATATGCATGCATGAAATGAAAAATGAAAGAAATGCTGACTGGGTGCCGAGCAGAGTTGGTCTTTGTTTGTGGTTGTGTTACTGACAATTGGGTTCTCCTTTTTTGTTGGTTTTTTGGTTGATCGGTTTGGAAGGACAAGGTCCTTTGCCTACATACCCAAATGGGATCAAAACCGGTGTAGTTCGAGCCTAAGCCCGAAAATTTGTGTTTTGTTTGTTTTTTTTGGTTGGTCGGTTTGGAAGGACAAGGTCCTTTGCCTACATACCCAAATGGGATCAAAACCGGTGTAGTTCGAGCCTAAGCCCGAAATTTGTGTTTTGTTTGTTTTTTTTGGTTGGTCGGTTTGGAAGGACAAGGTCCTTTGCCTACATACCCAAATGGGATCAAAACCGGTGTAGTTCGAGCTATGCCCGAAGATTTGTGTGGGTTTGCCAATAATGATTGGACTTTTATTTGGGATTGAGACTCCCTGGGGAATATCAATAAAATTTGGGCTTTATTGTGGGCCAATGAAAATTGGGCTTTATTGTTTGTTGTGCTTGACAAGATGATGATCTTGCTCCTACGTATCTCCCGGTGGGATGGAGAATTCAAAGCTTACGTAGTTCTTTGGTTTGCCAATGAATATTGGACTTTGGTTCGCCAATGAAAATTGGACTTTTTGTTTGGTTGCCGAGCGAGGTCGGGCTTTTTGGTTGGTTGCCGAGCGAGGTCGGGCTTTTTGGTCTTGGTTGCCGAGCGAGGTCGGGCTTTTTGGTTTTGGTTGCCGAGCGAGGTCGGGCTTTTTGGTTTTGGTTGCCGAGCGAGGTCGGGCTTTTTGGTTTTGGTTGCCGAGCGAGGTCGGGCTTTTTGGTTTTGGTTGCCGAGCGAGGTCGGGCTTTTTGGTTTTGGTTGCCGAGCGAGGTCGGGCTTTTTGGTTTTGGTTGCCGAGCGAGGTCGGGCTTTTTGATTGGTTGGGTGATCTCACTGGGGATATAAGGATCATTTTGGAAGCATGATCGATATCCGGCCTTAGTGGATAAAAAAGATGTATGGGGGTGAGCTTTATTTGGGGAATTTTGTTCCTCCGACACCCGGGATCTTTGCGTTTTACGCGTCTGAGCTACGCACTTATTTCTGCTGAAGAGCATGAGTCTTAAAATGACTGATGCAGAGCTTCAAGTTTTGAGTCCTCTGATGCAATAACGGGGACCAACGAAATTCCTTTGACATTTAAAACGTCCAAGTAAAAAACACACATTTTCTTGTTTTTTTTATGTTATTCCCATATTTCAATGCATTATTTATCATGAATAAAAACACATTTTATGAGCAAGTAAGGACGCATAACAATGAAAAGATTTAAAGATGATTTTGATTCAACGAAACTTAGTCCCTTGTGTGGGTAACTATTCGTGAAAATGTAATCCCTATAAGAGGTGATTACTGAGATAGGAAGAAAAGAAGAAACAAAAAGACAAATGGAAATTTGCTTGGGTTTCACGTGCTACTTTCCCTATGACTTCGAAATAACTCGCTTTCGAAAGATGATAATGAGGTTGATTCTTTCTCTCTTGAATTCTGTTCGGACCTCACGTGCCGCAGTCTTTTGCCTTTTCTCTTTTTTTTTGAAACCCCTAACTTTTACCTGGACCGCTCTTTCGAGTTTTCAGTCCACTGGGGTATATTTCCTTTTTTTGATGTCCTTAATTTTTGCCTAGACCGCCTTTTCAGGTTTTCGATCTAGCAGGACGCTCTCTATTGCCTAAACCGCCCTTTCAGGTTTTCGATTTAGCGAGCTCTTTTTTTTGGCATATATATTTTTTTTGACTGCGCCGGAGTTTATTGATAGGGGGATCCTTGTGGATGGGTAATACCTTTTTCAAGCATTAAGTCTTCTTCTCTAAATTCTTGAGAGCGAACTTTCTTGTTGAACTGTCCATGCCCCAATGCTGTGAGGTGTTTCTCTTTTATGAGGTTCAGCTGGTCGAACCTTGTTTGTATTTTTTTTTGAATGCCAATGAAAATTGGGCTTCAAATGTGATAAGGATTGCCGAGCGAGGTCGGGCTTTGTGTAACGACCCTATTTTCGTATGTTATATTTTTATATATTTTATTTTATTGTTTGGCTTTTAAAAATATTTTCTCGTAATCGAGAAATAATTATTTGGCGCGAGAATAAGTTCGTAATCGAGTTTTTAGAGTTTTGGGGCGAATTTGGGCCACGAAGGTGAATAGTATTGGGCTTTTGAGTTTATGAGTAGTAATGATCAAGTGGATATGATAGTAGTGAGCTTGGATTGGATTGAAGGGCTAGGATTGATCATGAGTTAAGATATTAAATGGATGGCCATGATTAATTGGATTGGATTATAAGATAATCACAAAGACTTGTGAATCACTATTCATTTCTTTTTGGAGGAGAAGAAAACGTGGAAGAAGAGAAGGAGAAGAGAAAGAGAAAAGCTAGGGCAAGAGGAAGCTTGAGTTGCTAGAGATTTTGAGAAGGTAAGAGAGTTAGTATTACTTGTTCATAAGTGATTAAGAGAAGGGGAGAATGTCTATTTCTCCATCCCAAACTTCTCCTTCACTTTGTCTAGGTTTTGATAGAAGTTTTTATGGTTTAAAGTTGTTAAAGATTATGTTTTGCCTGTTTGGATGCTAAGTGATGTTGCTAGCATGATTTGTTGAAGTTATAGTGTTTTGAATGCAAAAGGAAAGTTTTGGAAAAATAGTGTTTTGAACCCTAATTTCTATGCTAGATGCAATCTTTGTTTGTGATGGTTTATAAATGATGTTTTATGATGGAAAGTTGTTTTTAACAAGTTCTGGAAGTTGGGTAACCTTGAATGGGCTAAAATGGTGGAAAAATCACATTTTTATGACTGTGTACTGATACGGTCGCTTGTAGCGACGGAGCATCGCTTGTAGCGACCAGGCAGGATAATTCCCTGCCTATCCGCGCTTGTAGCGACCACACTGGCGCTTGTAGCGACCAGGCTCGCTTGTAGCGACCAAGGGTTCGCTTGTAGCGACCAAGCAGGATAATTCCCTGCCTATGCTCGCTTGTAGCGACCAAGGGCTCGCTTGTAGCGACCAACCCTGTACTTGCCAACTTCGTTGAGCTGTTTCGAGGGTCCTGGTGCGCGCGGGGATGGCTTTTTGCTATTGCATTCTCATAATATGTTTTGGAAACCTTGCCCACCATTTTAACTCATTCCTAATGCTTCCTAAAGAGTAATTGTTCAAGAAAACGGCACTTTTGTATATCAAATTATTTAATTATTTTGAAAGGGGTTTTGAGTTTGATAATAGTATAAAATTGATGTGTGGGAATTGATGAATATAATTGAATTGACATGGTATCTAAAGGATTGGATTTACCTTAGAAACATTTATGTTTATTTGGAGTTTGGTTTAGTATGATGTTGTTGATGATGTTGTGAACCATGTTTGATGATTTACGCATGCTTGTATTATGATTGGCCATGAGTGCCTACTTGTTGAAGTTAGCATGAGTATTGGTAGTGTACACACATATTTGAGCATATGTAGGTGTAAATATCAATAATTGCTAAGTGAACATACATGCATTTCATGATGGTATGTATGCTCTTTATGGGCAAGAATGAAATCCAATTATTATTGGTCATATGCACGACCGTCCTTTTATGGCGAATGAGAGGTGCAGAAGTAATCCAGCTTCGGTTGGTCAAGTGTACGACCGTCCTTTTATGGCAAATGAGAGGTACACAAGGGATATAAGTTTATCCAACAGTCCGCCATGACTCTAAAGCTGAGCAAGAATTGGTACCACATGCATTAGAGTGCATTTTAGGAACATACATTCTACTTGACATTAGTGTGCACTTTAGGAACTATGTGTGCATAATGGTTGTTAAGTGGTAACTGTTATTGATGAGTTTTAAGCTTGAGGAATTATGTGTGCATGGTAATTGATGATTGATAATTTCTATCTGTTTGACTTAATTGCTTAAAGTGTAGATATGTTTTGAATACTTGTGATTAATGAATAAATGATTGACGATAATTGATGATGCATGTGCGTGAGTTAGAATATGCATGATGGGTAAAGTGTAGGTACCCTACTTATTATTGTGTTGTTTATATTGTGTTGATTATGTTTTACTAACACTCTCTGTTTTGTGTTATGTGCTGGATCTTTGGGGATCCAGATTTTCAGGAAGACGAGCATATCGTCGAGGATTAGCTGTTGTCGTATAGAACTTGTGTAGTGGTGAGGGTTTAGCTTGGCTACCCTTTATCTTTTGAGTTTAGATATGTACCCTAGATAGAGTCTAGTGCTCTGATGGTTGTAACACTACGTTTTGGGGTAATCTTTTGTTGTGTATTAACTTGGCATTTGTCTCTGATGTAGACAGTGCCACTTTTGAAAATCTTATGTATATATTTTTGTATATTATATGCATGCTTGGTTATAAGCTGTTTGTTATTTTCCGCTGCTATATGTGAATTAAATATATTTTGATATGTGGATGTTTATGAAAATGCGTTTTCATTATGTTGTAACTTCCTATGTCCTTAACGTTTTTTTTATTAAAGTTAATAATCGGCGGTTAAGGGTTAGGGTGTTACAATAGTGGTATCAGAGCAGGTCGATCCATTGGATCAATTAGGTGTAGATTACCCTTTGTGTAACATGTGTTAGGAAAACACTGTTTATACTGTTTTGAGGAAACGAAGTGTATCCTCACTCGTGGTGCGTGGTGTTGGTTCAGGTTATGGCGCAAAAAGCATTTGCCGATGCGATGGAATTGATGGCGAATGCCATGGTTCAGAAGGCTGTGAGTAGGACGGCTGATAGAGCAGCACAGGAAGCCAAGACTAACTACTACAAGGCTGTGAATGAGGAGAGGAGGAGAGCCTTCGGAAGAGGAAAGCCTTATGATAATCGGAGAAAGAAGCCGGATGAAGGTGGAAGCAGTGGTGGTAAAACTGGAGGTGGTAAGAATTGTTTTAAGTGTGGACAGCTGGGACATCGTTTCTATGAGTGTCCGAAGAATGAAGTAGGATGTTTCAAGTGTGGTGATCCTAACCACAAAGCTGATCAGTGCAAGAAGGGTATTGTATGCTTCAACTGCAAGAAAGCGGGTCACAAGAGCTATGTGTGTAAGAAGCCAAGAGCGGCTAGGGGAAAAGTGTTCGTTTTGGATGGTGGTGATGCAGAGGCTGACAACTTGATCAGAGGTACATGCTTTATCAATAATACTCCTTTGTCTGCTATTATTGATACGGGTGCTACCCATTCGTTTATTTCTGTTGATTGTGTTAAGAGGTTGGGTCTTAGAGTAGAAAATATGATGGGACGCATGGTTATAGAAACGCCTGCAAGTGGTTCGGTATCGACTACTCTAGTCTGTGTTGACTGTTCAGTCACTATGTTTGATCGACATTTTGGAATGGATTTAGTCTGCATTCCGTTGAGCGGAATAGACGTTATCTTTGGTATGAACTGGTTAGAATTTAATCGGGTTCATATCAACTGTGGTAAGAAGACGGTTATGTTCCCAAGACTGGAGCCAGAGTTGTGTTCGAAGCTCATGTGTTGTCGAGAAGTGACAAGATCTGTGAAGGCTCAAGAGGACGTGTTTGCTATGTTTGCATCGTTGAGAGTGGAAGAGAAGATTGAGGTTGATGCGTTGCCGGTGGTGCGTGATTTTGCAGATGTATTTCCAGATGATATTTTGGATTTACCACCCGAGAGAGAGGTTGAGTTCGCAATTGACGTAGTACCTGGTACTAGTCCAATTTCGATGGCGCCGTATCGTATGTCAGCTGCTGAGCTAGAAAAGTTGAAGGAACAATTGGAGGAATTGTTAGAGAAAAAGTTTGTAAGACCGAGTGTATCGCCGTGGGGTGCGCCGGTTCTGTTGGTAAAGAAGAAAGATGGTAGTATGTGTTTGTGCATCGATTATCGTCAGTTGAATAAAGCAACTATCAAGAACAAGTATCCACTTCCGAGGATAGATGATTTGATGGATCAGTTGGTGGGAGCCTGTGTGTTCAGCAAGATTGATTTGAGATCGGGATATCACCAGATAAGAGTTAAGGCGGAGGATATACCGAAGACTGCTTTTAGGACAAGGTATGGTCACTACGAGTACGCTGTTATGCCTTTCGGAGTTACTAATGCACCTGGAGTGTTTATGGAATATATGAATCGTATATTTCATTCCTTTTTGGGTCGATTCGTGGTGGTCTTCATAGACGATATTTTGGTATACTCAAAGACGGAAGAGGAACATGCCGAGCATTTGAGGATTGTGTTGGAGGTGTTGCGCGAGAAGAAGCTTTATGTAAAATTTTCTAAGTGTGAATTTTGGTTGCATAAAGTTAGCTTTTTGGGTCACGTCATTTCAAGTGGTGGTATAGCAGTGGATCCTGCTAAGGTAGAAGCCGTGCAAGATTGGGGAACGCCGGAGTCTGTTACTGAGATCCGAAGTTTTCTTGGTTTGGCCGGTTACTATCGGAGGTTCATCGAAGGATTTTCAAAGTTGGCGTTGCCGTTGACACAGTTGACTAGGAAGGGTCAAGCTTTCATTTGGGATGACAAGTGTGAGCAGAGTTTCCAAGAACTGAAGAGGAGGTTGACATCTGCACCTGTGTTAATTCTGCCAAATCCGAAGGAACCGTTCGTGGTTTATTGTGATGCGTCGAAGATGGGTCTAGGTGGTGTGTTGATGCAGAAGGGACAAGTCGTTGCTTATGCATCAAGACAGCTGAAGATTCATGAGAGGAACTATCCTACGCATGATTTGGAGCTAGCTGCGGTTGTGTTTGTTCTCAAGATTTGGAGGCACTACTTGTATGGGTCAAGATTCGAGGTTTTCAGCGATCACAAGAGTCTGAAATACTTGTTTGATCAGAAGGAGCTCAATATGAGGCAAAGAAGATGGTTAGAGTTTCTTAAGGACTATGATTTCGAGTTGAATTATCACCCGGGTAAGGCTAATGTGGTAGCCGATGCGTTGAGTAGGAAGTCTTTGCATATGTCGTCTCTGATGGCGAAGGAACTGAGATTGATTGAAGAGTTTAGAGACTTCAGTTTGGTTTGTGAACGGACGTCTTATAGTGTGAAGCTAGGAATGTTGAGGTTGACGAATGATTTTCTTGAAGAGGTTGTAGAAAAGCAAAAGTCTGATGTGAGATTGACGAAGCTTAAGACGCTCATCGAGCAAGGGAAAAAGGTAAACGTTGAGATCGATGAGAAAGGCGTGAAGAGGTGTCAGGGAAGGTTATGTGTACCTGATGTGCCTGAGTTGAAGCGGATGATCTTGGAGGAAGGTCACAGAAGCAACTTAAGTATTCATCCTGGTGTTACTAAGATGTATCAAGATCTAAGGAAAATGTTTTGGTGGCAAGGGATGAAGAAAGAGATCGCCGAGTTTGTTTTCTCGTGTTTGACTTGTCAGAAGTCCAAGGTGGAGCATCAGAAGCCGTCGGGGCTATTGCAACTTATGTTTATTCCAGAGTGGAAATGGGATAGTATTGTGATGGATTTTGTAAGCGGTTTGCCGAAGACGTCGAAAGGTAACAATATGATTTGGGTAGTTGTCGACAGGTTAACAAAGTCTGCTCATTTCATAGCTATCAAGACCGGTATGCTAGTACCGAAGTTGGCTGAGATTTATGTCGAGCAAATCGTGAGATTGCATGGGATTCCGTCGAGTATCGTATCAGATCGAGATTTCCGTTTTACTTCAAGGTTTTGGGAGAGTTTGCAAGAGGCTTTGGGGACTAAGTTGAGGATGAGTTCTGCTTATCACCCGCAGACGGATGGTTAATTGGAGAGGACGATTCAATCATTGGAGGATTTGTTAAGATCATGTATTTTGGAACAAGGAGTGAGTTGGGAAGCTTGCCTACCATTGATTGAGTTTACGTATAACAATAGTTTTCATTCGAGCATTGGTATGGCACCTTTGAAGCGTTGTATGGGAGAAGATGTAGAACACCTTTGTGTTGATTTGAATCGAGAGCAAGATGCGGGACTCCTATCCAGAGTTGTTTTCAGGTATTTTCGAGGGCGAAAATTCTTTTTAGGGGGGTAGAGTTGTAACGACCCTATTTTCGTATGTTATATTTTTATATATTTTATTTTATTGTTTGGCTTTTAAAAATATTTTCTCGTAATCGAGAAATAATTATTTGGCGCGAGAATAAGTTCGTAATCGAGTTTTTAGAGTTTTGGGGCGAATTTGGGCCACGAAGGTGAATAGTATTGGGCTTTTGAGTTTATGAGTAGTAATGATCAAGTGGATATGATAGTAGTGAGCTTGGATTGGATTGAAGGGCTAGGATTGATCATGAGTTAAGATATTAAATGGATGGCCATGATTAATTGGATTGGATTATAAGATAATCACAAAGACTTGTGAATCACTATTCATTTCTTTTTGGAGGAGAAGAAAACGTGGAAGAAGAGAAGGAGAAGAGAAAGAGAAAAGCTAGGGCAAGAGGAAGCTTGAGTTGCTAGAGATTTTGAGAAGGTAAGAGAGTTAGTATTACTTGTTCATAAGTGATTAAGAGAAGGGGAGAATGTCTATTTCTCCATCCCAAACTTCTCCTTCACTTTGTCTAGGTTTTGATAGAAGTTTTTATGGTTTAAAGTTGTTAAAGATTATGTTTTGCCTGTTTGGATGCTAAGTGATGTTGCTAGCATGATTTGTTGAAGTTATAGTGTTTTGAATGCAAAAGGAAAGTTTTGGAAAAATAGTGTTTTGAACCCTAATTTCTATGCTAGATGCAATCTTTGTTTGTGATGGTTTATAAATGATGTTTTATGATGGAAAGTTGTTTTTAACAAGTTCTGGAAGTTGGGTAACCTTGAATGGGCTAAAATGGTGGAAAAATCACATTTTTATGACTGTGTACTGATACGGTCGCTTGTAGCGACGGAGCATCGCTTGTAGCGACCAGGCAGGATAATTCCCTGCCTATCCGCGCTTGTAGCGACCACACTGGCGCTTGTAGCGACCAGGCTCGCTTGTAGCGACCAAGGGTTCGCTTGTAGCGACCAAGCAGGATAATTCCCTGCCTATGCTCGCTTGTAGCGACCAAGGGCTCGCTTGTAGCGACCAACCCTGTACTTGCCAACTTCGTTGAGCTGTTTCGAGGGTCCTGGTGCGCGCGGGGATGGCTTTTTGCTATTGCATTCTCATAATATGTTTTGGAAACCTTGCCCACCATTTTAACTCATTCCTAATGCTTCCTAAAGAGTAATTGTTCAAGAAAACGGCACTTTTGTATATCAAATTATTTAATTATTTTGAAAGGGGTTTTGAGTTTGATAATAGTATAAAATTGATGTGTGGGAATTGATGAATATAATTGAATTGACATGGTATCTAAAGGATTGGATTTACCTTAGAAACATTTATGTTTATTTGGAGTTTGGTTTAGTATGATGTTGTTGATGATGTTGTGAACCATGTTTGATGATTTACGCATGCTTGTATTATGATTGGCCATGAGTGCCTACTTGTTGAAGTTAGCATGAGTATTGGTAGTGTACACACATATTTGAGCATATGTAGGTGTAAATATCAATAATTGCTAAGTGAACATACATGCATTTCATGATGGTATGTATGCTCTTTATGGGCAAGAATGAAATCCAATTATTATTGGTCATATGCACGACCGTCCTTTTATGGCGAATGAGAGGTGCAGAAGTAATCCAGCTTCGGTTGGTCAAGTGTACGACCGTCCTTTTATGGCAAATGAGAGGTACACAAGGGATATAAGTTTATCCAACAGTCCGCCATGACTCTAAAGCTGAGCAAGAATTGGTACCACATGCATTAGAGTGCATTTTAGGAACATACATTCTACTTGACATTAGTGTGCACTTTAGGAACTATGTGTGCATAATGGTTGTTAAGTGGTAACTGTTATTGATGAGTTTTAAGCTTGAGGAATTATGTGTGCATGGTAATTGATGATTGATAATTTCTATCTGTTTGACTTAATTGCTTAAAGTGTAGATATGTTTTGAATACTTGTGATTAATGAATAAATGATTGACGATAATTGATGATGCATGTGCGTGAGTTAGAATATGCATGATGGGTAAAGTGTAGGTACCCTACTTATTATTGTGTTGTTTATATTGTGTTGATTATGTTTTACTAACACTCTCTGTTTTGTGTTATGTGCTGGATCTTTGGGGATCCAGATTTTCAGGAAGACGAGCATATCGTCGAGGATTAGCTGTTGTCGTATAGAACTTGTGTAGTGGTGAGGGTTTAGCTTGGCTACCCTTTATCTTTTGAGTTTAGATATGTACCCTAGATAGAGTCTAGTGCTCTGATGGTTGTAACACTACGTTTTGGGGTAATCTTTTGTTGTGTATTAACTTGGCATTTGTCTCTGATGTAGACAGTGCCACTTTTGAAAATCTTATGTATATATTTTTGTATATTATATGCATGCTTGGTTATAAGCTGTTTGTTATTTTCCGCTGCTATATGTGAATTAAATATATTTTGATATGTGGATGTTTATGAAAATGCGTTTTCATTATGTTGTAACTTCCTATGTCCTTAACGTTTTTTTTATTAAAGTTAATAATCGGCGGTTAAGGGTTAGGGTGTTACACTTTGCTTCTTGGAGGCCGAGCAAGATCGGGCTTTTGTTTTTTCGGGATGCCGAGCGAGGTCGGGCTTTTTGATTTTGGTTGCCGAGCGAGGTCGGGCTTTTGTTGATTTTGGTTGCCGAGCGAGGTCGGCCTTTTGTTTTTTTTGGATGGGAATGCCAATGAAAATTGGGCTTTTATTGGAAGTGGGGTTTGTGATTGCCAATGGAAATTGGGCTTTTTGTTTGGAAATTGTGTGTGCCAATGAAAATTGGTCTTTTGTTGGAGATGTGAGGAATGCCAATGATGACTTGGCTTTTTTGTGTTTGGGGGATGCCAATGAAAATTGGGCTTTTTTTTTTTTTGGAAATGTGAGGAATGCCAATGACGACTTGGCCTTTTGTGGGAAATTGTGGGGAGTGCCGTAACGGCTTGGCTTTTTGTGGGAAATTGTGGGGAGTGTCGTAACGGTAAATGGTTTCTTTTTTGATGGATTGGGCGACCACTTGTTTGGTCATGTTTGCATAGGTAGCTGCTTCGACCCATTTGGTGAAACAGTTGATGGCAACTAGTATGAACTGGTGCCCTTTTGAAGCCTTTGGCTCAATCATTCCGAATATGTTTATGCCCCACATAGAAAAAGGTTAGGGTGATGTCATGACATTCAGAGGTGTTTGTGGTATGTGCCCCTTGTTGGCATAATTTTGTCACTTGTGACATGTCTTGGCATGGGTTTGGAAGGACTCCTCATGGATTTCTCCGGTGAGCATGACTGCTTCACGTTTATCCGCACATCTGAGTAAGACCTAATTTCTCTTGTAAAGTGTGCCCCGGCAGAGGGAAAACTGTAGTGCCATTCTTTTGAGGGCTCTCTTGGTGAGGTTGTATTACCCTATCCTCTTGATCCCCAAGTCGGGACAATCCTTCAGGAGGTTCAAAATCGTCCTTATTATCATCTTCCGTTTGGTTAATTCGAAGATTGAAGTCAAAAGGGATTGTAGCAGTGTTATTTTTTGGTGGTGATGATTTTTTTTTGTAGGTTTGCGAAAATTTATTGCTAATTAAGAACGAAAGAAAAACGAACTATTTGAACATAAACTGCAACCTTATTAATGATGGAAATGATTTGAAATATGGGGGTCCCATAAAATTAATCATTTGCCTTGGGAAGAGCAAAATGATTGTTATTTTTGAAAAACAAGATAAATTACTTGGACAAAGAAATGATTTCAAGAATTTCGATGGCCTTCCGATTTGCTCGGATCTCTTCCGAAACGCTACTGTACACCGGGTCGGGTATTTCCTTTTTTGGTGTTTTGGTGTGGGAATGATGTGAGGGTTTTGCTTTGAAATGCATGTAAATGTATGAATGCAATGTGTATGCAAAAATATGCCCCTCTTTTTTTATGCAAAAATTTTTTTATGAATGCAAATGTAATGATATGCAAGGGTTTGGTGTATGAAGGTTCGGAACTTCCCCCCATCCTCACGTGTAGGCTCTAAAGATGATATTTCCTAAGAAGAGGTCCTTAGAATCATAGACCTCACATGGAATTAGGGTTGTCTATGGACATACGTCGACATGACTTCAATTAATTCCACGTGAAAATCTCATCTAAGCGGGGTTGGACATCCTACCTCACGGACATACGTCAACGCGGGCTTCCGCACACAACCTCCTTCTAACTTAGTTTTTTTTCTCAAGCTCGGGTAGAGAGCCTCACACGTCCGGCATTAACCCGAACAATGTGGAGTAACATCGCTCAAGTAACCCCCGCATTTGATATATAGGATATGAATATAAAGCAGGTAAAGCAAATATAAACATAATATAACATGTATGAATAAAGTAAATAAACATGACACGCAAAGAAAATAAAACAATTGACCTTAAACCAAATAGGTTAGGCTTGACTCATTAGTGGGAACAGGGTCCCCAGTGAAGTCGCCAGCTGTGCGCACCTCGTTTTTTTCCTCGGGAAAAAGACGCGCAAATCCTCCGAGGTCGTCCTCGAACGCTCGGAGGTGCCTTTGTGAAGCCGCCACCAAAGTTTTTGTGTAAAGGGAACGTTGATAAACCCTTAAGTTTTTTTTTGTTGTAAAGGGAAACGATAATAAAACCCTTTTGACGATGAGGATAAGGATTAGGTCATCGCAACCATTGTCGGGTTCGGGAGTCGGTTACGCAAGGGGAAGGTATTAGCACCCCTCACGTCCGTTGTACTCAACGGGAACCTTCTATTTGGTTAATGCTTGAATTGCTTTTTAATAATTTGCGTGCATGTTTATTTATGTTAAAAATATAATAAAGGGGGAAAGAGATAAAAACAAACGAAAGAAAAAGGTTTTTATTATTGTGCTTGACAAGATGTCGATCTTGCTCCTACGTATCTCCCGGTAGTCGGAGAATTCAAAGCATACGTAGTTCTTTGGTAGAAAAACGTATATGTGTTGGTTGTTTTTAATTGGACGATGTTTTAACCAAATTCTTGCGATTAAACGTAGCTTGTATGCTCGCACTTGGAGACTTATTAAGCGTTCGTTCGCGAATCACATTAGAATTGTTAAAAGGTACGTCCGTTAGGGTAGAGGGTTGAATTGGTCGCTATGGGACCAAGAGAGGTACAATGGACTCATATAAGTCAAACATTGACCGAGTGGACTCCGAAAAGTCGGGCGATTGTTCGATTGATCCACTGAGATCAAGAACGGGTACAATGGACTCGGACGAGTCGAACATTGACCGAGTGGACTCACATGAGTCGAGGGGTTGAGTCTAATGGCCAACGGGGGACCAAAAGGTTTGGATTGACCACAAGGGGCCAAGATTTGGTTTGGTTAGGGTTGTACATATTGAAAAAAAGGGAATGACGATTGTCCGAGCGACGAGACATACGTCACGCATTCGTACAATCGGGGCGATGGAGAGACATACGTCACACCATCCCTTTTTCATTCATGTTTTTGGTTTGAATCCTTTAGAAATCCCAAGGTATGTCAAAACATTTGGTTTGAAAACCCAAAATGGGAAGGTTTAGCAAATTTGCTAGAAAACGCGCAAGTTCGTCTCATTTTGCGAAAATGCGAACGTAAACGGTGTATGTTCATCTTTGAGTTTTGAACATCATGAACAATATTTATTGTTCAAGTTTAGATTGAAATGATGAACATAGCTTGTTTGTTCATGCTTGTTTGAGAATTTGGGAAGATAACTTGCTTTGCAAGTTATCCACAAAATGGTTATACGAACTTGTGATTTTGCCAAAAATATGCAAAATCCTTGTTATGGTTTGAAGGACATGGGTTTAAAAACTCTTAGGTTCTGAGCTCTGGGGCTAGAACCTCAAAAATTGGTCATTTTGACACAAAAACTCAGGTTCTGAGTTCTGTCATGGTCGCACTGCGACCATGACTTCGCACTGCGAAGCATGCGAAATTTTGGGTTCAGAAGCTGTTTCTGAACTTTTGTTCAGAAACAACTTCTGAACACACTCAGGACCTTATAGATGGGTGAAAAACTTTGAGTTTTTGGGGTGAAAAAGGCTGGACAAACCAGTTTTGATGTTTTGAAAACCTTGGGATTTCTTTGAAATTCAAAAGGGGTTTTTTAGAATCAAAGAGGTTTGAGCCAAAATAGCTATGCAAACACAATTAAAAAGCAAGATAAGTGCTTTAGAAACTTACAGAACTCCTTAGCAAAGCTCCAGCTGCACTTGGTTTGTATTGATTGAAGACTTTCACAAGAGGTTTGAATATTGGTGATGGTTTTGGAACTTTGGAAAGCTTTGTGTTGGATTGATTGTTTCTGGTTATTTGTGGAGATTTGTAGGCTAAAATGAGTAGAGTTTCTGCTCTTTGAATGCTGTGTTAACTGTTTAATCCTTGGGCATTGCCTTCTATTTATAGGCCAAAACCAAATCTTTGTCATCATTACACAATCCCAAAATTTCAGCTGATTTGTGGTCAAGATCAAGCTGAATCCCTTTGCATTAAATGCTAATGGATAGAGGCAACCTTGCCTTGTACCAAGGGGCAAGATCCAGCTTGATTTCAGCCACAAAATCAACTAATTCTAGAAGGTAATGATGAAGAACAAAGCTGATTTGCAATTGGCTAATGCTTGGGGATCAATCCTTGCAATCTCAATGGTTGGTCAATAAAAACGTGCACTGTAATGTGCAGAGATTGAGGGATGAAAAGGCTACTTATGGCTGGTGTGAGAGGGTGAAAAGCTGCTGCAAAACAGAGTAGGCGTTCATGGCTTCTCAAGTGAAAAAATCCAGCTGGTTTGACTGGTTTTGGGAGGAGCAAGCAGGAGGAAAGTCCTCAAGCAGGTGGCTGGCAACCTTGTGGTGGTTAGCAGGTCACCTGGGAGGGACTAGAGCTGCCCAAGGGCAAGCCCACTTGCTTGTCACATGCTAGGTTGGAAGAAAAAGCTTCCAACCTTGGCATTAATGGCAAGTCCTTCAACTCTGGCTTTGCTTGGCCCAATTAGCCATGAATGCTACTTAAAATAATTATGGAAGTGATGTGCAACAGATTCTGGAATTAAATCAAAGAAACCAAAAATCTGCAGAAAAATCGCAGACTTCGCAGTGCGAAGGGAGCTTCGCATTGCGAAGTCATCATTTTTAAAATGTTGACTTTTCTGTTGACTTTTGTTGACTTTTGACTTTTTTTTCCCTCTTTGATTCTTTTTGATTTTTTTGTTTTAAAATGCGTAGGACAAAATTAGGGTACTACAACACTGTTTTGTGACAATTTGAGTGCCATCAACATTTCTAAGAATCCAATTCAGCACAGCAGAACCAAACACATAGACATCAGACATCATTTTATCAGAAATCTTGTGGAGGATAAACTCATTCAGCTGGAACATGTAGCTACTGAAGAACAAGTTGCTGACATATTCACAAAGGCCTTGGATGCTAAACAGTTTGAGAATCTGAGAAGCAAGTTAGGTGTGTGCTTACATGAAGACTTATAGCAATTAATGAAAACTGGATGTGAGGAAGATAGAGTACCTGCCAGTTGTGCCTATGCTGAGTTTGTACCTATGTCAGAATCTGAGACTACTTTTTCTGGATATTTAGTTTTTACTCCTTATTTGAAGACTATGATTTGTCAGAATTTTATGGCTAAAAAGGGGGAGAAAATCCTATGCAATGTGTTGGCCTTGTTGGCTCTGATACCAAGAATTAGAAGATGTATTGCTCTGATATGTGTGTCATTAATTCAGAAGGTGACTAGTTTTGCTCTGATACCAAGCAAGATATGTCCAGATATGATCAAGGGGGAATATGTGTCTCAGGGGGAGTACAAGTTTGTTATATTCCTGAAGTGTAGTGGTCCTGAAGAACAATTGTGTGCAGCTCTCCTGGAGAACAATTGTGTGCAGCTCCTGAAGTGTTGGCTCTGATATGCTCTGATACCATACATTCAGAGGTAAGGGGGAGTTTGATGTATTCTGAGTGTATGCTGAGTTGCAGGGGGAGTATGTGTGATGATCAGGAGTTGATCAGTAGCTCTGATACCTTGGAGTAGCTCTATCAGAAGTTCAGAAGTTGAAGCTGCATGTTTAACGTAGCTGAATCCGCTGCCTAAACAAATTGCTATGGTGTATTATTGTGGAGTTTTTCATTGTTGAGGTGATTATAATGAAGATTGAAGGACTTGGATGGTTTTAGCCAAAAATTTGCCAAAGGGGGAGATTGTTGAGTCTTTTGGTGTTGGCTGCATGTTTTGGCAAAACCAAAGTATTGAATAGAAGCATCTACTCATCTAGAACATTTCTTCAGTTGTAAGTTTTGTGTTTTGAAGCCATTCAGAAGCTGAAAATGTCATCAGAAGCTGAATGCACTGTAGCACTTCAGAAGCTGAATTCAGGTTCTGATGCCAGCATTGACTTATGTTGACTTCATCAGAAGCTGGTTATTTTCAAGGTTTTTCTATGCGAATCTTTGCAAGATTTATTGAAGATTTATCCACGCATATGGCTTCTAGAATGCTGATTTATTTGGAGAAGATTTTATTGAAGATTTGGTTCAAAGATATGAAATTCATATTTTCCTGTTATAATCTTTAAAAGATTCAGTACAGATTTATTTGTTACATTATTGGACCAATCTTATTTCAGTAACAAATCAAATCAGAAAGGTTAGTTTGTTATTTTATTCTGCAAGACTGAAGGCTATAAATAGAGGAGGGCTGCTGCTATTCAAGATACGATTTATAGAGTTTAAGATCAGAAAATTGAGTCTTAGTATTTTAAGCTTTTAGCTTTATTGTGCACCACTCAGTTTGAGTTGGTTTAGAGTTTTATAGAGTTGTAATTCATTCTAAGCCTTTAGGTACGAATGAAGTCTTTGTGTTTTTGACGTTTTCTGAAAAACAGAGTGTTTTTGATTAAGGGTTTCAGTAACAGGTTTGTTACTTGAATAGGAAGTTAGTGGTCTCTAATACTCAACGTGTTGGGTAGAATTCAAGACTAGGAGGAAGTTAATTGCTTAGGCTGGGAACTGGGAGTCAGTGTCTTGAGTCATAAGGATTAATTCCTATAGTGGAATTCCTTCCTGGATTGGTATCCCCCAGAGTAGGAGGTGTTTACTCCGAACTGGGTTAACAAACCTTGTGTGTTCTTTAGCTTTCCTGCACTTTTATTTCTGCTATTTATCTGCTTTAAATTGTGCTAAGTCATTGTTCAGAACCTGTTTTGGTTCAGAACCTGAAATCTCTTAAGTATTGCCTGGCCAGAATTTCAAGCAGCAATATCATAAGACAAACCCCTCATAGCTGAACCCCTTGACTTTGCCAAACCTGAGTCAGAAGCACAGACTGAAGCTTCTGATTCACTCATGCTTGAAACTGAGCCTGAACCTAAACCTCAACCACCTGTGCTTCTAGCCTCTGATGACAACACAAATCAAATTAAGGAGATCTTAGAACCTGTTTCTGAGACTTTTCCATCAGTTGTCGCAGAAACCCCTTCATCCTCAACTCATATAACCATAAGACCACCTCCAACCCTTACATCAAACCTGGTATTGCAATAAGTATGCAGAATCATCTTTAACAGTCTGGAAGAGTTAGTGGAATCCAGAAACAAGGCTATCCATTTGGTGAATTATGCTGACAAATGGATAAACTTGAGAAATCTGGTAAATAACACTCCAGATGATCTTCAAGACTCACTACAACATTTTGACTCTAGGACAACGCCTAAATTTTGGAAGGTAAAAAAACCGTTCTGGTAGAGTCACATAGGCAACACTTATCTGATTTTGTAGTGGTAGGCTTCGAGAACCATTCTTAAAAGGAACCTAATACTACAGATTTCTTAACCCTGTTCCTGTTTGATATCAAACCCGTTGTGTATTGTTAAGACAACGCCTCAGTTTGCCACGACAAGAAACCGCTCTAGTATCCAACCGAATTTTTTTTTTGTTTTTGCAACAATTTTTGGCGTTGTCGTAGGATGAAAATGTTGTAGTGACTTGTCAATAGCTACCCAACATGAAGCATTACAATACTGGTTTAAGGAAGTTGTCAGGAGTATGCAGGAAGTTGAACTGAAGAAGGATGTGACAAGACAACTTTCAGACTCAAAGTTCAAGGAAGCTACTACTGAAGTGCCTGAAGTTGTTAAGTATGGACTTCAAGCTTCTTAAATGTCTAAGTTCTTTGTCAAAACTGAGAAAGTTGTGGTCAAAAGGTTAGACTTGGAAGAACCTGCAACAGTTCACATCCTGGACACCCTGCAAGCTGACTTACTGGAATAAAAGCTGAAACAAGATGCTTTGGAAGCCAAGATTCAGGAAGTCATTGGTACTCAAGCTGAGTTAGCACAGAAACAAGATGATATGATGAAGCAACAGTCTGTGCTAGCCAAGTCTCAAGCTGAAATGGCACAGAAGCAAGACTTGATGAACACAGGAATCAGTGCAATATTGGAGATGTTACAGAAGTAGAACAAACCTTAGAATGCACACCATTTTCTTTATTTGTTTCTGAACATATCTCTTTATTTCTGATTAATTTTATAAGTCTGACTATTTAAGCTTCTGATTTATTCTTGTGCTTCTGATTTATCCTGCGTCTGAAGTATGTTTATTGATTATTCTTATGTTTTTCTCTCTTTTTCATTTCAAATCTCTTTTGTTGATGACAAAAGGGGGAGTAAGATTAATAAGTCTTAGGCTCTGAGTCCTTAGGCTCTGAGTCCTTAAATAAGTTAATTAAAATTGACTTAGGAATCATCTTCTCATCTCTTAACCTATGAGTTATTTTGTGTGATATGCTTCTGAGTGATGTTTCATGAAATTCTTTTTGATGATGATTAAAATGAATTTAATTAACTTGTATAGAACTTAGGGGGAGTCTAAAAAACTAACCTTCTAGACTGTCTGACTTAGGGGGAGCTTACAAACCTCAGACCCTGAAGTCAACTTGTTAATTAAATTAACAACAATTGACTATTAATACGTATGTTTGTCATCATAAAAAAATGGGAGATTGTTGGAACAAAATAAGTTTAAACAATGCCTCTTTAGTTTTGATGATAAGAAGGTATTAAAAGCTCAATTGGATATGCTAATATTTGTTCAAGTATGCAGGACGATAGATAAAAATTTACAAGGAATTAATAATACATGGATTCTGAAAGAAAAATTGAAGACCAAGAAAATTCAAGGAGAAGCTTCTTGCAAGTCAGATTATGAAGTCAGTCAGACTTTGATGGTTCAGACTCTGAAGTTTTAGAATAAATTGCTAGGAATTCAGAAATAGAAGCAAAGCCTGCGTAGCTGAGAAGAGAAATCTACACTCTGAATTGCTTGAAGATTCATACGATGGAAGTTCTAAAGGTTTTAAGGAGTCAACTGCTGTCATTGTCAAGAAAGGACAAATTGTACAACCACGTTCTCCACTACCTGCACATGCTGTCCCGTACTCTGCAACCTTGTCCCCTGCTGAACAACGGATTCATTCCATATTCAGGAAAGATTTCAAATCTTATTCCTCCTAGTACGTGAACCAAATCAAGCAACAAATCAATCGAATTGATCAAGCTTCTTCAAACGACTCTATTTGATATGCTGGCATTATTTTAATGTCTCTATTCCTCACCTCTATATAAAGGAATGAAGACTTGAAGAATTGCAGAAGACTCTGAATATTTTTACAAGTGCCAAAGCTCTGTCTAATTCAAAACACGTCAAAATACTTAGAATTTCTTACAAACTTTCTTATCTTAGAAATTCATAAGTCTAGAGTCTGATCTCTGTGTTGTATTTTGTGAACACCACTGATTGTATATCAAGTGTTCAAACCAAACATCTTTATTTTGTATATTTGTTTGTTAAGAAGTCTCCTACTTTGTGTTTGAGCAATAGAAGTCTCTTACTTTGTGTTTGAGCATAGAAAGTCTCTTGCTTTGTGCTTGAGCAATTTGTAATCATTGGATTATAGTGAAAAATCTCTTGTAAGTGACAAGGGGACTGGACTACTTCCGGATTGTGGAAGAAACCAGGATAATTGCTTGGGTCTTTCTCTTCTCTATCTCTTTAACCTTTATCCGTTGCATCAAACTCTGAAGTTTTCATTCAGACTCTGTAACTCTGTTTTGTGACATAGAACCTCAGACTCAGATTTTGAACTCCATCAGAACCTGATCTTTGTCTTAGTCAATTTTAAAGAAGAAAAAGTCGACACAATTCAACCCCCCCTTCTTGTGTTTTTCTCACCTTCAAATAGGAGGTTTAAGTGAAGTAAATGAGTAGTGTTTAATTAGTGGAGAATGAATATAAACTAAGCCCATTTAGAGTAGAGAGAACCAAAGCCCAAAACAAGAGAATATAAATAGATAATAGTGTTGCCGAATTAGTGTTAAACTCATAACACACACATTTGAGAAAGAGGCAAGAGTCGAGGCAAAGAGGAGAAAGAGGAAAGATAGAGAAAGAAGAGGAGAGCTTAAGAAAATCAAGCGAAGACGTGAACCAAGCTAGGGGAGGCTAAGATTGAAGGTTAAGAGGTATGGGTGTGAGTTTTATTCTCATTTGGAGATTTATGAGCAAATAAGTAGATTAAGGTTTTGCGTATTTCTTGCTAAATTCAAGTTTTGATGACAAATTGATGTTGAATTCTTGCTCTAGATCGAGGTTATGATTATGGGTATATGATTATTTATGAATCCATGATGTTATGATGTTAAATCCATGAGTTGTTTGTGTTGTTGTTGAGTTTTTGAGTTTATGATTAATTGAGTGAATAATCATGAGAATCCATGTTGAATTGGTGTTTTGATGTGTAATAAGTGTTCAATCAAAGTGTAATATCTATGGGTAATGTTTGTACAACAATTTTGGAATGAATGGGATCAAAAATGGAATTTTTGGGGTGTTTTGGAGGTGTTTCCGAGAGGGAAAACCCATTTTGTGGGTAACTAGGAAACAAGGGCTCGCTAAGTGACACCCCTGGGTCGCTAAGCAACCAGTGCAGTAACATCAAATGCTGTTTAGCGCATTTTGGTCCTTAGGGGATGTTTCCGGACATCCTTGGGCATTCCTTTGGTGATGTCTTGCTGCTATTTTGATGATTTATTGTATGATGATGTGTGCCAATGTTGAAAATGATTATGTTATGAGATATTTTGAACAAAATGGATAAATGGGAAGTTGGTAAAATGAGATGATTTTGGTATAAAGAGATAGAACAACCAGTAGGATTAACTTGAAATGTTTTGGATAAATATGGCAATTGAGATGATTAATAATAGGATGAGATTAAACATATAAGTGGCTTGTGAAATGATTTGTGATTTTAGTAAATGTTTAACAAGGAATGAATATTCAATGAGGTATATGTGATGACGTGTACGTATTGTTGATGTGGAATTATGCTAATGCTTGATATGAGGATATGTTGATATGCTTGATGAGATGAATTAATTTCACGATGATGATGATATGATGACATATGATGTGATGGTGTGATTATACATTAATATGTTGATTTGTTGATGTGATTGAATGTTGATATGATGATAAGATGACTTGATGATGTGTGGATGTATTGATTTGACAATGCGTTGATGTGTTGATATGTTGATATGTTATATGATGAAGTGATTATATAACGTTGAGCTATGTGGTGTTGTGCATTGTCGAGTCTATACCTGGGTTCGTGCATTCATGGTCGGTCCAATCTTGACTCTGTGAATCTTGATGATGTGGGAGAAATCAGTAATATACCTCTAACTATCCAATATTTTACGCTGTCGGAGAAATCAGTAATATACCTCTGACTATCCAATATTTTACGCGGTGGGATCACTCAGTAACATTGCATAAAGAGTCGAGTTAGGCGCATTGCATACATCAATGTAAGTCTATGTGGAAGATGTTTTATTTGACTATGTGTGACTATGTGATGATGTGCTATTTAAAGATGTGGAACGTGACTATGTGTTATGTGGAAATGTGTTTAATTGAATATGTGATGTTAGATGATGAGTTTGCTATACTAATGGTGTTTATCTTGATGTCTTTAATTGTCTTGGATGTTGCGTTAGTATAGTTGACTTTAAGACATGGATATATATATATATATGTGTGTGTGTGTGTGTGTGTATATGTTGAGTATGACTTGTTGTTTATTCATGATGAATGTATGTTGAATGTATATTTGACATATTTGTTTATCTTTTAACTATACATGCGTTCGTATTTTTCCACGTGTTGAATATTTCTCACCCTTTTGCGGGTTTCAGCCTATGCCCTAGTGGTGTAGACTTGCAGGTTAAGGAAGATTAGTTGATGTGAGTTTTCCGAGGATGGCTTTAGAGCCTACTCGTTCTTTACCGCTTTCTTTGGAGTCTAGCATAGTATTGCTCTGATTAGGACTGTTGGGATTTATTTTGTCTTCCAGACTTATTATAGAACCTTTGAGTTCTCTTGTTGATGTACTTATAAGATTTGGTGTTAACCTTATGTTGTTGAGATTATTCTGTTGCGACTTGATATATTAATTTGATGGAGTTTTGGATTTTGTTGATTGATGAAGAGTAACACCTTGAAATGTTATTTATATGTGTTGGATTATTATTTAAAAATAGTATTTGGGGTTTACAGTGTTATATACAACACCAAAATCATGCCCAAATTTAGATTCAATTGATGGATTTGCCGAGGGAGTATTGTAGGGACAGAACACTTCGTGAGATATCCGGTGTTGTATGTACTCCTTTGATCATAGATTCAGCGACGCAAAATTGTCACTTTGGGCATATTATAAGGGTTCTCGTTGACATGGATTTATTGAAGCGCATTTTTGATGAAATTTTGGTAGAAAGGGACATGTATGTGTTCAATGTGCAGGTGGTTTATGTGAAGGTGAGAAAAACACACAAGAGGGGGGAGGGGGGGTTGAATTGTGTGGAGTCAAAAACTTGGTTTCTTTTCTTCTCAAAACTAAAGACAAGTTCAGAAACTGGTTCTGAACCTTTTTCAAAGAGTATATGCAGCAGATTAAAAACAAAGAGAGAAGGAAAGAGAGGACACACAATGTTTTTATACTAGTTCCTTCCACAAGTTGGAAGTAGTCTAGTCCCCTTGTTACTAACAAGAGATTTTAACTATAATCAGATTGATTACAATTGCTCAACCACAAAGGAAGAGACTTCCAGTTGCTCAACCACAAAGGAAGAGGCTTCTAATGCTCAAGACACTAAGTCAAGAGGCTTCCAATGCTCAGACCACAAAGGAATGAGACTTCCTGCTCAAACCACAAAGGAATGAGACTCTAACTTGCTCAAAACACTAAGTAATGAGACTTATGATGCTTAGCACGCAGACTAAGACTTGAACCAAACTGAATTACAAAGAAAGTAAGTTTGGATTGAACACTTGATAAAATATCAGAGGTGTTCACTTAATACAACTCAGGGTAAGACTCTTAACCTTAAGAAATTCTAAGATACAAAAGATTGAAAGAATTTCTAAGTGTTTGGTAAACTACAATTTCTGGACAGCAAAACAGAGCAAGTTTCAGACAGTTTTTGTTCCAAGAGTCTTAGCAAATTTCTTCTTCAATTCTTCTTCCTTATATAGAGGAAATTAGAGCTGTTGAAGAAAGCCAGGAATTAAGCAAAGAGCCGTTGCAAGTAGTGAGCTAGGCCAGGCTGAAATGCGAGCTAAACTTCAGCAAAAATCAGAGTGTAGCAGCCATTTTTGAATTTAGCTTCCTTAAATTCTGGAGAATGTTTGAGTCGGGGAGACAACTGTTCCATTGGGGGCGTTCTGACACTGCAGGCATTAAATGCTGAAGGAAACTTTCCAGGTCAGACTTCAGAAGCTTCTGCATGAACAGTACTTCAGATTCTCTCTTCAGAAGCACTGTTCATCAGACGCACTTCTTCAGACGTTGACTTTTGTTGACCTTCAGAAGCACTTTTCATCAGACGCACTGTTCATCAGACGCTCCCTTCAGATGTTGACTTTTGTTGACCCTCAGACTCAGCCTTCAGAAGCTGCCTTCAGACGCAAGCTTCAGACTCAGCCTTCAGACTCAGCCTTCAGACCAAGTCTTCAGACCCAGTTTTGCAACATTGCTTCTGAGCTTTCCTTTCTTGCTCTAAGCTTGTTCTTCCATAACCATTATCAAATACCAATCATTAAGAACGTGGTTCTGAAATAACTTGAACAAAGCATTAGCAAATACCAATTTTCTTTTTAACACTTTGTTATCATCAAAACCTTAAAGAGAGATGTTCATACAAATTGTTCCAACAATCTCCCTCTTTATTCAGAAGAGAGTTGTTTCACATTTTGTTCCAACATTATGAACATTTACCGTTATTCTATAATCATTTTTGTATCATTAGGCACAATCTTTCTAATTGCAAATGGTTACACCCAATAAAAGGAAATGATAAAGCTGATCCAAGGAACAAACCTCTGGTAGCAAAGCATATTGGGCCCAAGAAATTCACGAAAAAGTGGTTGGCAAGGGAAAGATTGGAACATGTTGGAACTTCAGTTGCATCATCGAAATCTACTGAGACACATGTAGTGTAGCAGGACCATATTAATGATGATGAACATATCGAAAAGCAGCATGTTGCAAGCCATACTGCTGTTCAAGTTGCAACAATTCAGGTACCAGAGAAAACACCAATTTTTAATGTTGACGAAGGAGTTGAAATCTGTTGGATATTTTGTTGTTGGCTTCATTTTTGCTAAAATCAGATATACAAGCAAGATGTACGTCTTCAGAAGCAAAACCTCAGAAGCTGAGTCTTCAGAAGCTGAATCTTCAGAAGCTGAAATCTTAAGAAGCTGAATCTTCAGAAGCTGAATCTTCAAACGCAGAACTTCAGAAGCATCTCACTTCAGAAGCAACTTCAGAAGCACCCTTGTTTTCGCGCCTTGGAGCTGTTTATTATCTCACCTAATCTTTTGAAGATTTGATTGAAGAATTCTTTCATGTTACTTGTTCTCCAAGCTGCGTGTGTTTCCAGAAGGAATATATTTTCGTGAGATATATTTCTTCAGATTGGATATTGTTTTATTTGTGTAAATATATTTTCAAAGAGATCTTTGGAAAATATATTTCTAAAGAATATTTGTGTCAATATATTTCTGAGAAGAATATTTGATTCAAATATATGTTGCTGCTGAAGGCTATAAATAGAAGACGCCACTATTGAAGAAATCAACTGAAACCAAAGCCATCATTGAAAGAGTATTCTTAGGTTTCTAGTGTGTTAACTGTGAGCCTTTCTTGTGTCACCTTGATGCAAGCTTAGGACTGTGTTTATTGAGTTCTAATTGAAGATCACTTGAAGCTTTTAAGCAAGAGTGACTTTTGTGTGTTTGGTGTGTGTCTCTGTCTTTGATTGTTTGAGTCTAAGATCACTGGGGCAGTGATTGTTTGAGGGGAAGTGAGAGGGGTTTCATATCTAGGAGTTCCTAGGTAGAAATACCACGGGTAGTGATTAAGTGAGAAGGCGGTGAACCGGAGGTTGTTCACATAGGACTTTGAATTGATACTATTATAGTGGATTTCCTTCCTGGTTTGGTAGCCTCCAGACGTAGGTGTGTTTGTCACCGAACTGGGTTAACAAACATCTTGTGCCTTTTACTTTCTGTCTGTTATTTCTTTCCTTGTTATTTGTATTGATCAGTAGCTCAACGTTGAAACTGTGTACTTCGCATTACGTTCAACATCAGGATTTTATTGTGCCAGAATTTCAATTGGCATCAGAGCAGGCACCCTGCCTGTTTTAGGGTGAGCTCCAAGGAAGTTATCTTCTGGCATAATGGATAAGGAAGGAGGATTTGTGAACAGACCACCTCTGTTGGATGGTTCCAACTATGACTATTGGAAATCTTGCATGAGTTCTTTCCTTAAATGTATAGATAGTAAGCCATGGAAAGCAGTTCTGAAGGGTTGGGAACATCCTGTTGTGCTTGACAAAGATGGAAAGAAGACAGCTGATCTGAAACCAGAAGAAGAGTGGTCCAAGGAAGAAGATGAATTAGCTCTTGGAAACTCCAAGGCCTTGAATGCTTTATTCAATGGAGTGGACAAGAACATGTTCAGACTGATCAAGCAGTGCACTGTAGCTAAGGATGCTTGGGAGATTCTCAAAACTACACATGAAGGCACATCCAAGGTAAAAATGTCCAGACTTCAACTTCTCACCACCAAGTTTGAAAATCTCAAAATGTTGGAGGATGAGAACATACAAGACTTCTATATGAACGTTCTGGACATGGCTAAATCATTTGATTATCTTGGAGAAAAAATGTCTGATGAGAAACTTGTGAGGAAAATACTCAGGTCTCTACCTAAGAGATTTTACATGAAGGTGACTATCATTGAGGAAGCACATGACATCTCCAGTATGAAGGTTGAGGAATTAATAGGGTCCTTGCAGAATTTTGAGATAGCCTTCAATAACCGAACTGATAAGAAGGGGAAAGGTGTTGCTTTTGTAGCAAGTGCTGATGCTGAGGAACAATAAGGAAATAATGAGGATGATGAAAGCATATCAGAAGCTCTTGTGATGTTTGGTAGACAGTTTAATAGGATCCTAAAGCAGGCTGACAGGAGATCCAAACCAAATGGTCAGAACATCAGATTCAACATCAGTAAGCAACCAAATGGCTTGAAGAAGACAAGAACTGATGAGAAGAGCAATCAATCCAAGGGAGTTCAGTGTCATGAATGTGAAGGATATGGTCACATTAGAACAGAATGTGCCACATACCTCAAGAGACAGAAGAAAAGCTTTGTTGTTTCTTGGTCTGATGAAGATGACTCAGAAGGAGAAGTGGAGAATGAGTCTGCTAAGCATGTCACTGCTTTAACTGGTAGATGCATGTCTGATAATGAAGTTAAGGCTTCAGAAGCACCATCAGGTTCTGAGGCTTCAGAAGCACCATCAGGTTCTGAAGAACCATAAGGTTCTGAAGCATCATCTGATACTGAATCCAGTGATGAAGAATTGTCTTATGAAGAACTGGCTAACTCTTACAGAGATCTGTTGCTGGAAAACAGAAGAGAACTATCACTCAACTTCAGGCTGAAAGAAGTGAACACTTAGGACAAATTTCTGATCTCAAGGATGAGGTAACCCAACTGAACTCTCAACTTAAACATATGAAGAAGCAAGTCAGAATGTAGCCTAGGTGGAAAGAAGAATGTTTCGGTTTATGTTGGTGATTTTTCAAAGGGTAAACTGGGAATTTGTCTGCATGAGGAGTTATAGCAATTACAGGTGTTGAAACGTGCAAACAAATTCTTTCTATTTACTATAACTAGAGTAAGGGAAATCATTCTCATTCTGAAGACTACTGTAAATGTGAGTTCTCCTGTTGTTTCACCTGTACCAGTTGCTGTTACTACAAGCCCTTTTGATTCTGTGGATATAAATCCTGATGTTACTGAAGCTTTTATTACTCTTGTGAATGTGTTGAAACCAGTTCTGAGATCTCCCAAACTGATTCTGATATGGTTGAGTTTCCTGAGAATCCTCAACCTGATCAACCTGATGTGGGTTGAAATTTTGAGGTTCAAATATGTTAATGCTCAGAAGTATTATGTTCAGATGTGGTTACTATTCCTATGTGTGTCTGAGTGGTTTGCTTTGAAATTGTTTGGCTAAAAAGGGGGAGATAAGTATTTCAGAAGCAATACAGAGCACTACAGTAGTTCAGAAGCACTACAGTAGACTACAGTAGTTCAGAAGCACTACAGTAGTTCAGAATCAATACAGTTTTTCAAGAGCTGAAGTGTTTCAGGAGAAGTCTTTGTTTCAGGGGGAGTGCTTCGTTTGTTCCTGAATGACAGATTTCAGGGGGAGTGTTTGTGTGGAAACGTAGTATATCTCTTGATTAGGATTTTGTTTATTATGTACTGTTGCTGACTCTGTTTCATGGTTGCATACTTATGATGAGTGAAGAATTTGCCTTGTGATATCTCTCTGTTCTCAGATTGATTTTAGCCAAAAAATTGCCAAAGGGGGAGATTGTTGGATATTTGGTTGTTGGCTTCATTTTTGCTAAAATCAAATATAGAAGCAAGATGTACGTCTTCAGAAGCAGAACCTCAAAAGCTGAACCTCAGAAGCTGAAATCTTCAGAAGCTGAATCTTCAGACGCAAAACTTCAGACGCAGAACTTCAGAAGCATCTCACTTCAGAAGCAACTTCAGAAGCACCCTTGTTTTCGCACCTTGGAGCTGTTTATTATCTCACCTGATCTTTTGAAGATTTGATTGAAGAATTCATTCATGTTACGTGTTCTCCAAGCTGCGTGTGTTTCCAGAAGAAAGATATTTTCGAGATATATTTCTTCAGATTGGATATTGTTTTATTTGTGTAAAGATATTTTCAAAGAGATCTTTGGAAAATATATTTCTGAAGAATATTTGTATCAATATATTTCTGAGAAGAATATTTGATTCAAATATATGTTGCTGCCAAAGGCTATAAATAGAAGACGTCACTATTGAAGAAATCAACTGAAACCAAAGCCATCATTGAAAGAGTATTCTTATGTTTCTAGTGTGTTAATTGTGAGCCTTTCTTGTGTCACCTTGATGCAAGCTTAGGACTGTGGGTATTGAGTTGTAATTGTAGATCTCTTGAAGCTTTTAAGCAAGAGTGACTTTTGTGTGTTTGGAGTGTGTCTCCGTCTTTGATTGTTATTTGAGTCTAAGATCACTGGGGTAGTGATTGTTTGAGGGGAATTGAGAGGGGTCTCATATCTAGGAGTTCCTAGGTAGAAATACCACGGGTAGTGATTAAGTGAGAAGGCGGTGAACCGGAGGTTGTTCACATAGGACTTTGAATTGATACTATTATAGTGGATTTCCTTCCTGGCTTAGTAGCCTTCAGACGTAGGTGTGTCTGTCACCGAACTGGGTTAACAAACATCTTGTGCCTTTTACTTTCTGTCTGTTATTTCTTTCCTTGTTATTTGTATTGATCAGTAGCTCAATGTTGAAACTGTGTACTTTGCATTACGTTCAGCATCAGGATTTTACTGTGCCAGAATTTCAAAATCAATGTGCAGGAAACTCCGAACCAATTGGGATGATCTTTACCGTTTGCAAGATTGTCTTCATGGCCCTTGGTTATTTGTTGGTGATTTCAATGCAATGTTGGGGGCGCATGAGAAACGTGGTAGACGTCATCCTCCTTCTATTTCTTGTACTGATTTTTTTATCTTAGACCAATGCCCATTTACTCAATCATATTTCGACTTCTGGTGTGTTTTATACTTGGTATAATGGTCGTCTTGGTTTGAATAATGTTGCGCAATGACTAGATCGTGCTATTTGTAATGATGATTGGGTGGATTTTTGGCATACTACTACTTGTTGTACCCTATCACACCATCAATATGATCATCACCCTTTATTATGCTTCGGTTCCTCAAGGGAGTTTTTTTTAATTCTACAAATCTCGGGTTGAACATGAAGATTGCCATCATTTGGTGGAAGAGGTTTCGTTGCAGCCTGTGGCAGAGAGTGGTTTGGCTAGGCTTCAAAAAAAGTTGAAAAATATGAAACATGCTTTTAAGGTTTGTAACAAGTCTATTTTTGCCAATATTGAGCGTCAAGTTAGGTTGGCTATTGATGAAATCAATTAGATTCATTCTCAAATTGATGTTGCTGGTGTTTCTGATGATTTATACGTGCAAGACCTTGAAGCTCAGCTAACTCTTACTAATGCATTGAATTATCCTGATCAAGTTTGGAGAGAAAAGTCAAGGTCTCAAAGCTTCATTCATGGTGATCAGAACACTTCTTATTTTCATAAAGTGGCTTCGATTAAATCTTCTTCTAAGCAACTGACTATGCTTCGTCATGGTAATGATATTTTAACCTCCCCTGATGCAATTGAATCTCATATTCTTGATTATTTTCAACAAATTTTTGGTGGGGTGAATCAATATGTGCCGAATGATATGGTTGAGAGATGTATTCCTCACTTAGTCACATAGGAGGATAATCTTTTTTTTTTTTTTTTTGCAGTTTACCTTTAGCTGACGAGATTAAAGGGGATGTTTTTTATCTCAATGGGGATGGTGCTCCGGGTCCAGATGGATTTGGTGGTTATTTTTACCAGCATTTTTGGAATATTGTGGGCTCCGATGCGGTTCTTTCCGTGCAGGATTTTTTCCGTTCTAGTGTCTTATTGCCAAACCTTAATTCAAATATTATTATTCTTATTCCTAAGGTTCCAGGAGCTGATACTTTTGGAGACTTTAGGCCAATTTCTTTGACAAACTTTCAATTTAAAATTGTCACTAAAATTTTGCTAAAATACTGGCTCATATTACCATGAGGATTGTTTCTGTCAATCAACGAGGCTTTATTCGGGATCATAATATTTTAGACTCTGTGATTATTGCTTCGGAGGCTATAAACCTTTTAGACAAAAAGTATTATGGGGGTAATTTGGGTCTGAAGGTTGATATAAAAAAGGCATTTGATACCCTAGATTGGAATTTTATGTGTCTTGTGCTGCAACATTTTGGTTTTTTGATGGGTTTAATTAATTGGATTATGGAAATTCTTCATTTAGCCTGGTTATCTATCTTGGTGAATGGTAAAGTTGTTGGTATTTTTCCTTGTACCTGTGGGGTGCGTCAGGGTGATCCTCTGCCTCTGTTGCTATTCTGTCTCACCGAAGAGGTTCTTAGCCGTGCCATCTCTTTTATTCATGCGAGTGGTCACTTGGTTCACATGCCTTATTGTAGGGGTATGACCATTCCTACTCATGTTCTATACGCGAATGATATTTTCATTTTTTGCTAGGGACTGAAGCATAATGTTAGGTGTTTAATTGCTTTGCATTTTCCAATATTATTCATAGGCTTCAGGGCAATTGATTAATAGCGCAAAAAGTAAGTTTTATACAGGCTTCATGTCTCTTGCCTGTTTGAATTCCGTTTCTAACTTGTTGGGGTTTAGTGCTGGTACAATTCCCTTTCAATACCTTGGTTGTTCCATCTTCAAAGGTAAACCGAGAAGTATTTATTTTCAAGCTATTGCTGATCGTATTAAAGTGAAACTAGCTACGTGCAAAGGTTCACTTTTTTCTATCATGGACAAGGTGCAACTTGTTAAATCCATTGTTCATGGGCTGTTGGTGTATTCTTTTCATGTCTGTCAATGGCCGATTAGTTTGATTAAATCTCTGGATCGTTGTATTAAGAATTTCATTTGGAGCGGTGATGTTAATTATCAGAAAGTTTGTACGATTGCTTGGCGTACAGTTTGTATTCCTTGGGATGCGGGTGGGTTTTATTTGAAATCGACCCCTTCTATTAATGATTCTCTCATTGGAAGCTCCTGGCTGAGAAGTCTCAATGGTCGGATATGTTTTTGCATCTTTACTTTTCTAACGGTCAACCTATCCAACATCATTTTCAATCCTCTGTTTGGTATGATATAAAAACAAAGGTTAAATATGTTATGGAAAATTCAAGTTGGATGATTGGCTCCGGAACTTGTATTAATTGTTGGCATGATAATTGGCTTGGGACTCCGTTGGTTGATTTGCTAGAAATTCCGCTCAATATCTGTAAGCATATTTTCGTTACTCTTGATTATTTGATAAAGGATGGTTGTTGGTTTTATCCTCCTGAGTTTGCTTGTCAGCCGAGGATTTTGTCTAGAATTCATGATATTACTTTGCCTGCTACTACCCTCGAAGATAAGTTGGTGTGGAAGCATACTCCTAATAGCTTGTTGTCAGCTAAGAATTCCTTTAGTTTTTTTAATCCTTCCTATGTGGTGGTTCCTTGGGCTAGTGTTATTTGGCGGAATCGCATCCCTCCTTCCTCCTCTTTAACTTTTTGGCGCGCCATGCACCATAAATTACCTACGGAGGACAACCTTCGCACTTGCGGGTGTGTAGTGGTTTCCGTTTGTGTTTTTTGCTATTCCATTGACGAATCGACCTCTCATCTCTTCCTCTAGTGCCCATTTACAGTTTCTCTTTGGTCTTGGTTGGAGAGTCAGATGCGGTGCACTTTGACAAAACTTCTCTGAGCTCTCTGCTATTGGTGGTGCCTCAGGTGTGCAGCTCTCAAATTTGAGACATTTTTGTTTCAGTTGTTGTTCATACTGTGCATACTATTTGGTTGGTTCGGAATATTATTCGCTTCAGCAATGACAGGTTCTCTCTTCAAGTGGCCAAGGCCAAAATTATTTCTTCCGTTGCTATGTCAGGTAATTTGTCCACAGGAAAAGGTATTCCTTCTCTCTATGATTCTCAGCTGCTGGACACTTTTTTTGTTTCTCCTCACCATCAAAATGTTGCTGCTATTATTTCTGTCATTTGGAAGGCGCTCACTTTTCCTTTTGTTAAAGTGAACACAGATGGGTCTGTTATTGATGGCTTGGTTGCATATGGCGAAATTTTTCGTGATTATAGAGGTTCTTTCTTGGGTTGTTTTGCTTGCAACTTGGGACCAAAATCGGTTTTTGAAGCAGAACTTTATGGTTTTGTGTTTGCTTTGCAATATGTAATTCAGCACCACTGGCACCATATTTGGGTGGAGAGAGACTCTCAAAGTGCTCTTCAGGTATTCAGGGACCCGTCGTCAGTTCCTTGTGCTCTTCGCAACAGGTGGCATAATTGTATGCATGGTGGTCCTTCGATTCTTTCTTCGCATATTTTTCATGAGGGTAACTGCTGTGCGGATAAGCTTCCAAATCATGGACACAGAATTGCAAATGTCCGTTGGTGGAACTTTTTACCCTCTTTTATAAGGGAAGACTTTTTTAGAGACAGATTTGGGCTTCCAAATTACTGTTTTCTCTAGGTCTCTTTCTATGTATTTTTGTTTTTTTTTTTGTTTTCTTTTGAGGGTTTTGGTTTGGTCCCCCTCTTTTACAATTTTCTCTTTTTTAATCAAACTTTCTGAGCGAGGTGGTAAAGGATGGGGTGCTCTTAGGGTGCCAACCTAGTTAGGATGTCAAGTTCCCTCCTGATGCCTTCCTTTGCTTTTGATTCAGAAAAAAAAAATAAAGAAAATATCTTTCACACTATGGGAAAATAAGGCTATCATTCTATTCATAAACAAATTGTTCCTTCCAAAAAAAAAATTCCAACTAAGATGTTTGGTTTATTTTAAAATAAAAAATAACATTCATAAACAAAATTTATTAAATATATACAACCGATAGATTAATATATTAAATGAAATTCCAAAATGTACAATTTTTGTGGAATTTAAAATTAAAAACACTAATAGCCATTTCTACATAAAACTAATAAAACTAAAATTGAAAAGATAAACTTTTCGTGGAATTTAAAAGAAACATAGACAGTATATTATTTGTTCCGAACCGAACTACCACCTATACAACAGCCCATTAACAAAGGCCCAACCCAGATAAACTGCCTCAAGGACGCCTAGGAAAGGTCACATATGCGCCTAACCGCACAGAAGCACCTCCCTAAGACGATCCCACAGTTCAACCGATCTTTAGCTGTCTTCCGCAATCTATGTCGGGTTTCACGAAAACACGAGCTCGTCTATATAAGTATGGCATCACTGCTACGCCTATGTACGATTTCATTTTGCACACGTTCTCCTCCTTGATCAATATTGACTTGATTGTTGGAGTGAATGTTTGTTTTGCAGGTCCCACCATCCTTTTTAGAAGGACACGGTTATGGACTGTCCAAAAACCTATGCTCGCAGTCCAAGGCCCAATTTAGCATTAAACCAAACTACTCTTCTCACACACACCCTCTCTGCGAGGAGGTGCTCGTAGAAATATGGAGCAACAGTTCGAACCCTCAAACAGTAATTCTCTCCTATCATTGCAATCTGTAACGCTCGAAGGTTATGAATCCCACACCCATAACCGTCGAGCAACGACAACAATGCGCCGTATCCACCGACAAAGGTACGATTTAATCTATCCCTTAACTCCCATTCTTTGCTCAAAATGTTGACTTGAGCATTAGAGCACCTGCAACACCCCCCCCCCCCCCCCCCCCCCCCCCCCCCCTCCCCCCCCCCAAGCGCTTACACATGAAAATTTTACTGCACTGAACGTCGTTCTGCACAAAATTATATAATTTTTTAATAAATATAAAGAATTAATTTCTCAATAAAATATCTTAATTATAAAAAAATAAAAATGCTCATACACAATTGATAATTTTATTAGTGATTTCTAATATGTGCTTGGCACATGTGTTTACACTAGTACTAACAATATAAAGAATACTCCTTCATATTTTACTTATATATTCATTAGTTTAGTAAACAAAATTATTTGGCTGGTAGATCACAACCAAGGAACATAGTTACTTCCTTGGTCTAACTTTCTTAACTACGTATATTTTTATTCTTCAAAACTATGGTGAAGTTCCGATTTGTATTACAGATTTGAGTTAACAATCAACTTGAGATTTTACCAATTTGTCGGTGTATTTATTATTTGAATTATAGTTTGTCCAAGTCATTTTGAATAAGGTTAAATCCCAATGACTAATTATATGAGATTTCATATTTTTTTAAGGGATTTTTCGTATTTACTTATTAGTCATTTAGAGGTCTTGCTTATTTGATCTCCAATTCAATTTTAATGCAAATATATTTTTCATTTTCTATAGAGAGAGAAGAAAGCAAGAAAATGTATGACCCAAATTATTGTTTTATTATTATAAGTATCTTGCTAAATCATCAACCATGCATATAGAATCTTAACATTTGGTATAGATGGCACATAAAAATAAATCCTTATATTTCTACCCACTTCCACCAAAATGAGCCTTTAACTTTTTCACTTGAGCAAGATCAAGCAAAGTAGTTTGTACGACTAAATTAGAAGGCAATTTATTGGCAAACAAAAGAAGATCAAGTGTATGAATACTAGGATTTTCACTACTAAAAGCAACAAAACCAGTAGATGTTCCTTTACCAGAATTAACTACAAAATGCAGCATTCCTTGTGGAACAACAAAAACATCACCTGGTTTCAACACCTTGGAATAAAACGAAGTAGGTGTCAAAAATCCAGCAGTAATTTCACCCTGAACTACTACCAATAATTCGGTAGCGTCGGGATGAGTATGCAATGGAGCTGATCCACCTTCCTCTATGTCTACCCGCATCGCAGAGATTCCAAGTCCGTTAAGGGCTGGAAAATTTGTGACACTTGCGGATGTGACTCCAATTTTGAAAGAGTTGTTGGTTTTTCCGGCTACAAGACCATGAAAGACAAAATCATCTGATGTGATGCTTGCAAGGGGTTTGCAGGGGTACCCTGAGTTAGTGTTTGGGGCCTTTAAATCTGCAACACAGAAATCATTAAGAGAAGCACGAGAAATAGCAAATGAAAAAAAATTTAAAATGAAAAGTATGTAAATAATCTTCATCTTATTATTGGATGACGATTACAAATTATAAGCATTTGGCATGAGGTAATGTTTGAATTGGCTAAACTATTTATAAAGAGGTAACATACTTCAGTCAATGGTATCATTCAGTCATAATTCACATGTATTCTAATTTTCCTTATTTCCTTATATTGTTCTCCTTATATTGACTAACCTTTTTTTTTGGTTACATATTGACTAACCTTTTTCCTCAAATCAATTTTTTCCTCACATGTATTCTTAATCATCAAGTATGTATTCTTAATCATTAGCAACAATTAAAAACTTAGTTCAATAACACATTCATAATGTCTTACAACTCAACAATAATTTATTCATCTCAATATTTTAAATCAAGATTCACTAAGCAACGTCGCATATAAATCATCAACACATCATCATTCATTTATAAATTAACAACAAAATATTTATCAACGCAATTACCACATCTCGTCATCAATAATCAACAACACAACTATCATATCTCATCATCAATAATCATCATCACAACTACAGGTCATCCATAATAGATTCATCAACTCAACTATCACACCACATCAATAATAATCAAGTATACATTTACCACATAACCTACCACTAACTAACTCATCATCATCTCATATTTAATCATAATTCATCATCACTCATGTCTCAATAGTCAATTAACAAGTTTATATTCAACTCACGGTTCAATTAATTAACTTCAAATATTACTCATCACATTCTCATCATTAATTACTCAAAGAACATCATTAAAGATCACAACTTCATAAATACATACTCATTTATTATCTCTAAAGGCTTCCTTAGACTCATGTCACGGTGATTTTTGGAGATCAAACTATTGATTAGCATTGACTCACGAAATTTAGGATTCACCACCGATCTTTAATTTTTCCAAGGGAAGGGGAAAAGTTCGAACAAAACCCGCAATTAAAATAAGAGATTTAAGGTTCGGGGGTTGGTTACGTGAAGAGAATGTATTAGCATCCTAAACGTCTATAGTACTCTATAGGAACCTCTTGCGTTTATTTTTTTTTGGCTAAAGTTAATTATCATTTGCTTGCAAAAAGAAAAGATTGGTGTGATGAGAAGAAAACATATTTTTTTATCATTTTTGATTTGGAAAGACAGAGTCTTTTGCCTACGTACCCGTGAGGGATCAAAACCACATAGTTCGGGGTAAAAAGCCGAGTGATTTGTTTGATGTTTTTTAATTATTTTTCGAAGAGGGTTTTTAAAATAAAAGCCAAATAGTAAAGAGAAACTTTGTTTTGGTGTTTTTTTTAATCTTAAGAGAAAAGTCTAAATATGCTTAAATGGATTAAAGTTTTTTCTTTTAAAAAAATAAAAGGGAAATCTCTTGTTAAGAATCAAGTTTTTTTTTTGGAAAAAGGTTCTTTTTTTTTAATTTGTTTTTTTAATATTTGAATGTTTTTTGATTTTTTGTTCAAAAGATTAAAAGAACGACGATTAAACGCGCGAGAGTTCCGTAGTGACACTAGATTAAAACGAATCCCTTTCCCTTGGATAATAAAATAAACTAAACATAATATTTTTGGTATTTTTAATATATGAGGATTAAACAAATAATGACAAAAAAAAAGACATTGCATATTTTTGTGATTTTTTATATTATGAAATTCCAAAAATATAATATAAATGCACATGAGCAAAGTTAAAATTCTAAATAACAATAGACGAAAATAAAATAAAAGATAAATTATTAAAGTAAAAAAAAAGTAGAAAAATAAAAAAAATAAAAGGGTAGGGGTGCAATAGTAAAGTTTGGGGTGCAAATAGCAAAAAGGATATACTTGGGTTAAATGGGCTCAAAAATGGTTGGGCCAGTGGGGTTAAACCTGGGCCGTCTGATTTAATCAGAGGGCCCTGAACTGATCACAGGGAGATGAATTAACGGCCGTGTGATCTTGATCAGAGGATCTAAGAGGTGAGGGTGCACGCTAAGGCGTGCACCAACAACCACAAAATTAGGGAGGGGTATAAATACCCCATCCCTTCACAAAATCTTCATTTTTCTCCTTCACTTCTCTATATAAACCCTTCTCTCTCCTCACTCTAAACCTCCGGCTGGAGGGACGTCCGGCGACGGCCGCTGTAACACCCATATAATGATTGGCTAGGATCTTATACGAGCATTAAAATTTCGTACTAGATACATTAATTTACAATACTGAAAGTTAGTTCAGAATATTACATCACATAGTAATATTACATCCAAAGCTTATACAACATCTCTCTGATACATGTACATCATAAGTACAACAACGGAATACAGTTAAACTGTAAAACATATAAAATCAGCACGATCAGTCCGTAGCCTTCTCCTTACCTTTGCGTCGTGCTTCCTGCGAACCTGCACCAGAAGGAAAGGGATGAGACATAATGTCTTAGTGAGCTCTACCCAACCTACTGTTGGCAACCGCAGGGAACCTAGGGTCGCCATGCCTACCTTGGCAATCTTGGGAATACTATGATCGCTAAGTCTTATCTTTATCCACAAAGGATATAAATCTGTCTATAACTATAACTGTAATCTACCTGTAACTATAAAACATAATACACATAAACAGATATTATGTTAGATGTTAGCGTGTAACAAACATTATTATCTGAGTTCATTTTACGGAGTGCATCCGGGTGGAGTAACCCCGAAGTACATCTCCCTATAACCCGGTGAAAATTCCTATCTGAGGCTAATCACCGGACTCCTCTTTAATTTTGCATGTGGACAACCCTCTCGGAGAAGTCCCATCCGGCGTATCCCGGAGTCTGCTGAACACGCCTATAACTTTAACATATAATTCTTTAACTTTACATATGCATATCTGATGCATTAATCATACAATAACAATCATATAACACTTAACCTATAACTTAAGATTCTTGGCTTATCGTTCTCATAAGCCACTTAAATCATGTTGGGTATCTGAACCCCTTATGCCTATCTGAGGCCTTGAACATGAAATGTTCCTTATAAATTGTACAATAAAAGAGTACATCATCTTGCTATCCTATCAAAGGATCTAAACATATCGTTATCATATGTCTTACTTAGGGATTTACTATCCCACTTACTTAATGATTTCCTGCTCATCTAACCGTTACCCTTATACTCTTAATGCATCGCTGAACCCTTGTTCATCTATTCCTTATGTGTTATATGCCCCTCGGATATGTCTATAATGGTGTTTTCCTTATAAAATAAGGTTTTCTTTGAAAATGGTTACCAAATGCCTCGCCTGACGCGTACACAGCTCACTGAACGAAGCAGAACAGCCCTGGAAGGTCTGTCTAAACTCGCTGGGCGAGCTCCATCTCGCCATGGCGAGTTGAGGCAGGGAAAAATGTTGAAAAGTCGCTGCAAGCTCGCCCCGAGCTCGCCGGGCGAGATTGATAGCACAGAAAAAGTTCAAAACGTGATTTTCCACCATTTTTGCATTATCTAAGCATACCCAGGCATCATAACAGTATAAGGAATGATTTACAACTATAAATTGACTGATTAAAACGTGATTGAACAAGGAATTGGCAAGCAAAAGGGATTAGGGCACTAATTTGTAAACTTTGCTCAATATACAAAAATACACATCAAATCTCTCAAAGTGGGTTCTAAAACCCCTAGGGAGCTCACCTTAATCCTTACTGATGTTTTGCTAAGCTCTCAACTTCAAAACTCTATCTTGTTCTTAATCTTTGCTTGATTCCCCTTGCTTAACTCCTTGCTCCAAGTTTTCTCCAAAAACTGTGCTTGCTTAAAATACAAGAGTTTAGGAAGAAGGTTGATGGATTAAGGGTTGATGATGATGAAGGTCGAAAATCTAGAGAGAGGGGAGAAGAAAATTCTGATTTTTAGAGAGAGAGTGGAATTGAAGAAAATGAATGAAAAGTCTTGGCCCAAACATAAATAGTCCTTATAACGCGAATTTACACTTACGCCCTTAATGCTCGAAACTTGTCTGATACTAATAAAAGTTACGTTTAAGCGGGATATTACAATCTACCCCCCTTAAAGAAATTTCGTCCTCGAAATTTAGAATTTACCTGAAAATAGATGCGGATAGTTCTCTTGCATCTCTGATTCTAGCTCCCACGTAGCTTCGCCGTCAGGAGAACCTTTCCAAACAACCTTAACAATCGGAATCTCTTTGTTCCTTAAGGACTTGACATCACGATCAACAATCTGATCTGGTTCTGCTTGAAAAGTTAAGTCTGATCTTAAATCAATAGTTTCCATTTCTACTGGTTGAAATGGATCTGGAATGAATGTCCTCAACTGAGAGACATGAAAAACATCATGCAATCCTGGCATAGCCGGTGGCAGAGCCAACTGATAAGCTGCTGGACCGACGCGTTTAAGTATCTGAAATGGCCCAATAAATCTTGGACACAACTTCTTCGTCCTAAAAACGCCATGTAACCCCAACTTGGGTGTAACCTTCATAAATACATGATCTCCCACTTCGAACACTAAAGGTCTTCGCCTCTTGTCCGCATAACTTTTCTGACGACTCTGAGCAGTTCTCATTTTATCCTGAATAGATTTGATCTTTAGAGTAGTCTCCTGAATGATTTCTGGTCCTAAAATACTCTTGTCTCCGACCTCTGCCCAACAAAGTGGTGTTCTACACTTTCTGCCATACAATGCCTCGTATGGTGCCATTCCTATGCTGGAATGATAACTGTTATTGTAAGAAAACTCAATCAAAGGCAGGTGATTATTCCAACTTCCTCCATCTTCTAAGATGCATGCACGTAGCATATCCTCCAATGTCTGAATAGTTCTCTCAAACTGACCATCTGTCTGAGGATGATGGGACGTACTCATCCTTAACCTCGTTCCCATAGCCCTTTGAAAAGCTTTCCAAAAATGAGAGGTAAAGATTGGATCTCTAACCGAAACAATACTAGTTGGGACACCATGCAATTTTACAATCTCTGCAATGAACAACTCTGCATACTGAGCAGCCTTGTATGTAGTCCTAACCGGTAAAAAGTGAGCAGACTTGGTTAACCAGTCGAAAACTACACAAATTGAATCATGTCCTCGTTGAGTTCGAGGTAACCCTGTTACAAAATCCATAGATATCTCTTCCCATTTCCACTGAGGGATTTCCAATGGTACTTGCATCCCTGCAGGCCTCTGGTGTTCAATCTTTACTTGTTGACACACAATACATCGCAATACAAATTCTACAATGTCTGTCTTCATTCTTGGCCACCAATAATCCCTTTTTAAATCTTGATACATTTTAGTGGTACCCGGATGGATACTGAAACTACTCTTGTGTGCCTCCTCCAAAATTAACCTTTTCAAATTAGCATCATTGGGAACACAGACCCTACCTTCAAACAGCAGAGTGCCATTCGATGCCCTTGAAAACTATGATTGTCCGATCCTTCTCAGAAGATCCATATCCGATTCTTGAGCCTGTGCGATTCTGGACCGCAATTCACAAGTGACCTCTAGTCTTCGCAACAAAATGCCATTGTCCAACTCCGTGACATTGAGATTAAGATCTCTAAATTTCTCATACAATCCACAAGTGTGCATTAACACTTCTGCTCTCATCAAGGACTTCCTGCTTAAGGCGTTAGCAACTACGTTCGCCTTTCCCGGGTGGTACTTTAAATCAAAATCAAAATCTTTTAAGTACTCCATCCATCTTCTCTGCCTCATGTTTAATTCTCGTTGATCGAACAAATACTTTAAGCTTTTATGGTCACTGAACAAGTCGAACTGCGCTCCATATAAATGGTGCCTCCATACTTTTAAAGCAAAAACTATAGCTGCCAATTCAAGGTCATGAGTGGGGTAATTCTCCTCGTGCGACTTAAGTTGCCGAGAAGCATAAGCTATTACATTCCCTTCCTGCATAAGCACACTACCCAGCCCTTTAGAGGACGCATCACAATATACAACATATCTTTCCTCGGGATCTGGTATCGCTAACACTGGGGCCTTGGATAATTTCTTCCTCAAAGTCTGAAAACTTTCCTCACAATCTTCGTCCCAGACAAAAGGCACATCTTTTCTCGTGAGGCGTGTCAAAGGCAAAGCAATATGTGAAAACCTCATAATAAATCTTCGGTAGTAACCTGCTAAACCCAGGAAACTCCGAACTTCAGTTACATTCACTGGTTTGGCCCAATTAAGGACAACTTCGACTTTAGATGAGTCTACTGACACTCCTCCTTTAGAGATAACATGACCCAAAAACTGGATTTCCGACAACCAAAATTCACATTTGCTGAATTTTGCATACAACTGATTTTCTCTGAGAATGTCCAAAACAATTCCCAGATGCTGGACATGTTCCTGTGGGTCCTTTTGTTGAGTCTTTTGGTGTTGGCTGCATATTTTGGCAAATCCAATGTGTTGAATAGTAGCATCTTAATGTGTAGAACAAATCTTCAGTTGCAAGTTTTTCATTTTGAAGTCCTTCAGAAGCTGAAAGTTACTTCAGAAGCTGAAATGTGCTTCTGAAGCATCAGACGCACTGTAGCAGAGTTGACTTTTGTTGACTTCTTCAGAAGCTGCATTTTTACAAGTTATTTTGGCGCAAATCTTGGCGAGATTTATCAAGGATTTATCCACGCATATTGCTTCTAGAATGCTGGTTGATTTGAAGAAGATTTATTGAAGATTTGGCTCGTTTTTATGCAAGCTCGTATTTTACTGATGTAATCTTTAAAAGATTCAATGCTGGTTTATTTGTTTCCTTATTGGATCACTCATAATTCAGAAACAGATCAAATTAGAAGATTTAGTGCATAATTAAGAGACTTGCTGAAGGTTATAAAAGGAGGAGTGTTGCTGCTATTCAAGAGATACGAATTAGAGAGAAAAATTCAGAGAATTTGGTCTTAGTGTTTGTAAGCTTTAAGCTTTGTTTGTGCACCACTCTATTGAGTTGGTTTAGTGTTTTTAATTGAGTTGTAATCACTCTAAGCCTGTAGGTACGAGTGCAGTCAGATGTATTGAAGTTGTTCTTCAAAATAGAGTAGTTTTTGTTAAGGGGTTCATTAACAGGTTTGTTACTTGAATAGGAAGTTAGTGGTCTCTAATACTCAACGTGTTGGATAGAATTCAAGACTAGGAGGAAGTTAATTGCTTAGGCTGGGAACTGGGAGTCAGTGTCTTGAGTCATAAGGATTAATTCCTATAGTGGAACTCCTTCCTGGATTGGTATCCCCCAGAGTAGGAGGTGTTTACTCCGAACTGGGTTAACAAACCTTGTGTTCTTTAGCTTTCCTGCACTTTTAATTTCTGCTACTTAACTGTTTTTAATTGTGCTAAGTTATTGTTCAGAACCTGTTAACTCTGTGTTATTGCCTGGCCAGAATTTCACCTTTGAATAAATCAAAATATCGTCAATGAAAATTACCACGAACTGATCCAGATAAGGTTGAAAAATTCTGTTCATGTAGTCCATAAACACCGCTGGAGCATTAGTCACTCCAAAAGGCATAACTAGAAATTCATAATGTCCATAACGTGTTCTGAACGCCGTCTTGGACACATCTGACGATTTGATGCGAATTTGGTGATATCCTAATCTAAGATCAATCTTTGAAAATACTGTTGCTCCCTTGAGCTGATCCAAAAGATCATCAATCCTTGGAAGTGGATACTTATTCTTAATTGTTACTTTATTCAGCCGGCGGTAGTCTATACACAATCTCATACTACCATCCTTCTTCTTAACCAACAACACTGGTGCACCCCAAGGTGACACATTGGGCCTGATAAAATGTTTCTGAATTAAGTCCTCTAACCGAGACTTCATTTCCTTAAGCTCTGACGGTGACATTCTATACGGCGCCACGGATACTGGCTCCGATCCTGGGATGAGATCAATAGAGAACTCAACTTCTCGTTCTGGGGGTAAACTGATTATCTCGGAAGGAAAGACATCTAGATAATCACTGACAACTGGAATGTCACTGAGACTCAGCTCTGATTCTGAAGTCACAGTAACCATTATATAAAAACCCCTATCCTGAGCACACATAAGCTGGATTAGCTGATGAGTACGATTAATTAATTCTGATAAAGCCACACCTTCAGTCGTATCATTTGTAGGCATAAAAAATACACTTTTCCGCACATCCAATGTACACATGATTAGCAGAAAGCCAATCCATTCCTAGGATCACATCAAGTTGTATCATGGGAAGACACACCAAATCTATGTAGTATGTCTTGCTAGATACAGTGATCGGACAATTCTCACATATAAATCTAGCTAGAACTCCACCTTCTGTAGCGGTAGATACCGTCATAGGAGGAATCAATGGTGACATAGGTAACTGTAGTGTTTCTACACACTTGTATGAAATAAAGGAACATGTTGCACCACAATCAAAAAGTACTTTAACTGGATTCTGGCCTAGATAACACATACCAGCAATTAGATCTTCATTGGCCAAAGCCTTCTGACCATCAAGGGAATACACCCTGCCTTTACTTGTAGTAGTACCCTCAGCTCCACTCCTACTCTTTCTTTCTGGACAATTTGCTAAAACGTGCCCCGGCTGCCTACACCCGAAACACACACCTGTACGCCTCATGCATTCACCGTAATGTAATTTCCCACAGTATTTACAAGTGGTACCCGCCTTCGGTGAAAACGACTGTTTTCCCCCTCTTAGGAGAGCCCTTAGGCTTATTTTCATGGTACCTATCTTGAAACTTGCCCTTTCTCTTTTCAAATACTGCAGCTTTCTCTTTAGCGGTCTTGGCAAAACCCGCTTCAGCAACTAAACTGTCGTGAACCATTTCATCATAGCTGGTATTTCTTTGAAGGCTCACTGCTGTATCAATTTCACCTCTCAACCCACGCCTATACTGGTTCATCTTCCAGTTCTCATTACCGGCATACTCGTTGTGGGTGGAGTAATATGACAACTCTTCAAACTTTTTAGTAAACTCAGTGACTGACATGCCACCTTGTTTCAATTCAAGGAACTCTTGTTCTTTCTTTACTTTGTATGACATCGGTATATATTTCTCTAGCATTGCTTCCTTGAAGTTAGCCCAATTTACCTCAATGTCATTTGCTATCATTCTGCGCTGAGCAGATTCCCACCAATCTTCTGCTGCGCCTCTGAACTGATTGGTAGCTAACAATACCTTATTATCTTCTGAGCACTCCGCCATCCGGAACACTTTCTCAATCTGTTTCAGCCATCTCTTGGCTTCCTGAGGATCACCTTCCCAATTAAACTCAGGAGGGTGATTCCTATTAAATTCCTGGAAAGACGGATTTGCTACAACTGGTGGTGGTGGAGGCTGTTGTTGAGCACCTTGCCCTTAGTGCATCATCTCCATCCACTGATGCTGAGATTGGGCCTGTTGTTGGGCTTGCTGCTGCATCATAAGCATCATCTGTTGATGTTGTAATGCAGCCTGAGCTTGCTGCTCTTGATATTATTGTTGCATCACCTGTTGCTGTTGCATCATTTGAGCCCAAAAATTCATATTAGGATCTCCTCCGGCTTCCTCAGCATTGGCCTGATTTACTCTAGGCCTTCCAGGACCTCTTCTCCTCCCGGACATCTTATCCTAACTGTCATACACAAGTCAAAATGATCAGTTTCAACCAGATATAACATTTAGAATAATGTCCTGGATCCAAGAGATCCACAAACTTAGATTGTATTTTTAATGACCCAAGGCACGATCTGAATCGATCAGCTCTGATACCAAATTGTAACACCCATATAAAGATTGCCTAGGATCTTATACGAGCATTAAAATTTCGTACTGGATACATTAATTTACAATACTGAAAGTTAGTTCAGAATATTACATCACATAGTAATATTACATCCAAAGCTTATACAACATCTCTCTGATACATGTACATCATAAGTACAACAACGGAATACAGTTAAACTGTAAAACATATAAAATCAGCACGATCAGTCCGTAGCCTTCTCCTTACCTTTGCGTCGTGCTTCCTGCGAACCTGCACCAGAAGGAAAGGGATGAGACATAATGTCTCAGTGAGCTCTACCCAACCTACTGTTGGCAACCGCAGGGAACCTAGGGTCGCCATGCCTACCTTGGCAATCTTGGGAATACTATGATCGCCAAGTCTTATCTTTATCCACAAAGGATATAAATCTGCCTATAACTATAACTGTAATCTACCTATAACTATAAATCTGCCTGTAACTATAAAACATAATACACATAAACAGATATTATGTTAGATGTTAGCGTGTAACAAACATTATTATCTGAGTTCATTTTACGGAGTGCATCCGGGTGGAGTAACCCCGAAGTACATCTCCCTATAACCCGGTGAAAATTCCTATCTGAGGCTAATCACCGGACTCCTCTTTAATTTTGCATGTGGACAACCCTCTCGGAGAAGTCCCATCCGGCGTATCCCGGAGTCTGCTGAACACGCCTATAACTTTAACATATAATTCTTTAACTTTACATATGCATATCTGATGCATTAATCATACAATGACAATCATATAACACTTAACATATACCTTAAGATTCTTGGCTTATCGTTCTCATAAGCCACTTAAATCATGTTGGGTATCTGAACCCCTTATGCCTATCTGAGGCCTTGAACATGAAATGTTCCTTATAAATTGTACACTAAAAGAGTACATCATCTTGATATCCTATCAAAGGATCTAAACATATCGTTATCATATGTCTTACTTAGGGATTTACTATCCCACTTACTTAATGATTTCCTGCTCATCTAACCCTTACCCTTATACTCTTAATGCATCGCTGAACCCTTGTGTTGTACCCTAACTTTGTCCAAGCTTTTTCAAAAAAAAGAGTCAACAAAAAAGAGAGAAAGTCAAAGTCAACACAAGAAAGTCAACTTTTATTTTTTCTTCTTTTAAAAAAAAGAAAAAAAGGATTTCGCAGAGCGATGTTATAATCGCTCTGTGAACTTTGCGATGGATTTCGCAGAGCGATGTTATAATCGCTCTGCGAACTTTGCAGTTTTTTATTTTCTTATTTATCTTTCTTTTATTTTGATTATTATTATTATTATTATTACAGTTATTATGTTTTACTGTCTGATTCAACAAAGAAAGAAAGAAAACATGTGTCAAATGCCAAGCAAGAAAAGAAAGGAAGAAGAAGCAAAACCAAGCAAGGAACCCAGCAAGTTGCTGCCCTTGGGCAGCACCTCTTCCCTACCATTTTGCCTGCTACTTTCCAGCATCCACCTTGCCATTTACTTTATCAAAACCATTCAAGGATTGCAGCAAAACTGCTGCCCCTGTTTGCAAACAGCCCTGTTTTCATGTTTTCCAGCAATTTTCTGTCAGAAATCAGCTTCATTGGGTTCTGAATTTGGCCAAAGTCTTGACCATGATCACAAGGCAAGGTAACCTCTTACCTTTTTCATTAAATGCATAGCCAAAAGTCATGATCATAGCCCACAAAGCAGCCTGGTTTTAGGAGATTTTCATCATGACAATTGATCCTAATTTGCCTATTTAAGCAATGCAATGCATAAGGATTATGGGCAGAAAATTTTTACACAATTCAGACCTTCTTTGACATACATTTTAGACAGTTTCTTTTGATATTCAGAACTGAATCTTTTTGAGCAAGTTTAGAGAGAATTTTAAGAGGAAATTTTAGAGCAAATTCTATTGATTTCTTTACAAACAATCATAAACAAGCCAAGCAACCAAAACAGCCACTAAACCTCATACAAAGAGGGAAGAACAATAGCACAATATCATCGTTCTTGCTGTTTGTATTCATCAACACTTCCAGCTTTGCAAAACCATCATCATCCAAGCCTCTTCCATTTTCTTGCAACAAAAGCTTTGGGCTAGGAGTTGGTAAGCATTCTAAACACTTTTACCTTTCATTTGCATTTGCATTTGTTCTGCTATTCCTGTTGATTCAGCAGCATTTTTCTGTTTTATTAGTGTTTGTTTAAAATCATTTTGCACTAAAAACATCTTTTGAAATTTCAAAGAAATCTCAAAGTTTGCCAAACATCAAAACTGAAGTGTTTTACTCCTTTTCTTGCTAATTTCAAAAGTTTTTCACTCCTCTTAAGGTTCTGAAGTTTGTTCAGAAGCAGCTTCTGAACAGTAGTTCAGAAGCAGCTTCTGAGTTCAAGTTTCTGAAGGGTTCGCAGAGCCAAGTTCTGGTCGCTCTGCGACCATGACAGAACTCAAGGGTTCGCAGAGCCAAATTCAGGTCGCTCTGCGACCATGACAGAACTCAGTTTCTGAGTTCAAGCTTCTGAAAGCTAACTTTTGTGTTTCTGACTTGAAGATTCAGAATCTAAGAGGATTAAAACTCATTTTGGTTCAAAACATAACAAGGGTTTTTGCATACATTTGGAAATTCACAAGTTTAAATAGTTAACTTGAGTAACAAGAAACTTGTTCACTTTTTCAAACTTGAACTTGAACCAAACTTGTTCACTTTTTCAAACTTGAACTTGAACCAAACTTGTTCATTTTACAAACTTGAACTTTGTACTGGCTGTGAGTACAATGTATGGAAACTAGGGTTTCTGAGTTCTGTTTAGGTCATGCCTTGGGAATGATCCCAAGGTTACTATTTGTAGCCTCTCTTGGGCCTATCAGGTTATAGTTTTGGCCCTTTATGATTTGGGCCCAAAACTATGATTAGGGCTACCTCGTAAGTTGTTGAGGGCGCCCCCAAAGAGTGTCCTTCAAGGAGGTCACCTAGGGTTATTTATGACTGTAAGTGGGCCCTGCACCCTCCTGGAGGGCGCCCAGCCTTATTCCAAGGGTTCACACCCTTGTCTTCAGGATCTCAAGTCCTAAATGGTGAGATCTACGGTCCACAGCCCAACAAGCACGAGTCTTGGTACAAGGCGAAGTGATTAAACTGTTTACGGGGGGATTTGCCTATGACCTTTTTCCCAGCAAGTGGGGCTTACTAGTCACGAAGCTATATGAAATTTTTTTACGAATACTAGCCCAACATGGATGCTTTCCCAATCATGGGTGCTCGCCCACGATGAGTGCTAGCCCAACATGGGTGTTTAACCCTGCGTGGGTACTAGCCCAACACGGATACTAACCCAATGTGGGTACTAGCCCAACACGGGGGCTAGCCCAACGTGGGTACTAGCTCCATGTTTCTGTTTTGAGTGCCTTAATGGGCGCTAGCCCAACGAGAGTATTCATATTAGCCCAACAAGCACGAGTCTTGGTACAAGGCGAAGTGATTAAACTGTGTGTAGAAACGGCTCCTTTGAGTAGATTAGATCGTCGCGCCGGGACAGGCCCATTGTGGGCATCATCCCTTTGAATCTTCAGGTTGAGGGCGCGCCTTAGTGGGATCTGACGGCTGACGTGAGGCGACCATTCGCTCTCGCTGACGTGTTCGAATCGCAACGGTTCTTGGAAATCGTGCCAACTTAAGTGACGTCATCTGCGCGTTTTCCCAGGCTTTGTACTTTGAACTGCTTCTCGGATCTACTTTCCCTGTCTCCTGTTCAGTCTTTGCCTTTTCACTTTCTCCTCTTTCCTTACTCGAAAGCGTATACCCTTCACAAACCGTAAATAGTTTCGAGAATCATCGCGCTCTCCAAAACCAGATTATTCCTTTTCTCCTTGCCGCTTTCTTTCATACAAAACAGGTAATCCTTTTTTTCGAATTCGTCCTCTGTACGTTAGATTTTCGTTTTTGTATTTCGGGTTAGGACATGGTAGTTATCAAAGAGTATGACAGGGAGGGCAACGTAATATCTCCGACCAATTCGGAGGAGAGGGATATGTTGTTGAGAGAGGCAGTTAGACTTGCGAAACGATCGGATGGAACCACCGATTGGGTTGCTTTTGAAAATGCCTATTATGGCCACTCTGTTTTAGGAGAATTTTCAAGCGATTCGAGCGATAGTGAGGGGAAAGATGATAGTGGGAATTCATCTGATTGCATTATTCTTTCTGTTCGTCCAGGTCCCTCCCACATGAGAGAAACTCGCTGTATGGCCTCTGCTAGTAGTTCGGGACAAGGGGATTTTGCTAGCGAAGTGATGCGCTCGAAGTCCATGTATATGGATCCTCAGCGAGTGGCGCTGTTCCGAAGCAAACTTAGTGTTTCCTCTACAGGATTCAAAAAAGACGTGATTCTTGAGCCCTGCCGCCCTGGTGAGAAAGTTTATTTACGGATGCCAAGGGGTATAGCTCATGAGTTCTTCTATATGTACACGGCTGTCTTCGAAGATTTGGGTGTGAAGTATCCCTTCACGCCCTTCGAAGTAAGTGTTATGAAGTGGTTAAACGTGGTGCCCTCGCAGCTTCAGCCCAACAGTTGGGCGTTCATCCGGGCCTTTGAGATCGCGTGCGAGGGTTTAGGCTTTGAACCCTCTGCTAGTTGCTTCTTTAGTTTCTACGGTACTAAGGGGGTAGACAAGTTGTCCTGGGTGTCTGTTGGCGCCCATCCTGGAAAACGGTTGTTTCTACCTTACGCTTCCCATTACAAGAATTGGAGACGAACCTTCCTTAGGGTGAAGGGAGGAGAGGATTGCGAGGACGTCGCAGTGCGCGTACAGGGCGAATTAAAGTTTCCAATCTGCTGGATGAGTTCTCCTGGATCTGTTACTGGGTTTGCCTACGAGCAGTTGAGTGAGTATGAAAAAGATGTCGTTTGTTTCTTGGACAAGATGCTGCCCATGGATATCCGGGAGTTGCTGAATAGGGAGGGGAATGTCGATATCTTAGACTTATTTGCGTGAGTTGATTTCGTAACCTTACCTGTTTGGCTTTTTCGCCTTTTCTATTATTAACTTGTGTATTGGCTTTGGTCTTTGACTTGTAGAATCAATGACGCCTTTGACTGCTGCGGAGAGGAAGAAATACTTGGTCGAGATGAAGGCCAAGAAATCGGGCGGGGTGTCGGTCGCCAGCGATCCTTCTGGGCTTATCCTTTGCAAGTCTAAAAGGAAAGCTGAGGTTGTTCTTAATGCTCAACCTGAGTGCGATGTTGACGTTGAAGTGGCGCAAGAGAAAGGTCGAGAGGAGAAGAGGAAGAAAGCGCTCGATGGGGAGGAGAGGATGATGAAAGAGAGGAGGTCCAAGAAGGCGCATTCTCGTCCTGCCGCTGAGTTTGCTGGTTCCAGCCGGGAGGTCCAATCTTTTTGGGACAAAGACTTCGATTATGGAGCTTATGTGAGAGAAAAAATGGTTTGTAATCCTGATGATGTGGAAGTTGGGACGCAGAACTCCGTTCCCTTTATGACGAGGGATGTTGGTGTGAACTGTTTGCGATCTATTATGCTCTTGATGGCCGTGGATTGCAAATATGAAGAGTCGGTGCGTAATGGAGAAGCGCTATTGGGTAAGGTGAGGTCGCTGGAGAAGGAATTGCAAGAAATCCAAGAGAGCAAGGAGAGGGAGGTCAGGGAGGCTAAGGAGGCGATGAGGTCCGAGTGTGATGAACGTATTAGTGATCTGAAGATTGGCCATGACGTCGACTTAGCTGGGAAGGATGCGGTGATTATTCGATTAAGGGATGAGGTTGCCTCAGGAGGTGAGAGAGAAATGGCGTTGAAGGCTGAGGTCTCGGAAGCCAAAGGAGAGTTGGCCCTGTCCTTTGAGAGTGGCTTTGATCGTGCGAAGGAACAGGTCGCCTTTCTTCATCCGGGCGTCGACCTCTCGTCTCTTGATTCTTTCAAGATTGTTGTAGACGGCGCTCTGGTGGACGAACCATAGTTTTTTTGTTATAATTTTTTAATTTTGCTTTGATCTTGGTGAACTCTTTGAATTCGTAGTGATGCATTATTTGTACTAAGTTGTTTCGAATTTCTTCTTTTTAATGGCGATGCTAACGATGTTTCCTGGTCGGTAACTATTACTTGTCTATTTCGCGACTTGCTAAAAATTGTCAAACCGTTTTATTCTCAGCGTTATTGTTTTGTTGGGGCATCTTTTTACATGAACCCTTCTATTTTCGCAACGTCTTAGAGTTCCCTTTTGGGGGTAAGGAGTTAGGTGGCGATCTCATTTTCGGCTTACGATGTCTTAGAGCCCTCATTGGGGTTAAGGAATTAGGTGGCGATCTCATTTTCGGCTCACGACATCTTAGAGCCCTTTTTTAGGGTTAAGGAATTAGGTGGCGATCTCATTTTCGGCTCACGACGTCTTAGAGCCCTTTTTTAGGGTTAAGGAATTAGGTGGCGATCTCATTTTCGGCTCACCACGTCTTAGAGCCCTTTTTAGGGTTAAGGAATTAGGTGGCGATCTCATTTTCGGCTCACGACGTCTTAGAGCCCTTTTTTAGGGTTAAGGAATTAGGTGGCGATATCATTTTTGGCTCACGACGTCTTAGAGCCCTTTTTTAGGGTTAAGGAATTAGGTGGCGATCTCATTTTCGGCTCACGACGTCTTAGAGCCCTTTTTTAGGGTTAAGGAATTAGGTGGCGATCTCATTTTTGGCTCACGACGTCTTAGAGCCCTTTTTTAGGGTTAAGGAATTAGGTGGCGATCTCTTTTTAAGCTCACGACGTCTTAGAGCCCTTTCTTAGGGTTAAGGAATTAGGTGGCAACCCCATTGGGGTTAACGAATCATATGGCGAGCCTTTTGCAAGTTGACGCTGTCTGTTTTGTTCCGGTGATGTCTGTGATATTGGAGCAAGGCAGAGATAAAAGTAAACGGAAATTGGTGCCTCATTAAAAACCCCAGCTTTCGCGGGGAAAAGAGTGCTCCCTTATTCCTCTTTATTAGTCGAAAATCAAAATACAAAGACTTCTAAAAAAGAAAATACAAACTTTACAGCAATTTAATCCTGTGTGGTTTGTTTGTAAAAATGATGAAATATGCAGCTGTAGTAATGGCGCAGGTTGACTGCATTCCAGGATCGTGGTATCGTGTCTCCATTCAGCTCTTCTAGTTTGTACGCACCGTGTGCAAGCTTTTCCCTGATTCAATATGGTCCTTCCCAGTTGGGTAGTAGCTTGCCAATTCGAGTGGGCGCGACAACCTGCCTTAGGACCAAATCTCCTTCCTTCATGTCCCTCGGGATTACTTTTGAATTGTACCGGCGGGCTGCTCTTTGTTTTGTGGCGAATTCACGGATGTGGGCGGCCTCCCGTATCTCATCGATCATATCTATTCCGCATAGCAAGCTTGTCTCATTAGCTTCTTCCGAGAAGTTTTCCCAACGCCATGTTGGCGTGTCAATTTCTACGGGCAGCATAGCGTCGGCGCCGTATACCATAGTGAACGGGTTTCCTTGGTTGTCGAGTGAGGCGTCGTGTGATATGACCAGAGCACCTCATGTAACTGTTCAACCCAAAGTCCCTTGGCGTCGTCGAGCTTCTTTTTGATGTCGTTCAAAATTACCTTGTTTGCAGATTCGGCTTGTCCGTTTGCTTGGGGGTGGATGAATGAGACAAACTTCGTTTGGATTCCAAGTTGGTTGCAGAAGTCTACCACCTTGGAGCTGGCGAACTGAGTCTCCTTGTCTGATACAATAACTTTGGGTAGCCCAAACCTGGATATTATTTTCTTCCAGTAGAAACGTATTACTCTGTCCGCCGTAATCTTGGCGACCGCTTCGGCTTCAACCCACTTGGTAAAGTAATCAACACCGACTATGAGGAACTTGAGTTGTCCGGGTGCCAATAAGAATGGACCCACAATATCCACTGCCCACTTGTGAAAAGGCCATGGGGAAAAGACCGAGGTGAGTTCGCAAGCAGGGGCGTGCTTCTTATCAGAGAATCTCTGGCACTTGTCACACTTTCTTACAAAGTCGGCGCTTTCTTGGATCATTGTTGGCCAGTAGTAACCTGCTCTTAAGAGTTTTGCGGCCAGGGATCGCCCGCCGATGTGGCTTCCGCACACTCATTCGTGCACTTCTAAGAGGACGAGGTGAGTCTCGTTTTCACCTAGGCATCTGAGCAGAGGTGTTGCCTTGCCCCTCTTGTACAATTTGTCAGCGACCATGCAATACTTCGAGGCCTTCTTTCGTATTTGTAGTTCTTCCTCCTCGCTTTTGGGATTAAACGCTCATGTGAGATATTTGATAAGCGGCGTCATCCACCCCTCATCTTCGTTTTCCACGGTGCCTACTTCCATGATTTCTGTGCTAGGGGTTGCAGCACCTCTTGGATGACCGTTCTGTTGTTTCCCAGGCGTTTGGTGCTGGCAAGTTTAGACAAGAGATCTGTTCTTGAATTTTGCTCCCTTGGAACGTAGATTGCCTCGAAGAACTTGAAGGTGGAGGCTAAACTGTTGACTTTTGCTAAATATTTAATAAGTTAACTATCCTTTGCTTGGTATTCCCCGGTAATTTGACTTGTCACCAACTGGGAGTCACTCTTCGCTCTTAAGTTTTCAGCTCCCATCTCTTGTGCTAACTGTGCGCACCTCGTTTTTTTCCTCGGGAAAAAGACGCGCAAATCCTCCGAGGTCGTCCTCGAACGCTCGGAGGTGCCTTTGTGAAGCCGCCACCAAAGTTTTTGTGTAAAGGGAACGTTGATAAACCCTTAAGTTTTTTTTATTTGTAAAGGGAAACGATAATAAAACCCTTTTGACGATGAGGATAAGGATTAGGTCATCGCAACCATTGTCGGGTTCGGGAGTCGGTTACGTGAGGGGAAGGTATTAGCACCCCTTACGTCCGTTGTACTCAACGGGAACCTTCTATTTGGTTAAAGCTTGAATTGTTTTTTAATACTTTGCGTGCATGTTCATTTATGTTAAAAATATAATAAAGGGGGGGAAAGAGATAAAAACAAACGGAAAAAAGTTTTTATTATTATTGTGCTTGACAAGATGTCGATCTTGCTCCTACGTATCTCCCGGTAGTCGGAGAATTCAAAGCATACGTAGTTCTTTGGTAGAAAAACGTATGTGTGTTGGTTGATTTTAATTGGACGATATTTTAACCGAATTCTTGCGATTAAACGTAGCTTGTATGCTCGCACTTGGAGACTTATTAAGCGTTCGTTCGCGAATCACATTAGAATTGTTAAAAGGTACGTCCGTTAGGGTAGAGGGTTGAATTGGTCGCTATGGGACCAAGGGAGGTGCAATGGACTCATATAAGTCAAACATTGACCGAGTGGACTCCGAAGAGTCGGGCGATTGTTCGATTGATCCACTGAGATCAAGAACGGGTACAATGGACTCGGACGAGTCGAACATTGACCGAGTGGACTCTAACGAGTCGAGGGGTTGAGTCTAATGGCCAACGGGGGACCAAAAGGCTTGGATTGACCACAAGGGGCCAAGATTTGGTTTGGTTAGGGTTGTACATATTAAAAAAAAGAATGACGATTGTCCGAGCGACGAGACATACGTCACGCATTCGTACAATCGGGGCGATGGAGAGACATACGTCACACCATCCCTTTTTCATTCATGTTTTTGGATTGAATTCTTTTAGAAATCCCAAGGTATGTCAAAACATTTGGTTTGAAAACCCAAAATGGGAAGGTTTAGCAAATTTGCTAGAAAGCGCGCAAGTTCGTCTCATTTTGCGAAAATGCGAACGTAAACGGTGTATGTTCATCTTTGAGTTTTGAACATCCTGAACAATATTTATTGTTCAAGTTTAGATTGAAAAGCTGAACATAGCTTGTTTGTTCATGTGGTTTTGGAAAATTTGGGAACATAACTTGCTTTGCAAGTTACCCACAAAATGGTTATACGAACTTGTGATTTTGCCAAAATTATGCAAAAACCTTGTTATGGTTTGAAGAACAGAGGTTTAAAAACTCTTAGGTTCTGAGCTCTGGGGCTAGAACCTCAAAAATTGGTTGGTTTGATACAAAAACTCAGGTTCTGAGTTCTGTCATGGTCGCACTGCGACCATGACTTCGCACTGCGAAGCATGCGAAATTTTGGGTTCAGAAGCTGTTTCTGAACTTTTGTTCAGAAACAACTTCTGAACACACTCAAGACCTTATAGATGGGTGAAAAACTTTGAGTTTTTGGGGTGAAAAAGGTTGGACAAACCAGTTTTGATGTTTTGAAAACCTTGGGATTTCTTTGGAATTCAAAAGGGGTTTTTTAGGACAAAGAGTTTTGAGCCAAAATAGCTATGCAAACACAATTAAAAATGCAAGATAAAGAGCTTAGTAACTTACAGAACTCCTTAGCAAAGCTCCAGCTGCACTTGATTTGATTTGGTTGAAGGCTAGTGCAAAAGGTTTTGAATATTTGTGATGAACTTGAACTTTTGTAAGCTTTGTGTGGATTGATTGTTTCTGGTTTTTTGTGGAGATTTGTAGGTTGAAATGAGTAGAGTTTCTGCTCTTTGAATGCTGTGTTAACTGTGTTTTTTCAAGTCTTTGTAACCTTGGGCATTGCCTCCTATTTATAGGCCAAGATCAAATCTTTGTCATCATTACACAATCCCTTGATTCAGCTGATTTGTGGCCAAGATTAAGCTGAATCCCTTTGCATTAAATGCTAATGGATAGAGGCAACCCTGCCTTGTACCAAGGGGCAAGATCCAGCTTGATTTCAGCCACAAATTCAACTAATTCTAGAAGGTAATGATGAAGAACAAAGCTGATTTGCAATTGGCTAATGCTTGGGGATCAATCCTTGCAATCTCAATGGTTGATCAATGAAAACGTGCACTGTAATGTGCAGAGATTGAGGGATGAAAAGGCTAAAATTGGCTGGTGTGAGAGGGTGAAAAGCTGCTGCAAAACAGAGTAGGCAATCATGGTTTTTCCAAGTGAAAAATCCAGCTGGTTTGACTGGTTATTGGGGCAGCAAGCAGGAGGAAAGTCCTCAAGCAGGTGGCTGGCAACCTTGTGGTGGTTAGCAGGTCACCTGGGAGGTACTAGAGCTGCCCAAGGGCAAGCCCACTTGCTTGTCACATGCTAGGTTGGAAGAAAAAGCTTCCAACCTTGGCATTAATGGCAAGTCCTTCAACTCTGGCTTTGCTTGGCCCAATTAGCCATGAATGCTACTTAAAATAATTATGGAAATGATATGCAACAAATTCTGGAATTAAATCCAAGAAACCAAAAATCTGCAGCAAAATCGCAGACTTCGCAGTGCGAAGTGAGCTTCGCATTGCGAAGTCCTCAATTTTGAAAAGTTGACTTTTCTGTTGACTTTTGTTGACTTTTGACTTTTTTTCCCCTCTTTGATTTTTTTGATTTTTGTTTTAAAATGCGTAGGACAAAATTAGGGTACTACAGCTGCCCCTACTTAATTGTGTCTTCGCATAGGGTGCGTGAGTGCCGAGGGCATCTCATGAACTCTTTGCGGAGATCAATTAAGTAAAAAGAAAAAGAAGGACCCGAATTTTGTCCTTCGCGAAATGCAAATGCAATAGTTGGTAGGGGTCGATCGTATCCAGCCGCTAACACTGGAGGTAGATCCACTGGGGAATGAAGGTAATCTTATCTAGGCACTGCTTCTAGAGGTCGATTCCTGAGGGTGGTGATTTACTCTAGGATGTCACTAGAGGTGGAACATTGAGGTAGGTGATCTTGTCTAGGTACTGCTTCTAGAGATCGATACCTAAGCTAGGTGATCTTATTCAGGCACTGCTTCTGAATGTCGATTCCTAACGAGCTGTGATCTTATTCAGCCGCTAACACTGAAGGTCGATACACTGGGGGAGGTGATCTACTCTAGGTATTGCTTCTAGAGGTCGATACCTAAGCTAGGTGATCTTATTCAGGTACTGCTTCTGAATGTCGATTCCTAACGAGCTGCGGTCTTACCCTAAATAGGTGCCCCTGGTTGAATGTTGATGGATGTTGGTGAATATGTGATACTCACTGGAGGATCCTTGTTGAGGATGCATGCTTTATGAAATGAAATGCATGTGTATGAACGGCTTTTAAATATGCATGCATGAAATGAGATAATGTTGGTTGGGTGCCGAGCAGAGTCGGTCTTTGTTTGCGGTTGTGTTCATGACAGTTGGGCTTTCTTTTTGTGTTTTGTTTGTTTTTTGGTTGGTCGGTTTGGAAGGACAAGGTCCTTTGCCTACATACCCAAATGGGATCAAAACTGGTGTAGTTCGAGCCTAAGCCCGAAAATTTGTGTTTTTTGGTTGGTCGGTTTGGAAGGACGAAGTCCTTTGCCTACATACCCAAATGGGATCAAAACCGGTGTAGTTCGAGCCTAAGCCCGAAAATTTGTGTGGGTTTGCCAATAATGATTGGACTTTTGTTTGGGGTTGAGACTCCCTGGGGAATATCAATAAAATTTGGGCTTTATTGTGGGCCAATGAAAATTGGGCTTTGGTTTGTTGTGCTTGACAAGATGATGATCTTGCTCCTACGTATCTCCTGGTGGGATGGAGAATTCAAAGCTTACGTAGTTCTTCGCCTTGCCAATGAATATTGGACTTTTTGTTTGGTTGCCGAGCGAGGTCGGGCTTTTGGATTTTGGTTGCCGAGCGAGGTCGGGCTTTTTGGTTTTGGTGATCTCACTGGGGATATAAGGATCATTTTGGAAGCATGATCGATATCCGGCCTTAGTGGATGAAAAAGATGTATGAGGGTGAGCTTTAATTGGGGAATTTGTTTCCTCCGACACCCGGGATCTTTGCGTTTTACGCGTCGTGAGCTACGCACTTGTTTCTGCTGAAGAGCATGAGTCTTAAAATGACTGATGCAAAGCTTCAAGTTTTGAGTCCTCTGATGCAATACCGGGGACCAACGAAATTCTTTCGACATTTAACGTCCAAGTAAAAAAAACACACATTTTTTTGTTTTTTATGTTATTCCCATATTTCAATGCATTATTTATCATGAATAAAAACACATTTTATGAGCAAGTAAGGACGCATAACAATGAAAAGGTTTAAAAATGATTTTGATTCAACGAAACTTAGTCCCTTGTATGGGTAACTATTCGTGAAAATGTAATCCCTATAAGAGGTGATTACTGAGATAGAGAAAAAGAAGAAACAAAAGACAAATGGAAATTTGTTTGGGTTTCACGTGCTACTTTCCCTATGACTTTGAAATAACCTTTTTTGAAAGATGATAATGAGGTTGATTCTTTCCCTCTCGAATTCTGTCCGGACCTCACGTGCCGCAGTCTTTTGCCTTTTTTCTTTTTTTTTTTGAAACCCCTAATTTTTACCTGGACCGCTCTTTCGAGTTTTCAGTCCACTAGGGTATATTTCCTTTTTTGATGTCCTTAATTTTTGCCTAGACCGCCTTTTCAGGTTTTCGATCTACCAGGACGCTCTCTATTGCCTAAACCGCCCTTTCGGGTTTCCGATTTAGCGAGCTCTTTTTCTTTTTGGCATATATATTTTTTTTGACTGCGCCGGAGTTTATTGATAGGGGGATCCTTGTGGATGGGTAATACCTCTTTTCCAAGCATTAAGTCTCCTTCTCTAAATTCTTGGGAGCGAACTTTCTTGTTGAACTGTCCATGCCCCAATGTTGTGAGGTGTTTCTCTTTTATGGGGTTCAGTTGGTCGAACCTTGTTTGTATTTGGATGCCAATGAAAATTGGACTTTGGGTGTTTGGATGCCGAATAAGGTCGGACTTTTTATGATGGGGTGCCGAACAAGGTCAGGCTTTTATGATGGGTTGCCGAGCGAGGTCGGGCTTTTGTTTTTTTTTTGGATGGGAATGGCTTCCGAGCAAGGTCGGGCTTTTGTGATTGGCTTCCGAGCAAGGTCGGGCTTTTGTTTAGCTTCCGAGCAAGGTCGGGCTTTTGTGTTTTTTTTTTGGATGGGAATGCCAATGACAATTGGGCTTTTATTGGAAATGGGGTTTGTGATTGCCAATGAAAATTGGGCTTTTTGTTTGGAAATTGTGTGTGCCAATAAAAATTGGTCTTTTGTTGGAGATGTGAGGAATGCCAATGATGACTTGGCTTTTTGTGTTTGGGGATGCCAATGAAAATTGAGCTTTGTTTGTTTGGGAATGTGAGGAATGCCAATGACGACTTGGCTTTTTGTGGGAATTTGTGGGGAGTGCCGTAACGGCAAATGGTTTCTTTTTTTTTTGATGAGTTGGGTGACCACTTGTTTGGTCATGTTTGCATAGGAAGCTGTTTTGACCCATTTGGTGAAACAGTTGATGGCAGCTAGTATGAACTGGTGCCCTTTTTGAAGCCTTTGGCTCAATCATTCCGAACATGTTTATGCCCCACATAGAAAGAGGTTAGGGTGATGTCATGACATTCAGAGGTGTTTGTGGTGTGTGCCCCTTGTTGGCATAAATTTGTCACTCGTGACATGTCTTGGCATGGGTTTGGAAGGACTCCTCATGGATTTCTTCGGTGAGCATGACTGCTTCACGTTTATCCGCACATCTGAGTAAGACCTAATTTCTCTTGTAGAGTGTGCCCCGGCAGAGGGAAAATTGTAGTGCCATTCTTTTGAGGGCTCTCTTGGTGAGGTTGTATTACCTTATCCTCCAAGTCTAGACAATCCTTCAGGAGGTCCAAAATCATTCTCATTATCGCCTTCCGTTTGGTTAATTGGAAAATTGAAGTCATGAGGGATCGTAGCAGTGTTATTTTTGGTGTATGATGATTTTTTTTGTAGGGTTTATGAAAATTTATTTGAGAACGAAAGAAAAACGAACTCCTTTGAACATAAACTGCAACTTTATTAATGACGAAAATGATTTGAAATATGGGGGTCCCATAAAAATTAATCATTTGCCTTGGGAAGAGCAAAATGATTGTTTTTTTTGAAAAACAAGATAAATTACTTGGACAAAGAAATGATTTCCGAAATTTCGATGGTCTTCCGGCTGCTCGGATCTCATCCGAAACGCTACTGTACACCGGGTCGGGTACTTCCCTTTTTTTTTTATGTTTGGTGAGGGAATGATGTGAGGGTTTCTCTTTGAAATGCATGTGACTGTATGAATGCAATGAGTATGCAAAAATATGCCCCTCTTTTTTTGTTTATGCGAAAAATTTTTCATGAATGCAAATGCATGGTATGCAGGGGTTTGGTATATGAACGTTCAGAACTTCCCCCCATCCTCACGTGTAGGCTCTAAAGGTGAAATTTCCTAAGAAGAGGTCCCTAGAGTCATAGATCTCACATGGAATTAGGGTTGTCTATGGACATACGTCGACATGACTTCAATTAATTCCACGTGAAAATCTCATCTAAGCGGGGTTGGACATCCTACCTCACGGACATACGTCAACGCGGGCTTCCGCACACAACCTCCTTCTAACTTAGTTTTTTTTCTCAAGCTCGGGTAGAGAGCCTCACACGTCCGGCATTAACCCGAACAATGTGGAGTAACATCACTCAAGTAACCCCCGCATTTGATATATAGGATATGAATATAAAGCAGATAAAGCAAATATAAACATAATATAACATGTATGAATAAAGTAAATAAACATGACACGCAAAGAAAATAAAACAATTGACCTTAAACCAAATAGGTTAGGCTTGACTCATTAGTGGGAACAGGGTCCCCAGTGAAGTCGCCAGCTGTGCGCACCTCGTTTTTTTCCTCGGGAAAAAGACGCGCAAATCCTCCGAGGTCGTCCTCGAACGCTCGGAGGTGCCTTTGTGAAGCCGCCACCAAAGTTTTTGTGTAAAGGGAACGTTGATAAACCCTTAAGTTTTTTTTATTTGTAAAGGGAAACGATAATAAAACCCTTTTGACGATGAGGATAAGGATTAGGTCATCGCAACCATTGTCGGGTTCGGGAGTCGGTTACGTGAGGGGAAGGTATTAGCACCCCTTACGTCCGTTGTACTCAACGGGAACCTTCTATTTGGTTAAAGCTTGAATTGTTTTTTAATACTTTGCGTGCATGTTCATTTATGTTAAAAATATAATAAAGGGGGGGAAAGAGATAAAAACAAACGGAAAAAAGTTTTTATTATTATTGTGCTTGACAAGATGTCGATCTTGCTCCTACGTATCTCCCGGTAGTCGGAGAATTCAAAGCATACGTAGTTCTTTGGTAGAAAAACGTATGTGTGTTGGTTGATTTTAATTGGACGATATTTTAACCGAATTCTTGCGATTAAACGTAGCTTGTATGCTCGCACTTGGAGACTTATTAAGCGTTCGTTCGCGAATCACATTAGAATTGTTAAAAGGTACGTCCGTTAGGGTAGAGGGTTGAATTGGTCGCTATGGGACCAAGGGAGGTGCAATGGACTCATATAAGTCAAACATTGACCGAGTGGACTCCGAAGAGTCGGGCGATTGTTCGATTGATCCACTGAGATCAAGAACGGGTACAATGGACTCGGACGAGTCGAACATTGACCGAGTGGACTCTAACGAGTCGAGGGGTTGAGTCTAATGGCCAACGGGGGACCAAAAGGCTTGGATTGACCACAAGGGGCCAAGATTTGGTTTGGTTAGGGTTGTACATATTAAAAAAAAGAATGACGATTGTCCGAGCGACGAGACATACGTCACGCATTCGTACAATCGGGGCGATGGAGAGACATACGTCACACCATCCCTTTTTCATTCATGTTTTTGGATTGAATTCTTTTAGAAATCCCAAGGTATGTCAAAACATTTGGTTTGAAAACCCAAAATGGGAAGGTTTAGCAAATTTGCTAGAAAGCGCGCAAGTTCGTCTCATTTTGCGAAAATGCGAACGTAAACGGTGTATGTTCATCTTTGAGTTTTGAACATCCTGAACAATATTTATTGTTCAAGTTTAGATTGAAAAGCTGAACATAGCTTGTTTGTTCATGTGGTTTTGGAAAATTTGGGAACATAACTTGCTTTGCAAGTTACCCACAAAATGGTTATACGAACTTGTGATTTTGCCAAAATTATGCAAAAACCTTGTTATGGTTTGAAGAACAGAGGTTTAAAAACTCTTAGGTTCTGAGCTCTGGGGCTAGAACCTCAAAAATTGGTTGGTTTGATACAAAAACTCAGGTTCTGAGTTCTGTCATGGTCGCACTGCGACCATGACTTCGCACTGCGAAGCATGCGAAATTTTGGGTTCAGAAGCTGTTTCTGAACTTTTGTTCAGAAACAACTTCTGAACACACTCAAGACCTTATAGATGGGTGAAAAACTTTGAGTTTTTGGGGTGAAAAAGGTTGGACAAACCAGTTTTGATGTTTTGAAAACCTTGGGATTTCTTTGGAATTCAAAAGGGGTTTTTTAGGACAAAGAGTTTTGAGCCAAAATAGCTATGCAAACACAATTAAAAATGCAAGATAAAGAGCTTAGTAACTTACAGAACTCCTTAGCAAAGCTCCAGCTGCACTTGATTTGATTTGGTTGAAGGCTAGTGCAAAAGGTTTTGAATATTTGTGATGAACTTGAACTTTTGTAAGCTTTGTGTGGATTGATTGTTTCTGGTTTTTTGTGGAGATTTGTAGGTTGAAATGAGTAGAGTTTCTGCTCTTTGAATGCTGTGTTAACTGTGTTTTTTCAAGTCTTTGTAACCTTGGGCATTGCCTCCTATTTATAGGCCAAGATCAAATCTTTGTCATCATTACACAATCCCTTGATTAAGCTGATTTGTGGCCAAGATTAAGCTGAATCCCTTTGCATTAAATGCTAATGGATAGAGGCAACCCTGCCTTGTACCAAGGGGCAAGATCCAGCTTGATTTCAGCCACAAATTCAACTAATTCTAGAAGGTAATGATGAAGAACAAAGCTGATTTGCAATTGGCTAATGCTTGGGGATCAATCCTTGCAATCTCAATGGTTGATCAATGAAAACGTGCACTGTAATGTGCAGAGATTGAGGGATGAAAAGGCTAAAATTGGCTGGTGTGAGAGGGTGAAAAGCTGCTGCAAAACAGAGTAGGCAATCATGGTTTTTCCAAGTGAAAAATCCAGCTGGTTTGACTGGTTATTGGGGCAGCAAGCAGGAGGAAAGTCCTCAAGCAGGTGGCTGGCAACCTTGTGGTGGTTAGCAGGTCACCTGGGAGGTACTAGAGCTGCCCAAGGGCAAGCCCACTTGCTTGTCACATGCTAGGTTGGAAGAAAAAGCTTCCAACCTTGGCATTAATGGCAAGTCCTTCAACTCTGGCTTTGCTTGGCCCAATTAGCCATGAATGCTACTTAAAATAATTATGGAAATGATATGCAACAAATTCTGGAATTAAATCCAAGAAACCAAAAATCTGCAGAAAAATCGCAGACTTCGCAGTGCGAAGTGAGCTTCGCATTGCGAAGTCCTCAATTTTGAAAAGTTGACTTTTCTGTTGACTTTTGTTGACTTTTGACTTTTTTTCCCCTCTTTGATTTTTTTGATTTTTGTTTTAAAATGCATAGGACAAAATTAGGGTACTACACTAACTTCATGCCCGCCACGAGGGCTTCATACTCCGCCTGGTTGTTGCTCGCCTTGAATTCGAATCTAAGCGATTGCTCTATGATTAGGCCCCCTGGTCCTTCCAACACTATGCCGGCTCCACTGCCTTTGAGGTTTGATGATCCGTCGACCGACAATAACCATACGAAGGGGGCGATTTCCTCCACTGGGGATGAAAATTCTACTAGGAAATCGGCCAGAACCTGCGACTTTATGCTACCTCTGGAAGATATTGAATGTCATATTCGGATAATTCTACCGCCCAGGACACCATTCTTCCCGCGAGGTCTGGCTTCCCAAGTACTTGCTTGATGGGGTAATTGGATTTGACAATGACTTTGTGTCCTTGAAAATATGGGCGCAACTTCCTTGCCGTTGTCACTACTGCTAGAGCGAGGCGCTCTATTTTCTGGTATCTCAGTTCTGCCCCCTTGAATACTTTGCTTACAAAATAAACTGGCTTTTCGCCCTCGTCAGAATCTTGCACGAGGACGGAACTCATGGCGTTCTCTGATATAGACAGGTATAGGAAAAGGACGGCGCCCGCATCTGGACGATGTAAAACTGGTGGGCTGGAGAGAAACATCTTTATCTTTGCGAAGGCCTCCTCGCATTCTTCGGTCCATTGAAAAAGTTCCTTCTTCTTTATCGAGGCGAAGAAAGAGAAAGCTTTATCGCCGGCACAAGATAAAAACCTGGAAAGCGCCGCGAGCCTACCTGTCAACTACTGCACTTCTTTGATGTTAGAGGGGCTTCTCATGTTGATTATCGCTTGACATTTGTCAGGGTTTGCTTCGATACCGCGCCTGGTTAACATGAAGCCCATGAACTTTCCCGCGTGAACCCCAAAAGAGCATTTGGCTGGGTTGAGGCGCATGTTATATGCTCGGACCTGATCGAAGATCTCTTCCAAGTCTTTTGAATGGCTTTTATCTTGTTTTGTTTTCACCACCAAGTCGTCGATATAGACCTCCAAGTTCTTTCCGATTTGCTCTGCGAAGGCGGTGTCCATCAATCTTTGAAAAGTAGCGCTGGTGTTCTTCAAGCCGAAAGGCATGACTTCGTAGTGATAATTTTGGTGGTTGGTCATGAAAACGGATTTTGTGGCGTCGAGAGGATCCATCTTTATTTGATTGTAACCGGAGTATGCGTCCATGAAACTTAGGGTTTGATATCCTGAGGCGTTGTCAATAAGGTGGTCGATATTTGGGAGGGGATAAGGGTCTTTTGGACAGGCGGTGTTCAGATCGGTGTAATCGACGCACATGCGCCATTTTCCATTAAATTTCTTCACGAGGACGACGTTGGCCGGCCATGTAGGATATTTGATCTCACTTATGAAACGGGCGTCTCTTAGTTTAGCGACTTCTTCATCTACTGCTTTCCTCCTCTCCTCGCCTAACTTCCTTTTGCGCTGAGCGACCGGCTTCACTCCCGAGTGTAGAGCAAGGTGGTGGCATACGATGGCAGGGTCTATGTCGGGCATATCTGATGGTTGCCAGGCGAACAAGTCTATGTTTTTTCTCAGAAGATCCACCAGACTTTGCTCTTCGGTGGGATTTAGAGAAGTCCCCACCTTGGTTGTTTGATGTGGTTCTGGGCCTATTGTGACTTCTTTTAGGTCTTCCATGGGTTCAAGGCGCTCGTTCTGGAATTCTTCCCTTGGGTCTAAGTCGATTGCATTTACTTGGTGAGCCCTACTGCTGTTGGCTCCATTTCCTTCCATGGTTGCTTGAGAGGCTTCGTTATGGCTACGAAGCTACCGGATCTGTTGCTGTATTGCTTCTACCGCCTTTGGGTCCATCGTCAACGGTGGTGATGATGGTCGTTTGGGTCGGTTATGAAGGTTTAAGGTTGGTGGTTGAAGATTAGCGGTTAGGGGCGAAAATGGCAGAGAAAGGATTGGTTTCTGAACAAAGAACAGGCTAGGTTGAACGTTTGATTAGAGTTAGGGGAATCACGGCGGATTCGGAAGTTTCAGGGTTGCTCCTGAGAAATATGGTGGATTCACGGCGTCCTGGTGACTTTCAGGGGCCGTGGATCAACTGCCTTTCTTTCGGAGACGGTGGCTAGGTTAGTTTTACCGTAGCCCCACGGTGGGCGCCAACTGTACTGGCTGTGAGTACAATGTATGGAAACTAGGGTTTCTGAGTTCTGTTTAGGTCATGTCTTGGGAATGATCCCAAGGTTACTATTTGTAGCCTCTCTTGGGCCTATCCGGTTATAGTTTTGGCCCTTTATGATTTGGGCCCAAAACTATGATTAGGGTGCCCTCGTAAGTTGTTGAGGGCGCCCCCAAAGAGTGTCCTTCAGGGAGGTCACCTAGGGTTATTTATGACTGTAAGTGGGCCCTGCACCCTCCTGGAGGGCGCCCAGCCTTATTCCAAGGGTTCACACCCTTGTCTTCAGGATCTCAAGTCCTAAATGGTGAGATCTACGGTCCAGACATATATCATGATCTTTTTACATTTTGTATAATTTTATATTGGTAACGACAAGATCGATTGATGATGAACTTTGTATTTTAATATCATGTGGTGATGTTTTGTTGTAAGAGTGTACTTTCATGTCACTTTTGCAAATTTGATGTTTATCAAAATATAACTGTGACATTCTTGAGAGTTAGATAAACATAATTAATATTATAAACATTATTTTAGCACTAAATATTTGAAATATTGAGGAAGAATTTATAAACAAAAATAATGTTTTTAGAGATAGAATTTTGATCCGTCTCTGTAGAGACGAAATATTAATTGCAAAAATAATGGTAACGTCTCTGCCCACGCTCCCGCGAAACTCGCTCGGCAGTGACGATTTCTCCGAATTCGTAACCGCTAAGCCACATGTGTGCCCTACTGACGGGACCTCCACCTCCACACTATATAAAGGGGACTCTGAGCAGTCCCCAAGGTTAGAGTCTTTTATCTCTCCTAACCTCCATTCTCATGCCCAATACTGACTTGAGTATCAGAGTGTCTGCGGTACCCCCCCCCCCCCCCCCCCCCCCCCCCCCCCCGTCATTTGAGTCGTTGCAACCACCTACAACCACCGCCTCGGTAGTCACTTTCTGATCAGGTACGATGACGAAGACTTGAGTAAACTCCAATAAACCAACCGGTACAAACTCCAAACCGCAGAAGATAATAAAACTTTGAAGGAAATATAAAAGACGAGGGTACAAAAATAGTGTTTTTTTTCTAAAAAAAATTACCATTCCTTGAAATTTATTTTTATACATGAAAATGATTAGCTTTGCCCATATTGGAATAAACAAGTGATAAATATCTCTTCTTGAATTTTTCAAAAGAAACAGAAAGTGTACCCCCAACGTACTTGTTCTTTCAGTGGCGCGATGCCAGAAATGGGCCCAAAAAACCCATCACCCAAAACAATGCAAAGTATTGATCTTCAAAAGATGGGACCAACATGTTCAGCAATCAATTCCCCAACTATTATGCTTTGTCTTGAAGCATATGGCTGATAGTGGCATTGACCCATTTGAATTATTGACAATACTTATGGTATATTGCTATATAAGTATATATAAGGGTCCCATTGAGTGTTTGAAGGGGAAATTTCACTTTATTTGAGAATGTTGTTATAGAGAATGCTTATGATTAAATTAATTTATTTTTATCTTTTAGAATATTATAAAAACAAACCAAAGTTGGAATAAATAATTAAGTCTTTCAAAACTCCGTAAATCCTACTCCAATCTATTTTTTGAATTCTCAAAAATTAGAGAGATTTTATGTTATGAAGAAAAAAATAACAAATCTCACAATTAAGTTTGTTTCGACAAGAAATCTCACATTTAAGTTGAAAGATTATAATTTCTTGCTTCTAAAAAAAATCATTTAGTCCTTCCATTTTTCTTCCTCCTTCCTATTTTTAAAATTAAAGTAAATAAAATATCACCTAAAATCAATATTGCCTCGACAAATATTAAATTGATTGACTTTATCGTCAATTGAAAAATAAATGTGTTAAAATGATTATATTAATTTAATAAATTATTGTGTTTTAGTTCATTGAAAAATAAAATTTTAATTAAAATTTAGTAATTTGACTAAAATAAAAATACTATTATGATGAGCTTTAAAAAGGACATGCACCCTCTGATCATTATTATAAGCAAAATTAATATTTTAGATTCATTCATTAAATGACGGATGTGGTCTTTAATAAAGACTATATACATCTTTAATGAAATGAATCTAAAATATAGATTTTTGTTTATAATAGTAACTTAATGGTGTATCTTACAATTCGTCTTAGCCCTCTCTAGTACAATACCTATTTCCATACAACACTAATGGAATAAATGAATAGATTGAAATGATGGTTCCCGACATGATTTTAAAAAATAATCAATGGTTTTTGTTTTATTTTTTTTCACGTTTGGGTGAAAAATTGATAGTGATAGGGCGAAAATCATGCAGTAATGCGTAATGCAGAGCGTGCTCATTTCGTACCGTATTCATGTACAAGGAATGGAGGGTCCAATGGGGCCAAAGGTATCAACCTAAACTTTTTATTTTTCACATATACATTTACATTTATTTTTAAACTTTTAAATTAATTTATTTAAAAACATTACTAGGAAACTAAATCATTTACCAAACACATCTATAGGAATAACATTCCTAATAATAATGTTTCAAGGAATAATATTCATAAGATTGTGATTTTAAACCGTGAAATAAACATGCCCTAAGTATTGTTAGTTTTTAAAGAAGGTGGGTTCCAACCTTTGACTTTAATATCCGTTGCTTCTTAACTCTCGTTATGATCACCAAACCATCCTTAAACAAAAACTATCATTCAATTTAGTTTTTAAACTATTATTGTCCGTTTAATTTAGTTGTCGAACTATATAAATATAATAATTAAGTGTTTATAAAGTATATAAATTCATTAATTTAAATCTTTTATTAAAATACGATAGCTAGACTAAATTGATCGATACTCGTATACTTTAAAACTAAATTGACAATGTTCAAATATTTTAAAAACTACTTATTATATTTATACGTATTAGAAACTAAATTAAAGAGGTCCATCTGAGACTAACACAGTTGGTATTGTCTTCTTTAAAAAAAAAAAACCTCAATTGATATTCCATTATATGTGATCTGTCCGGTGAGAAACCGATGGAGGAAACGGTGGCGGTAAGTGCTCCGGTTCAGTGGCAATGAGTCTTCGCGGTGGAACGAAAGGTGCCTGCAGGCACGTTACCACTTCGACGATCAAGTCAGTAATGTAATTGAGAAAGAGTGTGTGAAAAGAGTGTGTAAAGTAAATTGTACTTTGGGGGTGAAGCTAACTCACCCTTATATAGGCGCACGCGAGAATAACTGCCTCTGAAATATGCGGTGTATGATTAGGGAACTATCAGAGGACATGTGTGTGGTATCCGATGCACGGAGTCGCGCTATGGTGCGGTGATGTGCATCAACGTTGGTGTGCGCCTTCAGGCGATGCGCCTTGGAGTGGTGGGCGTTGGTCCACGTGTCGCTGTCTGATTGGCCTTCTGGCCGGTTCAGAACAGTTGCCCCCCAAGTCGTTGATGCGTTTATGGCGCAATGGCTTAATCATGTGAGGCGTTCGATTGGGGCGTCCTCGAATATCGGTGCCCTTAAAGCTTTGGAAGAGGTTTCGATGTCGTCCTTTGTTAGTGAAGGTGGCGCCCCGAATAGGTGAGTGGGGGTAGTTGCATTAATTGCCCTGAACAGAAACGTCTCTTACACGATGGCTGTTCAGTTTCCCTTTCCATGTGTCAGCTCTATGGGCTGCACGCACACCAGAAATCGTGCTTCACGTGCGCGCCACTTGAGTACGCTGTGTCATCCGAGATTTCTTCCCAGCCGTCGGATCGAGACCTTCTGGTTCCTTTCCATCTGGGCCATTGATTTGAATGTTTCGGAGCCTATATAAGGAGGGAAACTCCTTATTTCCACTCTTTACGCTTATGAGGCCTCTACATATCCAGAAATTCTTCCTATCTCTCCCTGCTTCTACAAATCATCTTCTAGATACCTTTGCATTTCGCCTCGCATCCTTTCCTATTTTCCCTTGATTACTTCGGGGCTTCTACTTACCTTTTTCCCAAAAATCAACCAACCTTAAAGGTATCCTCTTTCTCCTCTTTCTTTATCTTTGGTCATTTCCTTTACTTTTTCTGAACTAAGGGAGAAAAGATGAGCGTTTGTTGTGAAAACTCGGTAGATTCATCATCCAACAGTTACTCCCCTTCTAGCGGTTATGAGAGCGAGATCCGGGAGCGCCGTCGTTCGGTAGCCGACTCCGAGGAGGACGTTCCGTACCTTAAGATGAGGGAGTCCCTAACTATATTCTTGAAACGCCCGCCCTCTCATGAGGAAATCGTTTGTTTGTTAGAGAAGTTCTCTAGGGCCTGTACTCATGGTTTTTGTTATCTTTTCAGGAGGGACAACGCTATTCTGATGGCGGAAATTTTGGAGCCTCCGAGCCCTACGGTTAATTACAGCTAGGTCCACGAGGTGGTCCTGAAAGAGGAGACGTATTACAGCTCGGAGGATAGACTCCATGAGTTCGTCTGGGACGAGTGGCTTCCCGACGAATGGGCTGTTGAAGGGCCCTATGGGTCGAGGCGGGTGAACAACTGGTACAAAGGGTGTTGCTTCACCACGTATGACATTCGATTGAAGGAGTTGGACGTGTCTGTTCCCTTTAACGGCTTCGAACTTGGAGTCCTCCGTCATCTGAAAGTGGCTCCCTCTCAACTACATCCCTTGTCATGGGCGCTAGTTAAAGTTTTCCGGTTTTGGTGTGAGTATAAAGGTCAGCATCCTTCGGTGCGCCTATTCTTCACCATGGTCCGAGTCCAACGGAAGTACAAAAAGGTTGGGCGTCCCTCCATCAAAAGAAGAAATTATTTGAGAACTACGTGGACTCCTTGAAGTCCTGGAAACATAAGTATGTGTTGCTCCGTCCACTGAATAGGCACGCCCACGATTGCATTTGTCGTGTTCCTCTCGACGATCCGAAGGAGTGCCCGGATTCTGAGAGTCTTGATTCCGAGGCTACCCAAGACTCGGGCTTTGTCGCGGCTTGGAGAGCGCTCTATCGGAGCCATGCTTGTGGCGGCGGGTCCTCCAGTACGTCCGCTACTTCGTACACCGTTGAGCACGCACTTCTTTTCTCCCACTTTTGGAGTGAAGAACATCAGGATTCCTCCCCGACGGAGTATAATAGTTCGGACGCCGGACTTACCCCTTTTACGGTGCAACTGAAGTTCGACTTGGGGAAATTCGTATCCTTGTTCGAGTTGGAGCAAATTCAAGATCCCGCCTATCTGGATGATCCAACAAAGACGATTGGCAAGGCCCGATACGTGGACGCTAAGATGGTCATCAGAGGGAGGGACGCCGCCCATCGGAAGAAAATATTTGGTAAGAGTTGGGTGCGTGGTGCGGGCCGCCATTTGCTTTTTGTCGTCACCCTTACAACTTTTCCTTTAATTGTTTGTTCTTCCTTTATGCAGAATCCATGGTTTCTTTGGAGGATCTAAAGGCCGTGAAGGAGGAGATGAGCACCCCTGCTGTTGCTGGAGGGGTGCATTCCTTGGAAAAGAAGCTCGACCCTCAGGAGGGTGTCATTCCTCCCGAGCTTGCTGAAGCCCTTGCTACAAAAAGGGTGGAGTTTGTGAAGGCGGCAGATCCTTCGGGAGTTGCTAGTGGCGATGCCCCGGTCACTGTGGAGGGAAGTTTTAGGCGCCCTTCAAGTTCTTGAAGGAAGTCTCCCAAGGGTTCTCGACACCGCGCTAAGTTCGTTCCCCGCCAGGCATCGGAACGGGAGAAGGGCCAAAAGAGGGGTGTCCATGATGGTGATGGAGGAGGCGAAGGGGCGCCCTTCAAAAAAGCTCAAGGGTCTTGTCGGCTTAGTCAGCATGGAAATGGTCGACGGTAGTTCCAATGCCATTGCTCAGGTAGTGATGTGTTACCGCAAGTGCACGGTTACTATCGCGTAATAAAAATATCGATCCACAGGGAGTTTAGTAATTACCGATTATATTTTCAGAGTATGTTAGCTGAACAAGTTAAAATTTTGAGTTTGGAAAATATTTGGTTTTGATTCAATAAAGTAAAAAACGTCTTGGGATTTATTGGTATATCTAATAACAGGAAAATAATCGGCCAAGCTTTGCCTCTATTCTATACTGGATCCATTTTCCAAAGGCAAGACTCTCTAAGGTAATTCATGGTCTCTTTCGAGCTACATGAATGTATCTCAATAACAACCACGCCTATTCTCATGGTTGATTGCTGTTAAGACCCATTAAGTGCGAGTCATATGGCCTCAAGGTTTCACAAAGTTATTCATTTGGTCTTTTTGCCATCAAGCTTTATGACACCTTGTCTAATCTCATTTGTTCCAATATCACGCTTCTTCCTTCGATACTTCACTTGATATTTGAAATGATGAAATAGTAGTTATTGAACTTCTCCATTCGGTACTTCGTTCAATACTTGCTATTGAGTTTAGAAAACGATGAGATTAGATAGGAAAATGGATTTTTTTTATATAAAATAGAGTCTAGGCTTGGTTTGATTAGGATCTAGTCATTAGACTTTTCAAACAATCCCAAGACTAGACTAGTGTACTCACAACAGTTCATGGTAGACATTTGGCAAAATATAAATTGCATGAATTATAAAGACAAGAATATAAATGACAAGAATTGTAAATTTGCAGAAATATAAAGTGCAGAAATGTAAAGAACAATAAAGTAAATTGCAAAGAAATGTAATAGTGCAAAAATTTTATAAATGGTTTAGCTTAGAACAAGGTTGAGTTACAATCTCACTACAGTAACTTTCCAATCATTCCAAGATGATAAACAAGTCTGATTAGAGCCCGATTTATAGCCTAAAGCCTTAGACAAAGCATTAGCCACGAATTACACATCAATTATTGGCAAAAACCAAGAGTTTTCAATCATTATTTCTGACTGCATAACGCGCACGACCGTGCCATATGGGCGCACGGTCGTGTCAAGTTCCAAAACATAAAACTCTGAAGAGCAGAACAGGTGCTAGGTCGTGCGCCAGGATGGCATGGTCGTGCGTAGTCCTACTGCCTGGAATGGCACGGTTTACCCAGAATCAGTGCACGATCAGTGTAAATGATGGCACGACCATGCCATCTCACTTTTGCCTCAAAACTTGACTTTTCTTGCCCGTCTTTATGTGATTTTGCTCCAAAATGCTTGTTCATCATTATTATTGCCTAGAAAAGAAAAACAAAGGTACTGAAGTAAAATAGCTCAAGGAAATAAGTAAAAACAACTAAACTTGCATGAAAAGAAACCCTAAAAGAACTATAAATTATGACTTATCAGGCAGCTTTGACGGCGCCCGCTGCTGGGGTCGGTCAGAGGGCTGTGTTTCAACTCCCCAACGTCTATCAAAGCTACCTCCCTCAGTCTCGTGAGGAGTTTGAGAGCGCCCTGGCTCCAGAAACCGGGCTTTCTTTGACAACTTGGACGTCGCTTCTTGGCGGAAACTGGTATCAGACGGCGCCATGAGTGCTTATAAGGTTGCGAGTATGTGTACTCTGATGGAAGCTTATGACATTGCCCCTTGCATGGATCCGAAGCGCCAGATGGAGTTTGAAAATGGTTTCAAATCCCTGGACGAAGCCACGAAGAAGATAGGCGAGCTTGAGCAGACACATGAGGAGACCCTTAGGAAGTTGAAGGAAGATGTCGCGAAAGAACTCCGGTAGGCTAAGGAGGCGGCCGCCAGGGAAAAGATTGAACAGTCTTTGACTTTTGCTCATGAAAAGGTGGCGGGTCTGACTGCGGATTGTGCCCGCTTAGAGAAAGAAGTACAGGACGGTGCTTCCAAGGTGACCACTCTCGAAAGCGCTGTCGCCGAAAAAGACTCGCAGCTTCAAGAAGTCCATCAGAAGTTAGATAATGTGGTGGACCTTGGCATGCGGGTCTCGGAGGAGGCCTTTCAGGATGCACTAGATCAAGTGGAGTTCTTTTATCCTCCAACTAAGATCGATCGCTCATTGGTCCACATCGATCAGGTCGAGCATAAGCCTCCGTTTTCCCCGGCGTCCTAGCTTCTTCCCGACGTCCCTTTTTCTTTTTTCTTTTGCTTTCATGATGTAATTTCGTTGCGGCAGCACCTTTTGTAATTAAATTATTTAATGAATTAGACTTTGTCCTTTTTGCGCATTGCTTGTTTCTTCTTTTTTTGTTATTACGCTTAGCGATGTTGCCATATTCCCGCCGTCACCTCCCTTCCACGTTTGCATTTCATTTCATGCCGCGTTGGGAGTGTTTGATTGGTGCCGTGTCGACTCGACGTTCTGCTCCATGTTGTGATTGAGTTGTCTTTCCGCCCATGGGTTTCATGCCTTGGCTCCCACGCGCTTGTCTTCGATTGGTGCCCTGGGGATCGTGACCTCCAAGGTTATGTCCCCCCTTTAGAGGGCGTTTGTTGGGCCAGACGCTCAGCCTAGAGGGTGCTAGCCCTTAGATGGGTCTATCGTGGTTGTTTAGGCTGTCATTCGACTTAAGAGCAGAAGCCGGACAACTGCTTGGTCTTTGGCAGTTGATTTCTCCTATGGACTTAGGATTTTCAAACCTGTTAAGCTAAATGATATTATAAACGCATGTCTTTGTGAGCGGAAAAATGCTCAATTGTTAATATTGTGATAACGGATTTACAATGAGTCTATGTATTTCCAATGATGTGTTGATGATTTTTTTTAAGAGAAAATATCAGAAATGAAATTCGGGAATTTAAAGTACTTAGCTAATTCGGTGCTTAGGTGTCGCCGCCTTCATGTCTTGCCTTGGGCGGTCGCTCTATTGTCATGTTGGGTACTTGTTACTTTGGAGCGGCGTCTTGTTCCACGACTCCGTTCAGTATGGAGGCGGACTCGAGCTTCTGGAAAGCTTTGTAGCATCTATTGGCGCTATCTGATTGCATGCTAGTTGTTCATTTACCGTTGATTAGTAGTCTTGCGGATCGGGTCCTTATAATAATCCCTTGGGGTATTTAAAAGGTCTAATGTGGTAAGTCGATTAAGAGGGTATAAAATATGTAAGAGATAAAGAAGAGAAAAGAGAGACGGTGATAAGAGGGGATATGAAGTAGGTGTTTTCCAAGTAATTGATGAAGTTAAGCATAATCTTCTTAAACCAATGATGAGCTTAGGAATATGGTTAGGTTGAAAAGTAAAAGAGTCAAGGTAATTAAAGAAATTAAGATGAATGTTAGATTGGAACGTATAAGGTGTAAAAATGAATAAAGAATAGAGAAGTCGAATTTAGATGATCGTGGACGATGAGAGGGTCGTTAAGACGAAATATAAAGGAAGATAGAGAGTTGCGTATTGAGTAATGAAAGATAATAGGAATGATGATAGCAGTGAATAAGACGGGAATCAATTAGAAGAGAGCAAGATGAATATGAAAGAAGATAAGAAGTAATAATTATAATGTTTGACGATAATAATAATGACCGGTATCGAGAGAATAAAACCTTAAATTATAATGAAGTTTTAGTTAGGAAAGTTGCGGACGTCGAAAGTAACAATAAGGTGAGATAATAACTTTAAATTAGAATGGAGTTAAGATTAGGGGAATGGTAGAGGTTATAGATGACGACCAATGTGAGACAAAGTAATAAGATATAAAGTCGTTTTAATGAGTAGAATAAGTAGGAAAGGGTTATTGACGAGGGTGAGGTGAAACCTAGTTGTATATAGATGAGACGCTATATGTAATGTTAATGGAGAGGTAAATATCTTAAAAATAAGAATGAGGAATAGGGTGTGCTATCAGGATAAAATATCTAGAGAGCCTAGAATAGACGAGAGAATAGAGCATGTCCGTAAGATGAATAATAAAATAAAATAGAGGGATGTTGACGTAGAAACGAGTCTTTCTTAAGGGTTGGATTGATGAGGAGATAATGTGGTGATATAGACGGTGATAGAGAGTAATGATGAGGAGTCATATGACTGTGACAAAGAGTGATGACGATTGATATTATATACAAGTATATAAATAAATACGATGAGAAATGATGATGTTTATATTATAAAGATGATGAGAATGATGATGTTTATATTATAATGATGATGAGGATGACGATGTTTATATTATTATGATGATGAGAATGATGATGTTTATTTATGAAGACGATGAGAATGATGATGATGTGTTTTGCATTGATGTTGTGCATATTAGGGAGAGTCTTGCATTTATGATTGTGAATTTGTGATGATGTGATGATGTGTAATACATGATGAGTCTGTCACCATGCATGCATATAGAGTCGTATCTACGGATTATGAAGATGAAATGACGATGAAAGTCCAGTAACATATCTCTGGCAAATTGTGGTGATGAAAGCCCAGTAACATAACTCTGGAAAATTGTGGCGACGATAAGTGTGGTACCACATTCATATAGGTCATAGGATGGAGTCCATATGCATATAAATGATGATGTTTCGTACTTGGTGTTTATTTGTGAAATGGTGTGAGATGATGGTATGTATGATCTATTGAGAAGAAACTATTTGTTGATGTTCTTACGAAGACAGAATATTATTGTCATTATTTCATATTGTGCGTGATTTTTCCTAATAATATGTTATCGCTGGATTTCTCACCCCTTTACTTGTTGTATTTATGGTATTTGTACCCGTGGAGTACAGACACTTAGGATGAAGAGATCTAATATGTTATGGTTGGATTTCTCACCCCTTTATTTGACATGGGTTACAACCTTAGTTGGTATGCCCTGTCTAATTGTGAATGTGCTATATGACCTCGTGCATGTGATAGTGTGTTTGATTTTTATCTATATAATTCCCATGATAATATATACATATCTTAATACATTCATGTTTTGTCTCAATAGTGAATTTTCCAAGACCAATTGTTTAGCTTTAACAAGATCGTAAATTCATCATTTCACATGTCTTAATCGTCATCTAGCAACTTTATCCATTTGCTTCTTTCTGTATTTTGGGAGTTTTTAGTCTTCACGTTGTTTCCTAGTAGTTTCTCCTCTTGGGATTAAGCCTGTTTTATGTTAAATAAAAGGACTCAATAATGCCGTTAATGAGAAATCAATAAATAATGAACTTATTTAATCTAATCACATATATGCCTTATATGATGATGATAATAATAATAATAATAGTAAGAGTGTGAAATACTTGTGAGGTTGTAATGGCGTAAGTGAAGAGGAGGGTGCATCTTTTGCTTTAAGGGTATTGCTCGGGACACTTTTTAAAGATTTCATATTAAGAAATTATTTTTTAAAAAATTTAAATATTTTAATTTTTAATGTATTGAATATACAAAGTTTTATAATAACTTACCACTCAAGATGTTTAAAGAGTGTCCCAATGATCCTCGTTAAAAATTTTCATCTCTAAATATTAATTATATTAAAATTAATTTTGTATTCCTTAAACAACGTTTTTTTGTGTGAACCAGTATAAGTTGTCAGCTAGATTATCCAAAAAGATTAAACATCAATTAAAGTTGATGGATAGTTCACACCGATAACATGATGACAAAAGATTGATACTGATTTCATTTTTTATGTCTGCTGATTATTTAATTTTTTTCTAACAATTACGATATACATCTCTTCCCCACCCCTCCTTTAGTAAACCATAAATAAAAATAATTGAGGTGCATTAAGCTGGCCTAAAACTCTTTCTTATTGAACTTTTATTTTTTCCCATGATTGATGCTTAAAAATATCCATTAATGATTTAATCATACATCTCTTCATCTGCATGAATGAAGATTCCAAATCTGAATCAACTTCCATGTTGGTCGTTGGACCCTATGAATTCAGTTTATAAATCAAATTAGAAAAGAAAAAAAAACAATAACAAAAGAAAAAGGAAAAGACCAATGGTGAAACACTTGAAATGGTCTCACAAATTGACACAAAAGTAACACACATAATAATTGTGTGATGAACCTGTCTGTGGTTATACATAATTTTATGTCCAAACACACTTACTTGCTTTTGCTTTTTCTTTTTAAAAAAGCTAAAGTTGACGCCAAAGTAGTGTTTGTGAAAGAGAAAAAAGATGAAAAAGAAACAGAACATTGGATGCTACGTCTCATATCTCTATTTTTTGTATCTTAAAGTGTATATTCATATTCACTATAACTAAGTTCAACTTTCATGACATGTTATTTTATTTTCTCTAAACAATTATCTCAAAAAAAATGGCCACTCCTCTCATTTTCTACCTTATACTTGTTTCCTTCACTAGTTTTCCTTCAATTTCTTCACTTCAACTTTCTTTGAAAAATCAAGCTTCAATCTTAGTTTCAATGAAACAAGATTTTGAACCTTCTTCTAACACTTCTTTAAGTAGTTGGAACATGTCTAACTACATGTCACTTTGTACTTGGTATGGAATTCAATGTGACCATACCAACATGTCTATAGTTTCACTTGATATTTCAAATTTAAACATTTCAGGTTCATTTTCACCTCTAATCACAAAACTCTACAACCTTGTAAATGTTTCAATCCAAGGAAATAGCTTCTATGGTGAGTTTCCAACTGAAATTCACAAGCTACAAAGTTTGAAATGCCTCAACATATCAAACAACATGTTTAGTGGAAACTTGAGTTGGGAGTTCAACAAAGTGAAAGAACTTGAAGTGTTAGATATTTACAACAATGGTTTCAATGGTTCACTTCCTCATGGTGTTACTCAGTTGTCAAGTCTCAAGCATTTGAATTTTGGAGGGAATTACTTTTCTGGAAAAATTCCTAGAAGTTATGGAGAAATGAAACAGCTCAATTTTTTGTCTCTTGCTGGAAATGATTTGAGTGGTTTTTTACCTAGTGAGCTTGGAAACTTAACTAGTTTGGAAAATCTTTATTTAGGTTATTTCAACCAATTTGATGGTGGAGTTCCAAAAGAGTTTGGTAAGTTGATTAATTTGGTTCATTTAGACCTAGCAAGTTGTTTCTTGAAAGGTTCAATTCCACATGAGTTAGGTCAACTTAACAAGCTAGATACACTTTTCTTGCAAAAAAATCAACTCACTGGTTTTATTCCACCTGAATTAGGTAATTTGAGTAGATTGAATGCTCTTGATTTATCACTCAATAACCTAACAGGAGGAATTCCGAACGAATTCTCGAACCTTCGAGAACTTTCTCTTTTGAACTTGTTTATCAACAAGTTTCACCGCGAAATTCCTGATTTCATTTCCGAGCTTCCTAAATTGGAAGTTCTTAAGCTTTGGAGGAATAATTTCACTGGCGTTATTCCTTCAAAGCTAGGTCAGAATGGAAGATTAACCGAGGTTGATTTGTCGACAAATAAACTCACTGGAATATTGCCAAAATCACTTTGCCTTGGGAAGAGACTAAAGATTTTGATCTTGCTTAACAACTTTTTGTTTGGTTCTTTGCCTAATGATCTTGGTCAATGCTACACACTCCAAAGAGTTAGAATTGGTCAAAACTATTTGACTGGTTCAATTCCACATGGTTTTCTTTACTTACCAAATCTATCTCTTTTGGAACTACAGAACAATTATCTCAGTGGTGTGATTCCACAACAAACACACAAAAACAAAACCTCCAAATTAGAACAGTGTAACCTATCAAACAATAGGTTATCAGGTTCTTTACCAACCTCAATTGGAAATTTTCCAAATTTGCAAACTCTCCAACTTAGTGGAAACAGATTCTCAGGTGAAATTCCATCAGATATAGGAAAACTCAAAAATATTCTCAAATTAGATATAAGCAGCAACAACTTTTCAGGTACTATTCCAAGTGAAATAGGGAAATGTACCTTGCTAACTTATTTGGATTTGAGTCAAAACCAATTTTCAGGTCCTATTCCAATTCAACTTGCTCAAATTCATATACTAAACCATCTTAATGTCTCATGGAATCACTTAAACCAAAGCCTTCCTAAGGAGCTAGGAGCCTTAAAGGGCCTAACTTCAGCAGATTTCTCTCACAATAACTTCTCCGGTTCGATACCAGAAGGAGGACAATTCTCAACTTTTAAGCCAAATTCCTTTGAAGGTAATCCTCAACTATGTGGTTATGTGTTGGTTGAGTTCAATCCATGCAAAGTTTCTTCAACAGATGAATTAGAATCTCAACAAAAAAACGGTTCGATAAACGGTCTCCCTGGAAAGTTTAAGTTGCTTTTCGCGTTGGCATTATTGTTATGTTCATTGGTTTTTGTAACTTTAGCTATCATGAAGAGTAGAAAATCAAGGAGGAATCATTCAAGTTCATGGAAATTAACAGCATTTCAGAAGATGGAATATGGAAGTGAAGAAATCATTGGTTGCATAAAGGAAAGCAATGTGATAGGAAGAGGTGGAGCAGGTGTTGTGTACAAAGGAACAATGCCAAATGGAGATGAAATTGCTGTGAAGAAATTGTTAGGAATCAAAAAAGGAACTTCTTCTTCTCATGCTGATAATGGCTTTTCAGCTGAAATTAAGACATTAGGTAGAATCAGACACAGATATATTGTTAGGTTGGTTGCATTTTGTTCAAACAAAGAAACAAATTTGCTTGTTTATGATTATATGGAAAATGGAAGCCTTGGTGAAGTTTTGCATGGGAAAAGAGGTGAATTTTTTAAATGGGATGTTAGGTTGAAAATTGCTGTTGAAGCTGCTAAAGGACTTTGTTATTTGCATCATGATTGTTCACCTTTGATCATTCATAGAGATGTTAAGTCAAATAATATATTGTTGAACTCTGAATTTGAGGCTCATGTTGCTGATTTTGGACTTGCTAAGTTCTTGCAAGATAATGAGAATTCAGAATGCATGTCTTCTATTGCTGGTTCTTATGGATATATTGCTCCAGGTACATACTTTAATACAAAATTCTCAAATATATAAAATCATTTTCATTAGTTTGAAAGTTGCTAAGAATTTTTTTATTGACATTGCATATGATCGCAGTTATTTGCCTTTGACGCAACTTTAGTTACAATTGCATTGCAGTGTAGAGACATAAAAAATATTGATGTTGCGGTTAGATAGGTCGTGAAACTTTCTATTTGAAACCTTGATGCTTAGTGTACTTCGCAATTAGTTTGAAAGATGTTTGTCAAGGTTTCAAAACTAGGTCATGACGTTGTGATCCCTGATATTGTGAATCACGATAATAACTGTTGAAGCTATCTCAATTGCTGTCATATCACGACCTTTGATATTCAGAATTGCAATTAAGTGTGGTCAATGCGGTTTCAATCGCGATCGCATTATGTCCACATTGATTAGAAAAAAAAACATAAATATGTATGTTTGTTTGGATTGACGGTGACTTTGTCAAAATGAAGGAAGTTCAAAAGTATAGTTTTTGCTAAAATCACAATGAATCGGTGTGCCTCATCGCGATGAATCATCTTGGATCATCGTGATTCTGCTAACCTCACCCTTAATCCAAACATGTATAGGACACTACTGACAACTGAGATGAGTAAAAATACTAACGTGCTACAAAAAGCAAGATAATTTCAGGGTCTTTTTGTTTTCAAATTCAACAGTCAAATTCAAATATTCAAGCAATAAGTACCATGGGATAAATACAAGTATACTTTACATATATTTTTGTGTTAAAAAATATACTTTCTTACATTCATTACTCTTTTTGTGGGACCACATTGTCAGGCACCATGTACATGGATTCCTAAAATGAGTAAGCAAAGGCTCCACTAACACAACACAAAGGAAATTCCATTTGCTTTTTTCTCACGCTAATCGAATATTGTACTTTTGCTTGCATGCCTTGAAAGATGAAACTGCAAGATCTAATCACACCCAACCTTTTTTGACCATCACCCCTTATCACATCAATTACGAAAAAAAAAATCAAAGTTTTGCATTAGGATCTATAAGATTCACTTTCTCAAAACCCCAGGAAAAATATTTAAAAAAAATGAAGAACTTATAGGCACAAAAAACAACTGGGATATCTTTTAACACATTTGATTTGATACTATTGTTCTAGTCTTTAGTACGAATTTGGACTCCTTGCATTATGAAATACACGCATTAAGAACATTATTAAGTTATCGTGGTCATTGGTGTGAGATCGGTCGGTTCACATTACACCTTCGAGAAAGATTAATTAATGTGTGACACATTTAATGCATGGAATCTAAATCCCTTTCATACATTTTTTTTGAGCAGCAATACACTTCTTTTCTTATTAAGTACTTTACATGTGTACCTTTTTCTTGTGTTTGAAATATCATCTAGTTTAAGTTGTAAAAGCTATAATTTTGTTTGTATTTTTATTTTACTGATTTTAATTAATTTATGTTTGCAGAATATGCATACACATTAAAAGTTGATGAGAAAAGCGATGTGTATAGTTTTGGAGTGGTGCTGCTAGAGCTCATCACAGGGAAAAGGCCAGTGGGGGATTTTGAGGAAGAAGGTTTAGACATTGTTCAATGGACCAAAATGAAAACTAATTGGAACAAAGATATGGTGATGAAGATCCTTGATGAGAGGCTACCTCAAATTCCTTTAGATGAAGCAAAACAAGTGTTTTTTGTGGCAATGTTATGTGTTCATGAACATAGTGTGGAGAGACCAACCATGAGGGAAGTGGTTGAGATGCTTGCACAGGCAAAGTAACAAAACATATTTCAAATGCAGTGATTTTTTTTGTGTGTGTAAATTGCGTATATTATGCGCTTAATTACAGAGACTAATATCTCGAATCGGGAAGTACCGGTTCAAATGGAGTGATCTAGAAAAGGAAGAAAAAAAGAACAAGTTAAAAGAAGGGTTGAACTCTATAACTCTATATACTACTATACATAGCTTTGTGTTTATGTTTTGGGTTGGTTAATTAAAAGGTATTAATATTTCCAAACTAGTTTGTCATCAATTTTGATGTTTTTTCGTGTGTGGGACTTTCATCTTATTAGCACCCAATTTTGTAGGGGAGCAAAAGACTTGCATTTTTTAGGCACACTTCAAATAGTTATGTATGATTAATGTTAGAATGGGAATATCATGGTTAACTTGTTGATCATACAATATCATGGCTGGTGAAATGGCCTTGAAATTTCCATTACCCAATTACAAGGCCTACGCATAGTGTTGCCTCCTAATTAACTTGTTGATGTGGAATATCATGGTTACACGGTTTTCATGTTACTAGTGATATAGAAACAAGTTGTATGTGAAGTTGTCAATATAACAATTAATAAGAATCGTTAGAGTACTTTCTCTTGGTCTCATGTATTTCTTTACGATATATTTACTATATATAAAGAAAATATATGGCTTTGTGATGATTTTTTGACTTTCAATTATACACTTAAACAAATTTGCCTATAAGAATAATATGTTGTTGAAGTCATTCAAAAAAGGGTTAATACCGCTTTTGGTCCCTGTAATATGAGCGAATTCCGATTTTAATCCCTGTAAAAAAAAATTTAGATTATGTCCCTATCATTTCAGATTCTTCCACTATTGGTCCCTTCAGATTCTATTCCCATCCCTATCATTTCATATTCTTCCACTTTTAGTCCCTTCAGATTCTGCTGAAAAGTTGAAGTGAGGGACCAATAGTGGAAGAATCTGAAATGATAGGGACAGAATCTAAATTTTTTTACAGGGACTAAAACCGGAATTCGCTCATATTACAGGGACCAAAAGCGGTATTAACCCTTCAAAAAATAATAATTTATATTATATTTGCTATATTGTTTTTTTAGAGGTACATTTGTTATATTGTTGGCGTCATTGAAAAACATAAGTATAGTTTGTTACAATATGAAAGTGCAAAATAGTTATACATATAATTTTAATAAAAATCAAAATTTCATAAAAACTATTATTCGTTATTTATACACATTAACATAATAAAAAAATAGAATAGACGGACATAGAGTGTCCGTCTGAACGCTAGTGTGCATACCAATGTCATCGTCCACTAGCAAGGCCCACAGCAGAGACCAATGTCATCGTTCACTAGGAGGAACCAATTAAAGTCAGCACAAAACCCTAAATAGACTAGTCCAACATAAGAATTGTTGTCACCTAGGAGATTTAAACAAACCGAACACACTCTTAGGTCCCAAACCTTCACCATCCGTTCATTTTTTTTTTTAATTAACATGAAGCCTAAACAGAGCTTTTCTGCGCATGTAGATGGCAAGAAATTCAAATTTATTCCATTTCTAGCATAATTTTTTGCTTTCCCAATAAGAGTGCAAAGTCAGATCACATCAAACTAGAAATCCTTCATGTGGGGTGTGCCTCACAATTCACAAATCATCTGAATGCCTTGAGCCTTTTTTTAGTTGTTTTTTCTCTTGTTTGTTGGCTTAAGTGGTATCATAAAGGAAAATTGTTTTTCCCACATTAAACAAAGCTGAAACACACCAGTAAATGACATTTTTACCCCGGCGGCAGACTGCCGCCGGCTACCATCGGCAGTTAACTGCCGCTGCGGGCAATTATGCAAAACAAAACCTGCTATTTTTGCAAGCAAGCCATTTTTCGGCCGATTTATTACCTGTAATCTAAAACAACAATTCCAAAGGCAGTACAAATCATACATCAATTATAATCATTCATAAGTAAGAACATTACATAATCTTTTACAATTGACCAAAATAAAGTCAATTCGACATTTCGTTAAAATTACACGAATGTTTGAAATTCACCAAAAACATAAATAGTGTTTGACATTCAACAACACATTACATAATATTACATGAAATCTCTACCGACATTCGTTGCACATACAGTTGGAACGAACACAAAGATATAATACATTATTTTCAACCATATGCCTAAACATAAATCCAACGTCACTATCGTCACGAATAAGCCGAGGCCAATAGACCGTTTTCCACATGTCTTCATCTTTATCTGCCCCCAGGTCATAAATTGGCATCTGAGCAAATACATGACATGTGTGATGATTTTCACCAACATGGAGAAAATAACTGTTAAGTTGTGCCTTCAACTCGTCCATAGTGTCGGCCGGAGTTAGAAAAACCTTAATTGTCTTTTTGAAAGCAGAGTATCGGACATGAGCTTCAATTTGTGCAACCTCAGACATGTTTAACTTCACAAAAGTTTATGAAATATCAAACATCAGAATAATATTAAATTAGACGTAAAAGTTATATATTCCACCACATAAAAGTTATATATTTATATATATATTAATATGTTAGTTATATATTGGCCACAAAAAATTGACGTTACAATATCGACAACAAAAAATATGTCGGTGTAATATTGACCAAAAAAAAGGATGAACACCGACAAAAACAAAAAATCAGTCATATCGCATCAAGTCAATTTGAACTATCTTCATCTTCCGCAATAACTTGAAATTCTTGCTTTGCTTTTTCAGGAGTGTCACACACAATTGGATTGGCTTGGTTTGACTTTTTTTATGGGAGCGGATTCACTCTTTTCTCAATGTTCATAAGGTCTCGGAACCTAGCTTGTTGATCCAAAAACTCAAATTCCCAAGCCGATGCCTCTTCACTTCTGTGTATGTTCCACTCCGTAGATGATGGAGGTAGTGGACAACCATCTTTCAAAAAAAACAAGAACAAAATGATTGGGAATTAATCCTAGGCACATGATGGGTTTTTTTTGCTTAAGCGGTGGCACCCCTCTAAGTGGGAAAAAGGATTCCAAATTTCCGATTTCGTGACTTGTCAACTCCACTACAAGTCTATTGTAATAAGTTGCAATGATGTGACCCATGTCGGGAAAAGTCAACCACTTATCTACAAGTGCAATACCACCACTATTTGAGGGAGGATGCAAGTCATTTAAGATGTAGTTAAAACGATCCTCACTCGCAAATACCCGCACATAATCATTTCTATGATCTTTCAACTCTTGAATAAGTTGTCTACGAACCATGACATGACTTTCTTCGGTGAAACCCAAGAACTCAGCTATAACCCGAAAACCACAATTCCCATCGCCTTTAACATCCACAACTTTTTCAATAAATGGAACCATGAATTTTGGCATATAGTCAATAGGGCTCAAAACATCAAACACACCATGAACCGGAGTAGGCTTTGGAACCGAGCTAAGCTTAGGAAACCGAATAGGTGGTGGAAGCGGGGAACGTGATGATTTGCCAATACGAGCACCCTTTCTTTTAGGAAATGATGACATAGTTTGCGACGATTGACTATCCGAAAATTGGGAATCAACAGGCTCCCAATAATAAGGGATTCGACTTGTCGATGCCTCATTTGCTTTACACCTCACTTTTTTCGGCGCTCCCTTGGTTGGTACTTTTCTTGGAGGAGGAGAAACTGTTGGTGTAAGCCCTAGAGGCCAATAGTTTATGTTAAACTTTTCACATGTATCATGACTTTTATTATTAAATAAAATATGGCGTTCTTTATTACACTTGATATGAGATTAATAAAGTCCCTAGAATAGTTGGTTCATGTGATGGAATATTAAGTGTGACTTAATCATGAGATTACATCAACATAAAGAACACTATTCTTAAAAGTATCCGTAGTCAAGTTTTAATATGAACTGGGATAATAATAAAGCATGGAGACTATTATGTATGTAGACTTATGACCATATCTCATGGGTCATGAATATGAGATATTAAGTCTATACATAGGTACGAGTATTAGGAGTAATATTTATACTGGATTGACCCATCGTGAGAATACTACATAGTATGTTATGAAATCGTCATAAGTTATTCTCATAATAATAATAGTGTATATCACTCTTAGACCTGAAACCACTGTGATCCCTAGATGTGGACTCAAGTGTTTTATTGCCATTCAAACGTTATCTGTAACAAGATAACTATAACGTTGGTTAATGGGCACTCGATGAATCATGCTGAGGGACATGAGTGTCCTAGATGGGATTTGTCACTCCTTCATAACAGGAGATATATCTTTAGGCCTCTTGATGAAATATGACTGGAAAAATGCATGGCCATGCCGAATTAAGTCAATATGAGATATTGGACTTATTCGTTATTCAGTATATTTCGGAATCAAGAAATATAAATACTGAGCTAAAAAAGGGTGACGTAATCTATGTCTTGTGTTCAATAAAGATATTAGGACAAAGGAGTAATCGTACACATAGACATTATCGTGAAAAGGTTTCATCAGATCACTTGACATTCTTGTCACTTGGGTAGCAGTGATGCATTGCTTGATACCGCTCACTGTTTGTAATGTTAAATATAAGATTTAATATTATTGCCAACGTTACAAGAACCTATAGGGTCTCACACAATAGAACGGTCAAAAGGAGAAATATAAGTAATACTTATATGATGAGGTGCATTTAGCAATTGACGCTAATTAGTTAGCGGAAGCTAATGGGTTAATGGGCTTATGGAAGCTCAACATGATGGCTGATTTTCGTGTAGCAATGAGCTCTATAAATAGAGCTCTAATGCTGAAATCAGTAGTGCTAATTTTCGTGTAACCCTAAAGGCAAAACTGAAACCCTACATCTCTCCCTAACCTCTGATCGCTTGGCTAGCACAGGGAACCAGAGGAAACCGTTCGTGTGGACGAGTAGAGGCTTTGCTTGCTTGCTTAGCTGCGATCAAAGAAACTGTTTCTACACTACAAGAGGTAACAATTTTATCACTCATTCATGTGATATTCGTAATGATCCAAGGAAAGAAAAATCGAAAAAATTTTAAACTTCCGCTGCCATTTACATGTCGATTTTCCTTCAGTGGTATCAGAGCCAATTACGAAACCATGAATCGGATTGTTTTGTTTACTGCTTTATGTTTTAATCGGATTAAACATAATCGAATACAATTAAATAATAAAGACGAATTAAAATTGGCAAGGCATCACGTTTCTGTGCATGAATTTTCGATTTGTTTGAAGCTTCGGAACCGTATCTGGTGAAGCATCAATATATCGATCATCCATATCGACGGAAACGTGTTGCTCGATCACATACGCACATAATAAAATTATATCATTTTTATGTGCATGGCTTTTCGTTTTGTTTGAGGCTTTAGAACCGTTTTTCTGGTGAAGCATCAATATATCGATTATCCATATCGACAGAAATATGATTGATAAAATTTGTGTAACAAAAGTGAAATTCTGGCAGGTATGGTAACAGACAATAAAACAGAGCACAAAATGTGTAAAACAGAGCACAATGATGCAGGTTCAGAAGCAACTAATAAAAGTGCAGAAAAGTAAAGAACACAAGTATTTGTTAACCCAGTTCGGTGCAAACAACACCTACGTCTGGAGGATACCAATCCAGGAAGGAAATCCACTATGAGGAATTAATCCTAAGACTCAAGACACAGACCCCCTGTTCCTAGTCTTCTGACTTAATCTCCACTAGTCTGATTTCTACCCAACACCTAGGTATAAGAAACCCCCTTCATACTTCCTATTCAAGTAACAACCCAGTTACTAACAACTTCTGAATAACAACCCAGTTTATGAAGACAACTCCAAGACAACAAAAACAACACTCGTACCTAAAGGCTTAGAGTGAATTACAATTCAAACAATCTAAACCAACTCAGAACATATGAGTGGTGTACAAATAAAGCCTAAGCTCAAAACTCAAAAACACTAAAAACTCTAAGACTCGTATTTCTGGTTTTTGATTCGTAGTCCTCAATAGCAGCAGCACATCTCCTTATATAGACTTCAGCAGGCTCATAAAACTGAAACATATCTTCTTCAAAATATACTTCTAAAATTCTGCAAAGGTTTGAAAAGAAAACATATATTTCTGACTTCTATCTTGCAAAGATTCTTCAGCAAATATATTCAAACATAAAACACGAAACCAGTCTTCTCAAGATCTTCAGCAAATTAATCAGCCTTCTAGAAACTAAAAGCCTGAATAAATCTTCAATAAATCTTCCAAAGATACGCACAGAAAGAATCAGATTTAATGCAAAAAATCCAGCTTCTGAAGTCCGGCTTCTGAAGGTCAACGCTGGTCAACGTCTGAACAGTGCGTCTGAAGACCCTTCCTGCTTCTGAAGGCACTTTCTGCGTCTGAAGGTCCATCCTGCGTCTGAAGGTCCATTCTGCGTCTGATGAACAGTAAACCCGGATTTCAGCTTCTGATGCAGTTTTCAGCTTCTGAACCTCCTCTAATCCATTTTCTTGCTTCTGAAGACTTCTTAAACAACTGGAGACGCATTGCTTGAGCACTTTGATTTTACCAAACAATGTAGCCAACCTCAAATAACCAACAATCTCCTTCTTTGGCAAATTTTTGGCTAAAATCAAATGTAACACAAATACAAGTCCTTCACTCAACAAAAAAAAAAAACTCAGCCATGAAGAACTTCCACATAGCAGCAGAGATAAGCAGCGGATAAATGCTATGTTAAACCAATCAAAACAACTTCAGTTCATCTTCTGAAAAATCACAACACATCCTGAACTCTTGAAGCACACACAACAACTTCTTCTGAAAAATCACAACACATCCTGAACTCTTGAAGCACACACAACAACTTCTGATCATCTTCTGATACTTCTCAGTCTCTGTTCATCACATGAACACTCCCCCTGAAGCTTCACAAACACACAACCACATGAACATTCCAGCTTCAAACAGACTTCAAAACAACTCTCCCGCTGCAACTCAGCACATAAACAACACTCCCCCTTAATTCTGAACTGCAGAAACTTCTAAGAAAAGTCTTCTGAAAAATAACTTCTGAATTCAAACTCAGAACACATTCTGACCAGCTCCATTCTGAACTAAAACACAAGTTTTTCTCCCCCTTTTTAGCCACAAAATTTTGACAAAACTCAGACTTCATATAGGGAACAAAAACTAAATATGTAATACAGATCCTCAAAACTGAATGAATATCAGACTCAGACTCAGGATCACACTCAGCATTGGCAAATCTGACAGGTACTTCATCTTCCTCACTTCCAGCTTGCTCACCCTCAGCAATCTGTAATTGCTATAACTCCTCATGCAGACAAACTCCTAGCTTGCTTCTTAGATTCTCAAATTGCTTGGCATCCAAAGCTTTTGTAAAAATTTCAGCAATCTGCTCCTCAGTATCCACATGTTCAAGCTGAACAATCTTTTCCTCCACAAGATTTCTGATGAAATAATGTCTGATATCAATGTGCTTGGTCCTGCTGTGCTGTATGGGGTTCTTAGAAATGTTAATAGCACTGAGATTATCACAGAATAAAGTCATAACTCCTTGTTCAATGTTGTATTCTTCCAGCATCTGCTTCATCCATACCAACTGTGAACAACTACTTCCAGCTGCTATATATTCAGCTTCAGCTGTAGACAATGACACACAGTTTTGTTTCTTACTGAACCATGAAATTAAGTTATTCCCTAGAAAGAAACATCCACCAGAAGTACTCTTCTTGTCATCTGCACTTCCAGCCCAGTCAGCATCACAATACCCAATCAACTCAGAATTTGCATTGTGTGAGTACATGATTCCATAATCAGTTGTACTGTTCACATACTTCAGAATCCTCTTCACCTGAGTTAAATGACTCATCTTAGGATCAGCTTGATATCTTGCACACACTCCAACAGCAAAAGTAATATCAGGTCTGCTTGCAGTAAGATACAGTAAACTCCCAATCATACTCCTGTACTAACTCTGATCAACTGCAACTCCTTGTTCATCTTTAGTTAGCTTCAAGTGTGTAGCTGCAGGTGTTCTCTTGTGACTAGCACTCTCCATTCCAAACTTCTTGACTATATTATTAGCATATTTACTCTGAGAAATGAATATAGTATCTTCTGAAATTCTGGCTGGAACTTGCACAATACGAAAAACAAAGCACAAACACACAGTATCAGAAGCAGCAATATAAAAGTGCAGAAAGTAAAAGCACACAGATATTTGTTAACCCAGTTCGGTGTAAATACCACCTACGTCTGGAGGATAGCAATCCAGGAAGGAAATCCACTATTGGAATTAATCCTAAGACTCAAGACACAGACCCCCTGTTCCTAGTCTTCTGACTTAATCTCCTATAGTTCTGATTTCTACCCAACACCTAAGTATAAGAAACCCCCTTCTTACTTCCTATTCAAGTAACAACCCAATTACTAAACAGCTTCTGAATAACTACCCAGTTTGTGAAGAAACACTTCAAAATAACAAAGACATCATTCGTACTTAAAAGCTTAGAATGATTTACAACTCAAAACTTCTAAACCAACTCAGATGAGTGGTGTACAAATAAAACCTAAGTTTAAAAACACAAAGACTCAAATTCTCTGATTTTTAAATCTCTCTACGTTCACTTCAATAGCAGCAGCACATCTCCTTAAATAGGCTTCAGCAATCATATAATTCTGGAACAAATCTTCTCTGAAATACACTTCTAAAATACTGCAAGGCTTGAAAAGGAAACAATATAATTCTGACTTCTATCTTGCAAAGATTCTTCACAAATATATGCAAACATAAAACACGAAGCCAATCTTCTCAAGATCTTCAACAAATTAATCAGCCTTTCTAGAAAACTTCAGCCATAATAAATCTTCAGCAGATCTCCATAAGATACGCACAGAATTAATGCAGAAAATCCAGCTTCTGAAATCAGCTTCTGAAGGTCAATGCTGGTCAACGTCTGAACAGTGCGTCTGAAGTACTGTTCAGCGTCTGAAGGCCATTTCTGCCTCTGAACCTCCTCAAATTCAATTTCTTACTTCTGAAGACTTCTTAAACACATGGAGATGCTTTGTTTGAACACTTTGATTTTACCAAAACATGCAGCCAACATCTAAATACTCAACAATCTCCCCCTTTGGCAAATTTTTGGCTAAAATCAAAATGCAACACATAGAATAAGTTCTTCAATCAACACAAGATAATCAACCTTGAAGAACTCCACATAATTCAAACATAGCACAAAGATAACAGCAGATACAAGCTATGTTAAACATGTTAAATCGACCAAACAGCTTCAAAACAGCTTACAATCACACAGACTCATCCTGAAGCTCACATAACAACTTCTGATATTCTTGAAGTACACAAACCAACAAACTCAGCTTCTGATCTTCACATGTAAGCTCCCCCTGAAGCTTCACAAACAAAACAGCAACACACAACTCCCAGAAAACTCCCCCTGCAACTCAGCACAAAACAAACAACACTCCCCCTTAATTCTGAACTGCAGTGAACTCTGAGATTATGCTTCTGAAACTGTAACACTTCACAACTCAGGAACATAACTTTTATGCACTCCCCCTGAGACAAAAACTCCCCCTCAAACACATCTTCAGAACTCTTGTTGAATTTCTGAACTCTGAATAAAACAATTAACTTCTGAACAAATCTGAATTCTGAAGTTCTGAATTCTGAACAAATTCTGAAACACATTCACATTCTGAAACAAAACACAAGTTTTTCTCCCCCTTTTTAGCCACAAAATTTTGACAAAACTCCATCATATAGGGAACAAAAACTGAAATTCCATCAAATACAGTATCAGACTCAGACTCAGGATCACACTCAGCATTTGCAAATCTGGCAGGTATTTCATCTTCCTCACTTCCAGCTTGCTCACACTCAGCAATCTGTAATTGCTATAACTCCTCATGCAGACAAACACCTAGCCTGCTTCTCAGATTCTCAAATTGATTGGCATCCAAAGCTTTTGTAAAAATGTCAGCAATTTGTTCTTCAGTATCCACATGTTCAAGCTGAACAATCTTCTCCTCCACAAGATTTCTGATGAAATGATGTCTGATATCTATGTGTTTAGTCCTGCTGTGTTGTATGGGGTTGTTAGAAATGTTTATAGCACTTAAATTGTCACAGAATAAAGTCAGAGCTCCTTGTTCAATGTTGTATTCTTCCAGCATCTGCTCCATCCATACCAATTGTGAACAACTACTCCCAACTGATATATATTCAGCTTCAGCTGTAGACAATGACACACAATTTTGTTTCTTGCTGAACCATGAAATTAAGTTATTCCCTAGAAAGAAACATCCACCAGAAGTACTCTTCCTGTCATCTGCACTTCCAGCCCAGTCAGCATCACAATACCCTATCAATTCAGAACTAGCACTATGTGAGTACATGATTCCATAATCACTTGTACTGTTGACATACTTCAAGATCCTCTTTACTTGTGTCAAATGACTCATTTTTGGATCTGCTTGATATCTTGCACATACTCCAACAGCAAAAGTAATATCTGGCCTGCTTGCAGTAAGGTACAGTAAACTCCCAATCATACTTCTGTATTGGCTTTGATCAACTGCAACTCCTTGTTCATCTTTAGTTAGCTTCAAGTGAGTAGCTGCAGGTGTTCTCTTATGGCTGTCAGTCTCCATTCCAAACTTCTTCACTATATTCTTGGCATATTTGCTTTGTGAAATGAATATAGTATCTTCCATTTGCTTGACTTGCAGTCCAAGAAAATAATTAAGTTCACCAACTAAACTCATTTCAAACTCTGATCACATCTGCTGAACAAACAGCTGAACCATTTTGTTTGACATCCCACCAAACACTATGTCATCAACATAAATCTGTGCTATCATTAAACTTCCATTATCTTCTTTCACAAATAAAGTCTTATCAGTTCCTCCTTTTCTGTATCCTTGAGTCACAAGAAATTGAGTAAGTCTTTCATACCATGCTCTAGGTGCTTGCTTCAATCCATACAAAGCCTTCTTCAATTTATAAACATGATCAGGAAACTTAGGATCCGTAAACCCTTTAGGCTGTTCAACATAGACCTTTTCTTGTAGATACCCATTCAGAAAACACTCTTCACATCCATCTGAAACAATTTGAACTTCAAAATGCATGCTACTCCCAACAGTAATCTTATGGACTCTAATCTAGCTACAGGTGCAAAGGTTTCATCAAAATCCAGTCCCTCCACTTGAGTGTAACCTTGAGCAACTAACCTTGCCTTGTTTCTGACCACAGTACCATGTTCATCTATTTTGTTCTTGTAAATCCACTTAGTGCCAATCACATTTAAACCTTCAGGTCTTGGAACAAGATCCCACATTTCACTTATTTTGAATTGATTGAATTCATCTTGCGTGGCTTCAATCCAGAATTCATCAGTTAAAGCTTCCTTAACATTGTTGGGTTCAAATTTTGACACAAAACATGAATCAATAGCAACTGAGTCTGATCTTCTGGTTCTGATAATACCACAGTCCTTCTCTCTTTGTAGCTGAGTGCACAAATCTCTAAAAACTTCAAATGTATCTGATTTTTCTCTCACAAAGCTGACCCAAGTAAATCTTGAAAAATCATCAACCATTACAAATGCATATCTCTTTCCTCCAATACTCTCAACTTGCATAGGCCCCATTAAATCCATATGTAACAGTTCTAGTACTTTAGTAGTTACCTGGTGTACTAATCTGGGATGAGACTTTCTTGTTTGTTTTCCAATTTGACAATCATCACAAACACTGTCCTCATTGATCTTCAGATTAGGTAGACCTCTGATAGCTTCAGTACGCAGGATTTTCTTCATGCCTTTTAGATGCAGATGACCCAGTTGTTGGTGCCAGAGTCTGACTTCCTCTTCTGAGCTCATGAGAAGGTAGTCAGGCTTCTTTCTTCTTCTGACACCTATAAATAACAGTTATCTTTTGATCTGCAGCCTCTCATCAGAACCTTGCCTTCTTCACCAGTTACTAAGCATTCTTCCTTGTTGAAATTCACTCTCAAGTCTTGATCACATAGCTGGCTAATACTGATCAGATTAGATGTCAACCCTTTCACAAGTAACACATCATTAAGTCTTGGTAACCCATCACTGATTAAGTCACCAATACCAAGAATCTCTCATTTTGCTCCATCACCAAATGACACATAGCTTCTGGAATAAGGCTTTAAATTACTCAGCAACTTCTTCACACCAGTCATGTGTCTTGAATAACCACTATCAAAGTACCAGTCTTCTTTAGAGGTGGCTCTCAATGATGTATGAGCTATGAGGCCAACAGTCTTGTCTATGGGTTTCCACACCTTCTGAACATTGTTTTTGGTTGCAGCAGGTTCCACTCTTCTATACTGAAAATGTTCAGGATAACCATACAGTTTGAAACAGAATGGTTTGATATGCCCATTCTTTCCATAATGATGACAGACCCATGTATGATTTCTTCTCTTGTTCTTGTTATACTTCTGAGGTTGCTTCTGAGGTTTCATCTTAGATGTTCCAATCATAGGATCATAAGTTTGAGTAGCAGGAACAAACCTTTTAGCAGGATTCTTCTGTATGAGGTTCTGAGTCTGATCAACAAATCCTAAACCAGTTGGTTTTCCTTGTTTCTGATTCTCCAATATCTCCTCCAACACATCAGTAGCAGTATTCATCATTCTGACCTGCTTTTTCATATTCTCAAGCTGGGAATTTAGTTGGCTCACTTCTTCTTTGAGATCATAATTTTGCACTAAAAGTTCACCTTTCTCAGCCTCCAGTTGACAAATTGTCTCCTTCTGATCCAGAATTTGCTTGCAAACTTCTACACTTCTGGTGTATAGCTTTTTGTAATTGTCAGCCAGTTCATCATATGAGAGTTTTTCAACTCTGGCTTTAGATACAGATGAAACTTCAGACTCTGAGTCAGGCTCTGATAAAGTCTCAGACTCTAAAACTGCTTCAGTCTTTGAACTAGCTCCTGACTTCTGAGGCTTTAACCTTACCATCAGACTTGTATCACACTTAGCAGATTCATTCTCTATATCTTCTTCTGAGTCTTCATCAGACCAAGATACAGCTAAGCTCTTCTTCTGCTTTTTAAGAAAAGTAGGACATTCTGATTTGATATGTCCATAACCCTCACACTCAAAGTACTGCACACCTTTTGCTTGATTACTCTTCTCCTCAGTCTTGGTCTTCTTCACATCACTATGTTGCTTCTTGTTGTTGAATCTGAAGTTCTGACCTTTGGTTTTGGATTTCCTGTCAACATGCTTCAGAATTTTATTGAACTGTCTTCCCAGCAACACAAGTGCTTCTGATAAATCACCATCATCCTCATCACACTCTTGTTGATCAACATCTTCAGTATTAACAGCAAAAGCAATTCCTTTCCCTTTCTTCTCAGGCTATTTGCAGAAAGCAGTTTCAAAATTCAGCAGAGATCCAATCAGCTCCTCAACCTTCATAGTGGAGATGTCATGAGCTTCCTCTATTGCAGTCACCTTCATGTCAAACCTTTTGGGAAGTGACCTGAGAATTTTTCTGACTATCTTCTCATCTGATATCTCCTCTCCAAGAGACTCAAAAGAATTTGCCATATCCAGGACATTCATATAGAAATCTTGAATGTTTTCATCCTCCATCATCTTCAAATTCTCAAACTTAGTGGTAAGTAATTGGAGTCTGGACATCTTCACCTTTGAGGTTCCTTCATGAGTGGTCTTCAGTATTTCCCAGGCATCCTTGGCTATGGTACACTGCTTGATGAGTCTGAACATGTTTTTGTCCACTCCATTGAATAGTGCATTCAAAGCTTTAGAGTTTCCAAGAGCCAGATCATCTTCAGCCTTTGTCCACTCTTCTTCTGGTTTCAGCACCTCAGTCTTGTTCCCATCTTTGTCTAAAACAATTGGATGATCCCAACCTTTTAGCACAGCTTTCCAAGTTCTGCTGTCAATGGATTTCAGAAAGGCACACATTCTAGACTTCCAATATTCGTATTTTGTCCCATCCAGCAATGGTGGTCTATTGACATATCCTCCCTCCTTTTCCATGCTTGCCAGAAAACTCTTCCCTGGAGCTCACCCAATCACAAGCAGGGTGCCTGCTCTGATGCCAATTGAAATTCTGGCTGGAACTTGAACAATACAAAAAACAGAGCACAAACACACAGTATCAGAAGCAGCAATATAAAAGTGCAGAAAGTAAAAGCACACAGATATTTGTTAACCCAGTTCGGTGTAAATACTACCTACGTCTGGAGGATACCAATCCAGGAAGGAAATCCACTATTGGAATTATTCCAAAGACTCAAGACACAGACCCCCTGTTCCTAGTTTTCTGACTTAATCTCCTATAGTTCTTATTTCTACCCAACACCTGAGTATAAGAAACCCCCTTCTTACTTCCTATTCAAGTAACAACCCAGTTACTAAACAGCTTCTGAATAACTACCCAGTTTGTGAAGAAACACTTCAAAATAACAAAGACATCATTCGTACTTAAAAGCTTAGAATGATTTACAACTCAAAACTTCTAAACCAACTCAGATGAGTGGTGTACAAATAAAACCTAAGTTTAAAAACACAAAGACTCAAATTCTCTGATTTTTAAATCTCTCTACGTTCACTTCAATAGCAGTAGCACATCTCCTTAAATAGGCTTCAGCAATCATATAATTCTGGAACAAATCTTCTCTGAAATACACTTCTAAAATACTGCAAGGCTTGAAAAGGAAACAATATAATTCTGACTTCTATCTTGCAAAGATTCTTCACAAATATATGCAAACATAAAACACGAAGCCAATCTTCTCAAGATCTTCAACAAATTAATCAACCTTTCTAGAAAACTTCAGCCATAATAAATCTTCAGCAAATCTCCAAAAGATACGCACAGAATTAATGCAGAAAATCCAGCTTCTGAAATCAGCTTCTGAAGTCCAGCTTCAAGGTCAACGCTGGTCAACGTCTGAACAGTGCGTCTGAAGTATTGTTCAGCGTCTGAAGGCCATTTCTGCGTCTGAACCTCCTCAAATTCAATTTCTTGCTTCTGAAGACTTCTTAAACACATGGAGATGCTTTGTTTGAACACTTTGATTTTACCAAAACATGCAGCCAACATCTAAATACTCAACATCTTCCATTTGTTTGACTTGCAGCCCAAGAAAATAAGTAAGCTCACCCACAAGACTCATCTCAAATTTTGACTGCATCTGCTGAATAAACAACTGAACCATCTTATTTGATATTCCTCCAAACACTATGTCATCAACATAAATTTGAGCAATCATCAGACTTCCATCTTCTTCTTTCACAAACAAAGTTTTGTCAGTTCCACCTTTTCTATATCCTTGAGTCACAAGAAACTGTGTGAGTCTCTCATACCATGCTCTAGGTGCTTGTTTCAATCCATACAAAGCTTTCTTCAATTTATAAACATGATCTGGAAATTTATGATCCACAAATCCTTTAGGTTGTTCAACATACACTTCTTCTTGTAGATAACCATTCAGAAAAGCACTCTTCACTTCCATCTGAAACAGTTTGAACTTCAGGATGCATGTTACTCCCAACAGTAATCTTATGGACTCTAATCTGGCCACAGGTGCAAAGGTTTCATCAAAGTCAAGTCCCTCCACTTGAGTGTAACCTTGAGCAACTAACCTTGCCTTGTTTCTGACCACAGTTCCATGTTCATCTGTTTTGTTCTTGTAGATCCACTTAGTGCCAATCACATTCAAACCTTCAAGTCTTGGAACAAGATCCCACACTTCACTTCTTTTGAACTGATTCAATTCATCTTGCATGGCTTCAATCCAGAATTCATCAGTTAGAGCTTCTTTAACATTTTTGGGTTCAAACTTTGACACAAAACAAGAATCAGTAGCAACTGAGTCTGATCTTCTGGTTCTGACACCTTGATCAAGACTCCCAATGATTAAATCTTTGGGATGATCCTTCTGAACTCTAATAGAGGGTCCTTTACCAGTAGGAACATGATCTGGATGAATTTCTTCTGCTTCAGACTCTGCTTGATTTTCTGGTTCTGGAGCTTCTGACAGTTGTTCTTCTGATGTTTCAATATCTGGAACCACTTCAGACTCATCTCTTTCTTTCTCAGCAGACAGATCATCAATCACAACATTAATGGACTCCATCACAACCTTGGTTCTGGAATTAAACATTCTATATGCTCTATTGTTCACTGAATAACCCAGAAAAATACCTTCATCAGACTTAGGATCCAGCTTTCTTCTGTTTTCTCTATCAGCCAAAATATAACATTTGCTCCCAAAAACATGAAAATATTTAACTGTACGCTTTCTTCCTTTCCACAGTTCATACAAAGTAGATGTAGTACCCTTCTTTAAAGTCACTATATTATGAATATTACAAGCAATATTCATAGCTTCAGCCCAGAACATATAAGGTAGCTTCTTAGCATGTAACATAACTCTAGCAGACTCAGCTAAGGTTCTGTTCTTCCTCTCAACTATACGATTTTGCTGAGGTGTTATAGGTGCAGAAAACTCATGCTTAATCCCTTCAGATGCACAGAACTCAGAAAATTTCTTGTTCTCTAACTCCTTCCCATGATCACTTCTTATTCTGACAATACCACAGTCCTTCTCTCTTTGTAACTGAGTGCACAAATCTTTAAACACTTCAAATGTATCTGACTTCTCTCTAACAAAGCTAACCCATGTGAATCTTGAATAGTCATCAACCACCACAAATGCATACCTCTTTCCTCCAATACTCTCAACTTGCATAGGTCCCATTAAATCCATATGTAACAGTTCAAGCACTTTAGTTGTTACCTGATGTCCTAATCTGGGATGAGACTTTCTTGTTTGTTTTCCAATTTGACAATCACCACAAACACTGTCCTCATTGATCTTCAGATTAGGTTGACCTCTGATAGCTTCAGAATTCATCACTTTTTTCATACCTTTTAGATGCAGATGACCCAGTTTCTGGTGCCAGAGTCTGACCTCTTCTTCTGAACTTATAAGACAAGTAGACAGACTCCTTTCTTCTTCATACACCAACAAATAGCAATTATCTTTTGATCTGCAGCCTCTCATCAGAACCTCACCTTCTTGACCAGTTACCAAGCATTCTTCCTTGTTGAAATTCAACTTCAAGTCTTGATCACACAGCTGGCTTATACTGATCAGATTAGATGTCAATCCTTTCACCAATAGCACATCATTAAGTCTTGGTAATCCATCACTGATTAAATCTCCTATTCCAAGAATCTCACCTTTTGCTCCATCACCAAATGTTACATAACTTCTGGAATATGGTTTTAAATTACTCAGAAGCTTCTTCACACCAGTCATGTGTCTGGAACAACCACTTTCAAGTACCAATTTTCCCTATAAGTGGCTCTCAAAGAGGTGTGAGCTATAAGGCCATTAGTCTTGTCTTTGGGTTTACATACCTTCTGAACATTGTTTCTGGTTGCAGCAGGTTCAACTCTTCTATACTGAAAATGCTCAGGATAACCATATAGTTTGAAGCAGAATGGTTTAATATGCCCCTTCTTTCCGCAATGATGACAAACCCATGGATGATTTCTTCTCTTGTTCTTGTTAAACTTCTGAGGTTGCTTCTGAGGTTTCATCTTAGATGTTCCAATCATAGGATCATAAGTTTGAGTAGCAGGAACAACCCTTTTAGCAGGATTCTTCTGTTTGAGGTTCTGAGTCTGATCAACAAATCCTAAACCAATTTGTTTTCCTTGTTTCTGATTCTCCAATATCTCCTCCAGCACATCAATAGCACTATTCATCATTCTGACCTGCTTTTTCATATGTTCAAGCTGGGAATTTAGTTGGCTCACTTCTTCTTTGAGATCAGAATTTTGCACTAACAGTTCATCCTTCTCAGCTTCCAGTTGACAGATGGTCTTCTTCTGATCCACTACTTCCTTGCAAACTTCTACACTTCTGATGTACAGGTTCTTCTAATTGTCAGCTAGTTCATCATATGAGGATTTTTCAACTCTGGTTTCAAACACTGATGAAACTTCAGACTCTGAGTCAGACTCTGATAATGTCTCAGACTCTGAAACTGCTTCAGTCTTTAAAATAGCTCCTGACTTCTGTTTTAACCTTACCATCAGACTTGTATCACACGTAGCAGATTCACTTTCTACATCTTCTTCTGAATCTTCATCAGACCATGAAACAGCCAAGCTCTTCTTCTGCTTCTTAAGAAAAGTAGGACATTCTGACTTGATATGTCCATAACCTTCACACTCAATGAACTGAACTCCTTTTGCTTGATTGCTCTTCTCCTCAATCTTGATCTTCTTCACATCAGTTTGTTGCTTACTCTTGTTGAATTTGAAGTTCTGACCTTTGGTTTTGGATTTTCTGTCAACATGCTTCAGAATTTTGTTGAACTGTCTCCCCAGCAACACAAGTGCTTCTGATAAGTCTCCATCATCCTCATCACACTCTTGTTGATCCTCATCGTCAATATTAACTGCAAAAGCAATTCCTTTCCCTTTCTTCTCAGTCTGTTTACAGAAAGCAGTTTCAAAATTCAGCAAGGATCCAATCAGCTCCTCAACCTTCATAGTGGAGATGTCATGAGCTTCCTCAATAATTGTCACTTTCATATCAAATCTTCTAGGGAGTGACCTGAGAATTTTTCTAACAATCTTCTCATCTGACATCTTCTCTCCAAGAGACTCAAAGGAATTAGCCATATCCAGGACATTCATATAAAAATCTTGAATGTTTTCATCTTCCATCATCTTCAAGTTTTCAAATTTTGTTGTGAGTAATTGAAGTCTGGATAGCTTGACCTTTGAAGTACCTTCATGAGTGGTCTTGAGTATCTTCCAGGCATCCTTTGCAATGGTACACTGCTTGATCAATCTGAACATGTTCTTGTCCACACCATTGAATAGGGCATTCAAAGCTTTGGAGTTTCCAAGAGCCAGATCATCTTCAACCTTTGTCCATTCTTCTTCAGGTTTCAGCACTTCAGTCTTATTCCCATCTTTATCTAACACAACTGGATGATCCCAACCTTTTAACACTGTTTTCCAGGTTCAGCTGTCTATGGATTTCAGAACGGCACACATTCTAGACTTCCAATATTCATAATTTGTGCCATCCAGCAAAGGTGGTTTGTTGACATATCCTCCCTCCTTGTCCATAATTGCCAGAAAAGTCTTCCATGGAGCTCACCCAATAACAGGTAGGGTGCCTGCTCTGATGCCAATTGAAATCCTGCAGGTATGGTAACAGACAATAAAACAAAGCACAAAACGTGTAAAACAGAGCACAATGATGCAGGTTCAGAAGCAACAAATAAAAGTGCAGAAAAGTAAAGAACACAAGTATTTGTTAACCCAGTTCGGTGCAAACAACACCTACGTCTGGAGGATACCAATCCAGGAAGGAAATCCACTATGCGGAATTAATCCTAAGACTCAAGACACAGACCCCCTGTTCCTAGTCTTCTGACTTAATCTCCACTAGTCTGATTTCTACCCAACACCTAGGTATAAGAAACCCCCTTCTTACTTCCTATTCAAGTAACAACCAAGTTACTAACAGCTTCTGAATAACAACCCAGTTTATGAAGACAACTCCAAGACAACAAAAACAACACTCGTACCTAAAGGCTTAGAGTGAATTACAATTCAAACAATCTAAACCAACTCAGAACATATGAGTGGTGTACAAATAAAGCCTAAGCTCAAAACTCAAAAACACTAAAAACTATAAGACTCGTATTTCTAGTTTTTGATTCGTAGTCCTCAATAGCAGCAGCACATCTCCTTATATAAACTTCAGCAGGCTCATAAAACTGAAACATATCTTCTTCAAAATATACTTCTAAAATTCTGCAAAGGTTTGAAAAGAAAACATATATTTCTGACTTCTATCTTGCAAAGATTCTTCAGCAAATATATTCAAACATAAAACACGAAACCAATCTTCTCAAGATCTTCAGCAAATTAATCAGCCTTCTAGAAACTAAAAGCCTGAAAAAATCTTCAATAAATCTTCCAAAGATACGCACAAAAAGAATCAGATTTAATGCAAAAAAATCCAGCTTCTGAATCAGCTTCTGAAGTCCAGCTTCTGAAGGTCAACGCTGGTCAACGTCTGAACAGTGCGTCTGAAGACCCTTCCTGCGTCTGAAGGCACTTTCTGCGTCTGAAGTTCCATCCTGCGTCTGAAGGTCCATTCTGCGTTTGATGAACAGTAAACCAGGATTTCAGCTTCTGATGCAGTTTTCAGCTTCTGAACCTCCTCTAATCCACTTTCTTGCTTCTGAAGACTTCTTAAACAACTGGAGACGCATTGCTTGAGCACTTTGATTTTACCAAACAATGTAGCCAACCTCAAATAACCAACAAAAAGTATATATGATATACTCATGATGATCGTCCACTAATTAAGACAGATGATAATTTGTTCATATTGAATGATTGTCAACTGGAGCTTCGGAACCGTATCAGGTGAAGCATTCTAAGTTCGATCTTCATATTGGATAAACAATCAGAGTACTTTGATTGGTGTGATCATATTGTTACAATAGGATTCATAGCGCCGCAAGTGTTGTGCCGTCATGATTAGGGTTACGTTCAAAGGTTGAAACGTAACACGCCGCAAGCAATTAGGGTTACGGTCAAGTAATTAGGGTTACGCCGCAAATGTTAAAACGTATCAAATGTTGATGCGAAACACGACGTTAATTCAAAGTGAATCGTTCGCGGCGTAGTGTGATCAGTCGCTGAATTTTAATTTAATTTATTTAATTATGAGGTGTTAATAATAATAAAAGGTGTTTTATTGTTGTTGTGTGAATGATTATGGCCTTAGTCTTATTATTTCTTTTATTTTGGATTTTTGAAATACGACCTGCGTGTCGTGCCTCTCTCTTGAATTCTATATGTACATTCTCTTCTCATCCAATCCCTCGTATGTAAAACGAGTTTCTTTATATGTAATGTAATTAGAATACAAGAAGGTAATAGGACCATTGACGTTGGATTAGCCCTAGAAGTCTAGCTTGGAGAAGCAAGGTCGTTTCTAGGATTAGTTTAGATTCTCTCATTAGCTTGAGAGAATCATAGCGTTAGGAGGCCATAATCATGTCACTTTTATTTTGTATAATTGTTATGCATGCTTGAATGATTGGAGTGCGAATATATATGATATATAAGCCGTGGTGAGGTGAGATCAAACTAAATAAAATACTTCAAAGTAATATATTAAGTTTAATGCTTTCCAAAAGAATAACACCCTTCAAGACTAATATCGAATGCGTGGGTTTGCCTTAGCAAAGCACATGTTCTATGTTTGTAAGTCGCGGTGCGGTAATATCATTTACCCGATTGTTATTCTATTGGGTTTAACTTAACTAAATTAATTCTAATATGATTAGAATAAATTTAGAAGCAAGAATTGGGAAATATCTATATGATAGATCAGAGTAAGAGTTACTCGCCCAATTGATTTGAAAGTTGTATGAGATACAATTGGAAATGTTCCTACCTAAATAGCTGAGTTTTGGGTGATCAGCCCTAGCTGACTCAAAACAAGGTGAAATAAGGATTTCAACCCGCTAGAAAATCTTCCAACGGGATTTTCCGAATTAAATGTTTGAAGGTCATTTGATTTGAATAAAATAGTGGGAGCGTATTTAATTAAAGTCCAAATTAAATATGTTATTTTCATGATACTTATTTTGTATATTTTAAATTGTAGATGGCAACTAACACTTCAAACAACATTTTGCGATCAATCCTTGATAAGGATAAGCTGAATGAAACAAATTTTTTAGACTGGCACCGTAACTTGAGGATTGTCCTCACACATGAGAAAAAGCTATATGTGCTTGTAATGGTTGTGAATACAATGTATGAAAACTAGGGTTTCAGAGTCTGTTTAGGTCATGCCTTGGGAATGATCCCAAGGTTACTATTTGTAGCCTTCACTTGGGCCTATCCGGTCATAGTTTTGGCCCTTTACGATTTGGGCCCAAAACTATGATTAGGGCGCCCTCGTGGGCTGTTGAGGGCGCCCCCAAAGAGTGTCCTTTAGGGAGGTCACCTATGACTGTAAAGCGGGCCCTTCGCCCTCCTGGAGGGCGCCCAGCCTTATTCCAAGGGTTCACACCCTTGTCTTTAGGATCTCAAGTCCTAAATGGTGAGATCTACGGTCCACAGCCCAACAAGCACGAGTCTTGGTACAAGGCGAAGTGATTAAACTGTTAACGGGTTGATTTGCCTATGACCTTTTTGCGTTCATCTTGCCTATGACAACACCCTTTTCTTGATTATGATGCGTAGCTGCCCTCACGGACGGTAACTTCACCATTCCAGCTTAAGCTGGAACCCCCTGTATACTAACTAACGAGCATACAAGAGACACATCAAGCCCTTTCATTAACTTGTTCTTATTCTTTATATATATATACATATAACTTATAACTTATAACTTATGCATATCTGATGCATTCTTTAGGTAATCATTCTTAAATGCTTAACCTATTAAAAGGTTCTTAACTTTGAACATTAGATCATTCTTGTGCTTACGCACACTTAATTGAGTGCATCTTAAGCTTGCTATCCTAGGTGCATTCTCATTTTCATTAATTCTTATCTTAAGTACTTGAAAGTATGTCTAATAATTTACTATGAGCTTTTGCATATTTAATACATTCCTTAAGGGAACCAATCTCCCAATACTTAACATATGAGTATAGGGTCATAGGCTTATCGTTTTCATAAGCCACTACTTAGTTGTTGGAAATATTCTCATACCCGTCTATACTTTGCCCTCACAATTCTAAATAATTCTAAGTTATCGTACCATCCTTGTTCCTTATAATTACATCCTTTTCGGAGCTTCTTGGATGATTTAAAATGGTGTTTAATGATTCTTAAATGTTTTTGAAGAAAACGGATGCGAAAAACCTCGCCTACGCGCACCAGAACACCCAAAACAGCTCAGCTGTCATGAGCTGTTCTGGTGTGGTCGCTATAGCCACGTCTAGAGACGATTACATCCATCCCCAGGTATCCACCTCTAGTGTTAGCGGCTAGATAAGATCACCTTTCCTCAGTGTTTCGACCTTCAGTGTAAGCGGCTGAATAAGATCACTCCATCCCCAGGTATCCACCTCTAGTGTTAGCGGCTAGATAAGATCACCTTTCCTCAGTGTTTCGACCTTCAGTGTCAGCGGCTGAATAAGATCACTCTATCCCCAGGTATCCACCTCTAGTGTCAGCGGCTAGATAAGATCACATTTCCCCAGTGTTTCGACCTTCAGTGTCAGCGGCTGAATAAGATCACTCCATCCCCAGGTATCCACCTCTAGTGTCAGCGGCTAGATAAGATCACCTTTTCCCAGTGTTTCGACCTTCAGTGTAAGCGGCTGAATAAGATCACTCCATCCCCAGGTATCCACCTCTAGTGTTAGCGGCTAGATAAGATCACATTTCCACAGTGTTTCGACCTTCAGTGTCAGCGGCTGAATAAGATCACTCTATCCCCAGGTATCCACCTCTAGTGTCAGCGACTAGATAAGATCACCTTTCCCCAGTGTGTCGACCTTCAGTGTAAGCGGCTGAATAAGATCACTTTATCCCTAGGTATCCACCTCTAGTGTCAGCGGCTAGATAAGATCACCTTTCCCCAGTGTTTCGACCTTCAGTGTAAGCGGCTGAATAAGATCACCTTTGCCTTTAGGAATCTACCTCCAGTGTTAGCGGCTGGATATGATCACCTTTATCCCCAGTGGATCTACCTCCAGTGTTAGCGGCTGGATATGGTCAACCTTCCCCCTGTGAAAGCAGACTTGTCAGATCTAAGCACCTTTTCAGGCGACGATCTTTTTATCTTTTCAGTTTAAGCACCTTTTCAGGCGACGACTTGTCAGATCTATGCACCTTTTTAGGCGACGATCTTTTTATCTTTTCAGTCTAAGCACCTATTCAGGCGACGACTTGTCAGATCTAAGCACCTTTTCAGGCAACGATCTTTTTATCTTTTCAGTCTAAGCACCTATTCAGGCGACGACCTGTCAGATCTAAGCACCTATTCAGGTGACGATGTTTTACCTTTTCGATCTAAGCACCTATTCAGGCGACGATCTTTACCTTTTCAGTCTAAGCACCTTTTCAGGCGACGACTTGTCAGATCTAATCACCTATTCAGGTGACGATCTATTTTTTTTTAATTCCCCAAGCCACTCTAATCACCTATTCAGGTGACGGTTTGTCTATTTTATTCTTAGTTTATGCATCAGTAGCCAATCCAGGTGACCCTGCATTTACTTTTATTCATTGCATTTGCATATCCTTATTTTCATTATTCACTACAATCTTTTCTTACATTGAAGGACAAAATTCGGATCCTTCTTTTACTTAATTGCTCTTCGCAAAGAATTTATGAGATGCCCTTGACACTCGCATTCTCTATGCAAAGACACAATTAAGTAGGGGCAGCTGTTGTACCCTAATTTTGTCCCAAGCTTTTTCAAAACAAAATTCAAAAAAAAAAAGAGAAAAGTCAAAGTCAACAAAAGTTAACAAAAAGTCAACATTTCAGAGATGATGACTTCGCAGAGCAAAGTCCCCATCTCTCTGCGAAGTCTGCGATTTTTTTGCAGATTTTTAATCTCTTTGATTTGTTTTCATTATAGTTATTATTATTATTATCACCTATCATTATTATTATTGCTATTATCATCAATTGTGGCTGTTTGGACTCAGCAAAGCAAGAATGGAAGCATGTGCCATTAAAGCCAAGGTGAGAAGGTTTTTCCTCCAACCAAGCATGTGCCAAGCAAGTTGGCTTGCCCTTGGGCAGCTCTTATCCCTCCCAATTGACCTGCTAAGGACCCTAAGCTTGCCAGCCAGCTGCTTGTTTGTTTTTCTTCCTTCTTTCTCCCCCAAAACCAGTCAAACACAGCTGGTTTTCACTTGTCCAAAAGCTGTTTTGCTGCCCTGTTTCAGCAGCTCTTCCTTCTTCCTCACACCAGCCCACATGTTCCCTTTTGTTTCCCCCAACCTCTGCACATTACAGTGCACATTTTTCTTGCTTAACCCCTCAAGATTGCAAGGATTGATCCCAAGGGACAACCCAATTGCAAACCAGCCCTGTTTTTCCACTTTTTCATCATCATTTCTATCCAAAATCAGTTGCATTAATGGCTGGATTTGCCAAAGTCTTGACCATTGCAGCAAGGCAAGGTCACCTCTTCACTTTTGCATTAAATGCAAAGCAAAATAGCCTGGTTTCTAGCCCACAAAGCAGCTGGATTCTAGAGATTTTCATCATGACATTGGATTTGGTTTTGCCTATAAAAGAAGTGCTATGCATAAGGATTCAAGACTTACTTACAACCTTCCAGCTAGAAAACACTTGAAACAGCATTGAATACACAGCAAAAACAGAGTTTAATACATAGCAAAAAACCAACTGGAGCATTAGAGTCATTTGCCATAATCTCCAACATTTCAAACCTTGCAAACCATCATCATTTCAAGCCTTTCCATTTCCTTGCAACCAAAGCTTTAGGCTAGGAGTTGGTAAGTCATTCTAACTGGTTTGTATTGCATTTACATACTGTTTGCATTTGCTTTTGATTCCAACTTGTTGCAATCTCAGTTTTGCATTTTTTAGTTTTCACTCATTTTTGATTCAAAACCCCTTTTGAGCTTCAAAGAAATCCCAAGGTTTGCAAAACATTTAAACTGAGTTGTTGCACTCATTTTATTGCTAATTTCAAAAGCTTTTCACTCCTCCAAAAGTTCTGGGATTGTTCAGAAGTTGCTTCTGAACTCAAAATTTCGCAGAGTTCGCAGTGCGAAGCTCTGGTCGCTTTGCGACCGTGACAGAGCTCAGAATCTGAGTTCAGGCTTCTAAAAAGCCAATTTTTGAGGTTCTAGCTTAAAAACTCAGAACCTAAGAGGATTAAAACCCATTTTGTTCAAAACATAACAAGAGTTTTGCATGATATTGGAAAATTTACAAGTTTGAGCAATACTTTTCGAATAACTTGCGAAACAAGTTACGTTCGTTAAACTTTCAAAATCAAACTCGAGCAATAGGCCAAGTTCATTATTTCAAAACCAATCTTGAACAATAACTTTGTTCATGAATTTCAATCAAAACATGAACTTGAGCCGAACTTGCTCATTTTTCAAAACCAAGCTTAAATTGAGCCGAACTTGTGCTTTTTCATAAACTTGTGCATTTTTTACGCACATAAACAAAGCAATACTCGTTCATAGGTTGCAACAACTAATTTGAACATCAAAACCTTTTCATAAAGCTTTAAACCAAGTGTTTTGATAACTTTGGGATTTCTTAAATTTCAAACAAAACTTGAATGAAAAAGGGATGGTTTGACGTATGTCTCTCCATTTCCCCGATTGAACGAATGCTTGACGTATGTCTCGTTGTTCGGACAATCGTCATTCTATTTTCAACGCATCCAACCACACCAAACCAATTCTTGGCCCTTTGTGGTCAATTTGAACCCTTTGGTCCCCCGTGACCATTTGACCCTTTCTCGACTCGGTTGAGTCACTTTGGTCAATGTTCGACTCGGTTGAGTCCATTGAACCTTTTCTTGATCCCGTCGGATCGATCGAACCCTTCCTCGACTCGGTTGAGTCACTTTGGTCAATGTTCGACTCGGTTGAGTCCATTGAACCTTTTCTTGATCCCGTTGGATCAATTGAACCCTTTCTCGACTCGGTTGAGTCATTTTAATCTTTCTTGGCCCCTCACGGCCAATTTAAACCCTTTTCCCCAACGAACATGTTTTATCTATTCTAAGTGCGATTCGAAACAAACGATTAAGCCTCCCATGCGCGAGCACACAAGCTATGTTTAATCGCAAGAATACGATCAAAACATCGTTCTTTAAAAACAACCTACAAATAAACGTTTTTCTACCAAAGAACTACGTAGCTTTGATTTCTCCATCGCACCGGGAGATACGTAGGAGCAAGATCATCATCTTGTCAAGCACAATAGTAAAAAACAACCTTTTTTTCCCTTTCATCATATTTTCTTTTTCCCTTTTACATATTCAAGCATGCAAGCAAAACTTTGAAAACATTCTAGCCTTAGCTAACTAGGAGGTTCCCGTTGAGTACAACGGACGTGAGGGGTGCTAATACCTTCCCCTTGCGTAATCGACTCCCGAACCCGGTAATGGTTGCGATGACCATCCTTTCCTCATCGTCAAGGGTTTTATTATCGTTTCCCTTTAATAAAAAAAACTCAAGGGTTTATCAACGTTCCCTTTAAACAAAAACTTTGGTGGCGACTTCACACAACCTTGCTAGCGTTTGTGTACGCTCGCGGGTTTGCGCGTTTTTAACGAGAGCGCACAGCTGGCGACTTCACTGGGGACGTTATTCCTCACTAGCGAGTCAAGCCTATCCTAGTTAGCTTTTAGGCTAAATGTTTTTATCTTTTTTCTTGCATGCTTTTATTTTATTATCTATGTCCTTCTCTTGCTTTATATTTTATATGTTTCATATTGCTTTATGTTCATATTATTATATCAACTGTGGGGTTGTCACTTGAGTGATGTTACGCCACATTGTTCGGGTTAATGCCGAACGTGTGAGGCTCTCTACCCGAGCTTGAGAGAAAATTAAGATAGGATGGTGGTTGTGTAGCGGAGGCCCGCGTTGACGTATGTCCGTGAGGAAGATGCGAAAACCCCGCCTAGAGGAGATTTCACTTGGAATTTATTGAAGTCTCGCGAGTGATTTGCGATTGACGACCTTATTTTCCCTGTGGGATCCGTGACTCTAGGGACCTTTTTAGAAAATCTCATCTCTAGAGCCTACACGTGAGGATGGGGGGAAGTTTTGAACCTTCATATATCATACCCCTGCATACCATAAGCATTTGCATTCATGAAAAAAAATTGCATAAACTAAAAAAAGGGGGGCATGTTTTTGCATAGGCATTGCATACATACATTTACATGCATTTAAAAGAAAAACACCCACATTATTCCCCCCAAAAAAAAAAAAGAAGTACCCGACCCGGTGTACCGTGGCGTTTCTGATGAGATCCGAGCAACCGGAAGGCCATCAAAATTCCAGAAATCATTTCTTTGTCCAAGTGATTTATCATGTTTTTTTTAAAAAAAAATCATTTTGCTCTTCCCAAGGCAAATGATTAACTTTATGGGACCCCCATATTTCATATCATTTCCATCATAAATGAAATTGCAGTTTATGTTCAAAAGAGTTCATTTTTCTTTCGTTCTTAAATAGCAATAAATTTTCGCAACTCTACATTAAAAAAATCATGCTCATGAAAATCCACAAATACACCCACCAAGAAAAACACTGCTACGATCCCTTATGACTACGATTTTCCAATTAACCAAACGGAAGGTGATAATGGGGACGATTATGAAACTCCTGAAGGATTGTCCAGACCTAAGGATCAAGAGGATAGGGTAATACAACCTCACCAAGGGAACCCTCAAGAGATTGGCATCCCAGTTTTCTCTGCGGGGGCACACTCTACAAGATGAAATTATGACCTGGTCTTATTCATATGTGTGGATAAACGTGAAGCATACATGACCATCAAAGAAATACATGGGAGACCTCACCAAGGGTACTCAGCTTACCCACACGTCTCTGCTATTTCACCGTCCATCCCTACACCACAAAATCCCAGCCATCAAATTCAAATACCACAAAGGCCTCCCTCGCACTATCCACCACCATATCAACAACATTACCCACACTATCCACCACAACATTATCAACAACCCCGTCCACAAGGTCAACAATAACAGCGACCTCAAACTCCCCAATAACCCTTCAATCAATAGAATCGCCAGAAAACGGCATTCGACCCAATACCAATGAAGTACGCGGACCTGCTCCCTGCTTTGATTGTAAGAAATCTAGTTCAAACTAGTGCACCTCCTCCCGTACCAAATATATTACCTATACCTCACATCCGTTGTACTCATAACCTCATTTTTTGGGGCATAGCCATGATTGGAATGTTTGAGCCAAAAACTTCAAATGGGCACCAGTTCATACTGGTTGCCATCAACTGTTTCACCAAATGGGTCGAAGCAGCTTCTTATGCAAACATGACCCAACAAGTGGTGGCCCGATTCATCAAGAGGGAAATCATTTTGTCGTTACGGCATTCCTCACACCAAACAAATAAAGCCCAATTTTCATTGGCATTCCCAAACAAATAAAGCCCAATTTTCATTGGCATTCCCAAACACAAAAAACCCAGTCGTCATTGGCATTCCTCACATTTCCAACAAAAGCCCAATTTTCATTGGCACACACAAATACAAACATAACCAAAGCCCGACCTTGCTCGACATCCAATCACAATAAAAGCCCGACCTTACTCGGCATTCAAACACCCAAAGCCCAATTTTCATTGGCACTCAAAAAACCCAACCATGCTTGTCACCCACCACCAAAGCCCAATCTTCATTGGCAATCCTTATCACAATTGAAGCCCAATTTTCATTGGCACACCCAAAGTCCAATTTTCATTGGCATTCACAAACACAAACAAGGTTCGACCAACTGAACCTCATAAAAGAGAAGCACCTCACAGCATTGTGGCATGGACAGCTCAACAAGAAAGTTCATTCTCGAGAATTTAGAGAAGGAGACTTAGTGCTTGAAAAAAGATATTACCCATCCACAAGGATCCCCACGGGAAATGGACTCCTACAAAGACCATACGTAGTAAAAAGGGCCTTCTCTGACGAAGCCTTAATCATCACTACTATGGGTGGAGAAGAGTTTCCACTCTCGATAAACTCCAACGCAGTCAAAAAAAATATTATGCCAAAAAAAGAGCTCGCTAAATCGAAAACCCGAAAAGGGCGGTTTAGGCAATAGAGAGCGTCCTGGTAGATCGAAAACCTGAAAAGGCGGTCTAGGCAAAAATTAAGGACATCAAAAAAAGGGATGGTTTGACGTATGTCTCTCCATTTCCCTGATTGAACGAATGCTTGACGTATGTCTCGTTGTTCGGACAATCGTCATTCTATTTTCAACGCATCCAACCACACCAAACCAATTCTTGGCCCTTTGTGGTCAATTTGAACCCTTTGGTCCCCCGTGACCATTTGACCCTTTCTCGACTCGGTTGAGTCACTTTGGTCAATGTTCGACTCGGTTGAGTCCATTGAACCTTTTCTTGATCCCGTCGGATCGATCGAACCCTTCCTCGACTCGGTTGAGTCATTTTAATCTTTCTTGGCCCCTCACGGCCAATTTAAACCCTTTTCCCCAACGAACATGTTTTATCTATTCTAAGTGCGATTCGAAACAAACGATTAAGCCTCCCATGCGCGAGCACACAAGCTATGTTTAATCGCAAGAATACGATCAAAACATCGTTCTTTAAAAACAACCTACAAATAAACGTTTTTCTACCAAAGAACTACGTAGCTTTGATTTCTCCATCGCACCGGGAGATACGTAGGAGCAAGATCATCATCTTGTCAAGCACAATAGTAAAAAACAACCTTTTTTTTCCCTTTCATCATATTTTCTTTTTCCCTTTTACATATTCAAGCATGCAAGCAAAACTTTGAAAACATTCTAGCCTTAGCTAACTAGGAGGTTCCCGTTGAGTACAACGGACGTGAGGGGTGCTAATACCTTCCCCTTGCGTAATCGACTCCCGAACCCGGTAATGGTTGCGATGACCATCCTTTCCTCATCGTCAAGGGTTTTATTATCGTTTCCCTTTAATAAAAAAAACTCAAGGGTTTATCAACGTTCCCTTTAAACAAAAACTTTGGTGGCGACTTCACACAACCTTGCTAGCGTTTGTGTACGCTCGCGGGTTTGCGCGTTTTTAACGAGAGCGCACAACAAAGATTAGGGCACATTTTCTAAACTTTTCTCAATTTATAATTAACACGCAAACTTACTCAAAGCGGGTTCTAAAACCCTATGGAGCTCACCTTGATCTCTTGTTTTGATTCTTGATAGCTTCCTTCCCAACTTATATCCAAACCCTAGCTTGAATCCTTAATCTCCTCTTGATTCTTCTTAACTTCCTCTTGTTCTATTCTTTCTAGAATTGAGTTTGCTTATGATCCAAGAAGCTTGGAAGGAAGGAAGTTAATGGAGGGTGGCCAAAGGGAGGAGGGCGTAAGCTTAGAGAGAGGGAGGAGACAAAAATCTGATTTGTAGAGAGAGAGGTGAGGAGAAAATAAAGAAAATATCTTATCTCCCCTATATAAAATCTTCCCATCCCAAAATTACGACTTTGCCATTGCTTTCTTATTAATCCTCTGATACATTGTCTCGACACTGATAATTATTTAAGTCTGAAGTGGGATGTTACATTAACCCTTTAACTAACATCACATTGTCTAACCTTGGTAGTCCATCACTGACCAAATCTCCAATTCCAAGAATTTCTCCTCTAGCTCCACCACCAAAAGTCACATAGCCACTGGTGCAAGGTCTCATATTCTCAAGAAATTTACTAACTCCAGTCATGTGTCTAGAGCATCCACTGTCAAAGTACCAGTCTTTCCTAGATGATGCTTTCAGAGAGGTGTGAGCCATTAGACCAACATTATTACATTTGGGTCTCCATTCCATCTTGACATTGATTTTGTTTATAACAGGTTCCACTTTTCTTTGTTGAAAGTGCTTGGGATATCCATGCAGCTTGACTTTTTACCACAATAATGACATACCCAAGGACGAGATGCCCTCCTGCTCTTAGATCCCTGAGGCTCCTTCTGATGTTCCATCTTAGATTTGCCCATCATTGGATCATAAGTTTTAACAGCTGGAATGAATTTTTTTTGTTGGATTTTGCTGTTTGTTCAAGATCCTATCATCAAATCCTATACCATTTGGTTTCCCTTGGTTCTGACTCTCCAAAATCTTTTCAAGCATATCAGTACTAGTGTTCATCATTCTGATTTGCTTCTTCATGTGATCAAGTTGAAAGTTCAGCTGGGTTACCTCATCATTGAGATCAGAAATTTTTGTTAAGTGGTCACTTCTTTCAGCAAGCAGTTGACTGATAGTCTTCTTCTGATATTCTAATAACTTTCACACTTCTTCATTTATGAGGTATAGTTCTTCATAAGAGGCAGCTGGTTCTTCAAAAGACAACTCTTCATCACTGACTTCAGACTCTGATGGTGCTTCAGACTCTGATAGTGCTTCAGAACCTGATGGTGCTTCTAAAACCATAACTTCATTATCAGTCATGCATCTACCAGTAAAGGCAGCAACATGCTTAGCAGACTCATTCTCTTCTCCTTCTGAATCATCAGACCAAGAAACAACCAAACTTTTCTTCTGTTTCTTGAGGTATGTAGCACATTCTGTCCTGATGTGGCCATATCCTTCACACTCATAACACTGAACTCCCTTTGATTGATTGCTCTTCTCATCAGTTCTTGTCCTGTCAGCCTGCTTCAGAATCTTGTTAAACTGTCTACCAAGCATCACAAGACCTTCTGATATGCTTTCATCATTTGCTACAAAAGCAACACCTTTTCCCTTTTTGTCAGTTCTGTTGTTGAAGGCTATCTCAAAATTCTGCAAGGATCCTATTAATTCCTCAACCTTCATACTGCAGATGTCATGTGCTTCCTCAATTGCAGTCACCTTCATATCAAATCTCTTAGGTAAGGATCTGAGGATTTTCCTCACAAGCTTTTCATCAGACATTCTTTCTCCAAGAGAATCAAATGAGTTAGCCATGTACAGAACATTCATATAAAAATCTTGTATGTTCTCATCCTCCAACATTTTGAGATTTTCAAATTTGGTGGTGAGAAGTTGAAGTGTGGACATTTTTACCTTGGAAGTGCCTTCATGAGTAGTTTTAAGAATCTCCCAAGAATCCTTAGCCACAGTGCACTGCTTGATCAGTCTGAACATATTCTTGTCCACTCCATTGAATATAGCATTCAAGGCTTTGGAGTTTCCAAGAGCCAATTCATCTTCATCCTTGGACCATTCTTCCTCTGGTTTCAACACAGTTGTCTTCTTCCCATCTTTGTCAAGCACAACAGGATGTTCCCAACCCTTCAGAACTGCTTTCCAGGTCTTGCTATCTATAGATTTCAGGAAAGCACTCATACGAGATTTCCAATAATCATAGTTGGAACCATCCAACAGAGGTGGTCTGTTCACAAATCCTCCTTCTTTCTCCATAATGCCAGAAAATACCTTCCCTGGAGCTCACCCTAAAACAGGCAGGGTGCCTGCTCTGATACCAATTGAAATTCCTGGCAAGTCCTGATTCTGAACCGTAAAACAGAGTAGAACAGAGTACGCAAAATAGCAGTTCAGAAGCAGAAATAAAAATAGACAGAAAGTAAAGAACACAAGTGATTTGTTAACCCAGTTCGGTGACAAACACACCTACGTCTGGAGGCTACCAAGCCAGGAAGGAAATCCACTAAAATAGTATCAATTCGAACTACTGTGTAAACAACCCCTGTTTTTCACAGCCTTCTCACTTAATCACTACCCGTGGAATTTCTACCTAGGAACTCTTAGATATAAGACCCCTCTTACTTCCTACTCAAGCAATCACTGCCCCAGTGATCTTAAACTCTAAGACAATCAAAGATGAAGACACACTTCAAAACATCAAAGTCACTTTTGCTTAAAAGCTTCAAGTGAATCACAACTCAATAAAAACAACCAACTCTAAACAATTGAGTGGTGTACAGAACAAAGCACAAAGCTTAAAGACTCAAAACCTAAGTATGACCCTCTCTATAATAACTTCTGTTTTGATGTAGTTTCTTCAATCAGCAGCGTCCTCTATTTATAGCTTCAGCAGCAACATATTTCTGAACCAAATAATCTTCAAAGATGTTGTTCCAAAATTCTTTAGAAGCACATAGAAGCAATTTATTTTCCAGAAATATATTTTTCAAAGATTTCTTTGAAAATATATTCACAAATAAAAGAAACCAATCTTCAACAAATATCTTTATGCAAATTAATCTTCCTTCTAGAAACAAAACCAAGAGAATTCTTAAGGCAAATCTTCAACAGATCACACGAGAAAATAAATACCCAATGCGTGAAAACAGAACGCAGAAAACCAGCTTATGAAGGAACTTCTGAAGTCTGCGCCTGAAGTTCTGCGTCTGAACATTTCAGCTTCTGAAGGTCAGCTTCTGAAGTACTGTTCAGCGTCTGAACATCAGCTTCTGAAGGTTCAGCGTCTGAAGTACTGTTCAGCTTCTGAGGCCCAGCTTCTGAAGTACTGTTCAGCTTCTGAAGTACTGTTTCTGAGGTCCAGCTTCTGAAGACGCACATTGCTTGTATATTTGATTTTAGCAAACATGAAGCCAACACTCAAATATCCAACAAAATGTTTATATCTGCGGAAACAAATTTTTATATAGATATATGAGAAAGTCAATGTGATAAAATTTTGAAAGCTCATGACTATTTTCAAAAAATCAACATTAATGTAGTGTGTCTATTAAATATATTTTTATGTTATATTTAAAACACCGTTAAAAGTTTAAACCACACTCGTTTAGGATTTTATATGCTTATATGTTGTACTTTGATTTTTATATATTGTTAGTAAATATGAACATTATCCGTAATTAATTTTTAAACAAACAAATAAATTAGTTTCATAGTTATCCGTGAAAATTGGTTACACTTGTGATAAACATTATCTGTAATTAATTTTTTAAAAAACAAATATGCACATAAAATTAAGGAGATCATGAATTTCAATATGGATGATTATGAATTTTTTATATATTGTTAGTAGATATATTGTTAGTAACCAGATGTTTAATTTAACTATTTTTTTTAAGGAACTAAAATATTTTCTAAACACATGTATAATTCGTGAGGCAAGCCAAAAAACTTTCACTCTCTCTCTCCCGTCTTCATCTACAGCACATATACACAACACCACAATCATCATCGTCGATTCACCCAAGTCCCTTCCTCCTCCTACTCCAAAATCCTCCGTCAGAATCACCGCCGTAACCTTCTAATCTCCGTCACCATCGCCGCCACACAAAATTCAAAATCTCCCTCGCTCCTTACGAAATCCAAACACATTCGCGCCTTTTCATTTCACCACTATTCTCGCTCGCCGGCGATTCTGTTTCAAACGATTCATCGCCGAAAAACGTACGCACGATCGTTAAACTGCTCTCTTCCATTTCTCGTACAGTTTTCCGAATTGAACGAACACTCCGTGTGTTGAAAACGTGAGCCTCTCATCTCTAGTGTTTTTATCTTCATCTTCGTTGTTGATGTTTTGGTGAGATTGAGTCTTTGTCACGCTTTGCGATTAGGTTTCCGATTGTAGATTTAGGTTATGGTTTGAAGTTCGTAGGGGTTTTAGTTCGAAGAGCTACGTTGCTTGTGGATTTTACTTGTTGATTCGTTGTTTTCACTGTTTTGATTTGGTTTTGATATTGTTTTGAACTTGTTTTGGAATGTGTCGTGTTTAATTCGTGTGTTTTGGTTAATGTAGGATTTGAAGTCGTGTTAGTCAGTTAATGGAATTCAGTTATGACCGTTGTGGCACTCGTTTGAAGTAGTGCATTTTCCCTCCTTTAGTTATGGGATTCAATTTGATAGCATATATTGCTGTAGACACCAAACACGACACCGACAGCTGACACATAAGACACCAAACACGACACTGACATTGAACACGACACTTACGGATGACATCGACACTGAACACGATACTGACGGCTGACACAATCACCGAACACAACACTGACAGTTGACACTGGCATGTTCACACCGGTAATAATTAGAAAAAAATGACAAATTTGAATGTAGTCAATGTGTCAGTGTCGTGTCGGTGTAGACACTGACATGTGCTGGACACCAGACCAGGTTCTATCAGAAGTGTCCATGCTACAAAAAATTTTACTCACCGATGCCATCATGCCACACTAGTTGGTTCGGGGGCTCGAATTTTTTCTAGCAATGGCTGAGTAAGTTAGCATGTTTGGTTTGCAGTTGTAAAATCCATAGGGTTCAAATGTATGTTTGTCCTAAAGGAGGTATATAAATATTTTGATTAGAAATGTATGCGACTTCAAACCATACATACAGAAAGTGTATTTGTCACCATGCTTTTGTTCCACCTTATTTTGAACTTGAAGGAAGCTTGTAATAGGGGTTTTGTCTATTTTCTGATTTATTTGAACTTGCTTCATTTTTGGCATTGCATTATCACTGTGTGGCTAATTGCTTGTGCTTGGTTCAAGGTCTTTCTGATCATCAATCACTCTCTTGATCAGACGCTGTGGAGACGAAGATAGCTGAATGAGCAGGTGACATATACTGGATTTTTGGCTGTATTCAATAGATCTTATACGGAGAATATTAAATGAAGTACATGACAGGATAGCATTCTTTAAGAACTTTTCATATGATGCAGTTTCACGTGGAGTCTTGGAAGATAAAGGCCAGGGTCAGAATGCTGATAGAACTCGTAGTGAAAAAGAATTTTATATGAACATGGAGGCACAATACGAGAGTGACGCTGAATCAGATGTTGCCAGTAGGAAGCAAAATGAGGCAGCTGCTGTTGACCGGCTCAGTACAAGAGAATCAAATGTAGAGACGACGAGTAGGAACCCATCTACTAGTGAAAGGTGGGGTTCTTCATTTTTGAAAGACCGCCAGCCCATGAGCCCTCAAAATGGTTCTGAATCTGGGGATGACTCAAAAAGTGGATCAGACTATAGAAATGAAGATGAATCTGAAGATGATTCATCGGAAGGAAGAGGGGAAAAATTAGGTTCAGAAGATGAAGATGGACAAAAGGATTCAGGAAAAGGTCAAAGGGGAGATTCTGATGTTCCTGCTGAAGAGATGTTGTCTGATGATTATTATGAGCAGGATGGGAAAGAGAAGAGTGACTCGGTGCATTCTAGGGGTTTTCGTCCATCCACGGGATCAAACTCATGCCTTCAACCGACGTCTACTAATGTCAACAGGCGTGTGCATGGGAAATCTAGGATTTTAGATGATGCTGAAGATGACGATGATGATGCTGATTATGAAGAAGATGACCTAGATGGTATGTGAACACTGCATTTGAATATAGAATGTTGCTGTATGATGAAGTTGTATTGTATTTTTTAAATTAGCAAATCTATCCCCTATTTTTCTGACTTCTGTTGTTATTAGAGATGAACCCCTATGGTGCAGTTTTTAATTTATGTTTTAAATACCTCGCAGAAGATGATCCTGATGATGCAGACTTTGAGCCTGCAACAAGCGGTCATGGTGCAAACAAGGTTGTCTATTTGTGGCTATCCATTATCATAATAAGTTCTATATCATTTGTGTTTTTTGTTGTGTGTAAGTGCACACGATTTAAATGTTGCCATATGGATGCTATTTTTACCAACCTTGAGAAAATTATTATTTGCAGTTGTAACTGTATTTATATCCATTGCTCTATACCCAGTGACTTTGTTCCTTGTGGTTCCTCGTGGTGCATAATTTGAACTTGCCAAAAGTGCCGTTAAGCTTAGAAATAAGATCTTTTATGAGTTTTCTTATTTATACATACTTTATAATTCAGATTATGATTAGATTACGTGGTGAGAAAAGTGATGCGAGATTTGTTCATTTTGTTTTTTATTGTCAAAGATTTTGGATAAGCATGTTTAGTCACACTTGTTGGCATTTTGTTGTGATACAATCATTGGTATTGGGAGGATGTATTGTTTGGGAGAGATGGTTTCATCATTAAAAAAATTAACCTTAATGCTTAATTTGAGTTTTGCTGGCCGTATTTCCTTACACCTTTCACTTTCTCATTTAGCTATGATTTGAGTTTAGCTGTGATAGCAGACCCTTAGTTAAGAGAGTTTACTATAGAAGGAATAAATGATAAATAGGAGGGCATTATTGTAATTTTTGGAGGGTTAGCTCAATGTATAAATAGATGAATATAGAATATCAATGGGATAGAAGTTGTTATAACAGAAACTGTTAAGTTCTAACTGGAACTCTAAACCAGTAATTGCTTTTATTCTTTGATTCCACATTTGTTCAATAAGATTCTCCAGTTACCATTCAGTTGCTATCAACTGGTATCAGAGCAATTCGATCCTTGGAGTGTTCATGGTGCGCAAGAAGCCAACTTCAACCACGATGGAATCCAGAATTGAAGAGTTGGAACGACGATTCGAAGAATCTGAGGCGCGAAATCAACAACGTCTCAATGAGACGCTTGTTCGTATGGAAGCTATGTTCGCAGCGATGAATTCGAAAGATTCGGGTCAAACTGACCCGGGTGACCCGAAAACAAAAGGAAAGCCATTCAACGGCGATGGTGACCGAAGACTTCGCAAGGTTGATCTTCCGGTGTTCAACGGTGACGACGCAACCGGTTGGCTCACGAAAATCGAACGTTTTTTCAAAGTTCGAAGAATTGACGAAGATGAGAAGTTGGATGCAGCGTTAATGGCGATGGAGGGTGAAGCGCTGGCATGGATGCAGTGGTGGGAAGCGAATACGGAGGTGTCGTCGTGGAGCGATCTCAAAGAAGCGGTGTTGCGCCGTTTCCAACCCACGGTGGTGACTAATGCTTTCGAAATGTTGATGAACATGAAGCAAGATGGCACAGTGAGGGAGTATCGCAAGAAATTCGAGACGATTGCTAGCCATATCAAGGTTCAAGATTCATCGTTATTCACTGGTATGTTCTCTAATGGCTTGAGGGAGGATATCAGGGCTGAAGTTCGCTTACAAAGGCCCAAGAATCTGGCAGAGATGATGGATGTTGCTTTGCTAGCGGAGGAAAAGATTGGAACCATTGGTCGTTATTGAGGACGAAGTTTTGGTGGGTTCAAGAATGGTAAAACTGATGCTCACTCGAAAACAACTGCAGATGCAGGAACCTATGTCAAGACCACTGACAGTGTAAAGAGTTCTTGGCCTATGAATGCCAAATCAGTGGGCAGTAAGGAGATTGAGGAGAGACGCAAGAAAGGGCTTTGTTTCACCTGTGAGGAGAGGTATGTGCCTGGCCATGTGTGCAAAAACAAAGTGTTAAAGTTGCTATATGTGGAAGAGATTGATGAGACAGAAGGGGAAAAGAAAGAAGAGGAGGATGAAGAAATTGTGTGGGCAGCTACCATGAAGAGCTTACATCTCTATAGCATGGCAGGATTGTCTTCCAAATGCTCCTTTATGGTGAAGGGGTTGATTGGATTGCTTGAGATCTTGGTATTGATTGACTGTGGTGCCACCCATAATTTCATATCAAGCAAGTTGGCATCTGATTTGAATTTGACAGTAGAGGATACCTCACCCTACTGGGTGAAGATAGGCAATGGACAAAGAATCAAGGTGCAAGGTGTGTGTAGGGGAGTTGAGTTACTCCTACAAGGGCTGGTGATACAAGTGGACTGTTTTGTATTTCCTCTAGATGGAGAAGATGTGGTGTTAGGTATTGACTGGTTAGAGAAATTGGGGGAGGTTAAAGCTAACTTCAAGGACATGACGTTGAAGTGGAAGGTCAATGGTGAGGCAAAATGTTTGAGAGGTGACCCCATGTTGTCTAGGAGGGAGGTGAGTGCCAAGCAACTAATGGTGGAGCTACAGGATCTGGAGGAGTTATACATTTTGGACTGCAGAAGTTTGGAGGTGTCTAGTGCAGAACCATCTACATTGCCAGCAGTAATTCAGGCTGTTATGACTGAATTTGATTGTCTGTTTCATGGAACTGGGTCACTACCACCAGAAAGAGCCATTGACCATGCTATAGTGCTCAAGGAAGGAGCCAGCATACCTAATCTCAGACCCTATAGATATCCCCATTTTCAAAAAAATGAGATTGAGAAACTGGTGCAGGATATGCTAAAAATTGGTATTATTAGACCTAGTACAAGTCCTTACTCTAGCCCTATCATTTTGGTAAAGAAAAAAGATGGAAGTTGGAGGTTTTGTGTAGACTATAGGGCATTGAATAAACTCACTATACCAAATAAGTTTCCCATCCCTTTGATAGATGAGTTGCTGGATGAACTCACTGGCACCACCATTTTCACTAAGTTGGACCTCAAATCTAGTTATCATCAGATTAGAATGAGGGAGGAAGACATTCCAAAAACTGCTTTCCGTACCCATGAGGGACACTATGAGTACATGGTCATGCCTTTTGGGCTAACCAATGCTCCTTCAACCTTCCAGGCACTAATGAATGAAGTCTTGAGGCCATTTTTGAGGAAATTCACATTAGTCTTCTTTGATGATATCCTCATCTACAGTCAGAATTTGAATGAGCATGCTGAGCACTTGAGGAAGGTATTTGAAGCACTAAGGGATAATCAATTGGTGGTGAATCAAAAGAAATGTGACTTTGCTGTAGATTGTGTTGAGTATTTGGGTCACTTGGTGAATGCTAATGGGGTATCTGCAGATCCCAAGAAAATCAGTGCTGTTTTGGAATGGCCCACCCCTAAGGATCTCAAGGGTTTGAGGGGATTTCTTGGGCTAACAGGCTACTATAGAAGGTTTGTAAAGGGGTATGGTCTCACTGCTAGGCCACTCACTGACTTGTTGAAGAAAGACAATTTTAGTTGGAATCCTGAAGCTGAGGCAACATTCCAAAACTTAAAGCAAGCAATGACTTCACTTCCAGTACTCACTATGCCTGACTTTAAGAAAGGAGGAGAAACCAATCTCTTACTTCAGTCAAAAGCTATCTGTGAGGGCCCAACAAAAATCTGCGTATGAGAGGGATTTGATGGCAATAGTGTTGGCTATTCAGAAGTGGAGACACTACCTGTGGGCTAGAAATTCACAGTAAGAACTGACCAGCAAAGCCTACAATTTCTCACTGATCAAAACCTTTTGGGTGGAGAACAAGTCAAGTGGACTTCAAAATTGTTAGGGTTTGATTTTGACATTCAATACAAACCAGGAAGTTCAAATAAGGTAGTTGATGCCCTGTCTAGGCAAATGATTTTTTCTGCCATCTCTAAAGTAACACTGCCAGAATGGGGTGACTGGGAAGAGGAGATTAGAAACTGCCCAGTTCTGCAAGCTCAGATACAACAAGCAGCCCTCAAAGAAGCAGGTTCCAGTAAATTTTGCATCAAACAGGGACTTCTTTATAAAGGAAACAGCTTGGTACTCCCAAAAACATTCTCAAAAATTCCCACTGTCTTAGCTGAATTCCCACTGTCTTTATAAAGGAAGCAGCCCTCAAAGAAGCAGGTTCCAGTAAATTTTGCATCAAACAGGGACTTCTTTATAAAGGAAACAGCTTGGTACTCCCAAAAACATTCTCAAAAATTCCCACTGTCTTAGCTGAATTCCATACTACTCTGCAAGGTGGTCATTCAGGCTTCTTTAGAACTTACAAGAGAGTGGCAGGAGTCTTCTATTGGCAGGGAATGAAGCAAGACATTAAACAGTTCATCATGCAATGTCAGCAGTGCCAGCAAAGCAAAACTCAGACACTAGCACCAGCTGGGTTACTACAGCCTTTGCCTATTCCTCACAGGGTGTGGACTGAGGTATCTATGGATTTCATTGGTGGCTTGCCACGCGTAGGGAAGCTTGATACTATCCTAGTAGTGATTGACAGGCTCTCTACATATGCCCACTTCTTGTTGTTAGGGCATGCTTACAATGCTAGTGATGTAGCTCACTGTTTCATATCTGGAGTCATTAAACTCCATGGTTTTCCAGAAGTGATTGTCTCAGACAGGGACCGGACATTCCTTAGTCATTTTTGGAAGGAATTATTCAAGCAAGCAGGCACTAAACTAAGATACAACACTGCATTCCACCCACAAACTGATGGTCATACATAAGTGACTAATAGATGTTTGGAAGTGTACCTAAGATGCTTTGTAGGTGACTACCCTAAGTCCTGGCCTAAGTGGATACCATGGGCAGAGTTATGGTTCAATACTAACTACAATGTCTCCATAGGCATGACCCCATACAAGGCCTTATATGGGAGAGACCCTAGCCCTATTGTGAAAGGTCCTGCTGTTCCCTCTAATAATGAGGAAGTAAACACTCTATATGAAGACAGGGATGCTTTGCTAGGACAACTACACAACAATCTTACTATAGCACAGCAGAGAATGAAAAGACAAGCTGATAAACATAGAAGAGACCTCACTTTGGAAGTAGGTGACTGGGTATACTTAAAAGCTTGTCCATACAGATGGAAGCCCCTAGCTGCTAGAAGAAATGAAAAGCTGAGCCCCAGGTTTTATGGCCACTATCAAGTGCTTGAGAGAATTGGAGTTGTGGCCTACAAATTGCAACTGCCTGAACAGTGCAAGATCCACCCAGTGTTCCACATCAGTAAGTTGAAGAAGACAGTACCTGGCCACTATCAAGCACATGTTATCCCACCTGCACTGACAGAAGAAGGAGTGCTACAACCTGATATTGAAGATATTCTGGAGGTGAGATATGATTCACAGGGCAACACTGAAGTACTGGTACAGTGGAAGGATTTCCCCACTTGTGAGAATTCATGGGAATTGGCTGATAAAGTACATACTGCTTTCCCTAGTTTTCCCCTTGAGGACAAGGTGGCAGTCCTAGGGGGGGGTATTGATAGCAGACCCTTAGTTAAGAGAGTTTACTATAGAAGGAATAAATGATAAATAGGAGGACATTATTGTAATTTCTGGAGGGTTAGCTCAATGTATAAATAGATGAATATAGAATATCAATGGGATAGAAGTTATTATAACAGAAACTGTTAAGTTCTAACTGGAACTCTAAACCAGTAACTGCTTGTATTCTTTGATTCCACATTTGTTCAATAAGATTCTCCTGTTACCATTCAGTTGCTATCAAGCTGTAATCTATGCATAGTTACATCAACATTTTTGCTGCGCAGTTGCTCATGTAATTTGATGGATTTGGACTATATAAGCCGCACACATCATTATTAGGGGTGTGTGGTTAACTAGCTATATTTTCTCTACAATAGTAGACTAGGCACTGCAATTAAGAGTATGTCCTTTTGTCTGGTTGTGCTGTGACTTCCTATAGTGTACATGCACTACTAATTATGGCTCAATTGGACTTTGTTTGGGGGTTTATTTATTATGCTAGTTGGCCATACAATTTTTTGTTTTATTTTATACATCTGCTACTCCCTTTATTTTATACATCTGCTACTCCCTCCATTCCTTATATTTGACTCACTTATGAAATTTCCTTCTCCTTAATTTAGACTATTTTCAAAATTTCACATGTATTAATAATTTTTTTAACTAAAAATACCTTTATTTAATTTACAATTGGGAAACATTAATTTGTAACAAATATTGTTGACAAATTTTTTGCTACAACAACTTTTCTTATTGCCTGTGAATTTTGCAAGTGAGTCTTATAATAAGGGATGGAGAGAGTATTATCTGTTATTTGCACACTGGGGAAACTGCATATCTGCAATTAAACCAGGTTTATAAATGTCAGTAAGAGACAATTTTGAATTCACTATTTTGATGACAGAACATAGTCCATGTCCTAAGGTGTAAAATATAAAAATTGGATACAGATTTTTCAAGTTGCTGTTGTTTGTCTTGTTTGGTGCACAAATAAACAGTACTGGTCAATATCTTTTGTTTGTATTGGTAATACAAATACAATATTCCACATGAACCTAGTGATGGATAATATTCATATAGAAATCTTAATTTAATCTTTTTATTAATCAATGTATTCGTAGAGATGTTGCTTATTTAATTGTTTTCAGATCCAGCATTTAGCTTTGGAATACACTCTTGGCATGCATTTGTTTTTAATTTATTTATGGTTTGTATTACTAGATAATACTAATAGAGAAAAATATAATTTGGTTATAGATTTTCTGCTAGAGATTTAGGGGCAGTGGGTTAAAATTATTTAGATAAATCTAAAGAAGTAGGATGAAATCGAAAGGAGAAAACATATTTTGTAAAAAGAAAATCAATATTGGATTGAAAAATAATTAGTGTTACTCATTGGGACTGATAATTAATAGTATAATTTGGCCAGGGTCTGAAAAATGAGAAATATGACTTGTTCACTGAAAGTGAAAGACATGTTTGTAAGTTCTAGGTAACATTTGGATTCTTTGAAGCTTATCAGAACGTGTTGGTAGCATGCTTTTCTTCTTTGATTCTTTGAGGGTCATCAGATCATGTTGATAAATGATGTTTTTTGTTCTGTAATTGTTTCTTTTAGCTTGAGAGGGGGTATTATATGTTATTTAGACATTATGTGTTGCTGTACTGTTAGTTTTCAAGTAAACATACAGTATTTTATTTTTTTTCTTCTGATGTTTTTTCTGTATGTTTCTGACTAGAATAAAATGGTTGAACTATGGTTTCAGTATAAAGATTGGGAAGGGGAAGACTCAGATGAAGCTGATGATAGTGATGAGGACATAGATGTTTCGGATAATGATGATTTATACTTAGATAAGAAGGCCAAGGGAAGGCAACGAGGTAAATTTGGACAAAGTGTAAGATCAACCAGAGATTGTAAAGCATTTACTGCTTCCAGTCGACAAAGAAGATTTAAATCATCTTTTGAAGATGAAGATGATAACTCTACAGCAGAGGATTCTAACAGTGAGAGTGATGAAGATTTCAATAGCTTGAAGAAGAGAGGTGTGCGTGTACGCAAGAATAATGGCCGATCATCAGCACCCACAAGTTTTTCTAGGCCTAGTAATGAGGTCCGCTCTTCTAGTAGGACTGTTAGGAAAGTATCATATGTTGAAAGTGATGAAAGTGAAGGCGCTGATGAAGGGAAGAAGAAATCTCAAAAGGTACTACAGCTAAGCATGGTTTCTTTCTCTTCCACTGTCGGCATTTGATGCAAATGTTTTGGGCTTCATACATCTACCAACATTCCTTAGATGTTCATTGTGAATTTCACATATGCAAGATATGCTCATAATCTTTGTAGGAGACTAGTAGTAAAATTTTGTACTCAATAGGCTGTTCTAGATTATTTCACTAAAGACATCATTTTATTCTAAAGATATTTGCCGGTTGTCTAATCAGTATACTACAATTATTTAATTGTAATGGCAAATCCCTTGAAACAGCCATTAGCAGAGTACTATAAAACAAGCCAAAGTTACAATTGTGTCCCAAAAATTGTGATTTCAGTCAAATGCACCTTGCATGAATTGTACATTGCGCAAACATTTTGCCAAAACCATTAAAACCTAACAAACAAAAACTGTTCCAGAGTAGAAAGAAACACTCATGATTGTTGACTTCTGTACTATTTTGAATCTTTTTCCAATATATTATTGCTTAGTGTTTGGGTATACATGGCGTGAAAATAATATGCAACTAGGTAGTTTACATCTAGCAACAGGAAGTTTTTTTAATTGATAAACAGATGATTTGGCATTTTTAAGTATTTAGGCAAGATAGTGATGTCTTCTATCCTGTGAATGTTGTCTTTGAGTGAGAGATTAAGTGTTGTATTTAATGGCTTGAATAAGGGTTTTTTTAATTTGAATTTTCTGTCTTGAGTGAGGGCGCATGGTCACTTGCATAATGAAGGCTGTTTTAGGTCTGTATGTAATTTGTCAAGTTTTTTTTTTCTTACATGGTGATTGTTTCATTTTATTCTTGAGGTTTATTGATTGATTGGTTTACACTAAAGAGGGTAATTTCAGAAGTAGTAGCTCTCATGCTTTAGAATTCTCCACGCTCCCTCTTTGCAAGGACTCCAGAATTCTCTGCAAAGACTCTAAGTCTTGGTATGGAGTTGATGCACATACACCAGTTGTTTGTCTAAGTTTCCTGTGCTTTATAAAGTTTACACCAATTTGATATATGTATGATGTATCAAAGGATCAGCATTCTGATCCACAGAGCTTATTGTTTTGTGCAAAATAATTTTGATTTCATTCGAACAATTTTTATCCTTGTTTGTTTGTATGCACGTAAATTGCAAGGTGGAGGAAGTGTGGGATGCTACTTAGTCAAGTTAGTGTGATACTGCCCATTTGCATGTATCCTTTTTTATTTATTTTTGTTTTTGAGATAATGCTTAGCCAAGTTAAATATTGTTTAGGAAGAAATTGAAGTGGACGATGGGGACTCCATAGAAAAGGTGCTTTGGCATCAGCCAAAGGGCATGGCTGCAGAGGCTCAAAGGAATAATCAATCCATGGAGCCTGTTTTAATGAGTCACTTATTTGATTCTGAACCTGATTGGAACAATATGGAATTCTTGATAAAATGGAAAGGCCAGTCGCATTTGCACTGTCAGTGGAAGTCTTTTGTTGATCTGCAAAATGTACGCCTCTCATTTATATTGATTATATGCATTAATGATTATTGCACTTATGTACTATTTACAGTCTCTTTCTCGCTCCCATAAATAGTCCTGTTTTTTTATGGGTTTAATCTATAATATTCTAATATTTTTCCTGTTTTCCTTTTTTCTGTTCTGTGATTTTGTCTGTATGAAATTACAGCTCAGTGGCTTTAAAAAAGTTTTGAATTATACCAAGAGAGTAACAGAGGAAATCAGAAACAGGATGGGAATATCGAGAGAAGAGGTAAATGGCTTTATCTACTGTACTGAAAAATGTTTTCCTTGATATTCTTGTTCATTAATTGACCACATAACTACTAATGATATTTATTTTGATGAGGTAGTTTATCACTTGTTTTTCTTTTATAGGCAAACTGCCTAGTTTTGGATGAAGCCGTAAATGTCTAATAAAAGAGTCGATAAGTTGTGAATTGCGAAGTATTTGCCGAATATATATAGTGCATTTGGTATTGGCCTAAAAAACGAAATTGAAAAAGATGAGGTGGTGGCTTGTTTGTTTAAAATAAATGTGTCTTTTATGCATTTACTCTTATTTATTGTTGATATCATGATCTTTGTGGTTTTGATTGTATCCTGTAGTTTCTCTTATTTATCACCTCTCTGTTGCTACATCTTGAAAGAGTTATGTATTGTTCCTTTACAATTGCAATGTGAAAATTTAAACTTAAATAATTTTTTATATTTTTTTGGTCAAGTAGCCTAGTGGCTAGAAATTCACCTCTCAAAGGTGAATAAGTGGGGTGTCCGGGGTTCGAACCCCGGCCTCTGCATATTACAATGCATTGTCCCTACCAATTGAGCTAAGCTCACGGGGACTGAACTTAAAGAATTTTATTATGATATATTAATATTATTTATTATTTATTTGTTTGTAACTTGTAATCCTTTCTTGGGCTGAATATAGATTGAGGTCAACGATGTGAGTAAGGAGATGGACATAGATATTATCAAGCAAAACAGTCAGGTAGTAGTTTTACCCGCTTTTTGTTAATTTGGCTTTTTTTTTTCTGGTTAATTTGAATGTATTCTTAATTGGTTTTTACTTGCTTTCTCAGGTGGAAAGAATAATTGCAGATAGGATTAGCAAAGACAATTCTGGCAATGTGTTTCCAGAATATTTGGTCAAGTGGCAAGGACTATCTTATGCTGAAGTGACCTGGTATGCTGCCCAAAAGATTTAGTTATCACATATTTATTTATGTTTTAATTTTTCTTCACAGCCAGTGCATTCATATTAGCAAGGAAGGTCGTTTAATCTTTATGAATGGGTGATGCATTATGTTTTATGTGCTTCTAGCTTTCGGCAGTTTTTATGTGCTTGTGCTGTTTTATTGATATTATGTAAATTGACAAGCTTATGTTGTTTGCTCATATAATTAGGGAGAAGGACATTGATATTGCTTTTGCTCAACACACTATTGATGATTATAAGGTAGCCCTTTCATTATATTCTATTTTGTTTACATTATATTTTGTCAGTTTTGTGAAATTGTTTAATGAACTGTACACCATAATCTTATTTTGAAAGTTATTATCCACTATTGGGTCTGTAGTTAGCATGTGCATCGTAACTAAGAGCGAATGGTGTAACAAGGAGATTGGAACTTGCATTGAAGCGTGGAAACACTAATATATGATTATGGATGAGTATGATACATTATAAAATGATCATGACAAATTGGGATATACTCCCTCCGGTCCTTATTATAAGAAGAAAAACCAAAAAACACCAAAACCAATACAATCATTAATTAATATAACTTTTTTAATATTTTTACAACTATACCCTCATAAAAAATTGTGAAACATTAAATACATTCACAAATATTAAAAAGACAAACATTAAATTAGGGGTAAAAAAGTCTTTTAAACAATAACTCCATCTTAAAAGTTGTGACATTTTTTTATAAATAGGACCAAATTTTTTTTTGAAAATTTTCTTATATATAGGACCAGAGGGAGTAAGTAATAAACATTGCTGGATTCATCTTTTCTTAAAATAGAAGTTTTAAATCATACCTTGTGTTTGTATGGTATATTTCTGTTTTTTTACCTGTCGGTCTTAATTCATCAAGCTTTCCAAAGTTATAGACTTCAAAATATGTTGCCACATTTATGTTAGATTATCCAACACTGATCTGCTGGTCATGTTGAGTTCCGTGCTTTCTTTCTAGTGGTGCATACTGGTAGACGGTTGTTTGAAATGACAATTAATAATGAAACATTTACGTCATGGCTTGAACGTTCTCATGTATTTTTTTTCTAGTATCTATGTTTATCACTCTGTGATTGTACAAATTAAGCTGTTTGTTCTGTCATATTTGAACAGGCTCGTGAGGCTGCAATGTCAGTTCAAGGAAAGATGGTAGATTTTCAGCGTAGGAAGAGCAAAGGTTGGTTTGTTTATGAATAATATAAGGTTGAATATGGCAATGCTGTTCTGGGATTCTAGTGCAGAATGCTAACATATATTTTGCATATTTTTATGCTTTCTTCTCACTCCTTTTCAATAAAACTGAGAACATGTGCCTTGCTTATACACTTGACTCTATTGTTGGCGCAGTACTGTTTATGCTCTTGCGATTGTTCTACCATATGTTTTCTAAATTCTTGGTTTAAATATCTATGGTTTTTTGATACAACTTTGCCAATTGTGCGCTGGCTATAATGTAATGTTGCAGAACCCTAGTGGGTATACTAAAATTTGCGTGATGGGGATAGTTTTTTTTCTTTTTTAGCCATTTCTTACTGGGGTTTGTTTCCCTGGTTTTGTTATTTTGGTTTCTATGCCGAGATTATTTTATCGTTTTTCTTATAAACTCATCTTGCCCATGAGAATGTAGAGTTAAAAATTGCAACTTTTAACAATTAATCTACATTGCCCATGTATAATGGTTTAATTGTTTATTTTGGTTATTAGCCGTTACCAATTAATTAGTTTCAATGTTTTATATAAAACGTTATATTTCCAGGGAATTTAACTTCTTTTTTTTTTTTTTTGTAAATTTTTTAGTTGACAACACTTGGACTTCTTAGTCATAAACCATAAATCAAATTATTTGCAAATAAATGATAAATAGAATTAATTGAAAAACTTGTGATTTCTGTGGTCAAATATGAAAATTTAGTCTAATGATTGTACCAGTTAGTTTTAGTTCCCCCGGTATTCTAAAGCTGTTTTTTTTTTTTGGGTTTCTTTTTCTGTTGAGTACATTATGAAGAAATTTATGGTGTCATAATTTCATGCACATCATATATCATCTAAAACTTATACATGTAGAAGTGCGCTTTTGATCTATGATTTTGTGATGATTAGGAAGTTTGCGGAAACTTGATGAACAACCTGAATGGTTGAAGGGTGGAAAGCTTCGTGACTATCAACTTGAGGGTCTGAATTTTCTTGTTAACAGGTATACATTGATGTATATATGAAATATGCATTCTTTTAATTGGTGTTCTGAATCTTTGTTCATTTTAATGTGACAGTTGGAAAAATGATACAAATGTTGTTTTAGCTGATGAAATGGGTCTTGGTAAAACTGTTCAATCAGTATCTATGCTTGGTTTTCTACAGGTATGATATTTATCTTTAGTTACGTTACCAATGTGTTTCCAATATAATAGATAAATTTATTTTTGTATCCTGCTACAGAATGCCCAGCAAATCCATGGTCCTTTTCTTGTAGTTGTCCCATTGTCCACCTTATCAAACTGGGCCAAGGAATTCAGGAAGTGGCTTCCTGATCTGAATGTTATTGTTTATGTTGGTACTCGTTCTAGTAGAGAGGTGAGTGAGACATTCCCTTGAGCTTTTGGTTGATATACAATTGAAGTTAACTGTACTCAGGAATCATTTTTTATTTTATTTTATTTTATTTGGCATTTTTATATTGTATGCCATGTCTTACATATTTTTGTTTGAATTTCTTTTTTATCGAATCCTGTGAAACGGGGACTTCTACATCTCTGGGTATTAACTTTGACATGTTATTTTTGCTTGAGCTTCGTAACTGCTGCTTTTTAACTATGTATGTTGGATGTTATGTCATCCATCTTTCTTGATTTTCATCAAATCTATAATTTAATCATCATGAATGAGTTACTGATTTTGCTGCGGAAAGCAAGATGTAGCTTTTGATTATGAATTTCATTATGACATGCTATAATGTTTTTACGCCTAGCTTTGACCTCACAGTAATGTTTTGATCATAAGTGTTGACCTATATCAAGGACCAGTCCTCTTTGTTATGCTTGGTGATTTGTTGCTGAGGATAAAGAAACTAAATTAAGGTTTTGCATATGAAATTTCTCTGTTGGATCAGACTGATGTGATTTATAGAGTATCTTATTGGACCTTAGAGATGATTAGTTGACTGCCAAACTAATTGTTTTAGACTCTGGAAATTGGATGTGGTTCTGTTGGTTGATCTCCCTCTCCCCTAACTCCCCCTTTTTGGAGTCATCAGATGAAACTATAGATACCTCTCTTTTTATTTGTTTCAATTCTTTAGTGAGGTATTTTTGTTTTCATTTTTCTTCTTCTGTGGCAGGTTTGCCAACAATATGAATTTTGTAATGAGAAAAAGGCTGGGAAGCCAATTAAATTCAATGCACTGTTGACTACATATGAAGTAGTTCTGAAGGATAAGGCTGTTCTCTCGAAGATCAAATGGAACTATCTAATGGTAGATGAGGCTCATAGACTTAAAAACAGCGAGGCACAGTTGTATACCGCACTTTCAGTGAGCAATTTTTGCACTTAATTTTAGTTGAGCTATTGATTATGATATCGAGGTTAATGTTTATTATTCTTTGTTTGTTTCTACCGTAATCTTTTAGGAATTCAACACAAAGAACAAGTTGCTGATCACTGGCACTCCGCTGCAAAATAGTGTTGAAGAGCTATGGTATTAAAAACATTTTCTTTATTCGTGACTTGTCAAAAGCTCCTTTGCATTTTTTTGAGGGATTGTTAGGTTTTTTTTATTATATTCTGCACAAGTAAATAACTGCTAATTACTTTTAGGGAAATTACCATTTGCTTTGCTGTAAATTCACCTTTTCATTCTGAAACTCAGTAAGTCGCAGTTTGTACCTGAGTGTTGCAAGTTAGAAGAAGATGACTTCACATATTATCTGTATGCTAATATACTGTATACATATACTGATACGCCGATTTGATAGAAATATTTTTTATAACCTTAAACATAGAGCATCCGAGTTTGGACAGAACTGGGGTTAATTAGTTCCGAACAACCTCAACAAAAACCCTGGTTCTGAAACTTATATTTTAGTATAATATGTCTTTCTTATTATCTGTTCTATACACATAATAAATGCATATAAACCTCATCCTGTTGACAACAAATATATAGTATATTGCTCCAAAATGATTGTGATATTATACTAGGTGTCAGTGTCACTGTGTCAAAGTTGACTTAATGAACAGGATTGCTTATTATTTTAGTCCAAAATTGATTAATCTGAATTTCTTGCCTCTATTCTGTACCTATTTATGATTTTCCCACCACTAAGCTAATAACACCAATTCATTGTAGAACAAAGTTTACAAAGTTATTATCATTCATAAAATGGAACTCAAATTTTAGGCTCTGAAAGATTATGGTTACACTAGTTTGGGTTTTGAAAGATAGGTGAACCAACTTTGTCGTTAAGTTTATGTTAGAAACTGGTACCAAAATACATTTTAATAGTAGAAACTGTCTTTTATTGATGGCAGAAACGCTTACAACAAACAATTACACACGTTATAGATAATATAGAATTCACACATAAACTAAGGATAGATATATTATACACAAGTATTATCCAAGAAATTCGAGAGACTTGGTCTCTCCCTCCAAGAATTTGAGCGCTTGGTCTCTCCCTCAAAGAATTAGAGAGCTTGGTCTTTCCCACCCATAACCATTCAGAAATATCCCATAATCACTTTCTCCTTTTCTATCTATATTTATTCTAAAACAGAAACACACATAACCCATAACTGCTATACATAACTGACACATAAAAACACAACTGCCCATCATAACCACCATCATAAGAAGTCTAACAGTTTATTTACATACTCCCTCCGGTCTCGATTATAAGAAAAAAAAGTGATGTTCGGTGGTTCAAAATATAAACAAATCTTAACTAGTTTGTTTGAATTGAAACTTTTTTAGAGACATCGCATGGAAAATTAGTTTAATGATCAAGAAGTATTATGTGGATATAAACCCTATGGTTAATTTGATTTGCATTGTATTTCTTCTAGATAGTTTAACCCCTTTGCTGCCTCCAACCTTTTCAGGGCTTTGCTACACTTCCTTGATTCTGATAAGTTCAAGAGCAAAGATGAATTTGTTCAAAACTATAAGAATCTAAGTTCTTTTAATGAGAATGAGGTATAATTTGCCATTAACCTTTGTACTTTATTTTATCTATTCTTTGGTTTTCTCACTCTTGATCTTCTGTATAAATTGTTGTGCACATGTTATTTGTTAGCTTTCTAATCTTCACATGGAATTGAGGCCTCACATGCTTCGAAGAGTTATCAAAGATGTGGAAAAATCATTACCCCCCAAAATTGAGCGTATTCTTAGGGTGGATATGTCTCCTCTGCAGAAGCAGTAAGTACAAATTTAATCTCCAAATAAATAATTTAGATATTCCTAAAAAAATCACTTCATTTCTGCTGTTGTTTTCATTAATTTAGGTATTATAAGTGGATTTTGGAACGCAACTTTCGTGATTTGAACAAAGGAGTTCGAGGGAATCAGGTTAAAATGTCTATCTCTTGTTTCTGTAATTTGTCACAAATACGTTTATGGATTCCTTTGGCCTCACTTAATGGTTGTCAGAGATGTGATATAAAATCATTCACTTGTGTTTGTCTAACAACTTAACTTTTGGGATATTTGGTACTACCTCTGTCCCTAATTATAAGCACCTTTTGAGAATTTCTTTTGTCCCTTTTTATAAGACCCCATTGTTATTTCCAACTACATTAATTATTTCTTTGCCTACATACCCCTATTTATTATACATCTTTTTCTTCAATCAGCAATAAATAACATGTTGAAAACATAAATTAACTATCTTTCTTAAAGGATAAAATTGTAAAAACAATAGTGATTACAAACAACTTTAATACTGTTGGAATTATAAAATAAATACCTTAGGAATATATATATAGTTATTCATGCAACTAGAAGATCAATAGTTAATTATTTGCCTAGTAAATCACATTTATGTAGGAACCAGAAAGTTGATTAATGTCCTTGTAACTCCTATATTTTATTTACTTTCTAGAGTGTATATAAACAGATCAGCTGAGTGGAATTTCACTCAAGCATTTCACAAATCCTTTAGTTTTCTCTCTAAGTCCTTTCAACATGGTATCAGAGCTGGTTCATTTGTTCGTTAAAGGCTTCTACCTCTGGTCCAGTAGAACCCTTGAACTTCTTACCGGTGCTGTGACTGCCTAGAACTATTCGCCGCTGCCTCCTCTGTCCATCTGGCCAAAATCCACCATTTCTGGTTGTTGCTTGCTGGTCCCCTCTGTCTGTCTGTTTTTTTTTTTTATGGATCACCCTCAGCATCTGAAATTGAAAGCTGCCCATCAGTCTCATAGGTCTACTTCCATTGGTGTTCATGACTCTACAGTCTTCATATCTCAATCCAGTAATAATCAAAATCTTTGGATAATTGATTCAGGTGCCTTTGATCATATTGCTGGTAATCGTTCCTTATTCTTCTCCATATCTTCTCCCAAATTTCCTCACTTTATAACTTTGGCGGATGGTTCTAAGGTCGCTGCCAAAGGAATTGGTCATGTTTCAGTCACTCCTTCTCTAACTTTAAATCTGTTTTGTTTATACCTAGTTGCCCTTTTAATATGATCTCCCTTGTCAACTTACCCGCTCTCTAAATTGCTCAGTCACCTTTGATGTTGGATCATTTACTATACAAGAACGTGGTACAGGTCGGATGATTGGTGCAGGACATGAATCACATGGTCTTTATTACCTCCAGTCAACTCCTTCGGTAAGTTGTATTGCAGAGTCTCCAAACCTTCTTCACGAACGATTGGGCCATCCAAGTTTATTAAAATTGAAGCAAATGGTTCCAAATCTTGCAAAAATTTCATCATTGAAATGTGAGTCCTGTCAACTAGGCAAGCATGCTCGCTCTTCCTTTCCGAGCAAAGTTGACAGCCGGGTTGATTCTCCATTTTCCGTTATCCATTCGGATATATGGGGACCAAGTCGTGTGGCTTCTAATGGCTTCCGATATTTTGTTACTTTTATTGATGAATTCTCCCGATGCACTTGGGTTTTCTTAATGAAAGAACGATCTGAACTTTTGTCCATTCTCACCACTTTTGTCAATGAGGTAAAAACCCAATTCGGTATGACAATCAAAATACTTAGAAGTGATAATGCAAAAGAATACTTTTCTTCTTGTCTTTCTTCTTTTTTGTCAGCACATGGTATTCTCCATCAATCTAGTTGCCCTCATACTCCTCAACAGAATGGTATAGCTGAAAGGAAGAATAGGCATCTTGTTGAAACTGCTCGGACCTTGTTACTTCATGCGAATGTACCTCTCCGACATTGGGGTGAAGCAGTTTTGACATCTTGTTTTTTGATTAATCGAATGCCTTCTTCCTCTGTTGATCATAAAATACCACATTCCATTTTATTTCCTAAAGAACCATTGTTTCATGTTGCTCCTCGAATATTTGGATGCACCTGTTTTGTGCATGACTTGTCTCCAGGTCTTGATAAGCTTTCTGCCCGAGCCATCAAATGTGTTTTTCTCGGGTACTCGAGGTTGCAAAAAGGTTACAAATGTTACTCCCCTGTGCATAATCGTTATTACATTTCTGCAGATGTAACCTTTTTCGAAGAAAAGTTTTACTTCTCACCATCCACAGTTGAGTCCCATACTATTCAAGAAGTTTTTCCGATTCCGTATCTTGGTCCATCACCTTCCCCTATCCCGGAATCAGTGGTTTGGTATGCAGACTACGGCGATCTATCTATGGACTGAAACAATCTCCACGGGCTTGGTTTGGGAAATTCAGTTCAGTTATTCAAGCTTTTGGAATGAAACGTAGTGAAGCAGATCATTCGGTCTTCTACTGCCATTCGTCTCCAAATAAATGTGTTTACTTAGTGGTCTATGTAGATGATATAGTCATCACAGGGAATGATCAGGAGAGAATTTCTCCGTTGAAGGAACATTTATGTAGCCATTTTCAGACCAAGGACTTGGGGAAGCTGAAATATTTTCTTGGGATTGAAGTTGCTCAATAATGGGATTATCATCTCACAGAGGAAGTATGCCTTAGACATACTTAAAGAAATTGGTATGTTGGATTGTAGACCAGTTGACAGTCCCATGGATCCCAATCTAAAATTACTTCCCAGTCAGGGGGGCCTTATTTTGATCCTGAAAGATATCGAAGATTGGTTGGAAAACTCATCTATCTCACTATAACAAGACCAGATATTTCCTTTGCGGTTGACGTAGTAAGTCAATTCATGCAGTCTCCTCATAATGATCATTGGGATGCAGTGACTCGAATTCTGAGGTACATTAAAAGAGCACCGAGACAAGGACTACTCTATGAAGACAAAGGTGACACTCAACTGGTTGGATTTTGTGATGCAGATTGGGCAGGTTCGCCTATTGATAGGCGTTCCACTTCAGGATATTGTGTTTCTATTGGTGGAAATCTTGTCTCTTGGAAGAGTAAGAAGCAAAATGTGGTCGCAAGGTCTAGTGCAGAGGCTGAATATAGAGCTATGGCTACAACCACTTGTGAACTCATTTGGATTAAACAACTTCTTCGAGAATTGAAGTTCGGAGATGCTCAACAAATGAAATTATGTGGTGATAATCAGGCAGCTCTACATATCGCTTCCAATCCTGTGTTCCACGAGAGAACTAAGCATATTGAAATTGATTGCCATTTTGTCCGTGAAAAAGTTTTTTCTAAAGAAGTGATCACTGAATTTGTTACTTCAAATGATCAACTGGCAGACATCTTTACAAAATCCTTAAGGGGACCGCGAATTCAAAATATTTGTTCCAAGCTTGGAGCATTTGATCTATATGCTCCATCTTGAGGGGGAGTGTTGGAATTATAAAATAAATACCTTAGGAATATATATATATAGTTATTCATGCAACTAGAAGATCAATAGTTAATTATTTGCCTAGTAAATCACATTTATTTAGGAACCAGGAAGTTGATTAATGTCCTTGTAACTCCCATATTGTATTTACTTTCTAGAGTGTATATAAACAGATCAGCTGAGTGGAATTTCACTCAAGCATTTCACAAATCCTTTAGTTTTCTCTCTGAGTCCTTTCAACAAATACAAATATCAACTTTCTTAATTCCCGTGATTTTGGCAAAAGGGCCTTATATTTAGGGACAGAGGTATTACATGACATTACTAACTTAGCCTCGGACTATGACTAAGTAGTTTAGAGTTTGATCCTTCCTGCATCATTTGTTTAATATAAACTTGAATTTACAGCACAAAGTAAATGAGTCTATGCATTGTCAAATCTTCAAATCCAACGCGCTCTTGCATGTCACGAGGGTGTTCACACCATTAATATGCTATCACCTGACAACTTAAGTTTTTGGCATGGTTAGTTCATGACAATGATGTTTTTTTAATAGTATTCATGACAATGAAGTTGATTTTGAACAATTGGAAAAATTAATTGTTTGGGTTTCTTTTTATATAATTCTAATACTTAGTTTTAGTGTGTAATAACTGATGAAAATAAAGAGAAGAATTGATAAAAAAAAAGCCTTAGTATGTAATCTCTTCCCACCAGGACAAATGCTAAACATGGGGGTGATTGGAAGTTAGAGGTAGTGGCGATACTTTTTCTATTTATTTCACCTCATAAAAATATATAAGTGATATGAAGTGTTTTGACAAACACCATTTTCATATGAAGAAAAACAATATTATATAGCTTTAAAGTTCATTGTGGTGGTACTGTGTAGTTGAAGGAAAGGAATTGTCATAAAATGTTGTATGTTGTTAGCTAATCTGACGTGATTTTGATATGTTTAATAATAGTAGTATATCCGTGACTGTTTAAGTTAGTTTCTGATTTATTTTTTAGTCATGTACTCTCGCTGGTCTCATATATAAAAAAAGAAAAAAAAACTACCTCACACCCTTTAAGGAAAGTAGTTAATCTCATTTAAGTTTTTGAACGTTATATGGATAATGTATTTGTATTCTTTAACTTGCTCCTCGTGGGAACTTGTTCCATGATATCAAGATAGTTATTGAAAATTTAAATATAAATTAATTTAAGGGTATTTTAGGAAAATAATAACATTAAGGGTTAATAGTGGTTTACTCCCTGTAATATAGGCCATTTCCGGTTTTCCCCCTGTAAATTTTTTTTTTTAGATTTCGTCCTTGTAATTTGGAGATTTTTGGTTTTGGAGCTTGATGATTTTTGACTGTAAACCGAAATTTGCTCAAATTACAGGGGGGTAAACCGAAATTTTCTCAAATTACAGGGGGCGAAATTTTCCATGAAGGTCCAAAACCAAAAAATCTTCAAATTACAAGGTCAGAATCTAAAAAAAAAAAATTACAGGGGGGGAAAACCGGAAATGACCGATATTACAGGGAGGTAAAGCACTATTAAATATGATAGTTAAGTTTTGCTTATATTTAAGGCCACAAAACATGACAAATTTGTTGCTTATATTCGAGACCAGAGGGTGTATATATTAACTTATCAGAGACATGTTGCAATATCATATTCAATTCAAGCAGTTTCTCGTCACAGCCATCTCTATATACTCTTTATTTTTCACTCTTGTCTCGTTCTCAGATTCTCGATATCACACTGATTTAAAATGGACTCTTCATCTGCTATGTGTCAGGTTTCTCTTCTAAATATTGTAGTAGAATTGAAGAAGTGCTGTAATCATCCCTTCTTGTTTGAAAGTGCTGACCACGGTTATGGTGGGGACTCTGAAAGTAGTGACAGCAGTAAACTTGAGAAAATTGTCTTTAGCAGTGGCAAGCTTGTCATACTCGATAAGCTTCTTGTCAGATTACATGAAACAAAGCATCGTGTTCTGATTTTCTCTCAGGCATGTTTTGGAAACTTGTGTACTAGATGTGCTTCTTATAAATTATTTTTCTACTGGTCAACTATGTTATACCATACTTTGTCTTGATGGTTTAGTTTTATATTATGCTGGTTAAATGATCTTTCTTACACTGGCCCACTTTAGCTATTAGATCAACTGGTGTACTAAATGATTTCTCTAGTTGATTGCCTCAAGATCTTTTACCAAGTTATCTAAGGGGGAGTATGCTCGTTTACATACGAGTTTCGTTTTAGTGCGTATTTTAACATATGCAAAAAAATAATTCTTATAGACAGACACATCACATCAAATACTGTTAGACTGGGTCTGGGTGTGTGATGTTTTAAGCTCCTCTAAAATAAAGTAGGAATTTTATTGAGATGAACAGTATGTTAACAGAAAATGCCCACTAAAATTGTACAGTACATTCAAACAAGCAAAGGTAAAATGGTGCTGCAATGCCTCTGCAATTTTATTGAAAAAATTGAAGCTAAATTGTAAAAATTTATTCAAATGGTCCTGGAATTGAAGCCAAAAAAATTGGGAAGGTATGGCCTAATCTACCATATTATAAAAATTGTGAAGGAATTCCTAGTTGAAGAAAAGGCCTTGCCTTTCAGCGGTCATAAGTTCTGCAGACATTCAAAATTTGTATATTTCACTTGCATATCATACTTTTTTTTTTTTAAGGAATTCCTAGTTAAAAAACAAGACATACATTTCACTTGCTTATTTTCTTCTAACCTCGTGAACGAGTGGACACAGATTCATTTAATGTAGCTGGGATCATAGAAGATACAAACAGTTTATTCCACTGCTGGCAAGCAGTTTTGTAGTGACAAAAGATGACTGCTAATCTCTGAAGTGCCAAGTATCATTAATCATTTTATGAATTATTTAGTGTACAAGATTCATGCAGAGGTGGCGATGAAATTCAGAAATAATTATTTCCTATTGTTGTTTCTAGTGTCTTAGTTAGATTTAAGTTGCAACCATGAGTATGTATTATACTTTATTCTCTGGGTTTGTGCTGGAAGAATTTTATTCTACTTATGATAATACTAAGTTACAAGAGTTGTAATGCAGATGGTTAGGATGTTAGATATACTGGCACAGTATATGTCACTTCGAGGATTTCAATTTCAGAGGCTTGATGGAAGTACAAAATCTGAGCTGCGACAACAGGCAATGGATCATTTCAATGCACCAGGTAGTGATGATTTTTGCTTCCTTCTTTCCACGCGAGCAGGTGGTTTGGGTATCAACCTTGCCACAGCAGACACTGTTATAATATTTGACTCAGATTGGAATCCTCAAAATGATCTACAGGTATTCAGTTTATTTTATTTTATATTACTCAAAACAAGATATTTGGTACTTACCTTTTTTTGCTGTTTGTCTTTAAGGCAATGAGTCGAGCTCATCGAATTGGGCAACAGGAAGTTGTTAACATATATAGATTTGTGACAAGCAAAAGTGTTGAGGAAGATATTTTAGAACGTGCTAAGAAGAAGATGGTATGATTAATACCACTGGATGCCATATGTCTGGATTAACTTGCCTCTGTGTTTTGTATTCTGTACTGCTCTTCCATTTATACTTTATTTTTGGTATCTATTTTTCAAAATATATATTTGTGTGCCAGATATATTCAAATTCTTTTTGACTTGTCCTGTGGTCAGTAACTTTATATAATTTGTTCTGTAGGTTCTCGACCACTTGGTTATTCAAAAACTAAATGCAGAGGGTAAACTGGAGAAGAAAGAGGCCAAAAAAGGAGGAAGCTATTTTGACAAAGTAAGGACATACTTGAAAATCATTGTAATGTTCATTGGTTAACAAGCTTTCATTGTACTTTATGAGGTCTTCTTAGAAAATGAAAGAAATGTATCTATCAGCCGATATTGTCTTCCATTAGCAGTTAATGACTGCGTTGAATCATTTTACTTTACATAGTCTATGTTATTGTTTGGTTTCTTACACAATTCCCTTATGAAAAATATTTGCTTCTCACATGGCAGAATGAGCTCTCAGCAATCTTAAGATTTGGAGCAGAGGAGCTTTTTAAGGAAGAAAGGAATGATGAAGAGAGCAAGAAGCGGCTCGTAAGTATGGACATAGATGAGATTCTCGAAAGAGCAGAGAAGGTTGAAGAAAAGGAAAATGGGGGTGAACAGGCACACGAGTTATTAAGTGCCTTTAAGGCAAGTAAAAGGGCATCATCATGAAATTTATTGTTATATATATATATATATAAAAGCTGTATCTCTTTCATTTTTCTTCTTTGTTATGGTAGTTTATTTTTCAGAATGGGATAGGATAGATTTGGACAGTAGTGGGAAATATGCTAAGCTGTTTCTGTGTTTCATTTTTCTTCTATGCAGGTTGCAAATTTTTGTAATGATGAAGATGATGGTAGTTTCTGGAGCCGATGGATAAAGGCTGATTCTGTCGCTCAAGCAGAGGTTTGATCTTAATCTTTTTTTATGATGTATTCTTTATAATTGTTTGATCTTATTTCCTGTGTTTTAGAATGCTGTTGCTCCACGTGCTGCAAGAAATATCAAAAGCTATGCAGAGGCTGATCAATCTGAAAGAAGTAACAAAAGAAAAAAGAAGGAAAATGGACCAACTGAGCGGATTCCGAAACGACGGAAAGCAGATTATTCAGCTCATGTGATATCAATGATTGATGGAGCATCTGCCCAAGTGAGAAGCTGGTCATATGGGAATTTGTCTAAACGAGACGCACTCCGGTTTTCTCGTTCCGTAAGATTCTATTACTGTTGGCAATATTCACTGTTATCTCCATATATGAAAATATATTACTTCTGGTAGTAATGTTTGGAGACCTGGTAATTTTGTGTTCATTATGATACTTCCACTGAGTTGATGTCATTTTGTCTACACCAGCCGAAAAAAAAGGGGCTTACTAGGTTCTTCGTTATAATCTTCCTGAACTTTGCAAGTTTGTATGGCTGTAGGGGCAGGGCATAGTTGAGCTGAATAGAAATGAAACTCTGAGTCTTCTAGCTATTTCCAAACTGTTAGGGAACTAGTAATATTGTCATTTTGTCTACACCATCCTCTTTTTATTTATTTTATTTTTTGTTTTGCTAATGACGTTTTTTACTTCTAAAATTTTGCCTGCAATATGCATGTGTGTATGATGTATGGTTAATTTTTTCCTATTTTCCTAATCTGTTTATCTTTTGTCATATGCTAATTCCCAACTGAATCACCAGGTTATGAAATTTGGGAATGAGAGCCAAATCAATTTGATTGCTGCTGAGGTTGGTGGTGCAGTGGAAGCAGCTCCGCTCAAAGCACAAGTGGAACTCTTCAATGCTTTGATTGATGGTTGTAGAGAAGCAGTGGAAGTTGGAAGTCTGGATCTGAAGGTTTCTATAACATAAATCTTGTGTGTAGTTGATAATTTAAGATGTGTATTATCATTATTTGCTATGAAGCTTAAGACATATAATGTTGCATCCAGGGGCCTTTGCTGGATTTCCATGGTGTCCCAGTGAAGGCAAATGAGTTACTTATCCGTGTTCAAGAACTTCAATTGCTTGCAAAGCGCATTAGTCGGTATGAAGATCCTATTGCACAATTCCGTGTTTTAACATATCTCAAACCTTCAAACTGGTCAAAAGGTTGTGGATGGAATCAAAGTAGGTGTCATCCTCTACGTCGTTTGTATATTCATTCAGAGATGTGGGTTCATTGCTGCCTTTTCTAATTCTGTTTCACTTGCTAATAGTTGATGATGCAAGATTGCTTCTTGGAGTACATTACCATGGATATGGTAATTGGGAAGTGATAAGGTTGGATGAAAGGCTTGGTCTTATGAAAAAAATTGCACCAGTGGAACTTCAGCATCATGAAACTTTCTTGCCACGAGCTCCAAATTTGAGAGACCGGGCTAATGCCCTGTTGGAACAAGTATGTGATCGCTTTAGTTATATTCTTCTTTTTTGTGTTTACAAAATTCCTCTTATGAGTATAATAAGGGTACCTTAGATTCAATTCTAGGTCAATTGGTCGTAGAGGTTATCATCCCATATATTATAAACCAAACCTCTTAAAAGCTTTACCTGTTAGGTGAAGGCAAGTAGATTTTATATGACATGCCATACATTATGGAAACATATCGGTTGGAGAGTGTGAGAGGCGTCAATCTAAACCATAAAATGCTTCATGGATGATGAAGTATAGATCTAAATAAAACTGTTCTTGATGATCCATGTATGGTTATATGATCAAGACTAATTATCTCCTCTCATCTTTCATGCTCACACTTGAATGATGATTATATGCTTTTGTGCAGTTAAATTTATATTACTTGTAACTTATGTTGGTTCATTTTTCATATTATCCATGGACCTCAAGCTAATTCCTCAAGTAATTCATGTAGGAACTTGCTGTTCTTGGTGTGATAAATGCCTCTAGCAAAGTTGGAAGGAAGACTTCCAAGAAAGAGAGAGAAGAGAGAGAGCATCTTGTAGACATCTCTTTGTCGCGTGGGCAGGAGAAAAAGAAAAACATTGGTTCTTCTAAAGTTAATGTCCAAATGAGAAAGGATAGACTTCAGAAACCTCTAAAAGTTGAACCTATTGTAAAAGAGGAGGGTGAAATGTCTGATGATGACGATGAAGTATATGAGCAGTTCAAGGAGGGTAAATGGATGGAATGGTGTCAAGATGTGATGGTTGAAGAAATGAAGACTTTGAAACGTCTTCACAGGTTGCAGACAACCAGTGCAAGTCTTCCGAAGGAAAAGGTTCCCATTCTGTGGGATTCTATCCATTCTTTTATGTTTCTTTCCAATTTCAAATGTTGAAAACACTATTTACTCTCTTTCCTCTTCTACTTTAGGTGCTTTCAAAAATCCGGAACTACTTGCAGCTTCTTGGGCGAAGGATAGATCAAATTGTCTCAGAACAGGAAGACGAACCCCATAAGCAAGATAGTATGTGCTTTATCCCCATTCTGAACGTCTTGTTTTTGTGACCTTATTTTTTTGTAGAAGAGTCTGTTTCATGCATGCCTGAGTCCCTTTATTTGTTGTTGTTGTTGTTTTTTTTATTTATTTTTTTTTATTTTTATAGAATGGTCCCTTTATTTTTTACTTTATTTATTTTTTGATAGAAGGGTCCCTTTATTTTCTTTAACGCTAGCGGTTTCACATGCATTTTGAGGACTGGTATTGTCTTCATTTATGATTCTTCAATGCATGATTGCATTTATTTATTTTTCCTTGTTATTTACAGGAATGACTACGAGATTTTGGAAGTATGTTTCTACCTTTTCCCATCTTTCAGGGGAGAGGCTTCACCAAATTTATTCAAAACTTATACTGGAGCAAAATGCGGTAGGGTTTGGCTCCTCTCTTCCCAATGGGTCAGTATCTGGTCCATTTAGCAGAAATGGAAACCCTAGTAATTCATTCCCTCGCCCTATGGAGAGGCAAACGAGATTTCAAGATGTGACAGCCCACCCAATGCGCGAACAAACTAATGATACAGGCATGTCTGAGGCATGGAAACGAAGAAGAGCCGAAAACGATGGTTGTTTCCAGGGTCAACCACCACCTCAAAGAATCACGAGTAATGGAATTCGACCGCTGGATCCTAACTCATTGGGAATCCTTGGGGCAGGACCATCTCAACGATTCTCTGGTGAGAAACCGCTCAAGACTCAACCTGTTGGGTCTCCTTAAAGACAAGAATTCTCTTTAGGAGTCGAGTAGTTAGTTATGTGGGATCAGAACGTCTGATTCCTGCAGTCTTAGCTGTTGGCTTTCACTCTGCACTTAGCTTCAGCTATTGTAAATACTCTGGAATTTTTTTCCCCACCAATGGGAATAAGATATTGCAGACCCCTTTGTGATCTGAGAAATACTCTTCATATGGATTTGCATCCCCTTGAACATAGTAGCTGAAGCCGTTGATGATATGACGTTTACAATGCAAGATGAATGCAGTCTTGCCCATTTTTTCTTCCCGTTTACCTTTTGATTTTTACACTTCCTTGAAGATGAGCCTAGCAAAGGGTTACATACATAGTGAAAATCTTGAATAGAAACACATTTACCTACTAGAGATACCTAAGAAAGTGTACATTCCAAGTTTCCCCATTCTATTTTAATTGATTGCACCATGCAAATTATATTGGCTGATATGCACAGAAATGTATTTGTAGCAAGTTCAGATATAACCTGTCGAAATTTTATGTAGCTTTTTGAAGCAAATGAACGTAATTCTCAGCTTCTTGCTCGGTTTCTTTGTAGCATGATTGATTATTCATTTTCAGTCATACATGGTGGATTAGTATTTCTGATTGTTAGAATTTCTGATTGTTGGATATATTATTATTCTTAATATTTTTTATTAATCATCCATTGGTCATTATTTACTAAGGTAGGCCACTCTATCGATCTTCTGTTTTTCTCTTGCTGATTTAACCATGTCTTCCACTCTGAACAGGCCAAAGTAACCATCAAACACAATAACAGTCTGAGTTAATGAACATACAGTCTATGCTATGTGTAGTAGCAGGAAAACCTCATAAAAACGCATAAAGTAACCACTTGTTTATAAATTCAATGTTACATTCCATTTCCATACTTAGGCGCCATCTGGTGAAGCACCCCACAGTGATGCTTAATGGAGCAGCAATTTCGACCATCAAATGTATTAATTAATTAATAATTTTAATTATATTTCATTAGCAATTATATGGTGTTGTAGGAAGTTATTGCTAAGTATTTCTCACATGTATAGCAATCACAAAATAAGCATGGCACCTTCGTTGAAAGGGTTAGTGTGCGACTGTGATGGTTGTGGCTTGAAGAAATAGAAGTTGAATAGCGAGTGACGATGAGGCACGGGGGAATGGATAGGGGATATAGGCGTTATAAATATCATTTGTACCCGTGAATACTTGTAGATGAAATATGCAACGAGATATGTTACACTTTTTTTTCTTTCTTTCCAATGAAGTGTTAAATATACAATTGCGAGTTTCAGATTCAAAAATGATTGAAACTTAACAATATCACCGTATGAAACTCGCAACTATGAAGTGTTAAACACACAATTGTGAGTTTCAGATTCAAACAGGATTGAAACATCAAACTTAACAATGTCACCTTATGAAACTCACAACTATGAAGTTTCAGATTTAAATTTGGATTAAAACGTTGGATTTAATAATATTGACATTGATAGTTATATTAAGATTTATGGACTATATTAAACACTAATGTACATAAAAAAGATTAAACACTTTAATGTGTATTTATGCATTGGTATCAGTGTATTATTATTTTACATATATATTCACTTTTTTATATGGTCGAAATTTATGAAAAGAAGAAATATTTTACTTTTGACTTATTAATATTGATTATTTAACGATGGTATGGAAGAAAATAATATATTAAAAAAACTTTTTAATTTTATGGTTGAAACTTTTATTTTATTGTTGAATCAGTGAATTTGTGTGTAATGTAATTGCGACAGTTTCAAGTATTACACTTGCTCAATTTACAAAAATAAAGTATAGATTTTGTTCAAAAGACACATCAAAACCCTACTCACAGAAATTACAGTGGGTTGCTACCAAAAATTGGCAAAAATGATTAAGCCCTCTACAAAATTAAACCTTAAGTTATTTAATATTAAATCATTTTTAATCGTTTAATATGTAGATAACTTCTCTTTTAAATAATCTATTAACAAAACTCACACACAACAAATGTTGAAAAATGAAAAATTACAAGTTCAAACTGGCATTCCAACATATAATAAAATGTTTATGTAGCTTTTATCAAATGAGCGATAATTACGAGAATCACTTTATATGAAGATTTCTTTTGACAGTATTTTATAAGAATATTTTATTAATAAGTAATATTTTTCATCACACACACGTGTATTGATGCCAATCACCTACATGTTATCAAGTTGAACCAACGATATGAGATTGGGAGGTAAGAAACAAAACATGAATGCATTAGAAACACTCATCGTTGTTATTGCTAACAATAGAACACACGCAAGCAAAAATACAAAGTAGGGGCATATGGCCAAACATTGAATAAGATCCCAAATAAATGAGATTGGAATTTAGCTTCATATCCCACAAAGTGAGGTGTGGTTGACATTATATTATCTCTTTATCTCTCATATTGCTTTCTCAGCCTCAAGCTTCAATGTTCCCTAAATTTATATTATGGCAGTAAAGTATCCATCCCATTCACCTTTTTTTTTTATTTTTTATTTGTTACTGTTTTTCATTTTTTTAAAAACTTAGGATATGGAAAAATAACTTAAAAAAGTTAATCTTTGTCGGATGAAGAAAATTAATGTATTATTATGACATGCCAAATAATTTCCTTAACTAAATCTCATTAGCTAATGGAGTTAATAAAAAAATAAATAAAGTAAGTAAAATAAGTTTGGTAAAAAAAAGAAGTAAATGACTCATGGTAAATTAAGAGATTTTTTTAATGGTAGTTTTATTTATTGGAAATGAATTCTTTATCTCAAATGAAGTTTATTTTTGTGTTATTTGTACAACCAAAATTAGACAACTAATGCAACACCCTGTAACATTGTGAGGAACATGCATATCGAAAACAGTCAAAACTTATTAAAAAATAGCATATAAGTTGTTGGTTGTACAGAAGAGATGATCACATATCATTCCTCTTATTTTTTTATGGAAATATTTATGTATATTTATATGAACGATGAGTTTGAAAAAATCATGGTTGAACGATGTTTTTATTGAAGTTAAAAGTGTAGTTTTTGTATCAAACTTTAATTTTGATCGATGTTACTAAAATCTTACATGATTATTACATTTTCAGTTCATTAAAGTAAGTACGCTTGAAATGCTAGTTCAATAGTAAAGATTTTAACTTTGCAACCTCAATGTTGAAAGTTTAAATCTCCTCAAACAATTATAAAATGGTTGTTAGTGTTATTTTAATTAATCATTTTTTCCTTTCCCTCATTATTATTAAAAATATTCATCAATGTAACATCTAATTATATCAAAATAATTGCTACAATATCTAATCCATCCAAATTAATATAGTATTATTATAAAAAATAATTAATATAGTATTGTTTTAATGTTTATTTATGATTGTGTCTTTCTGTTGTCGACTTAAGTCTAACTGCAGTGCTGATGATTTACGTAAATGTGTATCAGAAGTGAACTAACAATGACGATTGATCTAACAGTCAAAACATTTTAAAACATAAATAGCCAACTTAATAAAAAAAAAAATAAGCACTATATTGACACACTAAAATATGATAAATGACCCTTGATGCAATTTTGTATATAATATTAAAAAATTTATGATTAACGATATTGAAATAAAATAGAATCTATTAAAAGAATTAGAAATAAATGTAGGGGACAAGAAAGTAGTAGAATGGATAAATTGTTTGAGAGCAACTTTAATCTAAGCCACTGAGGTGTTCCACTTCATCCATTCTCAGCCTCAAGATGCTAATTTTCTCCCTCTTATCTACTACTTGGACCAGACTTGGCCCCACCTTAAAATTTATGATTTTTTTTTTTTTTATATTTAAACTTTTTTATATAATAAAGTTATGCTAAGAGCAGAGGGCAGTGGCAGTATAGCTCTTCCTTCTGCCATACTTCACCAAACTACCTGAGGTACACTCACTTACTGAACTTATTCTTCATATTATATCATATATGCTTTTTTTTTTTGCCTTTGTATTCAATTTTGTCAATTTTATTTTTTGCTTTGTAATATTTTCTTTCCTATACAAAGAAAAAGCTTTGGAAGTAGCATGCAGGAAAGTTTTTTTTTTGTTTCTTTTGCATGTGTTAATCTTGTTTATGTGTTAATTTTGTTTGCTCTTATTCTGTCTGCCAATATCTTGAAATCACTCTTTTGGTGCAAAAACAATTTTTATAACTTCCACCTTTGATCATGCTAATGAATCAAAACACTCAATCCTTGATGTAACATCTTAATATAAATGATTTAATATGATGGATAATTTTTGTTACAACCTTTTTTTATGCTTTGCAAAATAGCCAATTCAGCATCAGTTCCAATTTTAGTATTAGTATCTCTCATATAGGATTTAGTCTGAACTTTTTGGTGAATAAATCAACTGTTGAGATTCCAATATATTTACTGTTTCATGTTAAAAACAAAAGTTGTTATTGAATGATACAACCATTTTTCCTCTCTTCTTAACACTTAAATTTAATAGCATTTCAACATGATTTTTCCTTGTTATGCCTCAGCTACTTATAGTTTTTTTTTAGCAAGTGGTGTCAAAGTGAGTTTAAACTTTCAATTTCATCATGTTCAGTATGTATAGTTGAATGTTTGAGTCACAAATTTTTACCATAGAACAACTATTCAGTATTAAACTCACAAAGTTTTTACCAATAATTCAGAAAGTTATTAATACTTACTTTGTGATGTATTTTATGTAGGTGGGAAAAAAGCTAAGAATTGCTTGAATTTAAAGAGGTTAAAATTTCAAGCAAGGGAAGATGGATTATGTTAATGGACCAGGAAGAAACCATCTCTTTGTTCCAGGGCCGGTTAACATACCCGACCAGGTCATTCGGGCTATGAGCCGAAACAACGAGGACTATCGTTCTCCCGCAATTCCAGCTCTCACAAAAACTCTACTTGAGGATGTTAAGAAGATTTTCAAGACTACAACTGGAACTCCATTTCTTATCCCTACTACTGGTATTGTTGTACGCCTTGACAAACCAAATTGTTAAATGTTTTTACGCGTATAATGACTTATTTGAGCTTATCTACAAACATAAGCACTTGTTAGACTGTTTGAGAGAGCTTATGAAAACAACTTATGACATATCCATAAGTTGTTTTAAGCTTATTTCCATAATATCTCCAGGATGGCTTATGAAAACAATTTATAGCTTCTATGAAAACAATTTAACTAATTTTATCTTTTGTTACAGAAATAACTATACGTAAGCACTTATATGATAAACGCTTATGCTATAACTGCTCTTAATTAAGTTGTTTATCGAAAGACGGGGGTCCTATTTGTATTGAATTATTCAAGCTTATCTATTGACGTTAGCACTTTTGAGACTGTTTAGGAGAGCTTATATGAAAATAGTTTATGACAGTCCATAAGCTGTTTTCAGTTTATTTTCATAAGCTATCCAAGATAGCTTATGAAAATAATTTGATTTCATTTTATCTTTTGTTATAAAAATAGTTTATACATAAGCACTTATATGATAAGCACTGTCGTTTTAAAACTTAATTAAACTGTTTATCCAAACAGAGAATCAATTAGACCACTGGATTGCCTTAGTAATCAGGATGATGCTCACTTGAATAGAATAGTTACCTTATTTACATTCATGACTTAGATACATCTAACTATATGCTTAATACACTCTCTTAATCGTCTATGCTAAGTTGTTTACTCCATATATTTCATTCACTTTTGGTTAATGAATGTATTAAATTGTGTGTGTTTTGGTATCTTGTTTTATTTTGCATGTCTTTGGAGGTTACAAAATAATGGCCTAAGATTGGTTCAGCAAGAGCAAATAATTTACGTTTTATCTTTATTAGGATATGGTTATGATGTTATTTCTAATAACGTTTTTGCATTTGGTTCAGGTACCGGTGCTTGGGAGAGTGCTCTGACAAACACATTGTCGCCTGGAGATCGTATTGTATCTTTCGTGATTGGCCAATTCAGTTTGCTTTGGGTTGATCAGCAGCAACGCCTTAAATTTAATGTCGATGTTGTGGAAAGTGAATGGGGCCGTGGTGCTGATCTCGACATTCTAGAATCAAAACTTGCTTCTGATTCTGCACACACTATAAAGGCTATTTGCATTGTTCATAATGAGACTGCAACTGGTGTCACCAATAACTTGGCCAAAGTTAGACAACTTCTCGGTGAGCATGAAAACTTCTTACTTACATAGCCACAAAATCTGATTCTCTATCCAAGTTTTCATTGTTCAATGGACAATCTTATAAAAATTTGATGTTGAACATTCTCTGATCAGATGCAGAGCTTTTGTTCTGTTTTCTTTTGTTCTTTAGTTTCTGCTATTTGTTTCAGAAATATTACTTAGGTGGTAAGGTTCTGTTGGTTAAATCATTTACCTTCACTTGTTGATTTCTTGATATATGTTCACATGATATTTGAATTTCATGACTTAGTATATCCTTTGTATAAATCATTGGTATTTCAACTTGACTCATATGCATAAGTATGCATCTGAAACTTGGACAGAGTGACATGCTATTCACTTGCAACGTCATAATTGGACTCTATGACCACAAACAAAATTATGTTTGTGTTGCCAATGATTATCTACATATGTAAATTTGCATAAATTTTGTTATTCTTTGATGAAAATGCATTTTCGTATCGTCTTTTCTTTATTTTTATTGTCTTTATGAAATGGCACTCACATTGTAGTTTGGACACTCAGATGCATACCAACATCCAGCCCTCCTCCTTGTTGATGGAGTGTCATCCATTTGTGCTCTCGATTTCCGTATGGACGAATGGGGAGTAGATGTGGCCATAACTGGTTCTCAGAAAGCCCTTTCCCTTCCTACTGGTATAGGATTTGTGGTTGCAAGCCCTAAAGCCATTGAAGCTTCAAAATCTGCCAGATCACTTCGAGTTTTCTTTGATTGGAGTGACTACCTGAAGTTCTACAAGTTGGGAACTTATTGGCCATACACTCCTTCCATTCAGCTTCTCTATGGTCTTAGAGCAGCTCTTGATCTGATTTTTGAGGAAGGACTTGAAAATATTATTGCAAGGCACAATCGTTTAGGTACAGCAACCAGGTAAGACATAATTTGCGTGTTTTAAATTATTTGTCATCTTTAGACTCAAATAACCTAAAAATTTCTAGCAAAAAAAAAAAAAGATTATTGTCTGGACTTCAACAAGTAAGAAAATGCTAATTTTTGACAAGTGAGGAAAAGCCGTGCTGTTAAATAGCTTCTATCGCATAACAGAATTTGAACAAACCGCTATTGTTCCGCGATACAATATTTAGTACAAAGCGTTGTAGAGGCTATAACGTAGAAAAATTTGAACAAACCTCTATTTTCCAGCGATTGAAGACACTGAGTTAAAAATTATTTACAATAGCTGAAACTTTTTGGTTAAGTCAATGAATCTGATTGGTTGTCAATATGGTAAATACAGACTTGCTGTGGAGGCATGGGGTTTGAAGAATTGCACACAAAAGGAAGAGTGGTTCAGTGACACAGTGACTGCTGTTGTTGTTCCTCCTTACATTGACGGTGCTGAAATTGTTAGAAGGGCATGGAAAAGATACAATTTGAGCTTAGGTTTGGGACTAAACAAAGTTGCTGGAAAGGTTTTCAGAATTGGACATCTTGGCAACTTGAACGAGGTAACATTAATTTCCCAAACTCTTAATAGCCCCATGTGGCCCTGATACTTGAAATTGGAGCCGTATCCGGTGTCCGCCACCGATACATATAGTTAACATCAATCACTTCTTTTTTATCAAATTACGTGTCAGTGTTGTATCAGGGTTTCATAGCTTATTAGCATATTCGTCAATAACTAATACTGTGACAAAACACATTGTTTTGGCTTATCTTTTAGGGTCTTCCTAATATGTTCAAGTTATACTTGTGGTAGTGTAATGAAATTTGAAGTTTAAAAATCAAGGTTCATGTCAAAGGAAAAGTAACTATTACACAACCAATACACGTAAATATTTATAATATTTGACTAATGCAAAAGAAACTGTCGTTAATAGATGAATCATTCTTTCTCTATGTTAAGGGCACACTATAAAAATTCATAAACTTGTTCTTAATTCTTCTTGGTAATTATGATCCTTTAAAATTCTAGCCATCCTGGTTTAGATGTGCTTTTTGTCCTACTTCAAAAGTACAATGTTATGTAGTACTGACACTTCAGATCAATGATTTGTCCAGTATCCGACTCGACATTGACTCATGTGAATACACTCTCGATCACATTTTTTTCTTTTCTAAAATACTTATCGGTGTTAATGTGTGAATGTCGTGTCTAGTGTTAGTGTCTGTACTTCATAGGTATTATGAGAATAACATCAAGGTGACTTCCACCATTGAAATTGTTAATTCATTAAATATTTTTCAGTTGCAACTATTGGGTTGTCTTGCTGGTGTGGAGATGATACTCAAAGATGTTGGTTACCCAGTAAAATTGGGAAGTGGAGTTGCTGCTGCCAGTGCATACTTACAGAACAATATTCCTCTCATCCCTTCAAGGATTTGAGTTACATGGTCATTCTTGTAATTACTTCCTTTTCTGCTCATTTAAGATATATGTAAAATACATAATGTTATTTTTATTCCCTTTTGAACTCTTTTGAAGACGAACATATTTGCTACTTTTAGTTTTAATAATGCATTGTTTCTTTCATTGTCATGTATATTAGAAATTGTTGCTTCTAATACCTTTATTTGAGACTGTTGTGGACACCAAATTCTTCTTCAAGGAATTAGTCTAAGAGTTCATGTTCTTATAGGTAAAATACTAAACACTTCTCTTGCAACAAATAGTAGGGCTATATATTGTAAAGAGATTTGAATGAATAGATCTAGACACAACTTAATGATGCAAAGAGATTTGTGAATATTCTGTGTGTGTAATTAGTCATGGTTGTATAATTGCTCTTCATGAAATGTTTTTTACAATTTTAAAGCATGACAATTTAGTTGACCAATATATTTTCTAGATAATCTGCTTAACAAGTTTCAATGTTTGCATTAAGCTGTAAGCAAATGCAAGAAAATGCTATTTGTTTAGTCCAAGTGTTAGATATAATTAGGTATTAATTAAAAATAGATTAATTTTGGTTAAAGTAGTTAGTTGTTTGTTGGTTATAACAGGTACTCTAGCATCACTAACCAACGAACAACTAACTACTTAGTATTAAATTAGTTTTAATAAATGTCTAATTATATGTTTAAAAATAGTCTTTATTAATTTTAATAAATATCCAATTATATCTAATTTTAAAATAGTCTTTAATAAGTTCACCAGTTAAAAGTGAACCAAACCCATGTTCTCCTGAACAATTCATTCTTGATCTGACTCATTAACCACTTGAGCCCAATTGTTTAGTTTAGTTAAAAGTGAAACATTTATGTCATTAGTAGTGAGTATTTTGAATATTTTCTAGCTAAAATTTGAAAGAAAAATACAATACAATAACTATAATTTTCTATATAAGTCATACATGGGATGAATATTTTTCATTGGTAAATTAAATAAAAAAGAAATGTGTATTCGTTACTAGTGTGTCTTTTAATGTCTTTCTACATAAAAGTTTGAAAAAATTATCATACATTAATTATATCTATTTTGTATAAACAATATTTATGATTTTTTTTTTAGGAAAAATAACTAATATCATTTCATTAAATATTAAATCAGTAATACATGTTGGAATCTCATCAAAGATCCGGAAGCTAGGAAGTAATGTGATGCCTTAGCTAAATCATGGGCAATCTCATTTGCTTGCCTCCTAATAAACTCAACACGAGAGTTTGTTAAAAGGTATTACAAAATTGGATACTATTATCCATAATGGAACCAAATTCGGTGATATCTCCCCTGCCTTTGTTAAAATAATCGGCTACTCTTTTTGAATCTACGTCAAAATCAACATTTGTGAGCTGAAGTTCATGAATCCACCGAATTGCATGGTAAAGTCCCAAAGCTTCTCCAACGTCAACTGAGCACAATGGAGTAAACCACATGGTTTTTGAGCGAACATGGTTTCCTGCTGAATCTCGAATGCACATGCATATGGCCACCTTATTACTAGAATTAGAAAATGAGGCATCAACATTACATTTAAGCCCACCACACCTTGGTTTCCTCCATCTGATAACTCTATTCCTGTTGTCTGAGTTCTGGTCCGCATGTTGGTGAAGATCTGTGGTTGAAGATGTGTGTACCTAACCTGAGGGATATTGCTTGCAATTAGCTGTCCTCCATCCTTCTAGGAGATGCTTAGCTCTCTCCAGGATTGTAGCACTCGACTCTCCACATTATGGTAAGAATAGTCTCTACTTGGGCTGTTGATAACTGATACGAATCCGCAAGCGTACGGTTCTATCGAGTAGTAAAATAATATCGTTCCATAGAGAGTTAAAGTAATTACTGATCTTGTTTTTAATGGTGATTAGCTGAAAAGATTAAGTTTATAAGTTCAATAGTTTCTTGGTTAAAATTCAGATTTTTAAAGAAGCCTTAGGATTGTGGATGAATATTAATGACAAATACTAAATAATTTCAAGTCTGTATCTCTATTTTATGTTAAATCAATTTCTAAAGACGAGATTCTCTTTTATATTTCATATTTCCTTTCAGAATACATGAATGTATCTCAATGATAATCAAGCCTGTACTCATGGTTGATTATAATTGAGACCCTTTAAGTGCAAATCTCGATATGTCTCAAGACTCACAAAACTATTCTCATGTTTTGTTCATCTTGTCTAATCTCATTTGGTCTAATATCAATCTTCACCTTTCGGTACTTCGATTGATATTTGATATAAGAATTAAAAGCTGTGAGAGTACATTAGAAAGTGAATTATAATAAAATAGAGTCTAGACTTGGTTTGATTAGGATTAGATCATTAGACCATTCCAACAATCCTAAGACTAGACAAGTCTACTCACTCATGTTCATTGTAGACAAAAGACAATTATTTAAAGGCATGTAACATAAAGACATTAAAATAAATTGCTGAATATCAAGTTGCAGAATTGTAAAGAACAAGAAAATAAAATGCAGGAATATAAATTTCAAAAAAATATAAGAGCAAGGAAAGCTTAGAACAAATGTAAAGTTTATGGATTTCTCTTAAGCAAGATTACAAATATTCCAAGGTTCCAAGATGATTGAAATGTCTGATAACAACTCTATTTATAGCCTAGTACCTTAGACAAGACATTAATCTCCAATTACAAGGCATTAATCAGCAAATACAAAGAGTTTTCAACATTAAAATTGGGTTGCATAACGTGCAAGGTCGTGCCAAAGGGGCGCACAACCGTGCCAAGTTTCATAACTGAAAATATGAGAGTTCTGAAAGGGCGCACGACCGTGTGGTTGGAACGCACGGTCCGTGCGTATCTCTCGACAATGCCACGCACAACCAACACTGGAATTGGAAACACGACCAGACAAAAATGGCGCACGACCGTGCAGCTTCAAAAAGGCTCCAAACTTGGTTTTTCTTCTCTTCCTTGGCTCTTCATCCACGCTTTCGATCCAAGTTACTTGTTCTCCATTATTTTGACCTAGAAAACAAAAACAAACACTGTGAAGTAAACTAGTTCTATAAAGAAACAGAAACACACAAATTCTTATTGAAATTGACGGTTAAAAACATCTCAAACTACGACTTATCAAATTCCCTCACGCTTGAATCTTTGCTTGTCCTCAAGCAAAAGGCATAGAACATCAACAACACGAAACAACAGTGAAACAATTTTCAAAAATTTATTCTTTTAAAGGCTTTGTTTTCAGAGTGCTCTTATCACAACCCCAAGTGCTTTTTATTAAGATTTTTCAACCCAACAACAAGTTTCAAGTGAGTGTGTGTGGAGTCCAGCATTTTATTGCTCCTGTGTAAAAATGTATTACGAGGAAAAAAGTTCTAACCTTAAAAGTAAACATATCGACAAAATTTCACTTCTATTTCATATAAACTATGTGAGAATTTTTCTTGGCCACTTTGTCACTTGGTGTTTGTTTATTTGTGGGCAACTACATAATCATTTTTATTTGTTTTGAAGTTAACCATATCATTTTCGGGAAGTTAGTGCTGGTGAGTCATACCAACCCAAGTCAATGCCCCTCATATTGCTATGACCTCTTTTTTTTTTTATTTATTTACACCTTATTTTGACCTTTTTGTTCCCCACACCAACTTATACTACCTTTTATTTGAAATTTTGAGGACAAATTTACCATTTAAAGTTAGACACTGTCCTTAAAATACCAATCTACACACTTACTCAAAGTCTGCAACTTTGTGAATTTCTCATACAGAAAGGTTCACAATGAAACTGGTGCGGGTTTAGTGAATGATTTTAAAGCAAAATGGTTTATTTACAAGCACATAATCATCATAAAACTCGGCCTTTAAAATTATTTTTTTTTTTGTTGCTACAATGTCTTCCACTTGACACAAATAAAAACTCAAAACAAGGGAAATTCTAGACACTTAAAAACTAAAACAAGAAACAAACAAGACACAAAGCTCACATTTAATGGGGTACGGGCGGAGGATATTGGATGTTGAGGTGCTGCATCAATAATTCGAGCATATGGCCTTGCCTTTGTTGTTCAGCTCCTTGCCTCATTTGCTCGGCCTCAATTCTTGCGTACCAGTCCTGTTCAACTTGCATTCCGTGGACTGGTGCTTGCTGCACTTGCCCTTCCTCTAGCTGATCATCCTGCACATGCTGATTTTGAGGTACCTGTGGGTTAGCGTCAAGGTAGAGCTAGTTTTGCATAATCACGTCTGCTTTGGTCACAACCTCCCATAATCACTTTTCTGACAACTTTCCCAAAACAGCTTATTTGCGGCTTAAGGCTTATGAACGCTCTAATTCCAACTCAAACATCAACCTAAGCTCCTACTAAGTCTGTCAAACACATATATTCAGTTCTGAAGCGATTCCACCAACTTAAACTCGCATTTCAGCCTATTTCGCAAAATTATGCCAAAATCCGTAAGTGGTTTTCAGCAGGATTTTCCAAACTTCAAAAGCGTTTTCCGACTTCGTTCCTAATCCGAATAACACAAAATCTATAACCAATCTAAAGGGAATTTAATGTAGAATTCAAAAATCTAATAATTACTCAATTCTGACTTACAGAGCGAAAGATACGACCCATTAAGTAAAATCTGCCAAAACAGCTTATTCTGCATAATCACTTCTGAACATTCTAATTTCAATCCAACCCTAACACAACAGTTCAAACACGTGTAATCAGCCCTGCAATCACTCATACAACCATTTAAACTCACAACTTAATCACTTATAACAGATTTCCCCAAAATAGCTTATTTAACAACTTAATTCCATTCAACAGCTTAACATCACCTGGAGTTTCAACAAGCTTCAGCTTATGTATCCAGCCCCACTTCTGGTTTTACTTTCGTGCCTTTAATCACTAAGACAGATCACAAACAACATTCCATCGATGCATTGCAAGTTCCAAACAAGCTTAATTTGCAAAACATCAAAAAGATAGAAAATGGGAAGGAAGGTTTGGCCAACAGTAATGAAATGGGGAGATCAAACTTGCATTGGGTGTTAATTTCTTCAAGGAATAAGCTGGGATGATTGCATGTTGTATTGCAGCAAGTTTGAGAGAAAAGGATGGAGATTGGGGAAGAAGGAGGATGGTTCGGCAGTGAGAAAGAAAATGAGGGGAAAAACATTTCTTGTTTAGCTTTTCTATTCTTCTTAACATACATGAAGAATTTGGGGGAAAAAGGGCACATAAGCTTCTATGTTCAACCATGGAGGATTTGGTTTTGCTAAAGTTTTGAGGAAGAAAGAAAGAAGTTTCACGTGAAGAGAGAGGGAGAAGGAAGGGGAAAATGAATTCAGCTTCGTCACTCCTAGAATCACTTTGGCAAGGCACAAAAACAAGCTTATGTCTTATAGCTTATAACTTATAAGTTTGTCTGGCAAAAAAAGACTTGTTTGGTAATAGTCTTTTCGTCAGGAGCTTATAGCTTATTTTTCAGACGCTATTTCAAGTAGCGTTTGAGCTTATAGCTTATTGTTTTTCTTCCTCTTTTACCCTTACTATTTAATTTAAATACTAGTTATACCCGTTATGTTTTATTATAATTTAAAATAAAAAATAAATGTATTAAATACATGGAATACCAACGATCATGCAAAGAGAGATACAAATGTGTTCTACTGCTTCTTCATTCTCTCTGTATAGTCATTCTCCTTCTCCACCATTCCCCCCCCCCAGGTTTTTTCTATATTACATTTAAAGAATGGTGGGTAATTTACCCACCAACCAATAAAAATGAACAATTTATTGGTGGGGTCAAGATAACTCATAGATACTATTTAAAAATGTGCTTATGTAGCTAATGTTTATTGGTTGAGGTAAATTACCCACCATTCTTCCATGGGTACCCTAGTTGTCACCTAATTATTATTGTCTTTTTATATCATTTTACATCTATCAGCTAGTTGAACCACTAATTTTACCAAACACTTCAATTAGCTTATCAGTCATAAGTCATCAGTCATCAGCTAGAAGTTATCAGCTATCGGCCATCAGTCATCAGTCATAAGCTATAAGCTATCAGCTAACTTATCAGCTATCCGCTATTTTTGCCAAACAGACCCTATACCCCAAGTTCTTATTCACCATTATGTCACTACTTGTGAAAATGGCCAATATATATCTTTTGTTAATTATTTCTTCTCAGACACGCTCAACTGATATTGCAATCTGTTAGGAATTAAGTGGGATGTTACAGGCAACAAATCAAATCAAAGATAAAACAAATGATTTTTCTGAAATTAGTCAAAGCACACCACATAAGGATCCTTGTAATGAAACAGAAAAAAGATTTGAGGAAGGACAACCAACTTGGAAAGGCAAAATTTATGCAAGAAGAAATCATGATCAAGTAGTAGAAGACCCCATTCCTCAGCCCAGCCAAGAATCTGAACCGAGTGAAAGTCAACCGGCTCAGACAGGTAAACCCCTTTTTGATCCTAATTCTCTATATAGTGACCTTGATGTTCCCATAGAGCTTAGGAAACTATATACTGATCTTGATGTTCCCGTAGCCTTTAGGAAGCCAGGTAGGTCATGTACTAGGCACCCCTTGTCTAATTTTGTATCTTATTCAAACTTGTCTCCCTCTTTTGCCGCTTTTACTTCACATTTATCTAGTGTCGAGATTCCAAAGAATGTACAGGAAGCTCTATAAATTCCAAAGTGGAAGGAAGCTGTTTTTGAGGAGATGAAAGCTCTTGAAAAGAATAAAACTTGGAGTGCCACAACTCTACCGGCAAGTAAAAGAACTGTGGGGTGTAAGTGGGTGTTCACAATAAAGTACAATTATGATGGATCAATGGAAAGATACAAAGCTCGGTTAGTTGCCAAAGGATTTACTCAGACCTATGGCATAGACTACTCAGAGACCTTTGCTCCTGTTGCAAAGCTTAACACAATCAGAATACTCTTATCCCTTGCTGCTAACCTAGACTGGCCTCTCTACCAATTAGATGTAAAAAATGCATTTCTCAATGGTGATTTAGAAGAAGAAGTGTATATGGATTGTCCTAAAGGTTTTGAAGAAATGTTTGGGTCACAAGTGTGTAAACTAAAGAAGTCTCTGTATGGGCTGAAACAGTCTCCAAGAGCTTGGTTTGAAAAGTTTACACAGTCAATGAAGAAACAAGAATATGCTCAAGGACAAGCAGATCATACTTTATTCACAAAATCATGTCAAAATCGAATGATAACTATTTTGATAGTCTATGTTGATGATATTGTTCTTAGAGGTAATGATGAGGCAGAAATGAAGAGATTAAAGAAAAACTTAGCAGCAGATTTTGAAACCAAGGACTTGGATTTCCTCAAGTATTTCCTTGGCATGGAAGTAGCAAGATCAAAGAAAGGAATTGTTGTTTCTCAGAGAAAATATGTTCTTGATCTCCTACAAGAGACATGTATAAGTGGTTGTAAGCCTGCTGACACTCCTATGGACTCAAATGTCAAACTTTGGGAGAAAGGAGACACCCTAGTTGACACTGCAAGGTATCATAGGTTAGTTAGAAAACTGATATATTTGGCTCATACTCGTCTTGACATTGCTTTCTCTGTTAGTGTTGTTAGTCAGTTCATGCATGCTCCATATGAAGAACACCTTGAAGTTGTGCACAGAATCTTGAGATACTTGAAAGCAACTTCAGGAAAAGGTTTATTGTTACTTATTTATCATTAAATCACTCCTAAAATGAAGGAGTTGACTCTTGTTTTTTCTCCCATAAAAGGAGCCCATTTCTTCATAATCAAATCATCATATTATCACCAATATTACTTTCTACAGTATGTTTGATACATTTTAAGATGAATGATGGCTAATATGAAGGCTAACCAAAAATCATTATCTACAACATTTGCAATTCGTTTTGTGCCTTTGTTATTTTACGGTTTTTGATTTATCATTTTATCATGGCTAATCCTTTTTATTACATCTCCGATGTGGTTCTAGATTTTCACTTGATATTCCATTCCAGTTGTTTGAAACAATGGTTCCATTTGCTGTCTTTTTCATTTTTAAATATCTCTTTACAAATTAATTGCAGCAACTGAGCAAATCTTATTTCCACGAGAATAATGTTAAAATAACTATCTGATACACCATATCTTTTACTTTTACTAATTATAGGGTCCTTTAAAGTTTGCTTTAAAGGACTGATTATAGAGAACCATTGAGTTTTTTTTATGTAATCAAAACTTTGGCTAGATGTCATGCTGATTTTAACACGTTGTTTGGTGATATTAACATGCTTGAAGCAGAAACATGAAGAGTGGACTACATGTCATGCTGATTTAATTAAATTTTGGGCTGAAAAATATTCCAATAATTACCATAAATCTCTTGATAAGTTTAAGCAAGAGGACCCAAAAAGCATGAGCACCAAAGGTAATAGATATATTTTCATTATATTTGCTAACATGAGATTCCAAACTGTAACTACAATGTTCATTGATGCTAAAGAAGTTATACTATAAAAGCATGTAACTATAAGGAAAAAAACAGGACAAAAGTGAGATTGAAATTGTACTATTATGTTGTGCTTTTTTATTGGATCATGAAAATGTATAAAAGAACATATAGTGGAACTAAGTTTTACATTGTGCAGAACAAATTAGTTAAGTCTAATGTAATATTGTGCTTTGTATGTATAGGTGGGTGTTGTATGAAGAGAAGAAGCAAGGATGTAGCGAGTCAAAGGAATGAGTGTTGTTTTGTTTTATAAATGATGTATTATAGTGTTGGTTGATATATTGTGGTTCTGATGTAATACAATTCTAAGTATGAGACTGAGACTGGCTTTGTATATCAATATTATTTTTGTTTTTCCATATAGAAATATTCACTTGCATACGAGAAGAACTACAATTTTTTACGGGGATGCGAAGTTACTTCAGTAAAAAAAATGCTAATTAACTTAAGAGATTTATTTCAATTTTTTTTTATTATTTGCAAAACATTTTTTTAGGGTAGTTTGTAAAGCTTTTATTGGCTTTCTTTTCTTTGACTATTATAGATTATTAGGTGAAGGTAATAAAATACTTTTTAGGCTTAAACACACTTTTGACCCTCTAACTTTGCACTAGTTGCGATTTTGGCCCCCTATTAAAAAAAACACATTCCAGCCCCCCATGATTTTCCCCTTTTAAAACTTTCAATTTTGATCATTCAAAATCAACCATTCAAGACAATAAAAACAAGTGGGGTGTTTTATTGAGCAAGTTTCAAATTTATAGGGCAAAGAATATGGCTTGGGACTGGTTTCTTGATCTTCTACTGTCTTGAATAGTTGATTTTGAATGATCAAAATTGAAAGTTGCAAAAGGGGGAAACTTAGGGGGCTGGAATGTGATTTTTTTTAATAGGGGGCCAAAATCGCAACTAGTGCAAAGTTAGGGGGCCAAAAGTGCGTTTATACTTTGTATTAAGTCATCATTTCATATTTATCATTTGACTTTTTTTTTTAATTTGCTAATGATTTGAATATGCTGAACAAATGAATAAGATGTTTGAAATAGAAAATATTGAGCAATATCTCAAGGCTTAATGATAGCAATATATATCACTTTTTATTTTGTTTTTGAGTTGATTTCATAACTATAATATTATTGATCCTGATTCTTTCATAAAAAAGTATCGATACTGCTTAATATTCTATAACCTTATAACCTTCAAGGTTGACTAAGTTGAAGAATACTATCATTGATAATGCTTAATAGTCCCGATCATTGATAATATGGAGATCAATGGTCATGACATTTACATTATTTTCACTAATTTTGTTTTCAATTGAGATCAATTTCCGTCATATAATATAGTTTAATATGTTAATAACAAATTAAATATCAATTGTTAAAATATATTAGAATTTTCAACTCTATCGAACCCTTGCGATAGCACGGGTCAAAGATCCTGCTTTGTCGTGATACTTTAAAAATCGACTCTTATTATGCTATGATTAATGTGGATCAATGTTTATCATCTGCGTTTTATTGAGAAAAATCATTTATTATGTTTATATCATTATATTGGTTGCTACCATCAAAATGACTCGTGTAGTGGAGGAGCTATGATTAATTGGAAGCTCCTCCACTGCCCTTTGAATTGGACGATCCATCAACGTAGATGGTCCAGATGCCCTCTCTTTCTTCCTCAGAGGGAAAAGTCATTTCGGCTACGAAATCGGTAAATATTTGGGCCTTGAGTGCTTTCTGGGATTCGTAATGAATGTCGAACTCGGATAATTCGAGCAACCATTTCATCATCCTTTCGGCAACGTCGGGGCGTCCAAGTATTTGTTGGATGGGCTGTTCTGTTCGAACGATGATGGTGTGTGCTAGGAAATACTGCCTAAGCCTCCTGGCCGCTACGACCAAAGCGAGATTGACTTTCTCTATTCTTTGATACCTCGTTTCCGGCCCTTGTAAGGCTTTGCTAGTGAAATACGTGGGTCTTTGTCCCTTTGGAGTTTCTCTGATTAGTATCGCGCTGACGACATCAGATGAAACAGAAAGGTACAAATAGAGAGTTTTGTCTTGATTTGGTCGCGAGAGGACGAGAGGTTGGGATAAGGCGAGCTTTGAAGGTGAGAAAAACACAAGAAGGGGGGGTTGAATTGTGTTGGCTTTTTCTTTCTCAAAAACTAAGAGTTAGTTCAGCTTCTGATGTATGATCAGAATCTGAAACTAAGTTCAGAGTTTGGACGCAGCGGATCTAAAGTAAATGAGAGAGAGAGAGAGAGAGAGAGAGAGAGAGAGAGAAAGAAAGAAAGACACAAGTAATTATCCTGGTTCCTTCCACAACTCGGAAGTAGTCCAGTCCCCTTGTCACTTACAAGAGATTTTTTCAATATAATTTAATGATTACAAATTGCTCAAGTATAAAAGCAAGAGACTTCCAGATGCTCAAACACACAGTAAGAGACTTCTAATTGTTCAAGCACACAACAAGAGACTTCTAATTGCTCAAGCACAAAAGCAAGAGACTTTTAATTGCTCAAGCACACAGCAAGAAACTTCACAACAAACAGAGTTACAAAGAAATATGTTTGGTTTGAACACTTGATATACTATCAGTGGTGTTCACAAAATACAACACAGTTTATCAGACTCTAGACTTAAGAAATTCTAAGATAAGAAAGTTTGTAATAATTTCTAGTGTTTGATGTATATAGAATTTGGCAGAGTATTGGCACTATTCAAATTTTCAGAGTCTAGTATGTTCAGTAACCTTTCTTCAAGTCTTCAGTCCTTTATAGAAAGGAGTAGAGAGACGTTGAGAAGATACCAGATCATCAATAGAGTCGTTTGATTTGAAGCTTGATCCAACATTGATTTGTTCCTTGATTTGGACTATGTACCATGAAGAATACCGTTTGAATCCTTTCCTTAAAATGGATTGGATGTCTTGTCCAAGGAGACAAAGTTGCAGAGAACGTTTCTGACTCTGAGAAGTTTGCAGAGGTCGTGGTTGTATTATGTCCTTGATGACAGTGACACCAGTTGACTTCTGATACTTCAGAGTCTGAGTCTTCAGCTTCTGATCCTTCAGACTTCAGAGTTTGAGTCTTCAGCTTCTGATCCTTCAGCTTCCGATCCTTCAGCTTCTAAGACTTCAACTTCTGACTTCAACACAAGCTTCCAACAATATTTCCTTGCTCTAAAACTTGTTCCTTCAGAACCAAACTTGATTGATACTTGAATAATTTTTAGTCTATGGTCCTGCACACTTGAAACAAGTATTAGCATATCCAATTTTCTTTTTAATACCTTGTTATCATCAAAACTCAAAAGAGGCATTGTTTACACATTTTGTTCCAACAATCTCCTCCTTTTTGATGATGACAAACACACGTATTAATAGAAAATTGTTCTTAATTTAATTAACAAGTTGACTATAGGGTCTGAGGTTTGTAAGCTCCCCCTGAGTCTGATAGTTCACAAGGTGAGGTTTGTAAGCTCCCCCTGAGTTCTATCCAGGTTAATTAAATTCAGATTTTAATCAATAATAAGTATCACTCAGAATTATCTCACAGTTTGAGGTTCAGAGTCTAAGAGATGAGAAGAAGTTCTCCTAAGTTAATTAATTTTCAAAAATTAACTTATTGGCTCAGAGCCTGAAATTACTGTATTTTACTCCCCCTTTTGTCATCAACAAAAAGTTAAATAAGAAAAACATAAAAGAGAGAGAAAAAAATTGAGATCAGAGTGAGAAATTTTCATGCAATCATAAGCAGTTATGTATAAGAGACAAGTATCAGAGCAAAATATCAGAGCAGACAGGTATTAAGACATTGCATTCAGAAGCAAGAGAAACACAGACAAATAATAATGTTCAGAAGCAAACAACTTAAACAATATTCAAAAGCAAAGTGAAATAAAAGCTAGGGTGTGCATTCTAAGGTTGGGGAGGTTTCTTCAGAAGATCCAAAATAGCACTGATCCCAGACTTCATTTCATCCTGACTTGCCAGAATCTGAGTTTGCTGTTCTGCCATAACTTGTATCTTGCTTTCCAGAGCATCTTGTTTTGCTCTCTGTGCAACCAGCTCAACCTGCACTTGCTCCATCATGAGTTTCATCATCGACTCTCCTAAATCCAGCTTCAGAGCTTCAAGATTTAGAGGCTTTTGAGCAATCTTGCCTATGAGTGAGTTTTGAAGTCCATACTTCAGAGTCTCAGGAACCTCAGATGTTGTCTCCTTTTTTGAAGAAGAACCACCTGGTAGTAGTCTAGAGGGGTCTTTTCTGAGTTCCACTGTCTCCATACTCCTGACTACTTATGATAGCCATTTCTGAAGTGCTTCATGCTGAAACACTACTGAAACAAACTGCAAAGTGTCCAGGGTGGTGTTGACCAGCTCTCTAAGGTTGTTCCACTTCTCCACATAGTTTACAGTCTGAATAGGATTTTGCCTAGCTTGTACCAACTCTTCCAAGCTTTTGAAAATATTGCTATAAACACTCTGTAAATCAAGACTTGATGATGGGATAGGTGTTTGTTGAATATTTTGAGTAAGGTTAGAGAGTGAGGGTATGTCTAATACAATTTGATCAGAAGTATCAATATGAGGTTCTGATACAGTGATCAAATTGTCATCAGAGGCTGTGATGGTTTCAGTTTCAGGGATAACAGTCTCTGATGGTCCACATAGAAGAGGAACATCAATATTGTCTTGGCTTGGTTTTTGAGTAGGTTCTTGGGTAGGTTCTGGTTTGGCAAAATGAATGGGTTCAACAACTAATGGTTGATCTTTTGATATTGAGTCCGTATCAGAAGAAGGTATAAAGAAGTTTGTTGTTTCTGATGGCAGGGTGCATGAGCTTTCCTGTAAGTCTAAGGGTAACTCTCCACCTAGATGTTGTTGAAGCACCTCCAGTGAAGATGAAGAACTTGTGGTAGACACAAGTTTTGTGGTAGTTTGATGAATATCATCAGAAGCATTCAACGAAATTCTTCTTTTGATAATTTTGGTTAAAAGGGCTTCAGTTTCTGGTCTAACTGTTTTTTCTAAAATAGATGTTTCACCAGGCTGACAATTTTGAATTTGGGGGGGGGGGGGGGTATGGCCAAAGGTTTTTCAGGAATGAATGATGGTTTAGGTGTAGGTATTGGTTTTGGTGAAGTTGGTTTGGATGAGGCTGTTTCTGGTTGAGTGATTTCAGGAGGGGGTGACAGATTAGCTGTCTCAATATGATCAGAGGCAACTTCTTCTCTGTCAGAGAGATCTCTTTCAGATAGAATGCGTGCTCTTTTCTCGTTGAGATCATCTAAGAAGTCTTAGGTTTTGAGTTTTCTCATAAGAGGGTTCATCAAGTCTTGGATTAACAGAATATGAGTTTGCAGGAATACCTTTATCAGAAGCATCAGGCTTGGATGAAGAAGGTTCTACACCAGCTTCTGATACTTGCAGGTTAGGGGCTAGCAGATCCTTAGCTCCTGATAGAGTAGATTTCTCTAACTCTTTGGCCAGTTCAGAGGCTTTCTCCAATTGCTCCTTAAGCTGAAGAGGGGAAATGGTTTCAGTAGCTTCCTGGACAGCAGGTAGAGTCCCTTTTTTGATAGCTCCTTGTCTCAGAAGCTCCTTTATTCTTTTTAGTTCTTTTGCTTCTTCCTCAGTAGTCATCTTGACTTCTCCCTATGGCTCAATAGTTTCTACTATCATCTTCCTCAACTTCTTCTTTTTCTGTTTGGGAGGTGCAGCTTCTGAACTTTTTCTGACAGCAGCCTTTGATCTTGTTCTTGTAGGAAACACCTCTACTGGCTCCAGCTCTGCAACTTCTGATATAGCTTGCCTTCTTAACATGTTTCTTCTGAACCTTAGCCTTCTTAACAGGCTCAGCTTCTGTAGCTTCAAAAGTTGCTTTTCTCTTCTTCTTGTTAACTGTCCAAAGTTATTTCTACACAAGTATCCTTCTAGTATTCTTGTATGAAATTAGCAAGAACCTCAAGATTGTCTTCTTTGGATATTGGGGGAAAGTTTTCCAAAAATTCTGTCTTCTTCTCCAAGTTGAATTTAAGGTCCTGATCAGAAGTGATCACATCCTTTTTCTGGATTATCTTCATACTACCCAAGGTAAGTCCTGAGATCTTCTTACCCCTGCTGATCCGAAGCTCCTGATCAGAGTCTATAACAAGAGTTTGAAGCCTCTCAATCAATCTCCCTTGGTAGAAGAATTCTGACAATAGCCTTACATAGGGCACATTTCTTTTACCTGTGAGACCTTCTTTGATTGACTCACAAAGGTAGATGAACATAAATTTTGGAAGGTTTATAGGTCCCAAGAAAGGTAATCAACTCCTCCTTCTCTGGGTATCAGACAGCTTAACAGGATCTTGCTCAGCATCCTTACTTCTTTCTTAATGTCCACGGTCTTGTTGGACTTTGCAACTTTGAATAAGACTTCACATACTTGACTGGAATACTTGATGTATTTGTTGGATTTTGAAATGTACATCCCTGAGCTTCTGGAACCAATGGCCTTTGCTATTGTATCATCTATAATGGTGACCTTGATACCCATTACTGCTGATCTTATTTCAGGAACTACTTTCTGCTTCTGATCCAAATCCATCTTAGATTTTCCTTTCTCATTACCCATTTTTCTTTTCCTCTCCATATCAGCAGCTTCTTGATCGTAGGCCTCAGCACGTACCCAGAAATCCTTAACCAGCTCCAAGTAGGTTGGCCCATTCAACATATTGAAGTAAGGTACCCAACCTAGAAAAGCACTCTTAACATCCATTTGATATAAAATGATATCATGATTCACTACATAGGAAAGAAGTAATCTGATTGCTTCCAATCTTGCAACTGGAGCAAATGTTTCAGTGTAATCAATTCCTTCTTGTTGATTATAGCCTTGAGCAACAAGTCTAGCTTTATTTCGTACAACCTCTCCCTGTTCATTCAGTTTGTTTCTGAACACCCATTTTGTTTCAATAATGTTCTTGTGATTTGGTTTTGCAACTAAATCCCAAACATCATTTCTTTGAAACTGATTGAGTTCTTCTTGCATAGCCACAATCCATCCAATATCAGAAAGTGCTTCATCAACTGTTGTAGGTTCAATCATTGACAATAATCCAAGCATAGAATCATTCTGTCTGAATGCTAATCTGGTCTTTCTTGGAATATCCTTGTTTCCAATGATTAACTCTTCAAGATGTGAAGACTTGTACTTGAAGTGTTTTTGGGTAGATTTGCTTCTTGAGATTCACTATAAACTTGTTTAGAAACAACTTGATCTTGATTAGCATCTGGAGGAGTGTCAGCTTCTGGAAGGTTTTCAGCTTCTGGAAGATTTTCAGCCTCTGAACTTTTATCAGACTCTGAATTCTGATCAGGTTCAGAAGCATATTCTGAGAGCTGGATATTTGCAAAGCTTTTAACTAGCTCTGACATATTGTCAGGCTTCTTATCATCAAATCTGATGTGTATTGATTCTTCCACAACATGTGTTTCAGAATTATACACTCTGTATGCATTGGATCTCTCAGAGTAACCTAGGAAGATACCCTTATGAGCCTTAGCATCAAATTTCTTTAGATAGAATTTATTGTTTAAAATGTAACATGTACATTCAAACTGATGAAAATAAGAAATGCTTGGCTTTATTTCCTTGAATAACTCATATGTTGTTTTATGCATAATTGGTCTAATGTAGATTCTGTTCTGAATATACAAGTTGTGTTAACAGCTTCTGCCCAGAAGTACTTTGCAATGTTAGATTCATGAATCATGGTTCTTGCCATTTCTTGCAAAGATCTGTTCTTTCTTTCTACAACTCCATTTTTCTGGGGAGTTCTAGGAGAAGTGAACTCATGGAGGATTCCATGTTCTTCATAAAATGCTTCAAAAGGTTCATTTTCAAATTCACCACCATGATCACTTCTAACTTCCAAAATTTTCAAATCTTTTTCAGTTTGTACTTGTTTGCAGAAGTTATTAAACACATCATATGTTTCATCCTTGGTTCTAAGAAATTTAACCCAAGTCCACCTACTGTAATCATCAACAATTACCAATCCATACTTCTTCCCATTGATTGATGATGTGCTAACAGGACCAAACAAATCAATGTGAAGTAGTTCTAAGGGTCTGGATGTAGATACAATGTCTTTAGATTTAAAAGAGGTTTTAGCAATTTTTCCTTTATGGCATGCTCCACAAAGAGCATCTGAGTGATAGTCAATGTTTGGTAAGCCTCTGGCCAGTTGTAACTTGCTAAGCTTAGAGACTAGTCTCTGGTTAGCATGTCCCAACCTTTGTTACATACACATTTCTCATCACTCACTGACAGAAGACAAACTACCTTCTGATCAACCAGTTCTGAAAAATCAATCTTATAGACATTGTTCTTTCTCTTTCCCTTGAACACAACAAATTTATCTTTGTTGTTGATTACTGTACATGTGTTCTTATCAAACAAGACATCATAACCACTATCACAAAATTGACTTATTGTAAGTTGGTTATGTCTTAGTCCATCTACCAACCAAACATTATTAATGGAAATGGAAGAATTACCTATCTTACCAATACCAATGATCTTGCCTTTCTGGTTTCCTCCAAATCCCACAGTTCCTCCCTCTTTCATGGTGAGGGTTTGGAACATAGACTTTTCTCCTGTCATGTGTCACGAGCAGCCACTGTCCAGGTACCATGACCTTGCCTTTTCTTTTACTCTTAAGCATATCTGCAGCATCAATGATTTCAGACTTAGGTACCCATATCTTTATGGGTCCTCTTTGGTTAGTTCTGAAAGGATATGATTTATTTTGCACCTTGTGTCTGACATTCTGAGGTTTAAAAGGTTTTGCATAAACTGGTTTAGTATCCTTTGAAGGTTTCATAAACACAGCTTTTTGAAAATGTGAGTATGATCTTTTCAGAATCTGAGGCTGGCTATTCTTAGGTTCTGATCTTTTCAGGTTTAGAATCAGCTTTCTTCACAATCTTAGACTTAGAACCTTTTGGTTTTGATTTCAACAGAGTCTTAGATTCTGCTTTCATCAACACCTTTGGTTCAGAAGTCTTGGATTCTGAGTTGTTCAGAACTTCAGACTCAGCAGTCTTTGATTCTGATGAGTTCAGAGTCTCAGCAATGTCTGACTTTGGCTTAAAACATACCTTAGTACCTTTCATAATATCTCCAGAACAGGATGGTAGGTTTGTTTCTTTTGAATGATTGAATGGATCATTTGAGAAACCAATACCTTATCCCTTGTTTCTGTTAATATTATAAATCATAGACGCAACTTTTTCTTCTGTTGATTCCATTTAGTATGAACTCATGAAGTGTAATTTCTTGCTCACTTGGGACTTCATTAGGTTTCTTATGAGCCATTTTTCTCAAATCTCTTACCTCTTCATCTATCTCATTGATATGATTATGAAGTTAGAGATTTTCATCAGACAACAAGTTATATTTCTTTTTCAAAGTTTTTAATTGTTTTATCTTGCTTCTGAGATGGTTTATAAGTTCCTTAACTGTTTCAACAAGTTCAGATTGAGTAAGTTCATAAAATACCTCATCTTCATCCTCAGAGTCTGACCCTGACTCTGTATCAGAAGATGTTGTTGCCACTAGAGCTAGATTAGCTTCTTCTTCATCTTCCTTCTCAGATTCAGATTCATTGTCAAGATCATCCCCTGTTGCCATAAGACTTTTCATGATTTTGTTTCTGAAGTTTCTTGATTTAGAGTTGGTCTTCTTGGATTTCTCGTTCGATTTATACTTCTGTAGCTCTGGACAGTCAACAATGAAATGACCAGTCTTTTTGCAATTGAAGCAACCCTTCTGATCTTCCTTCTTGGAACCAGATCCTTTGAAGCCACTGCCTTTGTTAGAAAACTTCTTTTGTCTTTTGACTAAGTACTGAAACCTTTTGGAAAGCATTGCCAGCTCCTCAACTTCTGAATCTTCTTTAGAACTTCCCTCAGGAGATTCTTCATCAGATTCTATAGCTTTTAGAGGTTTTGATGACTCTCTTTTAGATTTAAGTGCTATAGACTTAGACTCTCTAACAGGTTCATCTTCATTGAGTCCTAGTTCATGCACTTTGAGAGAGCTGATAAGATCTTCAATACTAAGAGTATTTAGATCTTTAGCTTCCTCAATGGCAGTTACTTTAGGTCTCCATTTAGATGGTAGACTTCTGAGAATATTGTTCACATGATCAGCAGTTGAGTAACACTTTTTCAGAATCTGAAGTCCAGATACCAGAGTCTGAAACCTTGAGAACATAGTCTCAATGTTTTCATCCTCCTTCATTTTGAACAACTCATACTGTTGTACCAGAAGGTTAGCATTGGCTTTTCCAACTTTCTTGTTTCCTTCATAGTTAGAGCACAAGGAAGTGAAGATGGCCTTTGCAGTAGCTTTATCGCTTAGCTTCAAATATTCATTGTGAGGCAGAGAATCCACAATTATACCTCTTACTCTATGATGCTTTCTGTAGATCTTTCTTTCAGCATCACTAAGACTTTTTCTGTCAATAGCTACTCCTTCTTCATCAACTGGTATAGTTATACCATCATTAATGATATCCCATAGGCTATCATCTATTCCAATGATATGACTATACATCTTGCTTTTCCACCAAGAAAATATTTCAGGATCACCAGTAAACATAAGAGGTTTATGGTGAGAGTGAGATTGCTTATCATCTGTACCATAGTCATATGACACACTGTTAAGTGATTGAATATCAGAACCGGAGCTCTGATACCAACTGAAGGTGAGAAAAACACAAGGGGGGGGGGGGGTTGAATTGTGTTGGCTTTTTCTTTCTCAAAAACTAAGAGTTAGTTTAGCTTCTGTTGTATGATCAGAATCTGAAACTAAGTTCAGAGTTTGGACGAATCAGATTAAAAGTAAATGAGAGAGAGAGAGAGTGAGAGAGAGAGAGAGAAAGACACAAGTAATTATCCCGGTTCCTTCCACAACCCGGAAGTAGTCCAGTCCCCTTGTCACTTATAAGAGATTTTTTCACTATAATCCAATGATTACAAATTGCTCAAGCACAAAAGCAAGAGACTTCCAGATGCTCAAACACACAGTAAGAGACTTCTAATTGCTCAAGCACACAGCAAGAGACTTCTAATTACTCAAGCACAAAAGCAAGAGACTTCTAATTGCTCAAGCACACATCAAGAGACTTCTCAACAAACAGAGTTACAAAGAAATATATTTGGTTTAAACACTTGATATACTATCAGAGGTGTTCACAAAATACAACAAGTTTATCAGACTCTAGACTTAAGAAATTCTAAGATCAGAAAGTTGGTAAGAATTTCTAAGTGTTCGATGCGTATAGAATTTGGCAGAGTATTTGCACTATTCAAATTTTCGGAGTCTAGTATGTTCAGTAACCTTTCTTCAAGTCTTCAGTCCTTTATATAGAGGAGTAGAGAAACGTTGAGAAGATACCAGATCATCAATAGAGTCGTTTGATTTGAAGCTTGATCCAACATTGATTTGTTCCTTGATTTGGACTATGTACCATGAAGAATACCGTTTGAATCATTTCCTTAAAATGTATTGGATGTCTTGTCCAAGGAGACAAAGTTACAGATAACGTTTCTGATTCTCAGAAGTTTGCAGAGGTCGTGGTTGTACTATGTCCTTGATGACAGTGACACCAGTTGACTTCTGATACTTCAGAGTCTCAGTCTTCAACTTCTGATCCTTCAGACTTCAGAGTCCGAGTCTTTAGCTTCTTATCCTTCAGACTTCAGAGTTTTAGTCTTCAGCTTCTGATCCTTCAACTTCTAAGACTTCAACTTCTGACTTGCAACACAAGCTTCCAACAATATTTCCTTGCTCTAAAACTTGTTCCTTCAGAACCAAACTTGATTCATACTTGAATAATTTTTAGTCTATGGTCCTGCACACTTGAAACAAGTATTAGCATATCCAATTTTCTTTTTAATACCTTGTTATCATCAAAACTCAAAAGAGGCATTGTTTACACATTTTGTTCCAACAATCTCCCCTTTTTGATGATGACAAACACACGTATTAATAGAAAATTGTTGTGGTAATAGTTGATAGGTGGCCCCTGCGTTTCTAAGACCGAAAGGCATTATGTTGTAGTAATAGTTTCCTGATTCGGTCATGAAGGTAATTTTCGTTTTATCTTCATCAGCCATGGGTATCTGATTGTACCCAGAATAGGCGTCCATGAAGGATAATAATTTATAGTCAGATGAATTATCAACTAATTTATCTATGTTAGGAAGAGGATATGCATCATTAGGGCAGACCCTGTAAAGATCAGTATAGTCAACACACACACACCATTTTACATTAGATTTTTTGACAAGTACAACATTAGAGAGCCAAGTTGTGTACTTGGCCTCAAAAATAAAATTTGCCTCTAGGAGGTCTTTTACGACTTTTTCAGCAGCCTCTGATTTTTCAGGAGACTGCTTCCTACGTCGCTGAGCTACAGCGCTAGCACTAGTACTAACTGTCAGATGATGACATGCGATGCTGGGGTCGATTCCGGGCATGTCAGCTGCACTCCAAGCGAACAACTCAGCATTCTCTCTCAAACAGCGATCAGTTGGGCTTACACGAGGTCTGGAAGATCCTTTCCGATTTTGAAGTTCCTTGAAGGATCATCTCCAAAGGGAATCAGCTCGTAATCGCCGTAAGGAATGAGCCTAAAGATTTCGGCGCTGAGAGGGTCTTTCTTCTCCTTTTTTCTGTTCTTTGAGGTCAGATTTGCTGAACCTGGAGTCGAGCTCGACCACGTTAGTGTCCAGAGTGCTCGCAGCAATTTTCTCGTCATCCTTAGAGGATTGCTTTGACGAGGAAACCGAGCTATAACTCTTGTTAGCCTGGAGGAAACATCTTCTGGCAGCTTCGATGTCTCCGTACAGGGTGGCGATGGTGTCGTTCTTGGTGTTGGATATTTGAATGTTTGCTACATGTTTGCTAAAATCAAAATGTACAAGCAATGCGTCTTCAGAAGCTAAGATGTGTCTTCAGAAGCTGGAAACTGGACTTCAGAAGCTGGTACTGTTCATCAGAAGCTGAACTAATCTTCAGATGCTGGTACTGTTCATCAGAAGCTGAGATGGTCTTCAGACGCACTGTTCAGACGCTGACTTTTGTTGACCTTCAAAAGCAACTGTTCTGACACTGACTTTTGTTGACCTTCCGAAGTTGCATTTCAGAAGTTGTATTTCTGTGTTCATTCTGTTAATTCTTTCACAGTATCTTTCAAAGATTTGTTTGAAGATTTATCCAGGCTGATGTTTCTAGAAGGCTGATTAATTCGCGTGAAGATCTTTATTGAAGATTGGTTTCTTTTATTTTTGAATATATTTTCAAAGGAATCTTTGCAAAATATATTTCAGAAATATATTTCCTTCTATGAGCTTATAAAGAATTTCAGAATTATATCTTTGAAGATTATATTGTTCAGAATTATGTGTGCTGCTGAAGACTATTTAAGGAGGACGCTGCTATTGAAGAATTGACGAATCAAATCAAAAACAGTAATCATTATAAGAGTCTTAGTGTTTTTGAGTCTGTGAGCTGTTGCTCTGTTTTGTACACCACTCATCTGTTAGAGTTGGTTTAGTTTGTTTTGAGTTGTAATTCACTTAAAGCTTTTAAGCACAAGTGATGTCTTTGATGTTTTGAAGTGTGACTTCGTACTTGATTTGTTAAAGAGTCTGATAATCACTGGGCTGTGATTACTTGATTGGGAAGTAAGTGGGTTCTTATATCTAGGAGTTCCTAGGTAGAAGTCTATACGGGTAGAGATTAAGTGATAAGGCTGGGAACAAGGGTTGTGTCTTGAGTCTTTGAATTGATTCTACTTAGTGGATTTCCTTCATGGATTGGTATCCTCCAGACGTAGGTGTTGTTTATCACCGAACTGGGTTAACAAATCACCTGTGTTATTTTACTTTCTGTCTTTATTTTCCTGCTTCTGAACCTCTGATTTTAGTGCTCTGTTTAGCTCTGTTTTACGGTTCAGACTCAAACTTGCCAGAATTTCACTTGGCATGGTATTTCAACTTCAGATGAGCGGTTGAACATGCTGCTCCCAATCCTGCTAATCCCGTTCTCCCTATAATGCAGTTATAGAAGGAAGGGCAGTCGATCACCAGGAATGGGATCTTGATTGTTTTTATGGCCTCCTTCTTCCCGAAGGTTACGAGCATCTCTACGTAACCCCAGGGCTTGGTTGATAATCTGTTGAATACATATAGCTCGGATCCAACATAAGGAGAAAGGTTTTTCTCCGTCAGCCAGAGAGTTTTGAACAACCCGGTGTACATGATGTCGCACGAGGCCCATGTGTCAATCAGGACTCGTCGGACATTGAAGTTGGCCATGTACGCCTGGACTAGCAGGGTTATGGCTGAATTTGGAGCTCTGTCGGGCAGCTCATGGTCATGGAACGCCAAGGGTGGTCGCCCCCCAGATGGTATGTTGGGGAGGACTAGTTGGTTGACGTTCATGAGTTCTTCAAACTTCCTCTTCATGCTTCCCATGGAGAGGTTCATCGCTTTGCCAGTGATCACGTTGACGGAAGGGAATTGTTCCCCGGTGCACGAGTAAGGAGCTACCTCAACGTGCTCTAGGTAGCTATCCAACATTTAGACAGACATGGCAACAATAGTGTCTTGATTGTTGCCATCAGCAATCTGGTCGACGATCTTTCTTTCGGGTGAAGTAGCCTTGGTGAACTGCATCAACCGACCTCGTTGTATGAGGATTTCGATAGCATCCTTGAGATGGATGCAATCATCAGTGAGGTGCCCGTGGCACTTGTGGAACCGGCAATACTTGGTCTTGTCGGCTCCCTTCTTTTCTTGGGTCGGAGGTTTGGGGTATTTGATTCCTGCCTCCTTTAAATCGGCTGCTCCGATCTCCGTGAGGATCTTCTCCCTCGACGCCGCTAGAGGCGTGTATTCAGCAAAGCGACCAATGGGTCCTTTTCCCTCGCGAGCAGGCTATTTGCCTTCTCGAGCATCTTGTTTGCCTTCCTTTTTTTTTCTCCTGGAAGGGTTTTTTGGAGGATTCAGCAACAGGTTCCTCCTTCTTGAACTTATTCAGGTTGTCAGCGTACAGCTCCTCTTCGTACCTGATGTAAGTCTTTGCGATCGCTAGGAACTCGTTTAGAATCCTTGGGCGATCTAGCTGCACGACATTCTTCATGTCGGTGTCGTGGCGAAGTCCCTTTGAAATGAGGTACTTCTTCATTTTCTCGTCACCACCTTTGACCTGTACAACCTCCTTATTAAACCTCTCGATGTAGTCTCGGAGGGGTTCATTCTTTCCTTGCACAATGGCTTCAAGGGACGCCACAGTTTTTGGTTGGGTCTTTGAAGTCGAAAAGTGCGCAGTAAATTTGTGGCATAGGTCATTCCAGGAATCGATAGAGTTCCTTCGGAGACCTTTGTACCACGTCATCCCTCCTCGCCTTAAGGTGGTGACGAAGAGCTTGCATTTCACAGCCCCCTGCACCTCTCTGTAGGTGAGGATGGCCTCAATGTTTTCTATATTCGCCGGGGACAGTTGTCCCGTCATACGAGTCCATTTGCGGGGGATTCTCTTGCCCCTGTGGGATGCGCGTCTCGCGAATACGCCTTGTGAAAGGGCCGTATGCGGGGCGTTTATCATCAGACGCTGATGTGGAGAACAAACATCTCCTTCGCCTAGGTGGAGTCCTTCTTTCAAGAGATTGTCTGAAGGATCTCCTGCTGGGTAACCTTCTGTTGGGCGATCTCCTGATTGGAGATCTTCGACTGACAAAATGTCTGGGCGACTTGGATCTGGAAGGACGTGGGCTCCCCCCTTCTTCTACATGGTGAAGAGGGAGGCCTTTTGGGCGATAGATGTTGTCGTTTGGGATGCTCTTTCTCGATGTCCATCAAGTGCCGATTTTGCTCCTCGATAATCAACGTTTGACGTTGTACCGTGCGGAGAATGTTTGACAGTAAGGCGTTCGCGAGGGACGAGTTGTTTGTCTCCTCATTAGGTCGATGTGGACCGTATAAAGGTTGCTCCTGTAGTTGTATGACTGCCTGAGGGATCAGGTGGAGAGCCTCCTCCCTAGGGCTGTCTACAGGGGACGATGTGGAGGTGTGTCCGTTGTGGTAGACGCGGTGGATTTCACTTCGTACCTGTGAGCTAGCACCGTTGGTAGTCATGGTATATATGTGTATATATTTGATGAAAGCTTTGGTTTTTTGTTAGTTAAAAAATGGGGGAGCTTGTATTTCCCACAGACGGCACCATTGATCTTACCTGATCAGAAATGGACTACCGGTGCAGTTTTGAGTAGGAAGATGATTGATGTTTGCTGTTGACTGGAACGTCGGGGGGGTGTGTACCTGCAGACACTCCGACGCTCAAGTCAGTATTGAGTTTGAAGAGGGGAGATTAGAGGATAAGGAAAGTCTAACCTTGGGGACTGCTGAGAGTCCCCTTTATATAGAGGTGGGTGTTGCAGGGCCGTTGTCTGGCACATGTGTGGCTCGACGGTTACGAGTTCAAAGGATCGTAACCGCCGAGCGAGTTTCGCTGGAGACATGAATAGAGACGTTACTGAACGTTTGAATAAGTCTCTGTTTGCTCCGAGCACCCTCCTCGCAGGGAGGAGGTGTGTGGCGAGTAATTTTCCAGAAGTTGGATCTGGGTCAGTTTGTATTGGGCCTAAGTAAATGGGCCTAGTGTATTTGCTCACTCCAGAACAATATATATATATATATATATATATATATATATATATATATATATATATATATTACGCTTCCTTCATCACTACTTCACATTCAAACTCATTCAAAATAGTCAATTCCTTAAGATATATATACTCTTTTAGACTAAGCCATGTAAAAGGCTTCTCAACTAAATCTAAGATCTCTTCATTTTAGGAAAACCCTTTTCATGGTTGAGTTTAGAAATGTACCTAACCCATGGTTTCATCAGGTCTTTTCGTGGCTGCAAAATCTGGACTAATGCAAACATTGTCAACAAGTATAAGGAAATTTGAACCAACTCACGTATATTGTATTCTTTCATTATGGAGTTTTTCTTTTTAATATATTTACCTTCTGCACTAATGCAACATTATTATGGAGTTTTATATTATTTTAGTAGGATGGAAAATGTGAAACAAACATGCCAAAAACAAATTTTATGTTGTTGATCCAGATTATAATGTTGGTTAGTATCTTTAAGGATTTGAATAAACAGTCTCTTTTTTAGAAAGACTGTGAAACTCAAAACATTGTTGTTTACCTTCACCAGCCCATAAAGTCATTGTTGAAGAAAAACATCAAAATTGAAACAAATGTAGATCTTGAAGGGAGAAGTCATGTTCACTATCTTATGTTCTTGTGTTTTCAATAATTTAAATAATGTTGTTGTAAGTGTTGATACTGTTAGCATGACTTGGTCTGCCATGGTCCTGTTGGTTTTATCAATATAGATTTGTCTGTTTAGGATATCTATAGGTATATTGCTTTGTGGAAGTTCTTTTTATCAAGCTTACTGCACTTGTTTTACAAATAAATTCACTGAGGTTTCATTTGTGATTTGTCTGGTAAGAGACCAATGTAAGCAACGGTGGCGGAAAGTGCTCTGGTACGGTGGTGATGAGTCTTTACGGTGGAACGATAGGTGCCTACAGGCACGTTAGCACTCCAACACTCAAGTAAGTATCAAGTTAGTTTAGGAAATGTGAATCATACCTTGAGGGTGAAGCTAACTCACCCTTATATAGGTGTGTGTGAGAATAACTGCTTCCGTGAGATGCGGCATGTGATTAGGAGGCGGTTAGAGGACACGTGTACGGTATTCGATGCACGGGGGCGTGCTTTAGTGGAGTAAGGTGTACTAGTATTGGCGTGTTCCTTCAGGCGATGCGCCTTAGTCTGGTGGACGCTTGGTCCATGTGTCGCAATGGGATTGGCCTTCTGGCCGGTCCAGAATAGTTGCCCCCAAGACGTTGATGCCTTTATGGCGCAGCGACTTAATCATCTGAGGCGTCCTACTGGGGCGATCTTGAGTGTTGGGGGTGTTGGAACAAAATGTATGAACAACTCTCTTTTGGATAGGGGGAGATTGTTGGAACAAAATGTATCAACAACTCTCTTTAAGGTTTTGATGATAACAAAGTGTTAAAAAGAAAATTGCTAATTGCTAATGCTTTGTTCTAAGTTGTGCAGAACCATGTTCTTAATGTTTGATAATTAATATTGGTTATGGAAGAACAAGCTAAGAGCAAGAAGAAAAGCATAGAAGCTTTGTTGCAAGTCTGAAGCAAAACTGGGTCTGAAGCAGCTTCTGAAGACTGAGTCTGAAGACTGCGTCTGAAGGGTGCTTCTGAAGGCTGAGTCTGAAGGTCAACATTGGTCAACGTCTGAAGGCTGAGTCTGAAGGTCAACAGAATTCAACGTCTGAAGGCTGAGTCTAAAGGTCAACAAAAGTCAACGTCTGAAGGGAGCGTCTGATGAACAGTGCTTCTGAAGGGTGAGTCTGATGACCTGCTTCTGATGAACAGTGTCTGAGAAGCTTCTGAAGTCTGACGTGGAAGGAAAAGCAACTGTCTCTGTCATCATTTAATGCCTGCAGTGTCAGAACAACTCAAATGGAACAGTTGTCTCCTTGGCCAAAACATTCCCCAGCTTTTAAGGAAAGCAAATTCAAATATTGCGTGCTGCTCTGTTTTCTGCTGAGTTTTAGCTTACAATTTCAGCCTGACCTAGCTTGCTTTTCAACGGCTCTTTGCTACAAAACTGGGCAATCCTCAACAGCTATATTCTCCTCTATATAAGGATGAAGATTTGAAGAAGGAAATTGCCAAGACTCTGAAAAACTAAAGACTGAATCGTGCTCTGTTTTTGCTGTCAACATACAAAAAGTCACAAAAACTCTTAGGAATTCTTACAATCTTAGTATCTTAGAATTCCCTAAGCTTAGAGTCTTAAACTTGTGTTGTATTAAGTGAACACCTTTGATATTTGATCAAGTGTTCAACTCAAACTGTATTTGTAAAATCTGTTTGAAACCTCAAAGTCTCACTCAGTCTGTACATTGAGCAAACCAGAAGTCTCTTTACTTAGTGTATTGAGCAATTAGAAGTCTCTTAGCTTTGTGCTTTGAGCAGAGAAGCCTCTTTACTTTGTGTATTGAGCACTAGAAGTCTCTTGCTTAGTGCTTGAGCATTGGAAGTCTCTTACCTTTGTGGTTTGAGCAATTGTAATAAGTTTGATTATAGTTCAAATCTCTTGTTAGTAACAAGGGGACTAGACTACTTCCAACTTGTGGAAGGAACTAGTATAAAAACATTGTGTGTCTCTCTTTCCCTTTCTCTTCTCTTTTTTAATCCGCTGCATAAACTCTCTGAAAAAGGTTCAGAATCAACTTCTGAACTTAACCAAAGTTTTGAGAAAGAAAAAGAATTTTAAAACAGCCCACACACAATTCAACCCCCCCCCTTCTTGTGTGTTTTTCTCACCTTCAGTTGGTATCAGAGCTCCGGTTCTGATATTAAATCACTTAACAGTGAGTCAGTGAGATCCTGAGAAAAACATGTCATCAAGTAGTTCCCCTCCACCCTCTCCTAGACCACAAAGAGGTACTGGTACTTCTATATCTTATGACTATGGTACAGAAGAAAGAAAATCTAGATCACACAATAAACCCCCAATGTTTACTGGTGATCCAGAGAAGTTCTCATGGTGGAAGAGTAAGATGTATAACCACATCATTGGTATTGATGATTCATTATGGGATATAATAGAAGATGGAATCACTATTCCAGTTGATGAAGAAGGTGTAGCTGTCAACAGAAGAGGGCTGAGTGATGCTGAAAGGAAGATATACAGAAAGCATCATAATGTGAGAGGAATCATTGTGGATTCCCTACCTCACACTGAGTACCAGAAGCTGAGTGACAAATCAACAGCAAAAGCCATCTTCACATCCCTCTGCTCTAACTATGAAGGTAACAAAAAGGTTAGAGAAGCGAAGGTTAATATTCTTGTTCAGCATTATGAGCTGTTCAGAATGAAAGAGGATGAAAATATTGAGACAATGTTCTCAAGATTTCAGACTCTGGTTTCTGGACTTCAGATTCTGAAGAAGAGTTATACCACAACTGATCATGTGAACAAAATCCTAAGAAGTATGCCATCTAAATGGAGACCCAAAGTAACTGCTATTGAGGGAGTTAAGGATCTAAATACTCTAAGTATTGAAGATCTTATAAGCTCCCTCAAAGTGCATGAACTGGGACTTAATGAAGATGATTATGTTAGAGAGTCTAAGTCAATAGCACTGAAATCCAAAAGAAAGTCTGTAAAGGCTCTGAAAGCTATTGAATCTGAAGAAGTATTTCCTGAGGGAAATTCTGAAGAAGATTCAGATGCTGAAGAGCTTGCAATGCTTTCCAAAAGATTTCAGTACTTAATGAAAAGGCAGGAGAAATACTCTAACAGAAGCAGCACCTCTAAAGGATCTGGTTAAAAGAGGGAAGATCAGAAGGGCTGCTACAATTGCAAGAAGCCTGGGCATTTTATTGCTGACTGTCCTGATCTTCAGAAGGACAAGTCAAAAGAGAAATCAAAGAAGCCCAGCTCAAAGTCAAGTAATTTCAGAAACAAACTTAAGAAGAGTCTCATGGCAACATGGGATGATCTTGACAATGAGTCTGAGTCTGATGATGAAGAGGAAGCAAATCTGGCTTTGATGGCAGCTGCATTTTCTGATGCAGAATCATGTTCAGACTCAGATGATGAAGATGAGGTATACTCTGAACTGACAAGATCTGAACTAATTGAAACAGTTAAAGATCTTATGAGCCACCTCAAAAGCAAGTTAGGTGAATTAAAATCTTTGAAAAAAAACATAACTTGCTTAATGTTCAGAGTCTGAAGAGTTCATAACCTAAAACAAGTAAGTCTTAGAGTCTGAAAAAATTCAAACTCAAAATTTACTAAGACTGGGGTTATGAAACCTTCAAAAACTACTAAACCAGTCTATTCAAAACATTTTCAAAACCAGAATGTCAGGCAAAGCAAGCAAAAGAAAGCCAATCTGTCATCTGTTTCTGATTGTTTTAAGAAAGGTCAAACTGAAATTTGCCTTGTGTCAGGAGCTAACCAAATTAGAGTTCTAAAGAAATCAGAACCAAAGTATTCAATGGTTCAGACTCTAAACAACTCAGAACCAAAGACCTACAAGTCTCAGGTTCTGAAGAAATATGAGTCAAAACCATTGAGAACTCAGGTTCTGAAGAACTCAGTTTCAAACACTAAGACTTATTCAAGATTTAAGGATTCATATCCTAAGTATCTGAACAAGTCTGAGTATTATAACTCAGAACATAAGATGCAACAACAGTCTAAACCCTTCAAGACTAACCATAAAGGACCCATGAAAATATGGGTACCTAAGTCTGAGATCATTTCTGTTGCAGATATGCTTGTCATCCAAAGAAAAGGAAAGGTCTTGGTACCTGGACAGTGGATGCTCGCATCATATGACAGGAGACAAGTCTATGTTCCAAACCCTGACTCTGAAAGAGGGAGGAACTGTGGGGTTTGGAGGAAGTCAGAAAGGAAGGATCATTGGTACTGGTAAGATAGGTAATTCTTCCCTGTACATTAATGATGTTTGGCTGGTAGATGGACTTAGACATAATTTACTTAGCATAAGTCAATTATGTGATAGTAATTATGAAGTCTTGTTTAATAAGAACACTTGCACTGTAATCAACAACAACGATAAATTTGTTGTGTTCAAAGGAAACAGGAAAAACAATGTTTATAAAATCAATTTTTCAGAACTGGTTGAACAGAAGGTAGTTTGCCTTCTATCTGTGAGTGATGAGAAATGGGTATGGCACAAAAGGTTGGGTCATGCTAACTGGAGACTCATCTCTAAGCTTAGCAAGTTGCAACTGGTTAAAGGCCTGCCAAACATTGACTATCACTCAGATGCTCTTTGTGGAGCATGCCAAATTGGAAAATTTTCTAAAACTTCTTTTAAATCCAAAAACATTGTTTCCACCTCAAAACCTTTAGAACTGCTTCACATTGATTTGTTTGGTCCTGTTGGAACAGCTTCAATCAATGGGAAGAAGTATGGACTTGTAATTGTTGATGATTACAGTAGGTGGACTTGGGTTAAATTCCTTAGAACTAAAAATGAAACATATGATGTGTTTAACAAATTCTGCAAACAAGTACAAAATGAAACTGACTTGAAAATTTTAAAAGTCAGAAGTGATCATGGTGGTGAATTTGAAAATGAACCTTTTGAAAACTTTTGTGAAGATCATGGAATTCTCCATGAGTTCTCTTCTCCTAGAACTCCACAACAAAATGGAGTTGTAGAGAGAAAGAACAGATCTTTGCAAGAAATGGCCAGAACCATGATCCATGAATCCAAAATTGCAAAAGTACTTTTGGGCAGAAGCTGTTAACACAACATGTTATATTCAGAACAGGATCTATATCAGACCTATTCTGAATAAAACAGCATATGAACTCTTTAAAGGAAGAAAACCAAGTATTTCTTATTTTCATCAGTTTGGTTGTACTTGCTACATTCTGAACAATAAGATCTACCTAAAGAAATTTGATGCTAAGGCTCAAAAGGGTATCTTTTTAGGCTACTCAGAGAGATCTAAAGCATACAGGGTGTATAATTCTAAAACACATGTTGTTGAAGAATCAATACACATAAGATTTGATGATAAGAAGCCTGGTAATGAAATACCAGAGCTGGTTAAGAGTTTTGCAGATTTCAGACTCTCAGATGAACCTTCAGAACCTGAACAGAGTTCAGAGTCTGAAGAAAGTTCAGAAGCTGAAAATATTGAAGAAACTGAGAAACTCTCTGATAATGACACTCCTCCTGAAGCAAATCAAGACCAGCATGGTTCTGAACAAGCCCCTGATAATTCTTCAGAAGCTAATCCACCCAGAACCTCATTCAAGTACAAGTCTTCACATCCTGAGGAGCTGATCATTGGGAACAAGAATAGTCCAAGGAAAACAAGATCAGAATTCTGCCAGAATGAATCTATGATTGGACTTCTATCAATGATTGAACCCACAACAGCTGATGAAGAACTTGCAGATGATGGATGGATTATAGCTATGCAAGAAGAACTGAACCAGTTTCAAAGGAATGATGTCTGGGATCTAGTTGCAAAACCAGATAGCAAGAACATCATTGGAACAAAATGGGTGTTTAGAAACAAGCTTAATGAACAAGGAGAAGTGATCAGAAACAAAGCAAGACTGGTTGCTCAAGGGTACAGCCAGCAGGAAGGAATAGACTACACTGAGACATTTGCTCCAGTTGCAAGACTGGAAGCAATCAGGTTACTTCTTTCCTATGCAGTTAATCATGATATCATCTTGTACCAAATGGATGTTAAGAGTGCTTTCTTAAATGGTGTAATTTCTGAAAAAGTTTATGTTAAACAGCCTCCTGGCTTTGAAGATGTTAAAAATCCAGATTTTGTTTTTAAACTTAAGAAATTTGTGTATGGTCTAAAACAAGCTCCTAGAGCTTGGTATGAAAGGCTAAGAAATTTCTTACTTAAAAATGATTTTGTAAGAGGTCATGTTGACAATACACTCTTTAGAAAAACTCTTAAGAAAGACATCTTAATTGTGCAAATATATGTTGATGATATCATATTTGGTTCTATTAATGCCTCTCTTTGCAAAGAATTTTCTAAGTTAATGCAGGATGAATTTGAAATGAGCATGATGGGAGAATTGAAGTTCTTTCTTGGAATTCAAAGGAGCTTCTGAAGGAGCTTCTGAAGAAGTTCCAGCTTGATGATTGCAAACTGATGACAACACCAATGCATCCTACCTGCACCTTAAGCAAAGAGGACAATGGCTCAAAAGTAGATCAGAAGCTCTACAGAGGTATGATAGGTTCTCTGTTATACTTAACTGCTTCTAGGCCAGATATTTTGTTTAGTGTATGTCTGTGTGCTAGATTCCAGTCAGATCCTAGAGAATCTCATATGACTGCTGTCAAGAGAATCTTCAGGTATCTGAAAGGAACAACTAATTTGGGACTTCTGTATAAGAAATCCTAGAATTATAAGCTAGTTGGATTCTGTGATGCTGATTATGCTGGGGACAGGATTGAAAGAAAATCCACCAGTGGAAACTGTCAGTTTCTTGGTGAGAATCTGATATCCTGGGCCAGCAAAAGACAGGCAACTATTGCTTTGTCAACAGCAGAAGCAGAATACATCTCAGCTGCAAGTTGTAGCACACAACTTCTCTGGATGAAACATCAATTAGAGGATTATCAGATTCATGAAAACAACATTCCTATCTATTGTGATAATACTGCTGCAATCTGTCTGTCTAAAAATCCAATTCTGCATTCTAGAGCCAAGCATATAGAAATTAAACATCATTTTATAAGAGATTATGTTCAGAAGGGTGTTTTGGATATTCAGTTCATTGATACTGATCATCAATGGGCTGACATATTTACAAAACCCCTCACAGAAGACAAATTTAATTTTATCAAAAAGAATCTGAACATGCATTTTATCTCTTGAAAATATGCTTGAATCTGAATAGAAACTGGGATTTTAAAGTTCATCAGAAACTAAGGCTTATCAGTCACTCTCTTGAGACTCTGAAGAAAGCTAAATTTCTGAAAAAAATTCAGAGTCTGAGCTTCAAAATCTGGATTTCTGACTTCTGAATCTGTATAGTTATCTAATTTTTGGTCAGAATCTGATAAGTATAACCCTGGGCAATGATGATTTAAAGCTTTGAAAGTTATATTTTGTCCCTCCCAAAGTCATCAATATGAAAATGTATTTTTCTGTTTTCAATTCTGAAATGTTTAACAAACACAGACACATTTTTTTTAAATGCTCAAATTAGTTTCAGACATGTTCAGTCTTTCAGAACTTATTTAAAAATTGGTATCAGTTTTATCTGAAAGAATTCAGCAGCACTGAACCAAATGCTATACTTTTTCAGTTTTCTGAAATGAGTTCAGTAGTGCTAAAACCCTCATTTGGTATATGATCTGAATAATTTTGTCTGAAATAGTTCAGTGATACTGAACAGATTACACTGAACAACTGTGTCTGAACAAGAATGCTCTGATCAGAATGCTCTGAACAATCCTTTTATGCTTCTGAACATCATTCTATTTTTAAAATGCAATGTCATATACTCATGTATGATCAAGTCTGCTCTGATGTTCATCTTTGCTGCTTGATTACCTATATGATTGCATAATTATCTCACATGTTTTCAAACTCTCTTAAAATTCTGGAAATTTTTCTTTTCTGAAATTTTCTTTTTGTTGATGACAAAAGGGGGAGTAAAAGTAAACAAGTATTAAGGCTCCTGAGCTCAGAACAATAAGTTAATGTCTGTCAGTTAATTAACTTATGGGGAGTAAAAGAGTATTAAGGCTCCTGAGCTCAGAACTATAATTTCACTTTATTGTTTTAAGTTAAAGTTAATTAACATGGATAAGAATCAAGGGGAGCTTACAAACCTCACCTTGTGGATTGTCAGACTTAGGGGGAGCTTGCAAAGCTCATCCTGAAGTCAGCTTGTTAATTAAACTTAGCAACAATTCTGAAATTTTCACATGTTTGTTCTTAAACTGAATTTAATTAACCTGGATCAGACTCAGGGGGAGCTTACAAACCTCATACCCTGCAGTAAACTTGTTATTTAAATTAACAACAATTTTCTATTAATACTTATGTTTGTCATCATCAAAAAGGGGGAGATTGTTGGAACAAAATGTATGAACAACTCTCTTTTGGATAGGGGGAGATTGTTGGAACAAAATGTATCAACAACTCTCTTTAAGGTTTTGATGATAACGAAGTGTTAAAAAGAAAATTGGTAATTGCTAATGCTTTGTTCTAAGTTGTGCAGAACCATGTTCTTAATGTTTAATAATTAATATTGGTTATGGAAGAACAAGCTAAGAGCAAGAATAGAAGCTTTGTTGCAAGTCTGAAAGCAAAACTGGGTCTGAAGCAGCTTCTGAAGACTGAGTCTGAAGACTGCGTCTGAAGGGTGCTTCTGAAGGCTGAGTCTGAAGACAGCGTCTGAAGGGTGCTTCTGAAGGCTGAGTCTGAAGGTCAACGTTGGTCAACGTCTGAAGGCTGAGTCTGAAGGTCAACAGAAGTCAACGTCTGAAGGCTGAGTCTGAAGGTCAACAAAAGTCAACGTTTGAAGGGAGCGTCTGATGAATAGTGCTTCTGAAGGGTGAGTCTGAAGACCTGCTTCTGATGAACAGTGTCTGAGAAGCTTCTGAAGTCTGACGTGGAAGGAAAAGCAACTGTCTCTGTCAGCATTTAATGCCTGCAGTGTCAGAACAACTCCAATGGAACAATTGTCTCCTTGGCCAAAACATTCCCCAACTTTTAAGGAAAGCAAATTCAAATATTGCGTGCTGCTCTGTTTTCTGCTGAGTTTTAGCTCACAATTTCAGCCTAACCTAGTTTTCTTTTCAACGGCTCTTTGCTACAAAACTGGGCAATCCTCAACAGCTCTATTCTCCTCTATATAAGGATGAAGATTTGAAGAAGGAAACTGTCAAGACTTTGAAAAACTAAAGACTGAATTGTGCTCTGTTTTTGCTGTCAACATACAAAAAGTCACAAAAACTCTTAGGAATTCTTACAATCTTAGTATCTTAGAATTCCCTAAGTTTAGAGTCTTAAACTTGTGTTGTATTAAGTGAACACCTCTGATATTTGATCAAGTGTTCAACTCAAACTGTATTTGTAAAATCTGTTTGAAACCTCAAAGTCTTAGTCTGTATACTGAGCAAACCAGAAGTCTCTTTACTTAGTGTATTGAGCAATTAGAAGTCTCTTAGCTTTGTGCTTTGAGCAGAGAAGTCTCTTGACTGTGTGTCTTGAGCAGAGAAGCCTCTTTACTTTGTGTATTGAGAACTAGAAGTCTCTTGCTTAGTGCTTGAGCATTGGAAGTCTCTTACCTTTGAGGTTTGAGCAATTGTAATCAGTTTGATTATAGTTCAAATCTCTTGTTAGTAACAAGGGGACTAGACTACTTCCAACTTGTGGAAGGAACTAGTATAAAAACATTGTGTGTCTCTCTTTCCCTTTCCTTCTCTTTTTTAATCCGCTGCATAAACTCTCTGAAAAAGGTTCAGAATCAACTTCTGAACTTAACCAAACTTTTGAGAAAGAAAAAGAATTTTAAAACAGCCCACATACAATTCAACCCCCCCTTCTTGTGTGTTTTTCTCACCTTCAGGGGGCCCTTAAGAGTTTTGAGAAAATTCCACTGTCGTCATGTGCCGGAGATAATGGCACTCTGGATTAGTGAGTAGGGGTAGTTGGATTTAGTATCTTGAACTGAAACGTTCTTGACGTGATGGCTGATCAGTTTCGCTTTCCACGTGTCAGCTTCGTGGTTTGCACGCGTACCGAGAATCATGCTTCAAGCGCACACCACTTGAGTACTCTTCGTGGCTTGAAGTTGTTTCCCAACCGTTGGATCGAAACCTTCTGGTTACTGCTCATCTGGGTCGTTGATTTGGATGTTTCAAAGCTTACAAAAGGAGGGAAACTCTTCATTTCCAAACTTTACATTTTTAAGCTTCCATTTCCTCCGGAAAAGCTCTCCATCCTTATCTCTTTCACAAATTTTTCCAAAAACGCTTTCGCATTGGGCTTCGCTTCTTTTCCGACTTCCTTCGAATCATTTCGAGTGAGAATCCCTTTTCTTCGGGCTAAAGTTTCGGGATTCTGTGCTTTTACGGAATTTCTATTTTCCCTTCTTCAAAACTCATCTAACCCTAAAGGTACTTTCTTTCTTCTCTCTTCTCTTTTGTACGTTGTTCATTTTCTTCGTTTTTATGGGTTCAGGGAGGAAAAAAGAGTGTTTGCTTTGAGACTTCTGAGAACTTGGTGGATTCATCGTCCATCGGTTACTCCCCCTCGAGCGGTTATGAAAGTGAGGGTAGGGACCGGCTTTAAGTTTCCTTTAATTACATTAGAGTGTCCCGCTGCGGCGACTGACTTTAAGGGAGGGTGACTCATACAATAAGATGAGGGAATCTCTCACAATACTTTTGAAACGCCCGCCCTCTCACGGGGAAGTCGTTTGTTGGTTGAAAAAGTGTTATAGGGCATGTACTCATGGTTTCATTTATCTTTTCATGAGGGACGGCACCATACTGATGTCAGAAGACTCGGAACCTCCCCGCCCTGAGGTTGACTATCGCTGGGTTCACAACGATGTCCTGGCTGAGGAGACGTACTACCGCTCGGAATAGAAACTCCAGGGAATCGCGTGGGATGACCGGCTGCCTGGTAAATGGGCCGTTGAAGGGCCCCGCGGGTCGAGGCGGGTGGGCAGCCAATATAAAAGGTGTTGTTTTACCATGTATGATATTCTCATGCGGGAGCTTGACGTGTCCGTCCCTTTTAACGTTTTCGAGCTGGGAGTCCTCCATCACTTGAAGGTGGCGCCTTCTCAACGTCATCTTTTGTCATGGGCGCTCGTGAAGGTGTTCCAGTTCTAGTGCGAGTACAAAGAGCAACAACCTTCGCTTCGTCTGTTCTTTAAGATGGTCAGAGTTCAGCAGAAGCACAAGGCAGGGCCTCAAAGTTGGGTGTCCCTTCACCAAAAGAGGAAGTTGTTCGACAATTACGTGGATTCTTTTAAGTCCAGGAAACATAAGTATGTGGTGCTCCATCCTTTAAACAGGCGCGCCCATGAGTGTATTTGCCATGTCCGTCCCAGCCATCCGCAGGAATGCTCGGATTTTGAAAGCCTAGATTTCCAGGCTACTCAAGAATCAGATATTGTCGCGACGTGGCGAGAGCAGAACCGGAGTTAGGTTTGTGGTGGCAGCACCTCTAGTACGTCGGTTTCTCCCAATGAGGTGGTGCATGCGCCTCTTTTTTTCCATTTCTGGAGCCAAGAGCATCATGGTTCCATCTCTGCCGTGTATACCTACAACACAGACGCTGGTCTTACTCCTTTTGAGTTACAATTGAGGTTCGATTTGGAGCAGTTTGTGGGTTCGTTCGGGCTAAGCAGGTCCAGGATCCCAATTATCCCGACGATCCAACCAAAATGGTTGGGAAAGCTTGATTTACGGAGACCATGATGGTTATTAGAGGGAAGGATGCTTTCTATCGAAGAAGTATTTTTTTGAGAGAAGCGGGGGCGCTCACTTGTTATTTTGTTTTGTTGTTATTCTTCTTTCGTTACCGACTTATTGTTTGCTTTGTCTTTCTGCAGATTCCATGGGCCGTTTGGATTCGCTAAGGGCCATGAGGGAGGAGATAATCACTCCTTCTGTTGCTGGGGGGTGCTTCCATTAGAGAAATAACTCAACGCTTCAGAGGGGGTTGTTCCCCCTGAACATGCCAAAGCTCTTGCTGTGAAAGCGGTAGAGTCTGCGAAGGCGGCTGATCCTTCTGAAGTTGTCAAAGGTGGTGCTTTGGTGGTGGGAGAGCTTCCGCCCCAGGGTACTCCTTTCACAAGGAAAGCTCAGGGTGTCCTCAGGGTTCTCGGAGGAAATCCCACAAGGATTCTCGGCTATGTGCTAAATCCACTCCCGACAAATCAGCGGTGTGGGATATGGGTCAAAAGAGAGACGCCCCCCACAGTGATGGAGGAGAAAAGGCTGACAATAGGGAACCTCCCAAGAAACCTAAGGGCCCTACCGGCTTGGCCAACTTGGAACTGGGTGGCGGTAACTCTAATGTTGTCCTTCAACCTACTTTAACGGCGTCCGCGGCTGGAGTTGGTCAGAGGCCCTTGTTTCAACTCTGGCATCTACACTGGTTTTCCCTCCTGAGTCAGGAGAGGAATATGCACGCGATCTAGCACCAGAGGATCGATCCTACTTTGATAACCTGGATGTTCCCTCTCGGCGGAAGCTGGTGTCAGACGATGCGATGAGTGCCTATAAACTGGAAAATCTATGCACTCTGATGGCCGCCTACGACATCGTCCCTTTCCTGGATCCCAAGTGATGGGTAGAGTTTGAGAGCGGTTTCAAGTCTTTAGGTGAAGCCAAAAAGAAGATGGATGAGCTTACAGAAGCTCACGAGGACGCTCTGAACAAAGTGAAGGAGGATGATGCGGAAGAAATATGGCGGGTTAAGGAAGTGACCGCCAAGAAGGCTGACGACGCCAAGGAAGCTAAGGAAAAGGTTGAACAGTCTCTAGCCTCTGCGAACAACAAGGTAGCCGACCTGACTGCGGATCTGACTGGTTTGGGGAAGGAGGTGCAGGAGGGTGTCTCTGATATCTACTCTTGAAAACGTTGTCTCCGCGAGGGATTCACAGCTCAAGGATGTTGCCCTGAAGATCGCCAAATTGGAGGATGAAGCGAAACCCGGGGAGCGAACAGAGGTTTTACGCATAACCTTAAGGCGCTCAAGCTAACGACCGAAGTTCCATCGGGTGAGGCGTTTCTCCGCACAGCCCTGGAAACAGCCTTGGCTGAGAAGGTTGCTGCTCAGAGAGAGGCGGCGCTTTATAAGCAAAAGTTTAACAAAGTGTTAGACCTTGGCATTCAGGGTTCGAAAGAGGCCTTCCAGGATGCGCTGGACCAAATGGAGTTCTTTTAGTCTCCCATTAAGATTGACAGCTCAAAGGTCCACATCGACCAAGATGAGCATAAGCCCCCTTCTTCCCTGGTATCCCAGCTCATGGACCTAGAAAGGGGCGCCTAGTAGTTTCTTTTTCTTTTTGCTTTGATTATGTAATTCCACTGCGGCGGCACCTCTTGTAATCAACTACTACTTTTTAATGAAAGGGGATCTTTTTACTTATTCACTGTTTCGAGCTTGATTTTCATCTGCTTTATTTTATGCGATGTTATTTTATTTCCATTGTCACTTCCCTTCCGCGTTTGCATTTTGTTTCATGTCGCGTCGGGAGTGTTTGTTTGGTGTCGTGTTGATTAGTATTTCGTTTCATGCTATGACTGAACTACCCTTTTGCTTGTAGGCTCCATGCTTTGACTCTTGTGTGTTTGTCTTCACTTGGTGCCCGGGAGAACATGACCGGCCAAGGTTTTGTCCCCCCTTCTGAGGGAGTTTATGGGGCGAGACACTCTGCCTAAAGGGTGGCTACTCCTTAGGTGGGTCTTCCACAGTTGTTTAGGCTGTCATTCTGCTTAAGTGCAGAAGCCATGACAACCGCTTGGTCTTTGGTGGTTGTCTTCTCCTGTGGATTTAGGGTTTTCGGCCCTGTCAACCAAATAATCTAACAAACACATTTCTGTTTGAGCGAAAAGTGCTCAATTTATTAGTATTGTGAAAATGGACTTACAATGAGTTTATTTGTTGGTTTTCCAATTGAAGGTACCAGGAGTGAAATTTAGAAACTTATTAGTACTTAGTCAAGTGAAATTTAGAAACTTATTAGTACTTAGCTACTGTAGCGCTTTGTGCTTTATTGCATTTTACACCTTGCTTCGTGGCGCTCGTTCTGTTGTTGGCGGTGGTTCTTGGTCGTGCTTGGCACTTATCATTTCGGGGCAGCGTCTTGTCCCACGGCCCCCTTCAAAGTGGAGGCGAACTTCAGTATGGAGGCAGACTCGAGTTTCTAAAAGGCTTTGTAGCACCTGTTGGCGCTATCCAAATCTGCGTGGATGGTAACCACTTCTCCGCTTTCGCTGGGATACTTCATCTTTAGGTGGACAATAGAAGTGATGGCGTCTAGCGTGGAAAGTGTAGGGCGCCTCAGTATGTAGTTGTAGATGGATGTAACGGGAACTACATGGAAGGCATTACGACGTGCATCGCCATTAACTTTGCCACCTTTCTTTTAGTCGTCCCCTTTGAGGCATTCCGAGGGGCAGTGAATCCCCCCATGATGGCGCCCAAGAAAACTCGTTTTTCTTTCTCCTTGTCTTTGTTCACGCCGTCGCGGCTCTTCCTTCCTCCTTCCACGGCGCTTATTACCTTTCTGGGGAGTGACTCCTCCTGCTCCAGGGAGCGCCTTCTCTTCGGAGATTCGCTACGGCGGGAGGCTTTGTGCGGAGAATCTCTCCTTCGTTCCAGCGTCCTTGGTGAAGCGATTTAGCTTCGATTTCTTAATTAATTCTACAATTGCATCCCGAAGTTGATTACAATCGTTGGTGTCATGACCATAACACCGATGGAAGCGACAATATTTTGACCTTTCTGTCCTTGTGGACTCCTTCAGCGGCTGGGGCGGCTTGATGCCCGCCTCTTTGAACTCCGTGTTAAGGCATTTGTGGAGGATAATTTCTCGTGATGAATTCAAAGGAGTATAATCAGTGAAACAGGCGCACCAACTCTTCACTTTCTCGTCATCGCCACGTCTTTTGTCGTCGTTACCCTTGCCAAATTGCTTGATTTTAAGTGTCTCTTCAGCTAGCCTCTTCTCCTCGTAGTTGATGAACGGTTGAACGCGAATTAGTAGGTCGCTCATGTCCTTCGCCGCCTTGAGGCCCATCTCTTCTTTGAACTTACAATCATCGCGGAGGTTGTTTTCGAAAATAAAGCACTTCAGGCTGTCTTGCACGCCAAGAACCTCCACGCCTTCACGCGTGAACCTCTCTACGTACCCCCTAAAAGATTCCTTCTTCTCCTGGACAATAGTGTTGAGCACGACCATGGTTTTTGGTTGCTTTCGCCTCGTAGTGAAGTGAGAAGCAAACTCTTCACACAGTTCTCCCGAGGAATTGATGGAATATCTTCTAGTCATTTGAACCATGTCATGGCGGCGCCCTTCAGTGTTAAGACAAACAGTTTGCAGTTTGCAGTTCACCGCTCCTTGAGCCTGGTGGTAATCGAGGACGGTATCTATGTGCTCCACATGTTCGTCAGGGTCCGTGGTACCATCGTAAGTCTCCAGCTTATGTGGCTTCGCAAAAACGCAGAGATTAGGATACTCCGCTATCTTCCTGGTGAAAGGACCTTTTCGGTGTCTCCTGCGGTGGCGCTCTGGGAGTAGTCATCCTTCTTCCGGTGACCTCAGTACGGTGGAGAGTCTTTCCCCCCGCGACGACCTGAAGGCTTCCCACGGCGAGAACGGTGGGGGGAGTGGCTACTACTTCCCCTATCCGAATCATCAGGAGGTTTTCCACCGCCTCTATGGCGGTTTGCAGGAGCGGAAACGACATCGTCTACCACCACCGGGGTCCAGTGGCACTGATTTCGTTGAGCAACTTCGATTTGCTTAGCGATTTCCGTCGGAATTTTCTCTTGATTCTTTTCAACGTGTTCGAGCATGTTGTTCTATTGCTGGAGTAGATTCACCAGATTCGTCAAGAGTTCGTTCGTCTCTAGCGGCAGAGGGAGAGGAACGTCCTCCGTGCGCGGAGGAGGTGGAGGAAGAAGCGGCACTTCCATCACCGCGAAAGGATGAGCGTTGATCGTCGCAACAGGAACATCGTCGTTTGCGTTTCCTTCTTGATTCACCGGTTCAAGAACCGGAATCGCTCGATCTTGGAGGATTTGGATCGCAGGAAGTGATTCCTGCACGATGGAGGAACAACTTGCGTCTCGTGGTGGTCCTCCTGCGAGTTCCAGCCATTTCTTTTAGGAAATGGAGCAGTAACTGTCGACCGTTGCGGTGGAGAAATGTGTAACAGAAAACGGTTACGGTGGAAGATCGTTAGACCGTGTCGGTTAGTGAACGACCCCTCCTTCTAGCTCCAAATGATCTGTCCGGTAAGAGATCGATGTAGGCAACGGTGGCGGAAAGTGCTCTGGTACGGTGGCGAAGAGTCTTCACGGTGGAACGAAAGGTGCCTGCAGGCACGTTAGCACTCCAACACAAGTCAGTATTGGAACTGAGAAAGAGTATGTAAAAAGTGTAGAAAAAGTGAATCATACCTTGAGTGTGAAGCTAACTCACCCTTATATAGGCGTGTGTGAGAATAACTGTCTCCGTGAGATGTGGCGTGTGATTAGGAGGCGGTTAGAGGACACGTGTACGGTATCCGATGCATGGGGGCGTGCTCCAGCGGAGTAAGGTGTACTGGTATTGGCGTGTTCCTTCAAGCGATATGCATTAGTCTAGTGGACGCTTGGTCCACATGTCGCGATGGGATTAGCCTTCTAGCCGGTTCAAAACAATTTGTAATGTGATTATATTTTATCAGTTTTGGTATATGAAGTCCCCTATTTTATCAAATTTGATGGTAACTCATTTATTTTGTTAACATATGGACATAATAGATTTATTCAGCTCTAATATGAAGTCTTGTGAAGCTGGTAGGTTGGTTATGAATTGGGAAATATATGCGTTGGTAATGGTAATAATTTTTAGAAGACCTAATCTGCTATCTTGGGTAGTAGCAAAACATATTTAGAATAAAATGTTTGAATAACATTAGGAATTGTTTTAAAAGATATCGGATTTAAGTTAGTGTTTGATGAAACTAACTCGGCCATGGTTATTTATAGATGATATTTGTAGACTAATGGAAAAAGGGAAATGCTTAACATAGCGAAGAGCAACATCACGAGAAGATCACGAAGGGAGTGAAGCGCTATACAACTGAAAACGGCTGGGACACGCCCACGAGTTCACTATTCATGAACCACTATCTGTCTATCTTTATATAGAATACCAAGAGGTTAAGACAATCAATCAAATTCATTAGTATATGATATAACTTCACAAATGGTTCATCAGTTACCCTTTATCTCCTCAGCAAATGGTAACTTCCATAATGAAATTATTACAAAAATCGATAGTAACCAACCTCCATACTACCTAAATTTGAATGGAGAGAGTTTACATTTGAACGTTTGTAGCACTAACACTTCTCTGCGTGTCAAAGTCAATCACATGCCCCGATTTCATGTTGGTGCTTCACATACCAAAACATAAGTGTTTTAGGATAAAACATATCTTGCGTTCATCCTTCATGAAATTCCAAATGCACACCTAGAAAGAATCATCAAAACTAATTTTTAACATATCTTTTTTTTATTCACTTTCTTTTTAATTTACTCTCTAAGTTTTGATTATCATTAATTTCATTCAGCATTGTTGGAACCACCGTTGCTTCCTCTCCTGCTAGCTGTTGTGTTCTTCAATATCTGCAAAACACCAATCATATACCATTAAATGAACTAGAATATGCAAATTTGGCAATTCACGGGGAGAAATTTTGGGGGATAAAATGATGGTTTGGTGGCAGGGGTGGAAGAGTAAAGTAAGGAGGTTGAGGGTTCAATCCCCACTCTCAACATAATACTAACAATATTGGACATAGGCACTATCTTCTGCTTTACATTTATGATGATTAGATACACACCACTAATTGATAGGGTTGGTTTAGTAAAAATGATATGTCTTTTGACTACTTAATTGCATTTCTAATCCATGTGAACCTTAAACGACGCTCATTTTGAAATGGAGGGAGTATATTCCTTTCTAAAACAATATTTTAGAAAACTCAAGTCAACGATATATAAGAGCTAATCATGATGTTATCTTAAAAGTTTATGTTGCATCAATTTTATCAAAAGCCAACCAGCTCATGTAACCTATCTAAAGAACAATATCATGATGGGGATGCTTTAGAGAACATTTTTATAACACAATGATGACGAGACAAAGGCATGTTGATGTAATTGGTAATGCAAGATTGACATACTTGTCTCAGCATTTGATTTTCATTTTGCAAAGTTGAAAGTTTTTCTTTAAGCTCTGAATTCTTCTTCTCTAAGTCATTGACTCTTGTTTCCAAGTCACTCAAGTATGCCTTTTTCCTCTCCCTTGCTTGCTGAGCTGAAACTCTGTTCCTCAGTAGCCTATTACCATTTTTACACGCCACCAATGAAACAAACAAATTACCAAAAATGCTATGAATCAATCACAGGAAAAAGGAGTTAGAGTTCATGGATTATGCAATCAAAGTTTACATACAGACCTCTTTAGCCGTTTGCTTTCTTTGTCGGCTGGGCTTCTCCCTCTCTTCTTTTGGCCCTCTCCAGCCCCCTGAACACGTTCAGGACCAGCAGTTGAACCAGTGCCTTTACGAGAGGCTGATGTTCCAGCAGATTCACCTCCCATATCTGGCACTCTTCTGATCTCCTCGTCACTCTCAAGACCTGGATTATGACAAAGTCACTAAGAGTTCAAACCCAAGTAAATTATCTAGGCCAATCAAGATTACCATTTTATTTATTCATGTGATGTTAGTACTTATAAAATACTAGCAATGACACGGACACCTAACAGGACACCGGTAATAATATGAGAAAATGGAATAATTGAATGTAACATGTGTGTCAATGTCAGACACCGGACATGCTTTCAATCTGAAGTGTTAGTATTACATGGGTGAGTACTACACAACAATAGGGATAAATTAAAGGAATTTTATCGGTCAAGAGGATTACTGGTGCTTATGGAGAAGTTAGATGAGTGAGTTTCTCAAATAGTCGAGGTGCATAAGCTTATTTCAACTCATGAAAGAAGCTACTAATAAATATTGTAACATCATTTCGACTTTTCTTTTCCTACAAGTGTTTGCTCAAAAGTTTACCAAAACTGGCACTTAATTTAAACAATGAAAAACGAACTTTCATATAAAGACCCATAAAATCAAAATTGTGGTTCCTGTAAAAACGTTTACCTCGATTCAAGTATTTTAAAGGAATTGGAAAGGAAAAACAAAAGTTTAGGCATATTGGAAAGGTACAAAACTTTTGCATGTAACAAAAAGATACTTTCACATGAGTAGTCATTCTAACCATGAAATGTGATATGATACACTACAATCATTTCAGGCTAACTCTGTACCTGGTTGCTTTGGATCAACATAGGCGCGTGAGTGAACATTTTCGGATTGACCCAAAGGACCTGATGTAGTTTGCACAGATTGAGTATCAGAAGTAGCACAAGGAATGTCACCAGACATCTGACCATAAAAATATACAGTTAGTATATTATTGCATAATGTAGCACCAAATATTATTTCACATATAATACTAATTAACACGAATTCAGAACAAAAGAAAAGTTTGTCTTAACATCTTTAACTGCTGTTCCCTTCTACATCTTAGCTCAAAATTGAAGACAGCTGAACAAGTTTTAAAAGTAAACAAAAATTGTCAAACCATATATTTTACTTTCTTAAACTTGTTGAGATAATGTAAATTTGATTTGTAAATGTTCTAAGTTAACCGATTTTATAAAGTTCAAATGAAAATAATAACATATTGATCGATCTATAATCAAGCTAAACGAATGATAAATATGTGATTGCATACTTGAAATAATATGTACAATGTTATAGATAGCAAATCACAACATTAAAAGTGAAGAAGTAGGTTCAGATGAGTCTGAGCATGTTTGACCAATTGTGAATATACAAGTTCACACATTTTTGCAGGTATACTTGTGAATTTACCGAATTCAAGAGTCTGAAAATTGATTTAAATAAATTACCAGTTGTCCATTTGTGAGATGGGGATTTTGTAATTGAGAATCATGTCCAGAAGATGAAGAGAGGTCAGCATCTTCATCCCATTGCCATCCTGCCTTAGCATTATTTCCTTGACCATACTTGACCTCATTCCTTAAATCGTCGACATCATCTTCATCATCACCTCCTTTCACTCGAGGATCATCTGAAATCCACATTCATCTTGTTCATGGCAAATTCTGATGAGAGGAACAGATGAAAACTAAAATACCATGTGATCACAAGCTAACCTTTGTGACTTTTGAATCTAGTCTTGCATTGTGGACATGATTGGATCACGTTTTTCCATTCGTATTCATAACAAGGATAACAAAGTGGGAAGGAACACTCGTGGCAAGCAACAAAGACTTCGCCGGTGGCTGTTAATCCAACAGTATCACCACATATTTGACAGATTTGACCATTCAAATTCTTTAAGGGTTTAGACTGCATAATGTATAAATTATACATGTTATTGAAAATTATTACTATACAAGCACGATTTAAGCCTATCCAGATCAATTTCTCACAAGTTAGATAATAGATATCGTTTTTCAAGATGTCAACCAAAATTTGCAATGAAATGTATCAGGATCTGAGAGTAGTTATAAATCATATTTCAAACCACAAACTACAGTCATAGTTCTACCTAGTGTCAATTGCCTGACACAGGCTTCTACCAAACCTCGTGCTATTATAATCTTCAGATCATACGACTTTTTGCCTCAAAACCGATCCAAACAGAACCACAAACACTCCTTTCCAGTGACAAACTTCTAAATTCTCATCTACTACCTACATATTATTATTTTTTACTCAACTAACTATATATTCAAATCCACATATTAATTGCAAATTACAAAGTTTAAACTACACTAAGAACAAAATTATTTAGACAAAGGTAAGCTAAAAAAAAAGAATCAATATGAAAGCATCAACACATGCATCAACAGTCAAACATATCAACAGCAAACTAAATCATAACTAAATGAGGCAACTTGCATAAATGATCTATAAAATGACTTAAACATGAAAATTTAAATGACCCATTTTCATTTTAAGCATAAAAATTCAAACTTTAGCAAGAAAAAAAAAACTCCATGACCCAGAAAAGAAAAACAAGTCATCATTGAAAATACTATGAACTAAAGTGTTTAAAACACCAACCCCAGTTTCAGAAACATCATGTCTAACTCGAACAAGTTCATTCCTTTCATGTGACCCTGTTTCTATTCCTTCCATCTTCTTCTTCCAAATCTTTTCAAAGTTGTTGTTGTTGAAGTTGTTTCTTCAAGTTGTTGTTGTTGTTGTTGTTCCCGCTACCATGTTGAGGTTCTGTACATATTTTAAGCCGTTGGATCTATTATGATCTGAGGGCTTAGAAGTAGTGACCGTGGAACAATGTGAACCATGTGGAATCTGAGTAATCAAAGGTTTATGTCTGAGATCGTGGATGTATTTAAACCGTTGGATTTGTTTTTGAATCGGAGGGATGAGAATTTGGAGTATGGGGAAATTTGAATGGGGACCATGTGTGGTGTCGGATTGCACTTGCGTGACATAATGTCACGTGACATTGCCTAATTCAATTGTGACACGTGACAATACAATTTTTTTAAACATAAAAAGATGAGAGAGAATAGTTGAATTGACTTATGTGTCACAATTGGATTGACCAATGTCATGTGACATTCCTGCCTTAATGGTACACAAGTGGTGTCCGTGTGGTGTGTGTGCAAGGATGGGGCAACATGTTATGTTTCCCCTTTTCTGGATGGTTCTTCAACTAGTGATCTAACCCGTGTGTCGCATGGTTAAATAATTTCGTTCATTTGTCTTGAATCGGATCTCGTTCGGTTTCCTTCACCTACAAATGTAAAAAAAGAATATTGACTCAGCACAAACAAATGTAAAAAGAGAAAATAGTTCATATATCAAACGAAAGATAAATTATATGTTAAACACAAAAACTAAACAAAAAATAACGTGAATTTCATAATAGAAATACAAAATACAAACATCATACCAAAAAAATAATTATGACATCCAAAACTTACGTTAACTAAAAATTTACATGTTTTAACACAACTAAAAACAAAAAAAAATCAATTTTTTTATTGTAAAAAATAATGTCATTTAGGTTCAAAGATGAGCTACAACAACTAAATTAATTGGATTTAAGTTATTAATGAACTCAACCAAATGACGAATTGTTCGGAAAAACCCGAGTTTGATTTTTGATGAAACAATTATTGGTCACACTATACTTACCTCACAATCGAACTCCAAATTACCAAATTACCAGTAGGGGTGGGGACGAGTTTTACCTTCCCCGTCCTAGTCCCCGATTCTCATATACTTACATGTTACCCTACCCATACCCATCGAGGATGAGCAATTGAATCACATCCACGTCTCCGACGAGTTCGGGTATCCCCGCCCCATCCTCGTACCCAAAGCGAATAAATTTTTTAATACAAAAAGAAGTTTTCTCCAGCCCCTAGGGAAATGTTGTACCGTAGAAGAGAGATATTGAGCGTGTGAGACGTGGAAGAAGGAGAGAGAGAACTCGAGTGAGTGCAGACACATGCTGACATTCTTAGTGACTGAGTGAAATAGTTTAGGATTTGAGTTTTTATTTATATAAAAAGGGTAATAAAATAATTTTTAACATCCATGGACGTGTTTGGATATGGGTTTGGGGTAGGACTTATATCCCTGTAACCCGTCCCGTACCCATGTTTTGAAATCGAGAAAAAACCAAACTCATATCCAAACCTAGTCAAAGCGGGAAAAACCCGTTCAATTGGGGTGAGTTTAGGCGGGTACCCGCAGGTACAAGTTTTGGTGTCATGCCTAATTACCAGGATCCATTCTCCTAGAAACCAGATGGTTAACATACAAAAAAAAGGTCACGTCAAATAATAATTGGAAGGTTAAGTATCAAGCCATATCTCAACTCAACATAACTTTTAACATGTTAGAGCATATAATAAAAATATGATAATACAAATAGCTATAATTAAAGAGTCATGATCCACACCAGGTGTAAGGAAAAATGCTTACACTAAAGCTCAACCATTAAATCAATTTGTTCCAACGGTTCATAAATGTTTCGTAAGAAAGGCACGTGAGTCACATTTCTGTTTCTTTTCGTCTTTCTTGTTTTTCATAGATAACAAAATGATCCTCAAATCTATAAAAATTTAAATAAATTGAACACCACTTATGCAAGGACTAAAATCAATTTGACAAAAAGAAAACCACGACGTCAATGAAAATATAAAACACAATAACCATCGACTAAAACCAATTCTAAATTTGAGTTCAATTGCTTAATTCATATGGATTCTTAATTTATGCTAACCCACATTGTGACCAATTAGTCCCTTTTATTGCCCATTTGTTTCGAACACATGTGGACAGTGAAAAATCCCAACATAGGATTCAAGATGAAATTTAATTACAACGTTGTTCTCTCTTGACGTATTGATCAAACTATTATTCAAAAACTGATTGTTTTTGTGAAGAAAAAAACTTGAGTGCCTCAGTCGTAAATTAGGTTCCACAAATTGAACAACGTTTGGATGACAATTAGTTTGTGATTGATTTCGGAATAAATACCTTAACTTAATTATATGCGGAATAACTATTCGTATTCATTCAACAATACATATCTTATCACAACTAAAACCAAAAATTAATTTCATTTTTAGGTTTGAAGATGAGCCAGAACAAATAATAGTTGGAAGTTAAATATCACGCCGTTCCCGTGAGCTTAACTCAGTTGGGACGTACATTGCATAATATATGAAGGGATTGAAATTTGAACCTCGGACATCCCACTTATTCATCTTAAAAGGTGAATTATAGCCACTAAACTACTTGATTGAAAAAAAATATATCAAGCTACGACTCAATTCAACATAATTATTGGTGTGTTAGAACATATAATAAAAACACGATAATACAAAAAGTTTAATTAAATGGACTTGCCTAAAAATTTGGCATCAAATCAAATTCTACAATAACAACTTACATTAAACATAACAATTTCAACAACATAAATCAACAACGTAAAACAACATACACAATATCCTTAATCAACCAAACTTAAATTTTCATCTCGTCTATCCACGCAAGCTCTGATTTCTTGGTAGGTCCTGGACCGAATTAAACTTTCCTGGATATATTGGAAAGTTCTTACCAACAAGTTTTTTCAAGCAAGACAATGTGACATCAACGTGGACCTTAAACAGATTAAGTCCCCCCATTGTAGTACATTACAACTGGCTTGATGTTTTCAACTGATAAATGTTCGTTGTTATGTGTTGTGGTTTGCAAATGAACAAAACACAACAATATATAAAAGTTTATATGCGTTGTGGACAAAAAAAAACTATCGTTTCAACATGGACTGCAGAAAAATATTGTACTTGCCTGGTTCAAATTTTATAATCTGAAACGTTCCAGACCCTTCAAAACACTATATAGGAATGTTTCCGATTATATAATCCGAAATAATATGAGAATTGTTTCAGATTATAAAAATATTAAATAATAATATAAAATAAAAAATGAAAATTATTTACCCACAAAATAAAGAATGGGCCGAGCCCAACCCAACATTAATAGGACAAATAAATTAAAAGTAATATGAAAAATAAATAAACCTAAAAGCTTCTAGGTACTTCACGTGTACACCTACTACAACACACACTTTCTCTTTCCTTTTTTCAGTTTTCCTTATCCCAACCCATCCGGTGGTCCCCATGGCACAACAACGTCTATGAAGCTTGTTGTCGAATGGCTGTTACCAAAGTAGATGCCCTATTTCTAACTTATTCGAATGGTAACCTATGAACATCTTGAATATGTATTACTTAATTATAATTTGAAGAAAGAAAAAAAACCAACTTTGCATGCTAAATTCTAGGGTTTGAGTTAAAGTTTAGTAGCAATATCAAATAAACAAAAAAAAAAACAAACAAATTTCTCTTTGTTGATTCTAAAATTAACAAACACCTTTACATTTAGAAAGCAATTGATGATGATTAATTGGATAGGTTTGCTAATATCTATGTCATACCCCATTTTTTGACTCATATTTTTCTTTGTTTTATATTTTATTATTTCATCATTTATTACTTTTCATTATTTCATTGGATTTTATTTGCATTTTTTCTCACCACAAGCATTACTACCTTTATTAACATTATCATTATTAATACCATTACTCTTGTATTTTATTATTATTATTATCTTTTTTTATTAATGTTTTATTATTATTATTTATTGTCTTTATTTTATTTGTTTACTAATATTATTAACTTTTTCATTTTATTTATTATCTTTATTATTATCATCACTTTTATTATTTTATCATCACTTGCCTTATCATTATTATCCTTGCCATTATCCTTATTCATATTCATTTTTATTATTCATCTTATTTTTATTCTTATTTTGTTTTATTTTAAGAAAATACAAAAAAATCAAAAAAAGGGGAGTTCGCAGTGCGAAGTGACTTTCGCACTGCGACCTCTGCGATTTTTCTGTAGAATTTTTATTTCCTTGATTTATCTGTTTTGTTTTCATTTGTAGTTATTATTATTAGTATTATTATCTTTGTTATTGCTATTTGTGGTTGAAATGATACAGCAAAGCAAGAGTTAATGTGTGACATTAAAGGTAAAAGGAAAGAAGGATTTTCTTCCAACCTAACATGTGCTCAATCAAATTGGCTGCCCTTGGTCAGCTCTTGTCCCTCCCAATTGACCAATCATCCAACCTGAGCTTGCCAGCCAGCTACTTGATCCCTTTCCTTCCTTATTTCTCCACCAAAACCTGTCAAACTCAAGTGGTTTTTGCTTGCAAAAAGCTGTTTGTGCTGCCCTGTTTTGAGCTGGATTTCTCCTCCCACACACCAGCCCACATGCTCATTTTGCTTCCCCCAATCCATCTGTACATGGCAGTACACGTTTTCATTGCTTGGCCTTCCAAGATTGCAAGGATTGATCCCAAGAATCACACCATTTCAAGCTGCCCTGTTTTTCAGTTTTTTCCATCATTACCTTCTAGAATCTGCTGGATTTTGTGGCTGAAATCAGTCAAGGTCTTGACCCTTGGCACAAGGCAAGTATCTTCTATCCTTTAGCATTTAATGCAAAGCCATTTAGCCTGGATTTAGCCCACAAACCAGCTAGGATCTAGAGATTTGCCATCATTGCATAGATTTGATTTTTGGCCTATAAAAGGGAATGCAAGGCATAAGGATCAAAGAGAGGAATTCACACACTGAATACACACACAATACACACAAAATCCACACCAAAATCCATCACATTGCAGCATCTAAACAGTTCATACCCAAACCAAAGCAAGTTAGAGTTCATTGTCCATAACCTCTAATCAATCAAGCAAGCCACTTCTGTTGAGTCTTTTGTGTTGGCTGCATGTTTTGGCAAAACCAAAGTATTGAATAGAAGCATCTCCATATTTGAAACATTTCTTCAGTTGCAAGTTTTGTGTTTTGAAGCCATTCAGAAGCTGAAAATGTCATTAGAAGCTGAATGCACTGTAGCACTTCAGAAGCTGATTCAGGTTCTGATGCCAGCGTTGACTTATGTTGACTTCATCAGAAGCTGGTTATTTTCAAGGTTTTTCTATGCGAATCTTTGCAAGATTTATTGAGGATTTATCCACGCATATGGCATCTAGAATGTTGATTTATTTGGAGAAGATTTTATTGAAGATTTGGTTCAAAGATATGAAATTCATATTTTCCTTTTATAATATTTAAAAGATTCAATGCAGTTTTATTTGTTACATTATTGGACCAATCTTATTTCAGTAACAAATCAAATCAGAAGATTAGTTTGTTATTTATGCTGCAAGACTGAGGACTATATAAGGAGGAGTTCTGCTGCTTTCAAGACTTACGAGTTTTAGAGTTTAGAAATCTGAAATTGAGTCTGTGTTTGTTTTTAAGCTGTTAGTTTTGTTTTGTGCACCACTCATATGTTTTGAGTTGGTTTAGTGTTTTCATTAAGTTGTAATTCATTCTAAGCCTTTAGGTACGAATGAAGTGTTGTCATTGAAATTGTGTTCAAAAACAGGGGATTGTTAAGGGTTGTTCAAGTAGCTGGGTTTAGTTGCTTGAATAGGAAGTTAGAGGATTCTATTACTCAGAGTTGGGTAGAAGTCTGACTAGGAGGAGTTTAATTGCTAAGGCTGGGAACTGGGAGTCAGTGTCTTGAGTCTTTGGGTTAAATCCTATAGTGGATTTCCTTCCTGGATTGGTATCCCCCAAAGTAGGAGGTGTTTACTCCGAACTGGGTTAACAAACCTTGTGTGTTTTTAGCTTTCCTGCACGTTTATTTTCTGCCTATTATTTGCTTTTAAAATTGTGCTAAGTTCTGTTCAGAACCTGCTAAGTTTTCATCAGAACCTGAACCTGGTAACTCTGTTTATTGCCTGGCCAGAATTTCAATTGGCATCAGAGCAGGCACCCTGCCTGTATTTTGGGTGAGATTCAGAGGACTTAATATCTGGCAAGCATGGATAGAGAAGGAGGCTATGTCAATAGACCACCCCTACTAGATGGCACAAACTATGAATATTGGAAGTCAAGGATGTGTGCCTTTCTAAAGTCTATTGACAGCAGGACTTGGAAAGCTGTGATTAAAGGCTGGGATCATCCTGTGTATACAGACAAAGATGGTAATAAGACTGAGATTTTGAAGCCTGAGGAGGAATGGACCAAAGCTGAAGATGATCTGTCACTGGGAAATTCAAAAGCTTTGAATGCAATCTTTAATGGTGTGGACCAGAATATGTTCAGACTCATCAAACAATGTACTATTGCAAAGGAGGCCTGGGAAATTTTAAAGACAACTCATGAAGGAACTTCTAAAGTGAAGATGTCCAGATTGCAGCTGCTGACCACCAAATTTGAGAACCTGAAGATGAAGGAAGATGAATCCATTCAGGATTTTTACATGAATGTGCTAGATATGGCAAATTCCTTTGATTCTCTTGGGGAGAAGATGTCTGATGAGAAGCTAGTGAGAAAAATCCTCAGGTCCCTGCCCAGAAGGTTTGATATGAAGGTGACAGCAATTGAGGAGGCTCATGATATTTCTGCTATGAAGGTTGAAGAGCTCATTGGTTCTTTGTTAAATTTTGAGACTGCATTTTGCAAACAGCCTGATAAGAAAGGGAAAGGTATAGCTTTTACTGTGAATGCTGAAGCTGATGATCAACAAGAGTCTGAGGAGGTGTTTACCCTGAAATTTGGTAAACAACCGCTAGTCTAAATTAATTGCTTGCGAGACCAACTAGTGAATCTCAGGAGCATAGTGCTTTGTTTGAATTCTTTAAATTATATGAATGTCCATTACGCATAAACATTTTAGTGTAGTTTTTGGGAGAATTAAACATAAAAGTTACTTGGATTGCAAATAACAAGGAAAAACAAGTTCTTATTGAATGAACACTTTGTTTCGATCGAAACATAAATGAACAGAATTTAAATGAAAAACATTAGGCTTTGCATGAAACTTTAAAGTGCTTAAAAGATACATTTCATGAAAAAATAAATTGCATTGAATTGTAAAATGTGCTTTACATAAAAGGATGGTTCACAGATTCATACTTGGATCCCATTTCACTCGTTTCTCTCGATAGCGTGGGTACTTTGAGTTTACAAGGATTTTGTATAAAATGAATTGCGACCTTTTTTCTGACTAAAAAACTACTATATATAGACTTTCGAAAATAAACTGCCCTAACGGTCGAACACTATACTACTGCCAAATGTCCTGCCACGTACACCCTGCATGCACTTAACTGCTCCTTAGAACGGTTGTATCTTTCGAAGTCGAACTGAGTTTTGTGAAGTTTGTCAGAATTGTGCTAAGTCCAGAACTTTGTTGCTTCGATTCGATCATACGCTAGTTCGATCTGCCTTCTGGTTCGAAGTCCTCCTTCTTTGCCTTAGCCTTGTATTTGTAAATATCCTTTCGAACCTGTGAACAATTCCAAGATTCTTTTAAACTGCAAAAATCTCATCTTCTTCCACGTGTCCAGTCAAACCTCAGAAATTATGTCAAATTCCTCTTGTTGAAAAACACAGGTAACAAATTGCCCCCCAAAAATGTTAGGTTCGACGGAATATAATGTAGGAGAAAACTGACATTTTTGAAAAAACTGTAACCTTCGACGGAAACTTTACATCTTCTAAACGATGACGTCATTTACCTCGAGCAGTTAACCAGTTATCATTACAGCACTATTTTCGGAGATTTTTTGACTCCTAGAAGAAGTAACCGACGGCTTGGTTCAGAGATCCTTCAGTCTTCCTCTCGCCACGTGGTTGAATTTTTTCAACTTTTTTTCAACTTTCCAAACAAGTCTTTTCGGTTTCCCTTCAGTAATGAGTATAAAAATCTACTTTTCACTTCTCCCATTGTCATTTCCTTTCCAGAAAAAACCTCTTTAGAAAAACCAACTTTCTTCTTCTCTCTATCATGGAGAAACTTTCAGAAGATTTACTAATCACCATTACTAAAAAAGTAGTAGCAACTGGTACTCAAAACTTACTCAACTTTAAGGCAACTTCCGTTACTCATCGTCGATTGGCGAACAAGAAGACAGTTTTTAGGGCTTTGCCTCGTAGCTGTGTGTGGTATTTCTATGACCATTTTCCTCCTGCTGAGAAACTTGCTTTCATGCGACGAATGATCCAGAGTGGTCACGAATCGTTCAGCCTAGTGGAGACAGCAAGACTCCTTTATGAGGAACCTAACAACTTGAATGGCATTCTCCGTATTTTGCGCAAAGCAGCTTCCCATGGCGTGGAAGGGGCAAAATACTTACTGATGATACTGAAAATCCTTTCAAAAGATGGATTCTCAATGGAGGAAGTTTTTCCTATTTTCAAAGATCTTTTCGATCGTCGAATGCTAGCAGAATGCAGAAGATCTACTTGTGGAGGACCAGGTTTCCCCTACTTTTTGCCATACAGACCTCATTGTGGTATTAGGCCTCTACCTCCAGGCTTGGTCATTCGTTTCACCTGCATTGCTTCGGGGAAATGCAAAGGACATGGGAGAAGATCTGGGATTTTCTGGCCCTTACCTGGTTCAGACAATGAATACTATGGGACTGAACTCTGCCTCTACTGTCGTCTCGACTTAGAAGTTAAATGGTTCCTGCATGAATTTCACTTCTTGGAGATCGAAGGTTTCTAGGTTCTTTAGGCATTTAGGATAATTTTTGATGTATTTTGGATGTTGATCAATATCTTCGATGTCATTATGCTTCGACATCTTTGATGTAATATGCCTAATTTTTGGCTTCGACTTTTAATGCAATCTAATGCCTTTTTTATTTCCTATTGCTTTCTATCTCCAAATTCGATTCGAACAATGAAACTTCGACACTGTAACCTTACGCGTCGAATGAGAAATTACAAGTTTCGACTCTAACGAAACTGAAACGGAAGGTTGTTTTCATTTGAAACAAGTTTATGGCGCCATTTCTCGAAAGCTAATGGGCCACGTTTACTGAAATGACGTCATGATGGCACGTTTTACTGAAACGGCGTCATGATGGCACGTTTTACTGTACAACTGTCACCTCGATTCCCACTATCATCATGAGTTCCAACTTTCTAGGTAAAAGTGGGACACGTGTCACACTGGGAAGTCGAAGTGATTTTGATTTGACAGATTTTTTTTTTTTTTTTGAAAAAGTAAATCCTATAAAAGGCCAGAAACGGCCATTGAAGAACTTTTCCAGTACGACAGTTTTCTGAGTTCTTGCTTTTTCACTCTCTTGCTTCTTAATCTTCTTAACTCCTTACGAATCAAACCAATCCATTGTTTCCTTCCATAATCGTTCGTTTCTTAATCTCTAGTAAAGAAACTCTCTCCTCAGAATCATTGGCTTTAGTTCGTCATCCAAAACCCTTTTTCGTAACTGTTCATCTTCCTCTTCGATAATGTCTTCAGAAGATCAAGAAGTTCCCATAGCTGGAAGATGGCCAAGTGCTATCACAAATAATGATGGCCAAGATATGGTACCCGAACCTCATGGGGACGCCGCAAAGAAAGCCGTCTGGGAGGTGAACGTAATGATCCCATTTTCTGTGGGCGGCCGTACTTACGCTTTTGGTGGGCCTTTTCCAGACCAGTCAGCTTTATCGAAGGCTATGGACAAGGTATTCCCTTCGTTCACAACTTGTGAACCCAGGATCTTCTTAAGTGACCCATACAACTTCAATTTTCTAAGCAAACCAAGTAAGCTATTTCGATCAGCTCCTTACGTAGGCAATCTAGATTATATTTCTTGGCTTGATCGAGTCGAAAAAGACTACGGAGAGTTTTGGAAAAGACACGAAATTTTCGACCTTATCCAATTTTCAAGAACTGGTCCAGAATATCGACCAGAGATGATCATTGCTGCTCTACATTTCTTCGAGAGCTCAACCAACACGTTCCAATTTCCTTGTGGGATGCTTACTCCAACCCTCTTCGATGTAGCTGCTCTTACAGGCCTTAGGCCTACTGGGGATACTTATGACCCTACCATCACTAATGATGATATCAAAGTTGACTTTAAAGAGGCAACTTTTGCCAAATACATAGCTGAGAACAGGGGTGATGACGATGAAGTATCCTTCGAAGAACATGTTGCGTTCCTGACCCTGTGGCTGTCGCACTTTGTTTTTTGTTCGAAATCTCTGCAAGTGGCGAAGAGATTTATTCCTATGGCCCAGCAAATTGGAGAAGGCAGGGCATTTGGGCTCGGTAAACTCTTGCTGGCCGTCCTCTATGATTCGATTGGGGAGGCCTGCGATGACTTGAAAAAGTCGAAGGATGGTTCTTCCTTCCTGGTGTCTGGCCCAATGTGGCTTCTTCAACTGTGGCTTAATGCCACTTTCGAAAAGGAAATGGGATTGTTCATCCCAGAAGATTACGTCGAAGAAGTTGCAAATCGTTCTATTGAGGGGCAAAGGGCACTTCGCCTGATGCCCAGGATCTTAGGCCAGAGCCCACAGAGGCTCTTTCTCACATATATGCAAATCTTCCTGGACTTCAAACACTTCCTTCCACAACATGCCCCCTTCCATAAGAGACAATTTGGTCCATCTTGGTTTACGGAAGATTTCCCCACCATTAATCCAGACAATGAAGATGAAGTAAACGAAGTATGGTCAGCATACTTATATCCTTCCGTACTTTCCTGTAGGACTGGGGTGAAATCGAACTACCTAGGTTTGGTTGGGTACCAACCTTATCTAGTGTCAAGGCAGTTTGGGTTTTCTCAACTTCGACCCAAAGGTATGTTCTCAGATCCCAGACACTTTTTGAGGGGAGCTAACCTCTCAGATAAACTTTACAAGAAATTTCTGAAGTCATCTGAAGAGTTCCTGTTCGAATTACACCCATTCGAATACAGTGCTTCATTCTTCTGTACCACAGAATTCACGAGATGGTGGGGGAAGCATTTTTCTGGTCACTCGGTGGGAGATACCAAAGCTATGATCTCCAGACTGGAAAGTGGCTTTTCTCAGCCAATCATTGAGAACATTCGTTCGAAGCTCCCTGCTCGAGGTATCAAACTCATTTTGTCACTTATTGATATATGCTAGTTCCATTTATTTATGCCTTTCGATTTCATTTGTTCAGGCAAAGCACCAGTGACAAAGAAGGGTGTCGAATCGTCTCGAGCTGGGGAAAAGCCCAAAAAATCAACTGGCATAAAGATCCAGGAAGCCCCGAAGGAGAAAAAAGAAAAGGTAACTAGTTTTGTTTACCTTGTTTTAATTTCCAACATTTTCTAACTCCGTTCTACTTCGATTATGGCAGAGTCGGAAAAGAGAGAGTAGCTCTGGGGCTACCACAACCTCTACAAAATCAAAACCTGAGGTCATCTATAGTATAGATGAAGAAGAAGTAAGCCCATTCGAAAGTTTTCAACTACCTCAATTTTTGATCTAATGTCGATCCCTTTAGTCTTTTCTTATCCTTTTTTCCTTTTTCCACAGGAAGAAGAGGAAATTCCTCTTATTAGGTAAAGAAAAACGCCCCCCAGCTCGACACCCACCGAGTCCGTCGAACAGACGGGTCTTGGTAGTTCTCAGGCTCAGGAGCCGAAAGAGAAGAAAAGGAAGAAAGACAAGAAAGCCAGGCCTGAAAAATCTGCAGATCGACAAGCAGAAGAGCCTGTTGAGAAGAAGAAAAAGAAAAAGTCTTCTAGGTCTTCAGGAGATCATTCAAAAGCAACTCCTTCTGAATCTCAGCCTGCTTCGACTGAGGTTGACAATCAGGCTGACAAAGAGCCTAAAGACCAAGAGGATGAAGGAGGGGTTAAGACTCCTGAAGACCTTAATCCAAATCCCATTATTGCAGAGGTTGAGGTACGGATTTGTACATAAACTTCTTCTTTTATGAATAAGATTGCCTTTGCTAGCATCCTTATTTATTTCGTTTATATTTCGAATCAGGTGGAAGGTCATGCAGCAGAGGATGCTCCAGCAGGGACAGAAAAAATTCCAAGCCCCTTTATCGAAGAGCCTCCCAGTCCTGTAAGAACTGAAGCTGTTGCTGAGGCAGACCCACAGAAAGAAGACCAACCAGATCAACCAGCAGCGTCTGAAGGTCCTAGTGGTTGGAGGGGCAAATCTGTCGAATGTGAGACTGGACAAGCAGAGGCTGCTGTGTCTACTGAGTCGAGCAAGGGTTATTCGCCCTCCCATGAGAGACACCAATTCGATGATGAGGCTATCAAGGAGGCTGAGGTAGGAGGGTCAGAGATTTTGCCGGAGTCTTCGACTTCGAAGCTTTCTGCCAGCTTGGGGTTGCCTGAAGAGGAATTCATGCATATGCAAAGTTCAGACCCATCAGCGACCCTTCGACTTCTGCTTGCCAGACAAACCCCTCCTCAGACTTCAAGTGACAGGGCCACTGATTCGACTCAGTCGGCGGAAGAAATTAACTCATCTGTGCGCCAAGACTCGCTTCTGCTAAAGCTGACTATAGATTTTGTAATACAAGACGTGCCCAGCATAATCAAGGCAAATCCCTCCACCGCTTTTGGACTTCTCAACTTTTTGAAGAAACTCCATAATCCCTTGACTACTGACGAAACCTTAGGGAAGGTTATTCAAATCGAATCAATTATTGATCAACTAGCCAAAACTGTGCAGCATGATGAGGACAGTGCCATGAGACTTGTTGCTCAACAACGAACACATGACCATTTGCTCGAAAGGGCTAAAGCTGCACAGGCTGAGGTTGATCGATTAGCAAATCTCACCAAAGAAGTGCACCCTGATATTAAGGCTTGCAATAACAACATCTCCGATTGGGAAAATACTATCCTCGTGTTGCAGTTTCAAATCGACAGCTATAGAAAGAAGATTGCTGAAGAGGAAGCCAAACGCAACCGACTCGAAGAGGACGTCAACAATTCGATTAAGGCTCGAATTGATGAGAAGGGACGGGAGGGTCTTAAAGCTTATAGTGCTTCTGCAGTACTACTTGAAGAGGTTAAGAATTTGGAAAGTGCTCGTCAGGTCTTCGACAAGGAGATGAACAGCTTAACCAAATTGTACTGGGAGTCTGTAAAGCACTTGTAATACCTTAATTTTCTTGTGAATTTCGAACATCTTTTGACACATTTTGATTGTAATATTCAGGACATGCCCAGTTTGTGGCAGTTTCTTTAACCATCATTTCGAAATTTCTTTTGAAGTTTTATTCTGCGCATATTTTTACTTCGAATTACTTTGATTATTTTAGCATTTTAAAAAACGCCAGATATCGAAGATTTACATAGTTTTTATGATACACAGTGACACACCTCTTTTTTAGTAACGGATAAGATTGTGCGTATAACAAAACGCGTAACTATCAAGCCGTATTTCTGACTGGCTCTAGTTTCAAAACGAGTCAAACATCCATTTTCAAACAAACTCGCTGAACTGGCGTGAATTCTGAGAAAAATTAGGAAACGGTTGAAGAATCATTAATGATTCTACCATTATATATATGGTCATTCTCTATCCATTTTACTTACTCCACTCTGCAAGTCATAATAATATAGCCAGTATCATCAATTTTGAAAGAAAAACATGGGTAAAGGCAAACAAATTGCGAAGAACACCGATAGAAAGAAAGCAACATCTGCAAAGAAAGACAACAAAAAGGCTGCTGATTCTTCAAAGAAGACCAAGAAACCTTCTTCCAAGGGTGAAAGCTCAAGAACCTGCAGGGCTCCTCCTCCTTCCGAAGGGAAAACACCTTCGAAGGCTCAACCAGAGGTTTCTTCCTCAGAGTCTGATAGTACGGATCCTGATTGGGCAGAATTCCTTTCGACTTATGATGAAAACAAGGAGTACCTTCGTTCCTCAGACTCAGAAGTGGATTCGAAATGAAGGCCCCTTCAAGATCAACGTGTCTTTCTTTTAGATGAGGGCCCATTAAAGATTAACGTGCCACTTTTCCTTTTGTAATTCGAATAAAATCTTAGTCATGATGGGTAGAAAAATCCCAGATAAAATCTTTGTATGCTGAGGGATGAAACCCACCATTTTTAATTCGAATGTTTGATTTTATTGGCATCTTCGCTAGTTGCCACTTTAGTTACTTATTTTTCGAACTATTCTTGATTTATTCGAACCTCTTGCAGCACTGGTCTATATCTTTTCAAATACTTACCATTTATGCTCAAGGTACGTTGATCAGGAGTTAATTCCTCTAACTCATAAGCACCATTCGAATAAATCTGAACTATCTTAAATGGTCCTTCCCAATTTGGGGACCACTTGCCCAGGGTTCGATCTTTTCTATCCATGGGCAGGATGACTTTCCACACCAAGTCTCCAACATTAAAAGTTTTTGACTTTACTTTCTTGTTATAAGCCTTTGCAACTCTTTCCTTTTGCCTAGTCAAGACTTCTAATGCTCTTAATCTCTCCTCATCTAAATCAACCAACTCATCTGACATCATTTCCCAATAATGATCAATTGGTATGTCCATTTGTTTTTGTATTCTGGCTGATTGCAAATGTATTTCGACTGGAAGTACAGCATCATGACCAAACGTTAGTCGAAATGGAGTAGTGCCAGTTGATTCCTTAGGAGAATTTCTACATGCCCATAAAACTTGATCCAACGTTTTATTCCAATTTTTTGGTTTTTGGGCAATATGTTTTTTAATCAAGTTAATGATAATTTTATTGGCTGCTTCGACTTGACCATTTGCTTGCGCGTAATATGGTGTTGAGGTTAATAATCGAAAGCCAGTTTCTTGAGCAAATTCTTGCATCTTTCGTCCAGTAAAGACTGAACCTTGATCAGTGGTAATTGTTTCAGGGATACCATACCTGTAAATAATCTGGTTTTGAATGAAACTAATTACTGCCTCCTGATCAACATTTGGTAAAGGCACTGCTTCAATCCATTTAGTAAAATAATCTATTCCAACTAAAATATATCGTTGGTTTTTAGACGAAGCAGGTTTAACCTCACCAATTAAATCCAGAGCCCATCCTCTGAAAGGCCAAGGTTTAATTATGGAGTGTAACTCACTAGCAGGTACATGCTGTATCCCTGCATGCTTTTGGCATTCTTGACAGCCTTTAGCAAATTCTATGCAGTCCTTTAACATAGACGGCCAATATAAACCTTGTCGAAATAAAAGCCATTTCATTTTATGGCCTGCTTGATGTGATCCACAAGCACCACTGTGAACATGGGAAACTGCTAAATATGCTTCTGATTCGCTTAGGCATTTTAATAAAATTCCTTCTGCAGTCTTTTTAAATAATTCATTTCCCATAATCACGTAGTTCAAAGCCCTATATTTGATCTTTCGAGCCACGTTACCTGTTGGATTTTCCAAATATTCAACAATGGATTTTCTCCAATCATTATCCAACATATTGTCAATGGCCAAAATTTGAATTTTTTCCTGAAGATCATCTACGTTTTCATCTTCACTACCTTGTGGTGTACTTGCCCCCACAAGTTTTGGCATTGATAATGTAGTGCTCAATGGTTCTTGTAACACCAGTTTATCTTTTATTTCGATCAACTGAGTTAATTTTTTCCTTCGACAATTTGTACCCTGAAGCTATTTGGGCTAAATCATTTGCTTCTTGGTTTTCTAGTCGAGGTATATGTTCAATGTTAATATAATCGAAATGATTCAGAAGAGAACTTGCTATAGCAAAATATTTTGCTAAGTGTTCCTTCACACATTTGTATTCTTGTGTTAATTGTCTCAACACTAACTCTGAATCACCCCTTATGTTAACATTTCTTGCCCCCAAGCTAATTAAAATTGCAAGGCCTGTGATTAAAGCTTCATATTCAGCCTCATTATTTGAGCAAAGACCTTTAATCTTATATTTAAACTTAGTTGGGATTTTTGTGGGAGATATTATTAAGATTCCAATCCCAGTTCCATGTTTATGTTTAGAACCATCGAAATACAAAACCCAAGGTTCAGTATCTACATAGTCCTGAGACATTTCGATCACCGAATGATCTACAATAAAATCTGCCACAATTTGACCCTTAACAGATTTCAAGGGCTTGTAAGTTAAAGAATATTCTGTTAATGCTAAAGCCCACTTTCCAATTCTGCTGTGTAAAATAGGCTTCGATAACATGTGTTTAATAATATCATAATGAGAATACACATAGACATCAACAGGCTTTATATATTGCTTAAGTTTACTACAAGAGAAATACAAGCAAAGACAAAGTTTTTCTATGGCAGTATATCTAGTTTCTGCATCATTTAATACACGACTAAGATAATAAATTGCATGCTCCACGCCATTTTCATCTTCCTGAGCCAACATGCTCCCAATGGTATTGTCAGACGCAGCAATGTACAACTTCATATCTTTACTTCGACTAGGAGGCATTAGTACTGGAGGCTTAATCAAATACTCTTTAATTTCATCGAAAGCCTTTTGATGCTCCTCTTCCCATTTGAATGGTTCATCTTTCTTGAGTCGAAGCAATGGCGAAAAAGCTTGAGCTTTGCCACTTAAATTCGAAATGAATCTTCTCAAGAAGTTGATTTTTCCTAGCAAAGATTGAAGCTGTTTCTTGGTCGAAGGAGGCTTTGTCTCAAGAATAGCCTTCGTCTTGTTCTGGTTTATCTCGATGCCTTTTTTATGCACCACAAAACCAAGGAAATCTCCTGCATGCACACAAAAAGCACACTTTAATGGATTCATTTTTAATCCATGTTTCCTCATCCGTTCGAAAGACTGCCTAAGGTAATCCAAATGGCTATCTTTGGACGAAGATTTGATGATTATATCATCTATATAAACTTGCATGAATGTGTCTATAAAATCATGGAACATAGAATTCATGGCCCTTTGATAAGTGGCCCCAGCATTTTTCAAGCCAAAAGGCATAACAACCCATTCATAAGTGCCTAATGCACCAGGGCATCGAAATGCTGTTTTTGACACATCATTTTCAGCAATAAATATTTGGTTATAACCAGAATAACCATCTAACATACTTAAAAATTCGAAGCCAGCTGCTGAATCTACTAACATTTCTGCTACTGGCATAGCATATTCATCTTTAGGTGTAGCATTATTTAAATCCCTAAAATCTATGCATACTCTAAGAGTTCCATTCTTTTTAATAACAGGGACTATATTTGCTAGCCATTCGACATACCTGGCAGCTCTGATGAATTTACACCTCAGCAGCCTTTCGATCTCATCCTTGATCTTGGACATAATTTCTGGTGCGAACCTTCTTGGAAGTTGTTTCACTGGTGTAACACCCTAAACCCCACATTTTATTTTCTAATAAAATGAAATAAATAATTAAACACGCAAGGGTGTCACACATCTTAATCAATCAAAAAAGTCCTTCATTTAATATAGAAAACGTCGTAGCGGAATAAATTTCAAAGTATTCAAAGTAATTGTCACATCATGAAATCAACATCAAATCGAATTCAAAATGAATTCTAAAACAAAGTCTTAAATAAAAATAAGCTCCCAATCCCTAGTGTTACTAATCAGAGCATCGACTCGATAAGGACTCCCAAGAGCGATAAAAAAGAGAAGGCTCCAACGCCATCCTCCGAGACTCACTGCTACTAATTATCTTCTTCCTGCGAATCTGTACCCGGCGAGAGTACAGTCCAAATTTAAGAGGGTGAGAATATATTCAACACAAGAGGGGTACAAACACACGTATAGATTCAGATAAAACAATCATTAATTACAGTTAGGCATGTATACATTACACTCAGATAATATTCACATTTATAACATATACATTCATCGAATTCAATCACCAGGCACCAATTCAACATCTTATAATAACAAGTAAGCTTCAAAACAAGTAATAACATTAAGTAGACATTAACAAAAGCACTGATCATTCACACATAATCATATAGAAGCACATCATTGAATATCACATCTTTAAATAGTTACACATCTTTAAATGACACATCTTTTAATTACACATCTTCAAATAGACTTGCAGTTATGTATGCAATGTCCCTAACTCGACTCTATATGCATGTGGTACCGGTTTTGGATATCAGAGGTATGTTACTGATTTATCCCCCATCTTTAAATCACATCTTTAAATCGGACTGACCATGAATGCATGAACACCAGGCAATGACTCAACAATGCACATCTTTATATGACTCAACATTTACACATCTTTAAATAACACATCTTTAAATAACACATCTTCAAATAGCACATCTTTATATAACACATCTTTAAATCACACATCTTTATATAACACATCATTAAATCACACATCTTCAAATAACACGTCTTTACATATCATCTTCAAATATCACATCTTTATATCAACACATCTTCAAATATTTTATCATTTATACATCATTAAATAACACATCAAAACAAACCAATTCAGAATATTTTTGAATCATCAATAGTGTAATTTTTTGTAACAAACTATGATTCATCATTAATAGATAACTCTTTAGATTCACGTGATGGGTGCATAGCAATCAAAACAAATTATTTAAAGTCAAAACAAATTATTGAATTGCAAAATAGGTAGCATGATTGCTAACTCTTAGCACATACATATTAGAATTCTTTCTATGAAAAATAGATTCAATTGATTCACTACACACATAGCATATATCCCGAAAGATTTCCCTTTTGAGTTTTAAATTCAAAATACCCACTGTTATCAAAATTAGAAACGATTGTTAAAGGCTAAAGGCTAAAACATGATTCAATTATTCTAAAAGACAGTCGCATATAGCATGTATATAAAATAAAAGGAGCATTGACGCGATGAACATTCATGAACAGTACGAACACCAATTGCAAATACAAGGTACAAACATGATAAAATTTGAATACAAGGTACATTCATGACCATTCACACTTAATCATATAGGAGCACATCATTGAATATTTCATCTTTAAATAGTCACACATCTTTTAATTACACATCTTCAAATAACACATCTTTATATAACACATCTTTATATCACCCGTCTTCAAATAACACATCTTTATATCACACATCTTCAAATAGCACATCTTTAAATAACACATCTTTATATAATCACACATTTAAATCACACATCTTTATATAACACGTCTTTAAATCACACGTCTTCAAATAACACATCTTTATATGACACATCGTTGAATAATACATCAATTACACACCATCAAATAATTCATGTCACAACCGATTTACATATACCAAATGATTCCTTAAATAAAATGAATGACAATTCTATAATCAAATATTCATATAATTATTAACTGCCGAAATATCATAAGATTTATTTTGACTAAATAATATTAAGACTATATCAAATCTTTAGCGAATAGTATTATTCAAACATGAATCAATAGCAAAATAATTCTAAACTAATATGTCATGCAATCCCATTGATAATCATTAATTTAAAAATAATCTAAGGTAATTGTGACACTAATTCGGCAAAACCGTTTTGCCTCTCGAATAGGATTAAGCTGAATCCATTTTACAACTAGGCTTTCTTTTACCTTGATAGTATATACACAAAATTCTCATGTTCCAAGAGATAGCAGTGTTATGTTTAGGAATGAAAACCATGTGTCGAATGGATTGATAAAGAACCAGTAACAAATTGGAACATGGTAACTCTAAGGAATTCAAGTACTTTTATCAATAAAATATATTATAATTTTTCAACCATTAAAATAGCATCGATGCCCTTTCAAAACCCATATCATATATGTAATTCAAAAGGATGTTATATATACGATAAAGAGATTCTAAAATATTGTTTCAAAGGATGCTTTTAATAATAACAGAGCAAATGTTTTTGGATCATATTCAAAACATCATGTCGAACGTGTTATCAAAACATCAAATATACACTGAATTTCAAGATCTTTACACACTTTAACATATAAAACTCAAAACACAACATAACCACAATTGAACTACGAGTTTAGCACATCAACTTTATGAATTCTGAAATAAGAACATACCCAAAATCGCAACAACAACATGGAGCACGAATTTAACATGAATTTATCGAAAGATCATGAAAACAAAGAATAAAAACACAAACCCTTCACTACCCATATGTTCATACAACCCTTATGGTGAATAGAGACTCCCCCCTTACCTTAATTCAGCGGAATAAGCAACTTCTACGGCTATGTTTCTTTCTAAGCTTCTCTCCTTGCCTCTTCTCTTCACAACCCTAGTTTCCTTGCCTCCTCTCAATTCTGATCTTTGTGATTTGTAACCTAATTCTCTTGTGACTTCCTTCTATTTATAATCTTTTAATTGGGCTAGGTTCTTCTCATAACTTTTACACCAGTTTATTCTCCACTATTTACACTTCCTTCTTTCCTATTTAATTAAAATACTACTTATTTACTTACTTAAACCTCCTTTTTGCTAATACACCTTTATTCTCTCATGTTCACTAAAAATATCCTTTTCTCCTTAATTTCTCATAATTTCTTATTTTTTCCACCACTAACTAACTAATCCATTTTCTCAATACCCGCAATCCAACAATTTATATTGAAAACACCAAACAAACAATTCCTAATAGTACTAATATTACTAATATTATATAACACTAATACTAATAAATTAATATTAAAAATCGGGGTGTTACAACTGGCCTTTTTCCTTCTTTAATAGGTAACTTCAGTTCGACCATTTCTCTGCTTAACCCAGGCATTTCGTTGTAATCCCATGCAAAGCAGTCTTTGAACTCTTTAAGAAGCAGCACCAGCTTTTCTTTTAGACTTGAAGTGATATTGGCGCTGATATAAGTTGGCCTTTTAATAGAGCCATCTCCAATATCGATCTCCTCCAAAGGATCTTGTGCTTGCATTTTTGGCGCCTCACTCATAGGATCCTTCTCGAACCCCAGCGGCTCATCGTCATAGATGCAGTCAAGTCTTCGATCCTTTGTTTCTTTGACTTCCAGATCTTCGATCTTGGCTTCTACTGCCATATTTTGTTGAAACTCAGCCTCAAGGGCCGTATTTAATCTATTTTCGGCCATATAAGCCGTAATCCTGGCCCATGCAGTGGCCTCAGTCATAGTAATTTTCATGTATATTCCACCCAGTTGGTGGAATGACTCCATCTTCAGAAGAAACATCATTAATTTCTTCTCTCTCCCATATAAAGCCATGGGCAGGGTGGAGCTTGACAGAATGAATAACATTGTCACTTGGCACGAAAGCCGAATCCTTGTCACCACAAGGTGCTATATTAGCCAAATTTTTGTCAAAGGTTTGTGGGGTGACAATGTCAACCTCTGACTTATAGAAGCTTTGATCTGCCTCTATGTTTTCAACAATCCCATCTTCCCTCCAAATAATCAGTTTCTGGTGGAGAGTGGATGGTACTGCCCCAACTCCGTGGATCCATTCCCTTCCTAACAGCAAGTTATAGTTAGCCTTGGATTGAACCACCAGGAAAAGAGTTGGTCGGACTATGCTGCCCACAGCAACATCAACTTGTATGGCTCCCATCGAATAGCCAGTTTTGCCCTCATAATTAGAAAGCACAATGTTGTGGGCAGATAGATCGCTGTCATATTTCCCAATCCTGTAGAGCGTAGATTGAGGCATCAAGTTGACAGCTGCTCCCCCATCAATGAGCACTTTGTTGATCCCAACGTTCTCAACCTTTGCTCTGATGAAAAGGGGTTTGAGATGGCTTTTCATCCCAAGACTTGGCCTTTCGAAAGAGGCTAGTTGTTCCTCAATGCAGCCATTGTTCATCACATAGTAACATACAGGCTTTGGGTTAGCCATATCAAGATGATCGAATTCACCTTCGATCTCAGTCACTTCAGATTCGACATCATACTCAGACGGCAAGATGGACACCACGCAGATGACGTCGAAATCAGGTTCGGAGTCCAGTAGATCCTCGTCTTCGATCTTATCCTCATCCACTGGAGGAAAGAGTCTTTCTTTTGCTGGCCTCCTGGACACATCCTTATATTGGCCAGTTTGCAAATTTTGTTCGGCCAATTTCTTTTGACGCTGAAACCTGCGCCATTGGGTCCTTGTCATGGGATTCTTACCCTTGTAATTGTTTCGGTAAGAATACTTATTAGCCTCCTTGTCATACCCCATTTTTTGACTTATATTTTTTATGGGTGTTATATTTTTATTAGCTCATTATTTATTTTTACCTTTTATTATTGCTATAATATTTTATATCATCATCATTATCCTTAATATTATTATTGTTATGTTATTTTATTTTCCTTTAATAATATCATTATTATTTTATTACTATTAGTTTTTATCTTTTAATATTACTAAGTTTTATTTATTATCATCATTTTCCTTATTATTGTCATTACTATTTTTATTCATTTTTATTGCCATTTGCATTTTTTATCAAGTGTTATTATTGTTGTTTATTATTTATTTCCCCATTTTTTAACCTTTTATTTTATACAAAAAATCAAAAAAAAGTGAAGTTCGCAGTGCGAACTCACCTTCGCACTGCGATCTCTGCGAAAATTCTGCAGATTTTTATATAGCTGTTTATCTTTTTTGCTTTCAACTACAATTATCATTAGTAGCATTATTACTTGTATTCTTGCTATTTTGTGACTGATTTGGTGCAGCAAAGCAAGATTTAATGTGTGACATTAAAGGTAAAAGGAAAGAAGAACTTTCTTCCAACCTCTCATGTGATCAAACAAATTGGCTATCCTTGGTCAGATTTTGTCCCCCAAAATTGACCCCTTACCCAACCCAAACATGCCAGCCAGCTGCTTGATCCATTTCTTTCCCTTTTTCCCTGCCAAAACCAGCCAATCCCAAGTGGTTTATGTTGCAAAAAAAGCTGTGTGACATGCCCTGTTTTGAGCTGAATTTCTCCCCACACACATAAGCCCACATGCTGATTTTGATTCCCCCAATCTCCCTGTACATGGCAGTACACGTTTTGATTGTTTGACCTTCCAAGATTGCAAGGATTGATCCCAAGAATCATCCCTTTTGCAGCTGCCCTGTTTTACAGTTTTTGCCATCATTACCTTCTAGAATCAATGGCATTTGTGGCTGAAATCAGTCAAGACCTTGCCCCTTGGCACAAGGCAAAGCAATTCCTATCCATTAGCATTAAATGCAAAGTGATCTAGCCTGAGTTTAGCTCATGATCAGCTAGTGTTTTAGGATTTTATTCATCATTGTTCATCATTACATAGATTGCATTTTTGCCTATAAAAGGGAATGCAAGGCACTAGGATTTAACACCACTGAATACACATTGAAAAACCAGCTAAAAACAGACCAATTCAGAGAGCCAACACACACGAATTTCACACCAAAGATCCTTTGCATTGCAACACAAAATCAGTCATCACAAACACTTTGAACCTTGTTCATAACCTATCATCAAGCAAGCAAGCCACTTCCAATCTTGCCCAAGCATTGCTAGGAGTTCTGTAAGTCTCCTATAACTTTTCTTTTCTACTGTATTTGCTGTTTGCATATCTTGCTTTGTCCAATTTTTCTTTGTGAACCAAAACCTCCTTTGAACCTCAAAAAGGACCTCAAAGGGGCCAAGCTTTAAAACTGTGTTTTTCTCCCCTTTTTTTTTCCTTTTTGTCAAGTTTCTTAACCTCCTTTAGGTTCTGAATCTTGCTTAGAAGCAGTTTCTGAACTTCTGTTCAGAAACAGCTTCTGAGTTGAAAATTCGCATACTTCGCAGAGCAAAGTATTGCTCGCAGTGCGACCACACCAGAACCTGACTTCGCAGAGCCAAGTTCTGGTCGCTCTGCGAAGTATGTGAAATTCAGAACATGAATCAGGCATTCAAAATGTCAAATTTTTGGGATTCTAGCCCTTGATTCAGAACCTAAAGAGGGTTAAAACCATTTTGGTCCAAACCCAACTCATAATCATGCACAACTTTGAAGATTTCACAAGTTCGTGCGACAAATTTCGAATAACTTGAAAAACAAGTTACGTTCTTAATATTTTCAAAAACCAAGTTTGAGCAACAAGCTAAGTTCGTCTATTTCAAAAACAAACTTGAACAACCATGTTGTCCATGATTTTCAATCCAAACGCGAACTTAAGCCGAGTTTGCTCATTCTTAAAACTTAAGCTCGAATTGAGCCGAATTTGTGAACTTTCCAATTTTTGCATGTTTTATGATTGTGTTTGCCATTCAAACTTGAACCAAACTTGTTCTTGAGTTTCAATAGCTTAAGCAACAAGTAACGTTCATGATTTTTAATAAAATCGAACAACAAATTTGTTCGTGTTGTTTTCTTTTACAAGTGTCCTTTTAAAAGCTTTGGTTCCCTTTGAGGTCCCTCCGAGTTTCAAAACCAAACTTGAATGAAACGGGAATGGCTTGACGTATGTCTCCCCAAACCTCGATTGTACGAATGCGTGACGTATGTCTCGTCGCTCGGGCAATCGTCATTCCACCCTTGACGCGTCTAGCACGCTCAACCTTCCCTTGGCCCCTTTGTGGCCATTTTTAACCTTTTTTTGGCCCTCGTGGTCAATCCGAACCTTTCGCGCCTTGCGCGTTTATTTTAATCTTTTACGCCTTGCGCGAATTTTTCGCCTCAGTGCGTTTGTCTTTTGTTTATTCCTTTTAAAACATTCACGCCTTGCGCGAGCTTATCGCCTAGCGTCCATCTTTCACCATTTTAAAAAACTTGGTACGTCTTCGTACGTTTTAAAACCTTTGCTCAAGTCCGAGCGTAAAACTTTTCATCAAATCATTTACTTTTATGCATTGTCGTCAGTGGCCAGCTCGGCAACAACCCGAGCAGCTGACTTTTACTTTCTTGTCGTCAATGGCCAGTTCGGTAGCAACCCGAGCAGTTGACATTTACTTTCATTACATCTTTCTTTTCTTTTCAAACTTTTTCGCTCGGACGCGATCAAACTTTTTTTTAACTAAAACGAACCAACATACAAACGTTTTCTACCAAAGAACTACGTATGCTTTGAATTCTCCGACTACCGGGAGATACGTAGGAGCAAGATCGACATCTTGTCAAGCCCATTAATAAAAAAAACTTGTTTTTCCCTTTTCGTTTGTTTTTATCTTTTTCTTTATCCCGCATTATGTCTTTTATATATTTCCTTTTATACATATTTTAAACACGTAAGTAAAACATCGAACCATTTTAAGCCTAAGCCGACTAAGAGGTTCCCGTTGAGTACAACGGATGTGAGGGGTGCTAATACCTTCCCCTCGCATAATCGACTTTCGAACCTAAAACCTTTTCTCAAGGTAATTTAGAACTTTTTTCCTTTTTCCCCGAAAAATTAAAAGTTCAGTCGTAATTTAGAATTAGTGATTCAAAGCTTCCCCATAGCTTGACATCCGAAATTCGACGCGACAGAAAATGGCGACTTCACTGGGGACATGCATAAAACACTTTGTTTTTGCATAAACGAGTCAAGCCTATCTCAGTCGGCTTTTAGGCTAATTGGTTCCTTTTACTTACGTGATTTTTGTCTTCTTGTAATTATTTGTCTTGTTTATCCTTATACTTTGTATATATATATATATATCATTTGTGCTTCATATTCATATATATATCTCAATTGTGGGGGTTACTTGAGCGATGTTACTCCACATTGTTCGGGTTAATGCCGGACGTGTGAGGCTCTCTACCCGAGCTCGAGAAAAAACTAAGTTAGCAGGAGGTTGTGTGCGGAAGCCCGCGTTGACGTATGTCCGTGAGGTAGGATGTCCAACCCCGCTTAGACGAGATTCTCATATGGAATTAATTGAAGTCATGTCGACGTATGTCCATAGACAACCCTAATTCCATATGAGGTTGATGACTCTAAGGACCTCTTCTTAGGAATCTTACCAATTAGAGCCTACACGTGAGGATGGGGGGAATTTTGAACCTACATATCACACCCATGCATATGCATACATTTACATTCATGGAAAATAATTTTCGCATATCACTTTGCTTTATAAGAAATTAATTGCACTTTTTAATTTCCTTATAAAGCAAAGCAAATTTTTTCATGCATACATCATCCATTATCATGCATACGGTCATCCTCGAGTCCAAACTTATTTCCCTTTTCTTATCCTCAGGATTTCTTATAATCCAAATTGAGTCTTCAGTGTTTGCATTCTCTCCGCAACACTACGCGTCTTCTTGTAAGAAAAAGTGGCTCATCATCCCGAGGCAACTCACTCCTACAATACCCGAGCGACCCTAAAGAGGAAAATGGAAAACCTCGAGCAAGAGAATCAAGATCTTCGTGAAGAAGTAACGTCTATGAGAATGGAAATGGAAAAACTAACGGAGTTAGTGAAACTACTAGCAGCCGCACAAATCCCGGCACCTCCTCCTCCTTCTAGCTCCCAGGCTCCAGCACTAGCTTCTACTTCAACTCCGCCCTTACATGATGGAACTCAGCGCTACACTAAACCCCCCGGTTGCACATGGGGTATGCCATTTGAGTTTGGCGAAGAATCCGTCCCTATTCCAACTACTTCTCAAGAAGCCCCGGTCATTCAACCCGAGGTTACCTTTACCCAGGCTGCTGCAGCCTTCACTACACCAGTGGTTCACACCACTCAAGGGGATTACGGGCCTATCTTTCATGCCGAAAGTTTAGGCGCCCAGGATAGGATGACAGATTTCCTTGAAAAATTCGATGAGATGCAAAAGGAGATCAAAGCCCTCCGAGGGAAAGATTTATTTGGGAAGGACGCCCATGATCTCTGCCTAGTACCCAATGTCAAGATCCCTCCTAAATTCAAGGTCCCGGATTTTGAGAAGTACAAAGGGAATACTTGCCCGCAAAGTCACTTGGTAATGTACGCAAGAAAGATGTCGACACAAACCGACAACCATCAGCTGCTCATTCATTATTTCCAAGATAGCCTAACCGGTGCCGCTTTAAAGTGGTACATGGGTTTGGATAGTACCAAAATCCAAACCTTTAATGACTTGGGAGAGGCATTTGTCCGCCAGTACAAATATAATTTGGACATGGCCCCGGACCGGGACCAACTCCGGGCTATGGCCCAAAAGGACAAAGAGACCTTTAAAGAGTACGCGCAAAGATGGAGAGAGATCGCGGCTCAGATTAGCCCGTCTCTAGAAGAAAAGGAAATGACCAAGATATTTTTAAATACCCTTGGTTCCTTTTACTATGAACGAATGGTTGCCAGTGCGCCAAGTGACTTCACCGAGATGGTAAGCATGGGCGTACGATTGGAAGACGCGGTCCGAGAAGGACGCTTAATAAAAGAGAGTGCTCCGTCTAGTAGCACAAAGAGATTTGGGGGTAGCTACCCAAGGAAGAAAGAGCAAGATATCGGCATGATTGGTCACGGAGGACCTCATCAAGGGTACTCAGCATATCCGCATGTCTCTGCTATCTCACCTGCCATCTCTACGCCTCCAAATTACCAAGTTCAAGTCCCGCAAAGATCTCTCCCTCAATATCAGCAATCCTATCAACAACAGCATCCGCAAAATTCACAACAATCATACCAGCAGCCTCGCCCACAAGGTCAGCAGCAATTCCGACCTCAAGCACCTCAACAGCCCTTCAACCATCAGAATCGCCCAAGAGCGGCATTCGATCCGATACCCATGAAGTACGCGGACCTGCTCCCGGCTTTACTTGCGAGAAATCTCGTACAAACAAGAGCACCACCTCCCGTACCGAGTGAATTACCTCCATGGTATCGACATGACCTTACATGCGCATACCATCAAGGGGCATCAGGCCATGATGTTGAGCGTTGCCTTGCTTTAAAGAATGAGGTCCAGAAGCTAGTCCGAACCAAAGTGTTGACCTTCAAGGACTCAAACCCAAATGTCCAAACTAACCCACTGCCGAATCATGGTTCCTCAATCAACATGATTCAAGAGCACCAAGGAACCCATCCTATTTTGAAAGTCCAAAACATCAGGACTCCTTTGGTTCCATTACACATCGGAATGTGTAAAGCAGCCATATTCGAGCACGATCATGCTAGGTGTGAAGAGTGTTCAGTTAGTCCTCAAGGATGTATGCAAATCCAAAATGACATACAAGGACTAATGGACAAGAAGGAGCTCGTTGTCACCAAAAAGGACGAAAGGGTATGTGTCATAATTCCGGAGTTTGATATCCCGGAACATTTGGAGGTAGTCTTCAGCAGCCAAGAGCCTGCCACTACTCCACTTGTAATCTGTTTGCCAGGGCCTGCCCCGTACACTTCCAACAAAGCAGTCCCTTATAAGTACCTTGCAACCATGATAAACAACGGCCAAGAGACGCCTATTCCTCCCTTAGCCCCTGTTGATAATATCACGGACAGCAGTAAAGTACTCAGGAGCGGACGTGTTCTTCCCGCAATGGTCCAAGAGAAGGTCAGCACCCCGATATTTAAACCAAAGCCAACCCAAGACTCCTGCACAAGCCAAGAGATGGGTCAATCCAGTGGGGTAAAAGCCGATTCGGATCTTGATGAAGTATTGAAGTTAATCAAGAGGAGCGAATACAAGGTCGTGGATCAGTTGTTGCAAACACCTTCCAAGATCTCTATGCTATCCTTATTGTTGAACTCCGACGCACATAGAGAATCATTGATGAGGGTCTTGGACCAAGCCTTTGTGGAGCATGACATAACCCTCGGCCAATTCGGAGGCATTGTCGGAAACATCACTGTTTGCCATAGCCTAAGCTTTAGTGATGAGGAACTCCCGGAACAAGGAAGACACCATAATTTGGCATTACATATCTCGGTAAACTGCAAGTCGGACGCTTTATCAAACGTGCTTGTAGATACCGGTTCTTCATTGAACGTAATGGCAAAGACAACCCTTGACCAGCTCTCCTACCAGGGGACCCCCATGAGACCAAGTGGGGTAGTGGTTAAAGCCTTTGATGGCTCGAAGAAATCGGTGATCGGAGAGGTGGATTTACCTATTACCATCGGACCGTCTGTCTTCCAAATAACATTCCAAGTAATGGACATACAAGCAGCGTATAGTTGTTTGTTAGGTCGACCATGGATCCACGAGGCCGGAGCAGTGACATCCACACTGCATCAAAAACTGAAATTTGTGAAGAATGGGAAGCTAGTTACAGTGGGAGGAGAGGAGGCTCTATTAATCAGCCATTTGTCGGCTTTCTCGTTCATTGGTGCTGATATCGTTGACGGGACATCATTCCAAGGTCTTTCCTTAGAAGATGAGAGTGCCACAAAGAAGGAAGCGTCCATGTCTTCTTTCAAGAGCGCACAAAGAGCAGTGCAAGAGAACTTACTCCCGGATTGGGGAAAGACAATAAATCTGCCGGAGCGTAAGCATAAAGAAGGTTTAGGTTTCACTCCAACTACAAGAGTTACCAAACCAAGAACTAACATTGAGCCGCTCGAGAACATCTTTCGTAGCGCCAGCTTTATTCACTCCGCAAAGGAAACCAACGCCATCACTGAAGATGGGCCGGAAGAAACAGCACCTGTCCATGTGACGCCCGGAGGAGCTTGTCGCAATTGGGTCGCCAGTCGATGTTCCCTCTGTTATTCAGTCTTCCAAGTAATGTGTTTGTCTATTTTATCTTTTTCTAAAAAACCCCTTCGCCTCGCCCGGAGCGAAAGGAGACTCATGTAGGGCTTGTTTAATATACTATCATCAATAAATAAAAATCAGTTGTTTCTATTACAACTTCCGCGTATTTATACGTTGTCTTTTCTTTTTATTTTTCAATATCAAAAAAAACCCAAAAACCTTTTCTTTTAATTTCAAAGAGTCTGCATTTTTCATCTTTTACTAAAATCAATCATCCATCACATGCAGACTAAGCACCCATAAACCCGTTGAACACCTTAGCCCTAGACTCCCTCCAAACTTTGAATTCCCTGTTTACGAAGCGGAAGAGGAAGAGGATGAAGAGATCCCGGATGAGATCAAGCGCCTACTAGAACAAGAGAGGAAGACCATTCAACCTCACGAGGAAACGATAGAGGTCATCAACTTGGGTTCCGAAGAAGAAAAGAAAGAGGTTAAGATAGGAGCGTTATTGGATGCGCCCGTCAAGGAGAAAATAGTCAAGCTTCTTGAAGAGTATGTGGATATCTTTGCATGGTCATATCAAGATATGCCGGGATTGGATCCTGAGATTGTGGAGCACCACTTACCTCTGAAACCAGAATGTTCGCCAGTCAAGCAGAAGTTGAGAAGAACTCGCCCTGACATGGCTCTTAAAATCAAAGAGGAAGTGCAAAAGCAAATTAATGCCGGATTCCTTGTTACCTCGGAATATCCTCAATGGTTGGCCAACATAGTGCCAGTTCCCAAGAAGGATGGTAAAGTCAGAATGTGTGTCGACTATCGAGATTTAAACAAGGCTAGCCCGAAGGACGACTTCCCGTTACCCCACATTGACATATTGGTCGACAACACCGCCAAATCCAAGGTTTTCTCCTTCATGGATGGTTTCTCAGGGTATAATCAGATTAAAATGGCTGTTGAAGATAGAGAAAAAACGTCTTTCATTACACCTTGGGGCACCTTCTGCTATCAAGTGATGCCTTTTGGCCTAACGAATGCGGGTGCTACCTACCAAAGGGGCATGACTACTCTCTTCCACGACATGATACACAAAGAAATCGAAGTGTATGTCGACGACATGATTGTCAAATCAAGAACGGAAGAAGAGCATGTCGAATATTTGTCAAAGATGTTTCAACGCCTGAGAAAGTATCGGCTACGCCTGAACCCCAACAAATGTACGTTCGGCGTGAGATCAGGAAAACTCCTAGGTTTCATTGTCAGTCAAAAGGGTATCGAGGTAGATCCCGATAAGGTCAAAGCCATCAGAGAAATGCCTGCTCCTCAAACTGAGAAGCAAGTAAGGGGGTTTCTAGGACGTTTAAACTACATTTCTAGATTCATATCCCATATGACAGCCACTTGTGGACCCATCTTCAAGCTGCTCCGCAAAAATCAAGAAGTGGTATGGACAGAAGATTGCCAGAAAGCTTTTGATAGCATCAAGGAGTATCTGCTAGAACCTCCAATACTTATTCCTCCAGTCGAAGGAAGACCATTGATCATGTACTTAACTGTATTGGAGGACTCCATGGGTTGTGTACTCGGACAACAAGATGAAACCGGTAGAAAAGAGCACGCCGTCTACTACCTAAGCAAGAAATTTACGGACTGTGAGTCCCGATACTCTCTACTCGAAAAGACTTGCTGTGCATTAGCCTGGGCTGCTAGGCGTCTGCGCCACTACATGCTTAATCATACTACTTGGTTGATATCCAAGATGGATCCAATCAAGTACATTTTTGAAAAACCCGCTTTAACCGGAAGGATTGCCCGTTGGCAAATGTTGTTATCAGAATACGACATCGAGTACCACACTCAGAAAGCTATCAAAGCCAGCATTCTCGCTGACCATTTGGCTCATCAACCAATTGAGGATTATCAACCGATCAAGTTTGACTTCCCCGATGAAGAAATCATGTACCTAAAGATGAAGGATTATGACGAGCCACTATTCGGCGAAGGTCCAGATCCTGAATCTAAATGGAAGTTGATCTTTGATGGAGCCTGTCAATGTCTATGGCAATGGAATTGGAGCAGTAATCGTCACCCCTGAGGGCAAGCATCTTCCCTTTGCTGCAAGACTATCATTCGACTGTACAAACAATATGGCAGAGTATGAAGCTTGTATATTAGGAATTGAGGAAGCCATCGATCTAAGGATCAAGAACCTCGACATTTATGGAGACTCAGCTCTTGTGATTAATCAAATCAATGGAGATTGGGAAACTCGCCATACCGGCTTGATCCCTTACAAAGATTATGCAAGACGCTTGCTAACCTTTTTCAACAAAGTCAAGTTGCACCACATTCCTCGAGACGAGAATCAAATGGCGGATGCCCTAGCAACCTTATCTTCGATGTATGAGGTCAGTCGCCGGAATGAAATTCCAACAATCAAGGTTCAACACCTAGAAAGGCCCGCACTATGTATTTGCAGCCGAAGCAGTCATAGATGACAAACCATGGTTCCATGACATCAAGTGTTTCCTCCAAAAGCAAGAGTACCCGCATGGGGCATCCAACAAGGATAAGAAAACTCTGCGAAGATTAGCCGGCAACTTCTTTTTAAACGGAGAAGTTTTATACAAGAGGAATTTTGATATGGTGTTGCTCAGGTGCGTTGATAAACAAGAAGCGGACCTCATAATGCATGAAATACATGAAGGCTCCTTCGGAACCCATTCCAGTGGGCACACAATGGCTAGGAAAATCTTAAGAGCCGGGTATTACTGGATGACCTTGGAAAGCGATTGCTACAAGCATGCCAGGAAATGCCACAAATGTCAAATCTATGCGGACAAGATCCACATGCCACCAACGGCTCTGAATGTCCTTTCATCACCATGGCCTTTCTCCATGTGGGGCATTGACATGATTGGCAGGATCGAACCCAAAGCTTCTAATGGACATCGCTTCATCTTGGTAGCAATCGACTACTTCACCAAATGGGTTGAGGCTGCATCATATGCCAACGTCACCAAACAAGTGGTGGTCCGATTTATTAAGAATCACATCATCTGTCGATATGGTATTCCCAGCAAGATCATCACCGACAATGGGACCAACTTGAATAACAAAATGATGAAGGAACTATGCAAAGAGTTCAAGATCGAGCATCATAACTCTTCTCCCTATAGACCTCAGATGAATGGTGCGGTTGAAGCTGCAAACAAAAACATCAAGAAGATAGTGCAAAAGATGGTAGTCTCGTACAAGGATTGGCATGAGATGCTACCATATGCCTTACACGGATACCGTACTTCAGTACGTACGTCGACAGGGGCAACCCCTTTCTCTCTAGTATACGGCATGGAAGCAGTGCTCCCCGTAGAAGTCGAAATCCCGTCATTGAGAATCTTGATGGAAGCTAAGTTGTCAGAGGCTGAATGGTGTCAAAACCGATACGATCAGTTGAATTTAATTGAGGAGAAACGCATGACGGCCTTATGTCATGGACAACTGTACCAACAGAGGATGAAACAAGCTTTTGACAAGAAAGTCCGTCCTCGGGAAATCCAAGAAGGAGACCTCGTGCTCAAAAGGATCCTATCCTTTCAACCTGACTCTAGGGGCAAATGGACACCCAACTATGAAGGCCCTTATGTCGTCAAGAGAGTATTCTCCGGAGGAGCCTTGATTCTCACAACAATGGACGGCGAGGATTTTCCGCGTCCCGTGAACTCCGATGTAGTCAAGAAATATTTTGTCTAAAAACAAAAGAATAGCTCGGTAAGTCGAAAACCTGAAAGGGCGGCTTAAGCAAAAAAGAGCGTCTCGGTGGACTGAAAACCTGAAAGGGCGGTCCAGGCAAAAATTAGAGACATAAAACAAAAATAGCTATCCTGATAGGTCAAGCATCTGAAGGTGTGACCTATGCAAAAATTAAGGATTAAAAGACAAGGTAACTACATCGGATTGGTCGTGATCTACTCGGGACGCATCAATTGTCTGAAGACTCCGAATCGGAAGCATCCAGACAGGGAATTCAAAGTTGATAGGGATACTAGTGGCCATCGTGTTCAATGTACCCTTCCCTTTCATATTTACCCTTTTTTTAGATGTTGTAAGATTTGTGGAGCCACGCCTTTGGCAGGCTACCACCCCTTTAATAAATTTCATTTCCCAACATTCTTTACATTTTTGTCAAATCCTTTTCATTCATTTTTTATTATTGATGATAGTACTTTTAAAACAAAAACATTTTCAAAATTTATTACATGAGTCTTCCATTTCTATCCAAATAACAAACACATTCCTCTTCGAACTTGCGAATACTCGGAGTGAACATCAATGTCTATCCTTAAGGTAGATAATGCTTCGCAGGCCGAGCATGGTCAATCGCAAAAAGGAATTCCCCAACAGAATCCTTGGTGAATTAATTGAAAATTCCCCAGTGAGTTAAGAGCCCGAAAGGACCCTTCAGGCAAAGACCGACCAAAGCATAAGCGTTCCCGACGGAATCATCAGTTCTTCTCTCCAGCGGATTAGCACAATCCCCAGTGGACTACCAAATTCCCCAGGAAGTCAATATTTGTTCCATTCTCAAAAGCCCAATTACCATTGGCATCGAAGACTGGATATCGATCATGCTTCCAAAATGATCCTTATATCCCCAGCGAATTCACAAGCGAAGCCCAATCTTATTGGCATCCCCCCCAGTGGAGTCTTACATCATCCAAGCCCGACCTTGCTCGGCATTCGAACCATAATTCCCCAGCGTCCCACGTGATGTCTGTCATCCCCCAGATCAGCATAATTCATGCATCATATCATAATCATTCATTAGCATGCATCTCATATTCATATCATGCATTTCCTTAACAAACAAGTTAGGTATCCCCAGTACAAGTCCATCCCTCACATGACGTCCCCAGCGACGTTCATACATTCATGCATTAGTATATTCATACATATGCATGTCATACATGGTTATTTCTAACCATCATGAGTCTCACCAAACAATCGCGAGCAATTCGTGAATTCTTTTTTCCCAGTGTCATCCCCAGTCCGTCTAGTTCAGAGATGTCATCCTTTTACGCCAAGTGACAGTTCTTTAATGAACAGCTTGTGCGTACTCCTCAGTGTTGTGCCAAGTGACAGTTCTTCAATGAACAGCTTGTGCATTCTTTCTCCCCGATTGAAGGGGCATTTTTTGTAAGGAACGGCTTGTCAGCCGCATCCCCAGCGTCGTCAATGGCAAGTTCGGCAACATCCGAACAGTTGACATTTTATTTTCTTGTCGTCAATGGCAAGTTCGGCAACATCCGAACAGTTGACATTTTATTTTCTTGTCGTCAATGGCAAGTTCGGCAACATCCGAACAGTTGACATTTTCTTTTTCTGTCGTCAATGGCAAGTTCGGCAACATCCGAACAGTTGACATTTTCTTTTTCTGTCGTCAATGGCAAGTTCGGCAACATCCGAACAGTTGACATTTTATTTTTTCCTGTCGTCAATGGCAAGTTCGGCAACATCCGAACAGTTGACATTTCTTTTTTTCTTGTCGTCAATGGCAAGTTCGGCAACATCCGAACAGTTGACATTTTATTTTCCCGTCGTCAATGGCAAGTTCGGCAACATCCGAACAGTTGACATTCTTTTCATTCTTTTGTCGCCAGTGGCCAGTTCGGCAACAACCCGAACAGCTGGCATTTACCTTTTCATTCTTTGTTGTCAGTGGCAGTTCGGTGACCACCCGAATAGCTGACACCTGTCCCCAGTGTGGTCTTCCTTTTTATTGTCTTTTGCATCCATAGTTACATTACAAGCATTCATAACATTTGCATTGCATGCATTTATGGCATTTATAACTCGGGAAAATATTTAGTCAAAAAATGGCGTACTCTATATTTAAGTCCCTTCGGCCCGTCCATTTCAAATCACATTTTCAACTTCCGGGACGAAGAAACTTAAATAGGGGCATCTGTCATACCCCATTTTTTGACTTATATTTTTTATGGGTGTTATATTTTTATTAGCTCATTATTTATTTTTACCTTTTATTATTGCTATAATATTTTATATCATCATCATTATCCTTAATATTATTATTGTTATGTTATTTTATTTTCCTTTAATAATATCATTATTATTTTATTACTATTAGTTTTTATCTTTTAATATTACTAAGTTTTATTTATTATCATCATTTTCCTTATTATTGTCATTACTATTTTTATTCATTTTTATTGCCATTTGCATTTTTTATCAAGTGTTATTATTGTTGTTTATTATTTATTTCCCCATTTTTTAACCTTTTATTTTATACAAAAAATCAAAAAAAGTGAAGTTCGCAGTGCGAACTCACCTTCGCACTGCGATCTCTGCGAAAATTCTGCAGATTTTTATATAGCTGTTTATCTTTTTTGCTTTCAACTACAATTATCATTAGTAGCATTATTACTTGTATTCTTGCTATTTTGTGACTGATTTGGTGCAGCAAAGCAAGATTTAATGTGTGACATTAAAGGTAAAAGGAAAGAAGAACTTTCTTCCAACCTCTCATGTGATCAAACAAATTGGCTATCCTTGGTCAGATTTTGTCCCCCAAAATTGACCCCTTACCCAACCCAAACATGCCAGCCAGCTGCTTGATCCATTTCTTTCCCTTTTTCCCTGCCAAAACCAGCCAATCCCAAGTGGTTTATGTTGCAAAAAAAGCTGTGTGACATGCCCTGTTTTGAGCTGAATTTCTCCCCACACACATAAGCCCACATGCTGATTTTGATTCCCCCAATCTCCCTGTACATGGCAGTACACGTTTTGATTGTTTGACCTTCCAAGATTGCAAGGATTGATCCCAAGAATCATCCCTTTTGCAGCTGCCCTGTTTTACAGTTTTTGCCATCATTACCTTCTAGAATCAATGGCATTTGTGGCTGAAATCAGTCAAGACCTTGCCCCTTGGCACAAGGCAAAGCAATTCCTATCCATTAGCATTAAATGCAAAGTGATCTAGCCTGAGTTTAGCTCATGATCAGCTAGTGTTTTAGGATTTTATTCATCATTGTTCATCATTACATAGATTGCATTTTTGCCTATAAAAGGGAATGCAAGGCACTAGGATTTCACACCAAAAAAACACACAACTGAATACACATTGAAACCAGCTAAAAACAGACCAATTCAGAGAGCCAACACACACGAATTTCACACCAAAGATCCTTTGCATTGCAACACAAAATCAGTCATCACAAACACTTTGAACCTTGTTCATAACCTATCATCAAGCAAGCAAGCCACTTCCAATCTTGCCCAAGCATTGCTAGGAGTTCTGTAAGTCTCCTATAACTTTTCTTTTCTACTGTATTTGCTGTTTGCATATCTTGCTTTGTCCAATTTTTCTTTGTGAACCAAAACCTCCTTTGAACCTCAAAAAGGACCTCAAAGGGGCCAAGCTTTAAAACTGTGTTTTTCTCCCCTTTTTTTTTCCTTTTTGTCAAGTTTCTTAACCTCCTTTAGGTTCTGAATCTTGCTTAGAAGCAGTTTCTGAACTTCTGTTCAGAAACAGCTTCTGAGTTGAAAATTCGCATACTTCGCAGAGCAAAGTATTGCTCGCAGTGCGACCACACCAGAACCTGACTTCGCAGAGCCAAGTTCTGGTCGCTCTGCGAAGTATGTGAAATTCAGAACATGAATCAGGCATTCAAAATGTCAAATTTTTGGGATTCTAGCCCTTGATTCAGAACCTAAAGAGGGTTAAAACCATTTTGGTCCAAACCCAACTCATAATCATGCACAACTTTGAAGATTTCACAAGTTCGTGCGACAAATTTCGAATAACTTGAAAACAAGTTACGTTCTTAATATTTTCAAAAACCAAGTTTGAGCAACAAGCTAAGTTCGTCTATTTCAAAAACAAACTTGAACAACCATGTTGTCCATGATTTTCAATCCAAACGCAAACTTAAGCCGAGTTTGCTCATTCTTAAAACTTAAGCTCGAATTGAGCCGAATTTGTGAACTTTCCAATTTTTGCATGTTTTATGATTGTGTTTGCCATTCAAACTTGAACCAAACTTGTTCTTGAGTTTCAATAGCTTAAGCAACAAGTAACGTTCATGATTTTTAATAAAATCGAACAACAAATTTGTTCGTGTTGTTTTCTTTTACAAGTGTCCTTTTAAAAGCTTTGGTTCCCTTTGAGGTCCCTCCGAGTTTCAAAACCAAACTTGAATGAAACGGGAATGGCTTGACGTATGTCTCCCCAAACCTCGATTGTACGAATGCGTGACGTATGTCTCGTCGCTCGGGCAATCGTCATTCCACCCTTGACGCGTCTAGCACGCTCAACCTTCCCTTGGCCCCTTTGTGGCCATTTTTAACCTTTTTTTGGCCCTCGTGGTCAATCCGAACCTTTCGCGCCTTGCGCGTTTATTTTAATCTTTTACGCCTTGCGCGAATTTTTCGCCTCAGTGCGTTTGTCTTTTGTTTATTCCTTTTAAAACATTCACGCCTTGCGCGAGCTTATCGCCTAGCGTCCATCTTTCACCATTTTAAAAAACTTGGTACGTCTTCGTACGTTTTAAAACCTTTGCTCAAGTCCGAGCGTAAAACTTTTCATCAAATCATTTACTTTTATGCATTGTCGTCAGTGGCCAGCTCGGCAACAACCCGAGCAGCTGACTTTTACTTTCTTGTCGTCAATGGCCAGTTCGGTAGCAACCCGAGCAGTTGACATTTACTTTCATTACATCTTTCTTTTCTTTTCAAACTTTTTCGCTCGGACGCGATCAAACTTTTTTTTAACTAAAACGAACCAACATACAAACGTTTTCTACCAAAGAACTACGTATGCTTTGAATTCTCCGACTACCGGGAGATACGTAGGAGCAAGATCGACATCTTGTCAAGCCCATTAATAAAAAAAACTTGTTTTTCCCTTTTCGTTTGTTTTTATCTTTTTCTTTATCCCGCATTATGTCTTTTATATATTTCCTTTTATACATATTTTAAACACGTAAGTAAAACATCGAACCATTTTAAGCCTAAGCCGACTAAGAGGTTCCCGTTGAGTACAACGGATGTGAGGGGTGCTAATACCTTCCCCTCGCATAATCGACTTTCGAACCTAAAACCTTTTCTCAAGGTAATTTAGAACTTTTTTCCTTTTTCCCCGAAAAATTAAAAGTTCAGTCGTAATTTAGAATTAGTGATTCAAAGCTTCCCCATAGCTTGACATCCGAAATTCGACGCGACACTCCTGTGGGCCAACTTGCTTCGTTCCACTGGAACCACCTACCTCCATAGTTCCTTTGTTGAACCTTATGAGCCCCTGGTGCATCCATTTTTCGACAGGAATCGAACCAGGAGGAATAAAGGTAGTCTTTCGACCAGATTTCTGGCTGTTGTTCGACTGCACCATAGTCCTCTTGCCTTTATCGAATCGCTGGTTTTGCGTTGCCCCCTTGTTGACAACCTGGTACTTCTTGAGGCCCTCAGTAGCCTCTCTATCACACACTGCACTGCAGCGGGGACACAACATTACATTCTTGTTTTCGAGTTTGCATCTGTTCAGAAAATCGATCAGATCCTCTTCAGTCTGAGGATACACAACCTTCATCTTCTCGCTGTAGTCTTCTTCAGATATGCCTTGAACTTGCACCTCAGACACCTCCATGGCTTCGACCATCATTACTCCTTGAGGTTCCGCATAGAGGGTTTCAACAGCTTTTGGTGGCTCAACATTTGCCTGAGTTGTCTTTGGTTTCTCACCAAATTTGAGTCTCCCCTCATTGAGAGCCTTTTGGACCAGATCCCTGAAAAGAATACAACGTGAGGTTTTATGGCCAAGGAAATTATGAAATTTACAATAACCCCTTTTCTTCTGTTGTTCGATTGGGGGTACTTTTAAGTCTTTAGGGACAATAATCTGGCCATCTGTAACTAATAAATCAAATATTTCATCACATTTGGTTATGTCAAATGTATAAGTTTTAGACACAAATTTATCATTTTTAGGCTCAACAGGATTTTTCCCATTCGAAGGTTTAAGGAGTTTACAGACATAAGGAGGTCCAGGTTTTAATTCTGCTAAATCAACCTCATTGTCTTCGATATCTTCATAAATGATATCGAACTCTTGGTCACTGTCGTTTGCTTCGACATATGCAACCTTCTCCCTCTTATGAAATTTAGAATTCCTAGCCTTTTCAGCTTTTAGCCGTTCGACTTGTCGAACTCTATCAGCCAACTGAGCCATGTCCCTCAAATACTGAGTGTCTAATTTCTTTCTAATCGAATAATCTAGGCCACCAGCAGCCATTTCGACTAATTCATGTTCAGGGACTTGGGTGAAGCACCTTGCCTTTAAAAGTCTGAATCTATTGAGATAATCATCAATTGACTCAGGCGCTTTACGTCGAACACTTGCTAATTCTTTAAGGCTTATTTTTGATTGTCCCATGTAAAATTGTTCATGGAAAACTCTCTCTAATTGATTCCAATTATGTATGGAATGTGGAGGGAGGGTTGTAAACCATGTAAAGGCATTTTTTGTTAAAGAATTTGGGAAATACTTCATCCTTAAATTTTCATTATTTGCTATGTCTCCTGCTTCTGTCAGAAATCTTGCAATGTGCTCAACGGTTGATTCGCTAGTGTCACCAGCGAACTTAGTAAATTTTGGGATTTTGACACCCCTTGGTAGTTCAGTCTGAAGCACATATTCTGACAAGGCAGAAACAAAATTTGGTCTATGTAAACCTACATTTAAACCATTTTGGACTAAGATAGCTTCGACCAAATTTGCTATGTTGTTTTGTGCCCCTAAATTATTTTGTTGGACATTTCGAACCACTTCATCAGCATTTTGATTTCGATTTACTAAGACTATCCCTGGATTTGGTTCGATTTGTGGTTGTACTTGTGGTTGAGCGTATGGTTCGTTTGGACCCATTTGTAATTGCCCTTGATTAGGCTGTACCACTAAGTTATTGGGAATAGGCACCATAGCATTATTTGGTACTTGGATGTTTTGTATGGGTGCTAGATTCTGGATCTGAGGAACTGGTTGATTAGGGACATGTGGAGCCCCAAAGAAATCAGCCATTCTACCCATCTGGGTGGCTAACAATTGATAAGACTGGTTAGTATTTTGTATCAAAGGATTAAACACTGTACCAATTTGTTGTGTCAACATATTAACCATATCATGATTACTTTCATCCATTTGTTGCCTTAAAGACATCAAGGATGTATTAGTTAATGATGGCACTGCATTTCGATTAACAGAACTGGAGGCCAATCGTTGGTTTGTAGGCGAGTAAACGCCAGGCACAGTTTCTGAATATAATGAAGGGTTGGTTTGTAACCCTTGCATCAGCGTTGTAGGCATACCATATGGTACATTCCTACTGTTGCCTTGAATCGTATATTGTGAAAAAGGCATACTGAATGTAGAGCCCATTGTGCCTCCTCCTCTTGCTGGGGATGGCTGGCTCCCTATGTTTTCGGGTATCGAAACTGCAGGGCCTGCAGTGGTAGAAGGCATCGTTGTTGATGAAATGATAGGCATAGTAACGCCCAATGTCGAAGAACTGGGAGCGGAGATGGTCGCTCCAGTCACATTCGAAGTGTTCAATGCGCTCGAAGGCGCTGACACATTGTTATCATTCACATTTGCATCTTCCATATTATTTGTGTTTGTATTTCTGGGTGGTGGTCTAACCATTTCAGGGAGTTTTTTCCCACTCCTCAAGAACATGCACTAACGCAATTTCCAGAAAGAATGCACAAATAGAAATTTGCAAATCCAAACGAAAATATTTTATAGATAAAAAAGATTCAATTAAAGCACATGTCCCACCGGGCGTGCCAATTTGTTTACCCTGAAATTTGGTAAACAACCGCTAGTCTAAATTAATTGCTTGCGAGACCAACTAGTGAATCTCAGGAGCATAGTGCTTTGTTTGAATTCTTTAAATTATATGAATGTCCATTACGCATAAACATTTTAGTGTAGTTTTTGGGAGAATTAAACATAAAAGTTACTTGGATTGCAAATAACAAGGAAAAACAAGTTCTTATTGAATGAACACTTTGTTTCGATCGAAACATAAATGAACAGAATTTAAATGAAAAACATTAGGCTTTGCATGAAACTTTAAAGTGCTTAAAAGATACATTTCATGAAAAAGTAAATTGCATTGAATTGTAAAATGTGCTTTACATAAAAGGATGGTTCACAGATTCATACTTGGATCCCATTTCACTCGTTTCTCTCGATAGCGTGGGTACTTTGAGTTTACAAGGATTTTGTATAAAATGAATTGCGACCTTTTTTCTGACTAAAAAACTACTATATATAGACTTTCGAAAATAAACTGCCCTAACGGTCGAACACTATACTACTGCCAAATGTCCTGCCACGTACACCCTGCATGCACTTAACTGCTCCTTAGAACGGTTGTATCTTTCGAAGTCGAACTGAGTTTTGTGAAGTTTGTCAGAATTGTGCTAAGTCCAGAACTTTGTTGCTTCGATTCGATCATACGCTAGTTCGATCTGCCTTCTGGTTCGAAGTCCTCCTTCTTTGCCTTAGCCTTGTATTTGTAAATATCCTTTCGAACCTGTGAACAATTCCAAGATTCTTTTAAACTGCAAAAATCTCATCTTCTTCCACGTGTCCAGTCAAACCTCAGAAATTATGTCAAATTCCTCTTGTTGAAAAACACAGGTAACAGGAGGATGACTTATCAGAAGCTCTAGTGTTGCTGGGAAAACAATTCAACAAGATTCTGAAGAATGTTAACAGAAAAGCCAAATCCAAAGGTCAGAATTTCAGATTCAATAACAAAAAGCAACAAACTGATGAGAAGAAGACCAAGTCTGAGGAGAAAAGTAATCAAGCTAAAGGTGTGCAGTGCTATGAGTGTGAGGGTTATGGACACATTAAATCTGAATGTCCTACTTTCCTTAAGAAACAGAAGAAGAGCCTAGCTGTTGCATGGTCTGATGATGGTTCTGAAGATGATGATGTTAGTGAATCTGATATGTGTGATACTGGTCTGGTAGTGAGGTCAGGAGCTATCTTGAAGAAGGAAGCTGTTTTAGAGTCTGAGACTTTTTCAGAGTCTGACTCAGAGTCTGAAGCCTCATCTGTGTCTGAAGCTGCTAAAACCTCATATGATGAACTAGCTGTCAACTATAGGAAGCTGTATACCAGAAGTGCTGAGGTTTGCAAACAAGTTCTGGATCAGAAGGAGACTATTTTTCAACTGGAGGCTGAAAAAGGAGAACTTCTTGTGCAGAATTCAGATTTAAAAGAAGAAGTGAACCAGTTAAATTCCCAACTTGAACATATGAAAAAGCAGGTTAGAATGATGAATACTGCTACTAATGTGTTGGATGAAATTTTGGGTGCTCAGCAACAAGGAAAAACTGGTTTAGGTTTTGTTGATCAGACTTAGAACCCCAAACAGGAGATTCTTGTTAAAAAGTCTGTTCCTGCCACTAAGACTGATGATCCTATGATTGGAACATCTCAGAAGAGACCTCAGATGCAAGGTCAGAAGCATGTTCAGATGCAAGGTCAGAAGCATGTTCAGATGCTACCTCAGAAGCAACCCCAGAAGTTTTTCAGAAACAGAAGGAGGAGAAATCATCCATGGATCTGTCATTATTGTGGAAAGAAAGGGCACGTCAAACCATTCTGCTTCAAACTTTATGGCTATCCTGAACATTTTCAGTATAGAAAAGTGGAACCAGCTACTATCAGACACAATGTTCAGAAGGTATGGAAGCCCAAAGTTCAAAATGTAGGCTTGATTGCTCATACTTCACTGAGAGCCACTTCAAAAGAAGACTGGTATTTTGATAGTGGGTGTTCAAGGCACATGACTGGTGTGAAGAAGCTGCTGAGCAATATCAGATCATACTCCAGAAGTTATGTGACATTTGGAGATGGTGTAAAAGGTCAGATTCTGGGTATTGGAGATTTGATCAGAGAAGGTTTGCCCAGACTTAATGATGTGCTACTGGTGGAAGGATTAACCTCTAATCTGATCAGTATTAGCCAGCTGTGTGATCAGGATTTGAAAGTTAATTTCAACAAGCAGGAGTGTATTGTTACTGATCAGGATGGAAAAACTCAGATGAGGGGCTGCAGATCCAAAGACAATTGTTATTTGTGGGTTTTTGAAGAAGAAAGAAGTCTGACTTCTTGTCTTATGAGCTCAGAAGAGGAAGTCAAACTCTGGCACCAGAAACTAGGACATTTGCATTTGAAAGGCATGAAGAAAATCCTAAGTACTGAAGCTATCAGAGGTGTGCCTAATCTGAAGATCAATGAGGATAATGTTTGTGGTGATTGTCAGATTGGTAAACAAACAAGAAAGTCTCATCCCAGATTAGTTCACCAGGTAACTACCAAAGTACTAGAACTTGTTCATATGGATTTAATGGGGCCTATGCAAGTAGAAAGTATTGGAGGAAAAAGATATGCCTTTGTAATGGTAGATGACTACTCAAGATATACATGGGTCAGCTTTGTTAGAGAAAAGTCTGACACTTTTGAAGTTTTCAAAGAGATGTGCATCCAACTACAAAGAGAGAAGGATAGTGGGATTATCAGAATCAGAAGTGATCATGGCAAAGAATTTGAAAACAAGAGCTTTTCAGAATTCTGTGCTTCTGAAGGTATAAAGCATGAGTTTTCTGCACCTATCACACCTCAGCAAAATGGTGTAGTTGAGAGGAAGAATAGAACATTAGCAGAATGTGCAAGGGTTATGCTGCATGCTAAGAAGCTGCCATATATGTTTTGGGCTGAAGCTATGAACACAACATGTTACATACACAATAGAGTCACTTTGAAAAAGGGAACAACATCTACTCTGTATGAATTGTGGAAAGGGAGGAAGCCAACTGTGAAATATTTCCATGTTTTTGGGAGCAGATGCTATATCTTGGCTGACAGAGAGAATAGAAGAAAACTGGATCCTAAGTCTGATGAGGGCATATTCTTGGGTTATTCAGTGAACAGCAGAGCTTACAGGGTGTTTAGTTCCAGAACCAAGGTTGTCATGGAGTCCATAAATGTAGTTATTGATGATTTGTCTGCTGAGAATGAAAAGAATGATCCTGAAGTTGTTCCAGAGTCTGAAGTATCAGAAGAACAAACCTCAGAAGCAGAAAAGCATTAAGAGTCTGAAGAAGCAGAAGATCAAACAGATCAAGTTCCAAATGGTAAAGGGCCATCCATTAGAGTTCAGAAGGATCATCCTAAAGACTTAATCATTGGAAGCTTAGATCAAGGCGTCAGAACCAGGAGATCAGATGCTGCTACTGATTCATGCTTTGTGTCAAAGTTTGAACCTAAAAATGTGAAAGAAGCCCTAACTGATGAATTTTGGATTGAAGCAATGCAAGATGAGTTGAATCAATTCAAGAGGAGTGAAGTGTGGGATCTGGTTCCAAGACCTAAAGGTTTGAATGTGATCGGTACTAAGTGGATATACAAGAATAAAACAGATGAAAATGGTACTGTAGTCAGAAACAAAGCAAGGTTGGTTGCTCAAGGCTATACTCAAGTTGAGGGACTTGATTTTGATGAAACCTTTGCACCTGTGGCCAGACTAGAGTCCATAAGACTACTGTTGGGGGTATCCTGCATTCTCAAGTTCAAGTTATTCCAGATGGATGTAAAGAGTGCATTTCTGAATGGATATATGCAAGAAGAAGTGTATGTTGAACAACCTAAGGGTTTTGTGGATCCAAAGTTTCCAGAACATGTGTACAAGTTAAAGAAGGCCTTATATGGATTGAAGCAAGCACCAAGAGCATGGTATGACAGGCTGACTCAGTTTCTTGTGGCTCAAGGTTACAGAAAAGGAGGTTCTGATAAGACTTTGTTTGTGAAAGATGAAAATGGGAGTCTGATGATTGCTCAGATTTATATGGATGATATAGTGTTTGGAGGAATGTCTCAGAAGATGGTCAAACTATTTGTTCAGCAAATGCAATCAGAATTTGAAATGAGTTTGGTTGGTGAGCTGACATATTTTCTTGGATTGCAAGTCAAGCAAATGGAAGATACAATCTTTATCTCTCAGAGTAAATATGCCAAGAACATAGTGAAGAAGTTTGGTATGGAATCTGCTGCTCATAAGAAGACACCAGCTGCTACTCATCTGAAGCTAACCAAAGATGAACAAGGAGTATCAGTTGATCAAAGTCAGTACAGAAGCATGATAGGGAGCTTATTGTATTTAACTGCAAGCAGACCTGATATCACTTATGTTGTTGGAGTATGTGCAAGATACCAAGCTGATCCTAAGATGAGTCATCTGACACAAGTTAAAAGGATCTTGAAGTATGTGAATAGCACAAGTGACTATGGAATCATGTATTCTCATAGTTCAAGTTCTGAATTGATGGGATTTTGTGATGCTGACTGGGCTGGAAGTGCTGATGACAGGAAGAGCACCTCAGGAGGTTTTTTCTTTTTAGGAAATAACTTAATATCTTGGTTCAGCAAGAAACAAATCTGTGTTTCATTGTCAACTGCTGAAGCTGAGTATATTGCTGCTGGGAGTAGTTGTTCACAACTGGTTTGGATGAAACAGATGCTGGAGGAGTACAACTTGAAACAAGGTGTTATGACATTGTTCTGTGACAATTTGAGTGGAATCAACATCTCTAAGAATCCAATACAGCACAGCAGAACTAAACATATTGATATCAGACACCATTTTATCAGAAACCTTGTGGAGGATAAAGTTATTCAGCTGGAACATGTAGCTACTGAAGAACAAGTTGCAGACATTTTCACAAAGGCCTTGGATACTAAACAGTTTGAAAACTTAAGGAGCAAGTTAGGTGTGTGTTTGTATGAAGAGTTATAGCAATTACTGCAAACTGGATGTGAGGAAGATAGAGTACCTGCCAGTTGTGCCTGTGCTAAGTGTGATCCTGAACCTGAGTCTGAGTCTGATATGTTTTCAAGGATCTGTGTTACTTATTTTGATTTTAATCCCTATATGAAGTCTATTGTTTGTCATAATTTTGTGGCTAAAAAGGGGGAGAAAATCTTATGTTTATGCTCAGACGAGAGTTGTTCAGAATGTGTGTCATTGATTCAGAAGCTAACTAGTTTTGTTCAGAAGCTAAGAGTTCAGAACCTTTGCAGCAACAAGATATGTCCAGATATGATCAAGGGGGAAGATGTGTCTCAGTGGGAGATTATGGTTATTAAAATCCTGAGTGTTGAAGAACAATTGTACTCTGATATTGTACTCTGATACCAGATTTTGCTCCTGAAGTATGCTCTGATACCATTTATCACTGCAGTTCAGTAGTAAGGGGGAGTTTATTTGTTTGTGAAGCTTCAGGGGGAGTTGATTAGTAGCTCTGATACCATGTTTGTGATGATCAGGAGTTGATCAGTAGCATATGTGATGATCAGGAGTTGATCAGTAGCATATGTGTGCTTCAGTAGCTGTTATGTAGAACTGAAGCTGATTTGTGTTTAACATAGCTGAATCTGCTGCCTAAACTAATTGCTATGATGTATTATTGTGCAGTTCTTCATTGCTGAGCTGATTATAATGAAGATTGAAGGACTTGGATGGTTTTAGCCAAAAATTTGCCAAAGGGGGAGATTGTTGAGTCTTTTGTGTTGGCTGCATGTTTTGGCAAAACCAAAGTATTGAATAGAAGCATCTCCATATTTGAAACATTTCTTCAGTTGCAAGTTTTGTGTTTTGAAGCCATTCAGAAGCTGAAAATGTCATCAGAAGTTGAATGCACTGTAGCACTTCAGAAGCTGATTCAGGTTCTGATGCCAGCGTTGACTTATGTTGACTTCATCAGAAGCTGGTTATTTTCAAGGTTTTTCTATGCGAATCTTTGCAAGATTTATTGAGGATTTATCCACGCATATGGCTTCTAGAATGCTGATTTATTTGGAGAAGATTTTATTGAAGATTTGGTTCAAAGATATGAAATTCATATTTTCCTTTTATAATCTTTAAAAGATTCAATGCAGTTTTATTTGTTACATTATTGGACCAATCTTATTTCAGTAACAAATCAAATCAGAAGATTAGTTTGTTATTTATGCTGCAAGACTGAGGACTATATAAGGAGGAGTGCTGCTGCTTTCAAGACTTACGAGTTTTAGAGTTTAGAAATCTGAAATTGAGTCTGTGTTTGTTTTTAAGCTGTTAGTTTTGTTTTGTGCACCACTCATATGTTTTTAGTTGGTTTAGTGTTTTCATTAAGTTGTAATTCATTCTAAGCCTTTAGGTACGAATGAAGTGTTGTCATTGAAATTGTGTTCAAAAACAGGGGATTGTTAAGGGTTGTTCAAGTAGCTAGGTTTAGTTGCTTGAATAGGAAGTTAGAGGATTCTATTACTCAGAGTTGGGTAGAAGTCTGACTAGGAGGAGTTTAATTGCTAAGGCTGGGAACTGGGAGTCAGTGTCTTGAGTCTTTGGGTTAAATCCTATAGTGGATTTCCTTCCTGGATTGGTATCCCCCAGAGTAGGAGGTGTTTACTCCGAACTGGGTTAACAAACCTTGTGTGTTTTTAGCTTTCCTGCACGTTTATTTTCTGCCTATTATTTGCTTTTAAAATTGTGCTAAGTTCTGTTCAGAACCTGCTAAGTTTTCATCAGAACCTGAACCTGGTAACTTTGTTTATTGCTTGGCCAGAATTTCAACTTCCAACCCCTTGCACAAGCATTGCCAAAAAGTTCTGTAAGTCTCCTATAATCTTTATCTTTCATTTTGATTGCTGTTTGCATCTCTTGCTTTGTTCAATTTCATTTTGTGCACAAAAACCCCTTTTGAAACTCAAAAGGAATCTCAAAGTAACCAAGCATTAAAACTGAGTTTTTATACTCCTTTTTTTCAATTTTTGCAAAGCTTTTTAACCCCCTTTAGGTTCTGAAGCTTGCTCAGAAGCAGTTTCTGAACTTCTGTTCAGAAACAGCTTCTGAGTTCAAAATTTCGCATACTTCGCAGAGCAAAGTATTGTTCGCAGAGCGACCACATCAGAACCTGACTTCACAGAGTCAAGTTCTGGTTGCTCTACGACGTATGTGAAACTCAGAATGTGAATCAGGCTTCCAAATGCCAAATTTTTGGGGTTCCAACCCTTGATTCAGAACCTAAAGAGTGTTAAAATGCATTTTTGTTCAAAACACATCAAGAATCATGCACAACTTTGGAGATTTTTCAAGTTCGTGCATTTAATTTTGAGTAACTTGTGAAACAAGTTATGTTCCTAAATTTTCAAAATCAAGCTTGAGCAATAAGCTAAGTTCGTTTATTTTCAAAGCCAAACTTGAACAACCATGTTGTTCATGATTTTCAATCAAAACACGAACTTGAGCCGAGCTTGCTCATTCTTTTTAAATCAAACTCGAATCAAGCCGAACTTGTGCGCTTTCCAAACTTGTGCATGTTTTATGATTTTGTTCATCGTTCAAACTTGGACTAAGTTTGTTCTTGAGTTTCAATAGCTTAAGCAACAAGTAATGTTCATGATTTTAATAAACTCGAACAACAAATTTGTTCGTGATTTCCCTTTTACAACTTTCCTTTTAAAGTGTTTTGGTTCCCTTTTGAGATTTCTCCGAGTTCCAACCAAAACCAAACTTGAATGAAACGGGAATGGCTTGACGTATGTCTCCCCAAACCTCGGTTGCACGAATGCGTGACGTATGTCTCGTCGCTCGGGCAATCGTCATTCCACCTTTGACGCGTCTAGCACGCTCAACCTTCCCTTGGTCCCCTTGTGGCCATTTTTAACCCTTTTTTGGCCCACGTGGTCAATCCGAACCTTTCGCGCCTTTGCGCGTTTACTTTTCAAACTTTTTACGCCTCTGTGCGTCTGTCCTTTTATCTTTAAGCTTTTTACGCCTCCGTGCGTCTGTCTTTATCTTTTAAAACATTTACGCTTTGCGCGAGTTTATCGCCTTAGCGTTCGTCGTCTTTATCATTTAAACATTTTACACCTCTGTGCGTCGTCAAATCCTTTTTAATTAAAACGAACCAACATACAAACTTTTTCAACCAAAGAACTACGTACGCTTTGAATTCTCCGACTACCGGGAGATACGTAGGAGCAAGATCGACATCTTGTCAAGTCCATTAATAAAACTTTCTTTTTTTTCCCTTCGTTTGTTTTTATCTCTTTTTTCCCTTCGCATCATATTTTTCCCTTTTTATATATTCAAACACGCAAGTAAAACTTTGAAACATTTTAAGCCTAAGCCGACTAAGAGGTTCCCGTTGAGTACAACGGATGTGAGGGGTGCTAATACCTTCCCCTCGCATAATCGACTTTCGAACCTAAAATCTTTTTTTTCAAAGGGTAATTTCGAACTTTTTCCCTTTTCTCCCCGAAAAATTAAAAGTTCAGTCGTGATTTAACATTAGTGATTCAACGCTTCCCAATAGCTTGATATCCGAAATTCGACGCGACAATCTATTTAGTGTTTTCTCTTCTCCGAATTTGCAACTTCCAATATAAAGGAGTATTTAACACTTTTTTCCATTTTAACCATTTAAAATGTCATTTTTGTATTAGGAACTCCAAACTTGGAGACTAATCAATACTACCTCCGTTCCTTTTTAATTGTCACTTTTTGACATTTTACACAAACCAAGACAATTAATAAATGTCACTACTTTTGATACAATAATTTATACTTTTACTATAATAACCTTATTCATTTAATATATCATCTGATATATTTCTCTCTCCGTAATAAATAACTAAGGATAAAATTGGTAAAACATTATTTCAAGTTGCATTGAACTTTAAAAGTGACAGTTAAAAAGGAACCAATTTTTTCTTCAAAAGTGACAATTAAAAAGGAACGGAGGGAGTATTATTTTTGTCTCTAATTTCTGTTGGAACTTTTTCAAACACAAGTTCTATTATTTTCTTCTTTTAAGTTCCTACATGACTCAATCATACTAAAGCTCTGTAATTACATTCTTCTATTATTTTCTTTTTAAGTTCTTCATAACTTCTATTATATTGTAGTGTTGCGTAACCCAATCATACTCATAGACTAATTTATGGTAGTTTTAGGCTCTTAAAAGGAATGCTTATTGGAAAGGAATCAAATTAAATTTAACGCAGTATGCAGATTTTTTTTTAGGAAAAGACGATCATGTATGAGAATAGACTACATGTCTTTCAAAATTCGGGCTAGGACTTAACCAAAACCGAAAACAGGGCACAACAGAGCACAATCAAAATCAATCAGAAGCAGCAATAAAACAGTGCAGAAATATAAAAGGGCACAGATATTTGTTAACCCAGTTCGGTGCAAATGCCACCTACGTCTGGAGGATACCAATCCAGGAAGGAAATCCACTATAGGAATTAATCCTTAAGACTCAGACACTGACCCCCAGTTCTCAGTCTAAGCAATCAATCTTCTCCTAGTTCTGATTTCTACCCAACACATTGAGTATTAGACACCACTAACTTCCTAACCAAGCAACTAACCCAGTTACTTAAACAGCTTCTGAAAAACCCAGTTTTGAAGATCACTTCAACAAGAGAAAAACTTCATTCGTACCTAAAGGCTTAGAATGAATTACAACTCAATTAAACCTAAACCAACTCAGTTTGAGTGGTGTACAAAATAAAACTCTAAGTTTAAAATACAAAGACTCAAAACTCTGAATTTTTGCAATATCACTCGTAAGTCTTGAACAATGGCAGCACTCTCCTTTTATAAGCTTCAACAATTCTTCTTAAATTTGAATTCAATCTTCTGTAATGATATGTTTCTGAAATATGCAAGGCTTGAAAAGGAAACAAACGATTCAACATTGTATCTTCTAAGAGATTGCTTCAGAAAATATGTTAAACATAAACACGAGCCAAATCTTCATAAGATCTTCTCCAATTCAATCAGCATTCTAAAACCTTTCATCCATAATAATTCCATGAAAAATCTTGCAAAGATTCGCGCAGAAAGAACTCAAAAATACCCAGCTTCTGATGAAGTCAACGCGGGTCAACGCTGCAATAGTGCGTCTGATGCACTGTAGCGCGTCTGAAGGAAATTCAGCTTCTGATGTACTGTAGCTGCGTCTGAAGGAGCATTCAGCTTCTGAAGGGCAAAACAGCTTCTGAAATTCTTCAAATGCGATTTCTTGCAACTGAAGACTTGTTATACACATGGAGATGCTTCCCTTGAACACATTGCATTTGCCAAAACATGCAGCCAACTTCAAAATACTCAACAATCTCCCCCTTTGGCAAATTTTTGGCTAAAATCAATGTTTCACAAAACCAAGTTCTTCAATTCACCATAAAACAAACTCAGCAATGAAGAACTCCACAATATTAATCATAACAAAGAGATAAGCAGCGGATTCAGCTATGATTAACATGAAAGACACAAAACAGCTTCAGCTTCTGAACAATCTGAAGCACACATATCAACTACTGATCAAATTCTGATAACTCTCAGCTTCTGATCATCACATGACACTCCCCCTGAAGCTTTACAAACACAAACTACTCTCCCCCTGCAACTCAGCATACATCCATACTCCCCCTTAACTCTGAACTGCAGTAACTTCTGAGACAAGTAACTTCTGAAACTGAACCACTTCAGGAATAATAAGACAAACAACTCACAACTCAGGATTTTATCACTCATGTTCTCCCCCTGAGACACATACTCCCCCTCAATCACATCTTCAGATTCTGAACAGCTCTTGTTGTATTGATTCTGAACTTTGAGCAAAACAATCAGCTTCTGAGCAAATTTAGTCAGCTTCTAAAACATAGTACCTTCTGAAGAAACACACTCTAAACAGCTCCAGTCTGAACTTAAACATAGGTTTTTCTCCCCCTTTTTAGCCACAAATTTATGACAAAACTCATACTTCACATAGGGATCAAAAACTAAACTGCCATTAAATGCAGTCTCAGACTCAGACTCAGACACAGCATTAGCACTTGCAAAACTGGCATGTACTCTATCTTCCTCATATCCAGTTTGCTGTAATTGCTATAAATCCTCATGCAAACACACACCTAACTTGCTTCTCAGATTCTCAAACTGTTTAGCATCCAAAGCCTTTGTGAAAATATCAGCAATTTGATTCTCAGTATCCACATGTTCAAGTTGAACAACTTTTTCATCCATAAGATTTCTGATAAAATGGTGTCTGATATCTATGTGTTTAGTTCTGCTATGCTGTATGGGGTTCTTAGAAATGTTAATTGCACTGAGGTTATCACAAAATAGTGTCATAATACCTTGTTCTATGTTATATTCCTCCAGCATCTGCTTCATCCATACCAAGTGTGAACAACTACTCCCAGCAGCTACGTATTTAGCTTCAACTGTAGACAATGACACACAATTCTGCTTCTTACTGAACCATGAAATTAAGTTATTTCCTAGAAAGAAACAACCTCCTGAAGTGCTTTTTCTGTCATCAGCACTTCCAGCCCAGTCAGCATCACAAAATCCCAACAATTCAGAACTTGAACTGTGTGAGTACATGATTCCATAATCACTTGTGCTGTTCACATATTTCAGAATTCTCTTCACCTGAGTCAAATGACTAATTTTAGGATCAGCTTGATATCTTGCACACACTCCAACAACAAAATGTAATGTCAGGTCTGCTTGCAGTTAAGTACAGTAGGCTCCCTATCATGCTTCTATATTGGCTTTGATCAACTGACACTCCATGTTCATCTTTAGTCAGTTTCAGATGAGTAGCAGCAGGTGTTCTCTTGTGACTAGCAGTTTCCAATCCAAATTTCTTCACAATATTCTTGGCATATTTACTCTGAGAAATGAAAATTGTGTCTTCCATTTGCTTGACTTACAGACCAAGAAAGTATGTAAGTTCACCAACTAAGCTCATTTCAAATTCAGATTGCATCTGCTGAACAAACAATTAAACCATCTTTTGTGACATCCCACCAAACACTATATCATCTACATAGATCTGAGCAATCATCAGACTTCCATTTTCATCTTTCACAAATAAAGTTTTATCAGAACCTCCTTTTCTGTATCCTTGAGTCACAAGAAACTGAGTAAGCCTCTCATACCATGCTCTTGGTGCTTGCTTCAATCCATACAAGGCCTTCTTCAGTTTGTAAACATGATTAGGAAATGTATGATCCACAAAACCCTTAGGCTGTTCAACATAGACTTCTTCTTGCAGATAACCATTCAGAAATGCACTTTTCACATCCATCTGGAACAGTTTGAACTTGAGAATGCAGGATACTCCCAATAGTAATCTAATGGACTCTGGTCTGGCCACAGGTGCAAAAGTTTCATCAAAATCTAGACCCTCTACTTGAGTATAACCTTGAGCAACTAACCTTGCCTTGTTTCTGACCACAGTACCATTTTCATCTGTTTTGTTCTTGTAAATCCATTTAGTGCCAATCACATTGAAACCTTCTGGTCTTGGTACAAGATCCTACACTTCACTTCTTTTGAATTGATTCAACTCATCTTGCATGGCTTCAATCCAAAATTCATCAGTTAGGGCTTCTTTCACATTTTTTGGTTCAAACTTTGACACAAAGCATGAATCAGTAGCAGCTGAGTCTGATCTTCTTGTTCTGACTCCTTGATCCAAGCTTCCAATGATTAAGTCTCTAGGATGATCCTTCTGAACTCTAATTGATGGCCCTTTACTAGTAGGAACATGATCTGGTTGAATTTCTGCTTCTTCAGACTCTGCTTGATTTTCTGCTTGTGACAGTTGTTCTTCTGATGCTTCAGACTCTGGAATAACTTCAGACTCATCTCTTTCTTTCTCAGCAGACAGATCATCAATCACAACATTAATGGACTCCATCACAACCTTGGTTTTGGAATTAAACACCCTATAAGCTCTGCTGTTCACTAAATAACCCAGAAAAATACCTTCATCAGACTTAGGATCCAGTTTTCTTCTATTTTCCCTGTCAGCCAAAATGTAACATCTGCTCCCAAACACATGAAAATATTTCACAGTAGGTTTCCTTCCTTTCCATAGTTCATATAAAGTTGATGCAGTACCCTTCTTCAAAGTTACTCTATTATGGATATAGCAGGCAGTGTTCATAGCTTCAGCCCAAAACATATAGGGTAGCTTCTTAGCATGCAACATGACTCTTGCAGACTCAGCCAATGTCCTATTCTTCCTCTCAACTACACCATTTTGCTGAGGTGTTATAGGTGCAGAAAACTCATGCTTTATTCCTTAAGAAGCACAAAACTCAAAAAATCTCTTGTTTTCAAATTCCTTGCCATGATCACTTCTGATTCTGACAATACCACAATCCTTCTCTCTTTGTAACTGAATGCATAACTCTTTGAATACTTCAAATGTATCAGATTTTTCTCTTACATAATTGACCCAAGTAAATCTTGAAAAATCATCAACCATAACAAAAGCATATCTTTTACCTCCAATACTCTCAACTTGCATAGGCCCCATTAAATCCATATGTAAAAGTTCTAGTACTTTCGTAGTTACCTGGTGTACCAATCTGGGATGAGACTTTCTTGTTTGTTTACCAATTTGACAATCACCACGAACACTGTCCTCATTGATCTTCAGATTAGGTATACCTCTGATAGCTTCAGTACTTAGGATTTTTTTCATGCCTTTCAGATGCAGATGACCCAATTTCTGGTGCCAGAGTCTGACTTCTTCTTCTGAACTCATAAGACAGGAAGTCAGGCTTCTTTCTTCTTCAGACACCCATAAATAACAATTATCTTTGGATCTGCAGCCTCTCATCAGAACCTTGCTTTCTTGATCAGTTACCACACACTCTTCTTTGTTGAAATTCACCTTCAAGTCTTGATCACAAAGCTGGCTAATACTGATCAGATTAGAAGTTAATCCTTTCACCAATAGCACATCATTCAGTCTAGGCAAACCTTCACTGATCAAGTCACCAATCCCCAGTATCTCACCTTTTGCTCCATCTCCAAATGTCACATAGCTTCTGGAATATGGCTTGATATTACTCAGCAATTTTTTCACACCAGTCATATGTCTTGAACACCTATCAAAGTACCAGTCTTCTTTAGAGGTGGCTCTCAATGATGTATGAGCTATGAGACCAACATTCTTGACTTTGGGCTTCCACACCTTCTGAACATTGTGTCTGATAGCAGCTGGTTCCACTCTTCTATATTGAAAGTGGTCAGGATAACCATACAGTTTGAAACAGAATGGTTTGATATGCCCTTCTTTCCACAATGATGACAGATCCATGGATAATTTCTTCTTTTGTTTATGTTGAACTTCTGAGGTTGAATCTGATGTTGCATCTGAACTTGCTTCTGAGCTTTCTTCTGGGCTTGCTTCTGAGGTCTCATCTGAGATGTCCCAATCATAGAGTCATAAGTCTTAGTGGCAGGAACAAACTTTTTAACAAGATTTATCTGTTTGGGGTTCTGAGTCTGATCAACAAAGCCTAAACCAGTGTTTCCTTGTTTTTGATTCTCTAAAATTTCATCCAACACATCAGTAGCAGTATTCATCATCCTCACCTGCTTTTTCATATTCTCAAGTTGGGAATTTAGCTGGCTTATTTCTTCTTTCAGTTCTGAATTCTGCACTAAAAGTTCCCCTTTCTCAGCCTCCAGTTGACATATTGTCTCCTTCTGATCCAGAACTTGCTTGCAAACTTCTGCACTTCTGGTGTATAGCTTCATGTAGTTGTCAGCCAGTTCATCATATGAGGTTTTAGCAACTTCAGACACAGATGAAGCTTCAGACTCTGAGTCAGACTCTAAAAAAGTCTCAGACTCTAAAACTTCAGACACAGTTTTAGAGTTAGCTACTGACTTCTGAGATATTAACTTAACCATCAAACTTGTATCACACTTAGCTGATTCACTTGCAGCATCTTCTTCAGAATCATCATCAGACCATGAAACAGCTAGACTTTTCTTCTGCTTCTTAAGAAAAGTAGGACATTCAGACTTGATATGTCCATAACCCTCACACTCAAAGCACTGCACACCTTTAGCTTGATTACTTTTCTCCTCAGACTTGGTCTTCTTCTCATCAGTTTGTTGCTTCTTGTTGTTGAATCTAAAATTCTGACCTTTGGTTTTGGATTTTCTGTCAACCTTCTTGGAAGAGACCTGAGAATTTTTCTCACTATCTTCTCATCTGACATCTTCTCCCCAAGAGACTCAAAGGAATTTGCCATGTCCAGCACATTCATGTAGAAATCCTGTATGCTTTCATCCTCCATCATCTTCAGGTTCTCAAACTTAGTGGTAAGTAACTGGAGTCTGGACATCTTGACCTTAGAGGTTCCTTCATGAGTTGTCTTCAATATTTCCCAAGCATCCTTTGCAACACTCCTTGATGAGTCTGAACATGTTCATGTCCACACCATTAAATATTGCATTTAGTGCTTTAGAGTTCCCAAGAGATAGATCATCTTCAGCCTTTGTCCACTCTTCTTCTGGCTTCAGAATCTCAGTTTTATTTCCATCTTTGTCTAAAACCACTGGATGATCCCAACCTTTGAGCACAACCTTCCAAGTTCTGCTGTCAATGGATTTAGAAAAGCACACATCCTGGACTTCCAGTATTCATAGTTCGTGCCATCTAACAATGGTGGTCTGTTGACATAACCTCCCTCTCTGTCTATGCTTGCCAGAAAACACTTCCCTGGAGCTCACCCAATCACAGGCAGGGTGCCTGCTCTGATGCCAATTGAAATTCTGGCTAGGACTTAACCAAATACGAAAACAGGGCACAACAGAGCACAATCAAAATCAATCAGAAGCAGCAATAAAACAGTGCAGAAATATAAAAGGGCACATATATTTGTTAACCCAGTTCGGTGCAAATGCCACCTACGTCTGGAGGATACCAATCCAGGAAGGAAATCCACTATAGGAATTAATCCTTAAGACTCAGACACTGACCCCCAGTTCCCAGTCTAAGCAATCAATCTCCTCCTAGTTCTGATTTCTACCTAACACGTTGAGTATTAGACACCACTAACTTCCTAACCAAGCAACTAACCCAGTTACTTAAACAGCTTCTGAAAAACCCAGTTTTGAAGATCACTTCAACAAGAGAAAAACTTCATTCGTACCTAAAGGCTTAGAATGAATTACAACTCAATTAAACCTAAACCAACTCAGTTTGAGTGGTGTACAAAATAAAACTCTAAGTTTAAAATACAAAGACTCAAAACTCTGAATTTTTGCAATATCACTCGTAAGTCTTGAACAATGGCAGCACTCTCCTTTTATAAGCTTCAGCAATTCTTATTAAATTTGAATTCAATCTTCGGTAATGATATGTTTCTGAATATGCAAGGCTTGAAAAGGAAACAAACGATTCAACATTGTATCTTCTAAGAGATTGGTTCAGAAAATATGTTAAACATAAGCACGAGCCAAATCTTCATAAGATCTTCTCCAATTCAATCAGCATTCTAGAACCTTTCATCCATAATAATTCCATGAAAAATCTCGCAAAGATTCGCCCAGAAAGAACTCAAAAATACCCAGCTTCTGATGAAGTCAACGTGGGTCAACGCTGCAATAGTGCGTCTGATGCACTGTAGCGCGTCTGAAGGAAATTCAGCTTCTGATGTACTGTAGCTGCGTCTGAAGGAGCATTCAGCTTCTGAAGGGCAAAACAGCTTCTGAACTTCTTCAAATGCGATTTCTTGCAACTGAAGACTTGTTATACACATGGAGATGCTTCCCTTGAACACATTGCATTTGCCAAAACATGCAGCCAACTTCAAAATACTCAACATCTTTCAATCTAAAATATTCAATGCCTTAAACTTTACTTGCATAGTAAATTGCATGGAAAAATTTCTCCTTCGTTGGCCTTAAACTGCTTCAACCGCGTAATCACTCGCATCACACATTAATTCAAAAGGGAGATCCCAGTTGGGAGCAATGATTACGGACGCAGTCATCAACTTGGTTTTAATCAAAGAAAAAGAATCCAAACAATCAGAGTCAAAATTGAAATAATTTTCCTTAACTAAAAGGTTACAAAGGGGCTTATCAATTTTTGAAAAATCTTTGATAAAACGCCGATAAAAACCAGCATACCCCAAGAAACTCCTCACCCCCTTTATGTTAACAGGAGGGGGTAGTTTCTCTATAACCTCAATTTTAGCTGGGTCCACCTGAATGCCTTTTCAACTTATTTTGTGTCCCAAGACTATACCTTCAGTTACCACAAAATGACATTTTTCCCAGTTTAAAATAAGGTTAGGCTTGTACACCTTTTAAGGGCATCATTTAGGTGGGACAAACATTGATTAAAAGACTTACCAAAAACAGAACAATCGTCCATAAATACCTCGATGTTTTTCTCTATCATATGAGATAAAATAGAGAGCATACATCTTTGAAATTTCGCCGGCGCATTACACAGCCCAAATGGCATCCTCCTATAAGCAAATACCCCAAATGGACAAGTGTAAGCAGTCTTCTCTTGATCTTTCGGAGCTACAACAATCTGGTTATACCCCAAATACCCATCCAAGAAACAATAGATAGCCCGCCCAGCCAATCTCTCTAACATCTGGTCCATGAAAGGTAAAGGGAAATGGTCTTTCCTTATTGCTTGATTTAACCTCCGATAATCTATGCACATCCTCCACCCGGTAACAGTTCGAGTAGGAATTAACTCATTCTTTGCGTTTACAACCACCGTCATTCCTCCTTTTTTCGGGACAACATGTACTGGACTCACCCAAGTGCTGTCAGAGATAAGGTAGATCATGCCTGCATCCAGAAGTTTCAGAACCTCCTTCTTGACCACCTCCTTCATGGTTAGGTTAAGCCTTCTATGTGGTTGAACCACAGGTTTGAATTCAGCCTCTAAATGAATTTTGTGCATGCAATAAGCTGGACTTATACCCTTCAAATCAGAAATGTGCCACCCCAATGCTCCTTGGTTCTCCCTCAACACCCTCATTAATTTTTCTTCTTCCAACGAGGTTAAAGAATTACTGATGATGGCTGGTCTGGATGCATCTTTACTTAGAAACACGTACTTTAAATGAGATGAGAGTTCTTTTAAATCTGGAATTTTCGGGGCTTCCTCGTCCTTTTTACTGACAACAGGCCCCTTCTTATTTTTCTCACTAAACAAGTTTTCAATTTTTACAGGGCCCTCCTCTTGCTTGCTTGCATGCTTCCAGTTTCTTAACACAAGCTTCTAATTTAGTATCTTCGTCTTTGTCACAACATTCCACTGAATTCACTATTACTCTCTCCATCGGTTATGTTGGGGTCTCTTCTTTTGATGCATCTTCAACAACTTCGTCAACAACTTCGTCAACAACATCCACTCAGTAACATTGAGGATTCTTGTTTCTATGCTTCATTGCTTCAAAAATGTTGAACACCACTTGTTCGTTCTGGAACCTCAACATAAGTTCACCCATCTCCACATCAATTAGAGCACGACCGGTTGCTAGAAAGGGTCTACCCAGCAACAATGGTATCTCATCATCCTCTGCCATATCTAGTATCACGAAATCAGCCGGAAAAACCAAATCATGGACTTGCACCAACACATCTTCCAACACTCCATAAGGATATGAGATTGACCGGTCAGCTAATGTAAGAGTCATTTTTGTTGGTTTAGGTTCTCCACATCCTAACTTCTTCATCATAGACAGTGGCATGAGATTTATGCTAGCTCCCAAATCACAAAGGGCTCTCCCCACACTCACCTTCCCAATAGTACAAGGAATGGTAAATGCTCCTGGATTTTTCAATTTAGGGGGAAGCTTCTTTTGAAGAATAGCACTACAATTTTCGGACAAAGCTATATTTTCATCATCCCTCGTCCTCCGTCTTCCGGATAATAAATCTTTCATGAATTTTGCATAAACCGACATCTGGTCTAAGGCTTCGATAAACGGAATGTTGACTTGCAATTGTGTAAAAAGTTCCATGAACTTCTTGAATTGCCCTTCCTTCTTCTCTTTCTTCTTTGACAAATGAGGGTAGGGCAGCTTTACATAGGATGAAACTTCTTGCTTCTTACTCCCTTAATTCAAGAGCTGACTTTTGGTCTTCCTCAAAATAGAATCCACATCAATTAAACACTCACTTTTTTCTCCCTCAGAATTTTCATTCTTCTTTTCATTTTCAACTTCACCATTTTCATTCTTTTCAACTTCCCCTGATTCTTTTTTCTCCACCACTACTTCCTCCTTGTTCTTGGGGATTTTTGGAGCCAACGGTGTCAAAACCTTCTTACTTCTCAACTCCACAGCCTTGCAACTTTCATTTTTCAGATTGTCTTGCGTATTACCAGAAAATCCTGCATTTGATTGATTAGCTATTTGTTTGGCCAACTGCCCGATCTAGTTTTCAAGATTCTTCATAGAGGCTTCATTGTTCTTTTGCACCGTCTCCTAATTTGACTTGATCTCTTGTAGATTTGTTTGGGTAAACTTGACAAAATTGGTCATGGCCTCTTCAAAAGTTGATGGCTTCCTCTGTTGTTGAGGTGGATGATTGGGTAAGAGAGGATTTAAGGTGTTATTATTTGAGTATTTGAGGTTAGGGTGTTGTGCCCACCCTGGGTTGTGTGTATTTGAGAAAGGATTTCCCTTCTGGTAGTTTCCCATGTAGTTAACATCCTCACTTGCTCCTTCGGGTACACATTCACCGTTAGTATGTCCTTCACCACAGAAATCACACTTAGGTGCAGCCGGTGCTTGTTGAACTTGCTGAACTTGCGCTTGTTGAGCTTGTAGTTGACTCATGGTGAGTGCGTGAACCTGTTTAGTAAGGCCTTCCATCTGCTTGGTCATCAACGTTTGGTTGGCTAGGACATCACTACTCTCATTCACCCTAAAAACTCATTTTCTACTCTTTTCGGTTTTAGCTCGGTACTCATTTTCGACCATATTTTCAATAAGATTTTGGACTTCATGGTCAGTTTTTACCCTCATGCCTCCTCCAGCTGAAGCATCAAGAAGCATTCTATGGTAAGGTCTCAACCCCTCAATGAAGACTTGCATATGGGTTTTCTCACTCAAATTATGCGTCGGACACCTCTTAAGTAACAACTTAAACCTTTCCCAAGCGTCATACAAAGACTCATTTACCCCTTGTTTAAAATTAGTAATCTCATGTCTTTTCTCCCAATACCTAGACATAGGGAAAAATCTCTCAAGGAATTTGAGTTCAAGCTCGTCCCATGTTTGGATAGTTCCACTAGGAATTGACAATATCCAGTCTTTAGCTCTCCCGATTAAAGTAAAAGCAAACAACCTAAGTTTCTTTTGACTCTAAGTGATATGGGACGACGGGACACAAAATTGACATGTTTCGTAGAACCTACTTAAGTGTTCATGAGGGCTTTGAGCATCTCTCCCCTCATATTGGTTTTCTTTCAGACCCTATTGTACAGATGTTTTAATATCAAAGGCCACAGGGTTAGCTGGTTGAAAAACATGGGTCAGCTGGCCACGGTTAGCAGCTAACCCATAGTCACCCATCATAGGTCTTACAGGTGGTGGGTGCTCTTCGTGATCTCCCAGGATGACTGGTTCAGTTTTGTCATACCCCATTTTTTGACTCATATTTTTCTTAATTCATTATCATATTATTATTTCTCATTCCATTTATAATTTTCAACTTTTCTTATTTATTTACCTTTTATTATTTTGTCTTTATTTTTAGATTTTTATTTTTATTATTAATATGTATCCCCATCATCAATATCATTAATATTATCATTATCCTTATTAATATCATTTGCTATTGTTTTTTTTAATATTAATATTATCTTCCTTTTATCAATGTTTTATTATTATTATTTATCATTTATCATTATTTTTAATTAATAATATATTATCTTTTTCATCATTTAATATTATTATCTTTATTACTATTATATTACTATTTTTGTTTCCATTATCATTTTCATCATTTACCATCCTTGTTATTTTCATCATTTTATCATTATTGTTTTTATTATTATTATTATTATTATTATTATTTTTATTTATTTTTTTAAGAAAATACAAAAAATACAAAACAAGGGGAGTTCGCACTGCGAAGTGGCCTTCGCACTGCGACCTCTGCGAAATTTTTGCAGAATTTTATTTTTTTTGATTTATCTTGTTTTGTTTTCATTTTAGTTATTGTTATTATTATCTATTATTGTTATGATCATCAATTGTGGCTGATTGAGTGCACAAAGCAAGGATTATGGTGTGACATTAAAGGTTGAGGAAAGAAGGATTTTCTTCCAACCTAGCATGTGCTCAAGCAAATTGACTGCCCTTGGTCAGTCCTCACCCTTCTCAATTGACCTGTCTCTCAACCTGAGCTTGCCAGCCAGCTGCTTGATCCCTTTTCTTCCTTCTTTCTCCACCAAAACCAGTCAAACTTGGATGGTTTTGCTTGCAAAAAAGCTGTTTGGTGTGCCCTGTTTTCAGCTGTGTTTCTCCTCCCTCACACCAGCCCACATGCTCTTTTTGCTTCCCCCAATCTCTCTGTACATGGCAGTACACGTTTTCCTTGCTTGACCTCCCAAGATTGCAAGGATTGATCCCAAGAATCACACAATTTGCAGCTGCCCTGTTTTTCAGTTTTTTCTCATCATTGCATTCTAGGTTCAGTTGCATTTGTGGCTGAAATCAGTCAAGGTCTTGACCCTTGGCACAAGGCAAAGTAACTTCTATCCTTTAGCATTAAATGCAAAGCAATTTAGCCTGGATTTAGCCCACAAATCAGCTAGGTTCTATAGATTTTTCCATCATTGCATAGATTTGGTTTTTGGCCTATAAAAGGGAATACAAGGCATAAGGATCACACACCAGAAGAATACATTCAACACACACGAAATTTACACCAAAAATACACTACATTGCAGCATTGTGAGAGTAGAAAAACAGTTCAACTCAAAGCAAAACCAATTAGAGTTATTTGTCCACAACCTCTAATCAATAAAGCAAGCCACTTCATTCTCTTGTACAAGCATTGCTAGGAGTTCTGTAAGTATCCTAAAGTCTCTATATTTCATTTTGATTTGCTGTTTGCATCTTTTGTTCTGTTAAATTTCATTTTTGTACAAAAATCCCTTTTGAAACTCAAAAGGAATCTCAAAGTGACCAAGTGCTAAAACTGAGTTGTTATACTCCTTTTCTTCCAAATTTGCAAAGCTTTTTAACCCCCTTTTGGTTCTGAAGCTTGCTTAGGAGCAGTTTCTGAATTTCTGTTCAGAAACAGCTTCTGAGTTCAATTTTTCGCATACTTCGCAGAGCAAAGTAATGTTCGCAGAGCGACCATATCAGAACCTGACTTCGCAGAGCCAAGTTCTGGTTGCTCTGCGAAGTATGTAAAATTAAGAACATGAATCAGGCTTCCAAAGGCCAAATTTTTGGGGTTCCAACCCTTGATTCAGAACCTAAAGAGGGTTAAAATGCATTTTTCTTCAAACCATATCAAGAATATTGCATGTCTTTGGAAACTACACAAGTTCGTGCGATTAATTTTGAGTAACTTGCAAAACAAGTTATGTTCTTAAACTTTCAAAATCAAGCTTGAGCAATAAGCTAAGTTCTTTATTTTCAAAACCAAACTTGAACAACAACGTTGTCCATGATTTTCAATCAAAACATGAACTTGAGCCGAGCTTGCTCACTCTTTTTAAACCAAACTCAAATTGAGTCGAACTTGTGCACTTTCCAAATTTATGCATGTTTTATGATTTTTGTTCCTCTTTCAAACTTGAACAAACACTTGTTCTTGAGTTTCAATGACTTAGGCAACAAGTAATGTTCATGATTTTCAATAAACTCGAACAACAAATTTGTTCGTGATTTTTTAACTTTCCTTTTAGTTTCTAACCAAGTGTTTTGGTTCCCTTTGAGTTTCCTTTGAGTTTCAACAAAACAAAACTTGAATGAAAAAGGAATGGCTTGACGTATGTCTCCCCAAACCTCGGTTGCACGAATGCGTGACGTATGTCTCGTCGTTCGAGTAATCGTCATTCAATTTTCATACGCGTCTAGCACGCTCAACCTTTCTTTGGTCCCCCGTGACCATTTTGAACCTTTTCTTGGCCCTCGTGGTCAATTCGAACCTTTCGCGCCTTCGCGCGTTTCAAACCTTTTACGCCTTGTGCGAGTTTATCGCCTTAATGTGCGTCTGTCTTTTATCTTTCAACTTTTACGCCTTGTGCGAGTTTATCGCCTTAATGTGCGCCCGTCTTTTCATCTTTAAAACTTTTACGCCTTGTGCGAGTTTATCGCCTAAATGTGCGTTCGTCTCTTTTATCATTTAAACGTTTTACGCCTTTGTGCGTTTTCAAACCTTTTTCTAATTTAAAACGAACCAACATAAAAACTTTTTCTTCCAAAGAACTACGTACGCTTTGAATTCTCCGACTACCGGGAGATACGTAGGAGCAGGATTCACATCTTGTCAAGTCCATTAATAAAAAACATTCTTTTTCCCCTTTTATCATTTTTTCTTTTTTCCTTTTATATATTCAAACACGCAAGCAAAACTTTGAAAACATTTTAAGCCTAAGTCGACTAAGAGGTTCCCGTTGAGTACAACGGATGTGAGGGGTGCTAATACCTTCCCCTCGCATAATCGACTCTCGAACCTAAAATCTATTTTTAAAGGTAATTTCGAACTTTTTTTCCTTTTCTCCCCGAAAAATTAAAAGTTCAGTCGTGATTTAAAATCAGTGATTCAACGCTTCCCAATAGCTTGATATCCGAAATTCGACGCGACAAAAATGGCGACTTCACTGGGGACATGCATAAAACACTTTGTTTTGTGTATGATGAGCCAAGCCTATCTCAGTCGGCTTTTAGGCTAAAATGTTTTATTTTACTTGCGTATTTGTAGCTTATTGTCATTATTTGTTTTTATTCTTTTGCTCTATATTTATATATCATTTTGTTTCATATCTATATATATCAATTGTGGGGTTTGTTACTTGAGCGATGTTACTCCACATTGTTCGGGTTAATGCCGGACGTGTGAGGCTCTCTACCCGAGCTTGAGAGAAAACTAAGTTAGAATGGTGGTTGTGAGCGGAAGCCCGCGTTGACGTATGTCCGTGAGGTAGGATGCCAAACCCCGCCTAGAGGAGATTTTCACGTGGAAGGTATTGAAGTCTTGCGTGCAAATCCGCAATGGACGACCTTAATTCCATGTGAGATCCATGACTCTAGGGACCTTTTTTAGGGAATCTCATCTTTAGAGCCTACACGTGAGGATGGGGGAAGTTTCGAACCTCCATATACCGTACCTTTGCATATCACCCATTCGCATTCATCCATGATTGTTGCATTTTGTTTCATTTTGTCAGGGGCAATCAATAATTTTTGTTTATTACTGCTTTTTAATAATCATGGTTGGGGATGTAAGTGACCAATTTGTTGAAAGGTAGTAATTTTGAAAATTTCAGAATCTGATTGACTTCGCAGAGCAAAGGTATCTTCGCACTGCGAAGTTAACTCTGAGGTTCGCAGAGCAAAAGTACTTCGCAGTGCGAAGTATGCGAATTTTGTCAGCTCAGTTTTCAAAATTCACTAACCCTCCATTACTCTCCCCAACCACCCATTTCCCTCTCTCTCTCTCTTATCCAACCGTTATTCTTTTTTATTAAACATCTAAAACTAAAAACTTTTCATTTCTTTCCATAAAAACTCTTCAAAAACAACCCAAAGCATACCCATTTCACTTTTCTCATAAATCTTTCTTTTTTTAGTAAATTCAAGTTTAAATCTTCCATTTGTGCAAACAGCAAGGTACGATTTCTTCCTCTTTCTCCTCTTTTACTTCTGATTCATGTTACAACAGTGTGGGTCTTAGGTTTTATTTTGAAACTTTCATTTTAGGGTTTAAGTTTGAATTTAGCTTCGTTTCCTTACTAGCTTGCTATGATAAGTTGTAATTTAGTAAGAGTGCTTTGTGGGTAGTTGAAATAGACCCATTTCCTTTTCGTTTTTAAGTAATTTTTACACAAATTTATTTTACCCATTTTTGTAGGAATTAAATTAAAACTAGTTGCTGTGTTAGGTGTTTTCATACCCATTCAATTATTCTTAATCATCTATCTAGACATGCATTGTATGAAAATTAACCAGGGATTTAGGTCAGAATCTGGGGAATTTTGCATTTTTCTGTCATGGTCGCAGAGCAAAGTTCAACTTCGCACTGCGACCCTTATTCTGGGCAACCCAGAATTGTGCGTTCAACTTCGCACTGCGACCATACCTTCGCAGTGCGAAAATGGCAGAACAGAACCCCTATTTTTTCCATGTTTCCTTTCCAATTTAATTGTTTTCACCTCATATTGCTTGTAATTATGTATGTTGTTTACTGACTTTGTCTCTTTTCTTGTAGATGGTGCCAAGACCAACCGGGAAACGATCAAGGGGCGAATCATCCGGGGCAAGACCCCAAGGGGCATTTGATGCTTCTCGATTTCTCAGCCTCCAAAATCAGGAAAGGTACGAGGAGCTCCTCCGCAGGACATTCTGGGCCGAAAGGCAGTTTACCATAAGTGAGCGGGGCACCTATCGAGAGTTGGCGCGGTTAATAGATTCCTGCCATTGGGGAGTTTTGGTGAATCCTCCGCTAAATTTGAATTACGACATCATCCGGGAGTTCTATGCGAACACGATTCCCGCAGATCCTGAAGGAGAATTCACCTACCAAACCATGGTTCGTGGTCGGGTCATTAGATTCGATCGCGAAGCCATCAACGCCTATCTCCGCAACCCCCTCCAACTTGATAACGATGAGCTATGTACCTTCCACAAACACCAAAACCGGGGAAATTGGAACCACGACCTCTACGCCCAAACCATTTTCCGATCCGGGAGAGGCTATGAACTCAATGCATCGAGGCAGCCTACCAAGGCCATCAAAAACAACCTTACCACATACGCCCAAGTCATCTTCCACCTCATCGTTCATAATATAAAACCGAAAAGCCATACCTCCTCCACCACTTTAGACGTCACACCCTTAATCTACTACATCCTCACCCACAAGCAAGTAGATATGGCTAGTGTGATTTGTCAGGAGCTTAAAATAGTGGTCGAGAGTGGCATAAAACCCCCGGCCAAGAAGATGTGCCCACTCGCTTTCCCGGGCCTGATTATGGGACTCTGCCGGGAGGCACGAGTAGCAATCCCCCCCCCTCATGTTTCCGAGACTATAAAGAATCCGATCACGGATGATTACATCGCGAGACACTGCACGGGGAGGAGAGCGGCGAGGGCGCAGCAGCCACGGCCCAGACCCCCACCTGCATCACAGGGTCATCACACCTGTACTTTCACATGGGAGCAGAATGCTTCCAGCCATAGATACATGACCATGATGCACGATTCCATGTATCGGCTCTAGATACAGTTGGGTAGGCCAGCAGATCCCGCCATCCAGATACCGACACCAGAGATGTTTGCAGCTTATGTTGCTTGGCCCGGGGATAGGCCCGAGTATTCGGAGGGTGGAGGTAGTGGTACAGCGGCCGGAGGCCAGGGAGGAGATGATGGAGGAGAGGACGATGATGAGGATGAGGAGGATGAGGATGAGGAGACCGAGGACGATGAGGCTCTCACTCCTTGAGTAGCTTCCCTTTTTGATGTTTTATGCTTTTGCTGTTTTATTTTATTTTCTCTTACACTCTTCAGAACTTCCTATGTTTAATACTTTGTATCCATATTTGTACTCTGTTTTGTTATTATTCAAGTACTCTTCCTTTTATTATCTGGCCTTTGAATCATCATCATTTATGCCTGTTTAATTTTAATATGCGTTAAATGTCAATTTTTTACTGTGGATTGTTGGTAATTTGAAATTGACATTTTTTTTTACAATGGATTGATCCAAAATTATTTGATTTAGCCATAGATGAATGGTAATGATTTGATTAATTTGCGCAAAGCTAAAATGCATGTTTCCTGTTTTTTTGTGATTAAACTCAAAATGAGAATATATACATGGTACGAAAATTATATCATACCGTTTGTGTTTTGATATGTTTATCCGGTGAATCGTTTAGAACTAGCCAAAATGTAAGGAAGCCTCAAAATCATTATACATATGCAAGAGACCGGCATTTTTGTTAACTCGATCCTTTTATGTTAAATCTAAACGTTGTTTTAAATTGTATGAAAGCATTGACATGATCGAGGCGTTTCTTGAATATGAGTGAAAACACTTGACCACAAATAGCCCACCCTGTGAGAAGTGAGTATTTGTCAACCCCTTTGAGCCTAACGAATCAGAATTGTTAACTATGAACTACCAACTTTCATAAGCTCAATTGCTTAATGAGATTGCTGGAGTTTGTAATTTTTTTTTTTCAGTTCATGGTTAAATCATCATTGAATTCTGATAATTTTTCTTTCAATTTTTGAACCCTTAACCGTCATGATTATTGTCCCTTGCCAAAAGAGAAAGGAACGATCAATTAGGGTATCGCCTTTGATTAAGTTGGAAAAAAAAGAGGTTGTGAAAGTCAAGAAATAGCGAATTTTGTAAACGATCTTGACAACCAAAGAAAAAAAGAAAGAAAGAAAGAAAAGCAAACCAAGAAAAAGAAAAGAGAAAAGAAAAAGAAAGATCAATAAATCGAAGAGTTGTCAAGATCGAAGAGAAAGCATTCGTAAATCACCAAAAGTTGTGATTTAGATAAGAAGGAAAGGTGTATTTTAGAAAGAATGTTCCTTTTTGCTTGGCCTTTTGAATTCAATTTCCCCACATATGACATTTCTTTTGTAACCAAGCCAAAATACAACCCTCGAAGACCTTGTGATCAATGCTTTTGTGCTTTTAGAAATGATGATTAGATGGACACATAACTCGACCGGAATGTTAGCAAACTTGTCGGATGAGTGTTCAATACCCCTCACATTAATTTTCAATTTGTTCATTTACTTAAATGAGTGATAGGTTGGTTCATTGATAAACATATTTTTAACTTGAGCCGTACGATATAATTTTTTTGTTCGATATTTGTTTCAAATTTTTCAGTGCAGTCGTAGATTAACAGGAGCATTAAAATTGCATGCGCAAATTTCATATGAATCATACTAATCATCAACGCCCGACCTCGCTCGGCATCCAATCATCAAAGCCTGTAACGACCCTATTTTCGTATATTATATTTTTATATATTTTATTTTATGGATTTGCATTTAAAAATATTTTCTCGTAATCGAGAAATAATTATTTGACGCGAGGATAAGTTCGTAATCGAGTTTTTAAGGTTTTGGGCGAAATTGGGCCTAGGGCGTGAATAGTATTGGGCTTTTGAGTTTATGAGTAGTAATGATCAAGTGGATATGATAGTAGTGAGCTTGGATTGGATTGAAGGGCTAGGATTGATCATGAGTTAAGATATTAAATGGATGGCCATGATTAATTGGATTGGATTATAAGATAACCACAAAGACTTGTGAATCACTATTCATTGTCTTTTGGAAAGAAGAAAAAACGTGAGAAGGAGAAGAGAAGGAGAAAAGCAAGAGGAGCTAGGGCAAGAGCAAGAGAGCAAGAGAAAGCTTGAGATTGCTAGAGATTTTGAGAAGGTAAGAGAGTTAGTATTACTTGATCACAAGTGATTAAGAGAAGGGGAGAATGTCTATTTCTCCATCCCAAACTTCTCCTTCACTTTGTCTAGGTTTTGATAGAAGTTTTTATGGTTTAAAGATGTTAAATGATCATGTTATGCTTGCTTGATGCTAAGTGATGATGCTAGTATGTTTGGTTGTGAGTTATTGTGTTTTGAATTCATAAGAAAAGTTATGAAAAGTTTAGTGTTTTAAACCCTAATTTCTTTGCTAGATATAAGCCTTGCTTGTGATTGTTTTTAAATGATGTTTTATGATGGAAAATCGTTTTTAACATGTTCTGGAACTTTGGGTAACCTTGAATGAGCAAAAATGGTGGAAAATCACATTTTTACACATAACTGTGCTGTCACGGTCGCTGTAGCGACGGGCTGTCGCTTGTAGCGACCAGGTTCTGTCTGTCTGCGCTTGTAGCGACGGATCTGCGCTTGTAGCGACAAGCCTGCGCTTGTAGCGACCAACTGGGCGCTTGTAGCGACCAGGTTCTGCCTATCCGCGCTTGTAGCGACGGATCTGCGCTTGTAGCGACCAAGCCAGAATATCACACTCAGTTGGGCTGTTTTGGGGGTCTTGGTGCGCGCGGGGGTGACTTTTTGCTACTGCATTCTCATAATATGTTTTGGAAACCTTGCCCACTATTTTAACTCATTCTTAATGCTTCCTAAAGAGCAATTGTTCAAGAAAACGGCACTTTTGTATATCAAATTATTTAATTATTTTGAAAGGGGTTTTGAGTTTGATAGTAGTATAAATTGATGTGTGGGAATTGATGAATATAATTGAATTGGTATGGTACCCAAAGGATTGGATTTACCTTAGAAACATTTATGTTTATTTGTGAGTTTGGTTAGTATGATGTTGTTGATGATGTTGTGAGTTTGGTTTAGTATGATGTTGTTGATGATGTTGTGAACCATGTTTGATGATTTATACATGTTTGTATTATGATTGGCCATGAGTGCCTACTTGTTGAAGTTAGCATGAGTATTGGTAGTGTACACACATATTTGAGCATATGTAGGTGTAAATATCAATAATTGCTACGTGATCATACATGCATTTCATGATGGTATGTATGCTCTTTATGGGCAAGAATGAAATCCAATTATTATTGGTCAAATGCACGACCGTCCTTTTATGGCGAATGAGAGGTGCAGAAGTAATCCAGCTTCGGTTGGTCAAGTGTACGACCGTCCTTTTATGGCAAATGAGAGGTACACAAGGGATATAAGTTTATCCAACAGTCCGCCATGACTCTAAAGCTGAGCAAGAATTGGTACCACATGCATTAGAGTGCATTTTAGGAACATACATCCTATTTGACATTAGTGTGCACTTTAGGGATTATGTGTGCATAATGGTTGTTAAGTGGTAATTGTTATTGATGAGTTTTGATGCTTGAGGAATTATGTGTGCATGGTAATTGATGATTGATAATTTCCATCTGTTGACTTAATTGCTTAAAGTGTTGATATGTTTTGAGTACTTGTGATTAATGAATAAATGTTTGACGATAATTGATGATGCATGTGCGTGAGTTAGAATATGCATGATGGGTAAAGTGTAGGTACCCTACTTATTATTGTGTTGTTTATATTGTGTTGATTATGTTTTACTAACACTCTCTGTTTTGTGTTATGTGCTGGATCTTTGGGGATCCAGATTTTCAGGAAGACGAGCATATCGTCGAGGATTAGCTGTCATCGTATAGAACTTGCGTAGTGGTGAGGGTTTAGCTTGGCTACCCTTTATCTTTTGAGTTTAGATATGTACCCTAGATAGAGTCTAGTGCTCTGATGGTTGTAACACTACGTTTTGGGGTAATCTTTTGTTGTGTATTAACTTGGCATTTGTCTCTGATGTAGACAGTGCCACTTTTGAAAATCTTATGTATATATTTTTGTATACTATATGCATGCTTGGTTATAAGCTGTTTGTTATTTTCCGCTGCTATATGTGAATCAAATATATTTTGATAGGTGGATGTTTATGAAAATGCGTTTTCATTATGTTGTAACTTCCTATGTCCTTAACGTTTTTTTTTTATTAAAGTTAATAATCGGCGGTTAAGGGTTAGGGTGTTACAAAGCCCGACCTCGCTCGGCATCCAATCATCAAAGCCCGACCTCGCTCGGCATCCAATCATCAAAGCCCGACCTCGCTTGGCATCCAATCATAAAAGCCCGACCTCGCTCGACATCCAATCATAAAAGCCCGACCTCGCTCGGCATCCAAACAAAATAAAGCCCAATATTCATTGGCACCCAACAATAAAGCCCAATATTCATTGGCACCCAACCATAAAGCCCAATTGTCATTGGCACCTATTCAAAAAAACCCAATTACCATAGGCATCTAATCACAAATAAAGCCCAATTTTCATTGGCACCCACAATTTTAAACCAAAACTCGACTATACCCAGTGCACAATCATTCAAAAAGCCTAACCATGCTTGGCACTTCCCCCCACAATTCACAAAGAGCCCAGTCATCATTGACATTCCTCAGTCCCCTACAAAAAGCCCAATTGTCATCAGCAATCCCAAACACGATCACAAAGGAGCCACGCCTTTGGCAGGCTACCACCCCATTAATAAATTTCACTTCCCAGCATTACTTTACCTTTTATCAAATTCCCTTTTTATTCTATTCATTCATTTCTATTTCTTGATGATAGTACTTTAAAACAAAAACTTTTTCAAAATTTATTTTGTGAGTCTTTTATCTTTTATAAAAATAACAAACACATTCCTTCTGAACTCATGAATATTTGGAGTGTACATCAATATTTGTCCCGAAAGCAGATGAAGCTTCGCAGGCCGAGCATGGTCAATTGCTAAAAGGGATTCCCCAATAGAATCCTCAGTGAATCATAAGGGAATATCCCTAGTGAATCGAGAACCCGAAGGGACGATTCAGGCAAAGATTTGCCAACCAAAGCATAAGAATTCCCGGCGGAATCATCAGTTCTTCTCCCCAGCGGATTAGCACGATCCCCTAGTGGATTAACAATCTCCCCGTGAGGTACTTATCTTTTATCAGTTATTGCGGCTTTACCTCGTCAATTTTTGGATGTATCCCCTGTGGTATCGTCCCCATTGAAGATTACCGAGTATTTGCAATACGACGTCGGTCCACTGTTCATTTTACCGGTCTAAATCTTGTTTCACCAAGTTTGTCGGTCATGCAATTAATCAAATCAGTCGAGTGTCATCCCCAGTCTATCTGGTCTAGTGATGTCAAATTCCTTTGTCGCCAAGTGGTAGTTCTTTAACGAACAGCTTGTGCATCGTATTCTTATACCAAGGGGCAGTTCTTTGACGAACGATTTGTGTATCCACATTACAAGTCAATCTTTCACACGACATCCCCAGTGAGATTCATACATTTGTACATTCGTATATTCATGCGTTTGTACATTCGTACATTCATACATTCGTACATTTGTACATTCGTACATTCATGCGTTCATACATTCATACAATCATGCATACGTACATTTATGCATACAACATACTACAATATCATTCATACATGGTTGCTCTAACCACCATGAGTCTCACCAATCAATCATGAACAATTCGTGAACTCCTTTTCCCCAAGTGTCGTCCCCAGTTTGTCTGGTCCAGAGATGTCACCTTTTACGCCAAGTGGCAGTTCAAACGAACAGCTTGCGCATCTTTTTATTATGTCTTTATGCCAAGTGGCAGTTCTTCAATGAACAACTTGTGCATATTCCCCAGTATTGTTGCCAAGTGACAGTTCTTTACCGAGCAGCTTGTGCACACATTCAATTTTATTTCTTGTCGTCAATGGCAGTTCGGCAACAACCCGAACAGTTGGCATTCAATTTTATTTCTTGTCGTCAATGGCAGTTCGGCAACAACCCGAACAGTTGGCATTCAATTTTATTTCTTTTCGTCAATGGCAGTTCGGCAACAACCCGAACAGTTGACCTTCAATTTGTTTTCTTGTCGTCAATGGCAGTTCGGCAACAATCCGAACAGTTGACATTCAATTTTATTTCTTGTTGTCAATGGCAGTTCGGCAACAATTCGAACAGTTGACATTCAATTTTATTTCTTGTTGTCAATGGCAGTTCGGCAACAATTCGAACAGTTGACATTCAATTTTATTTCTTGTCGTCAGTGGCAGTCCGGAATACAACCCGAACAGCTGATGTGTATATTTTACCTTCATTAAGCTGCCGTCACCCCGGTAGTAGGTAAAATATTTTTCCCTAGTGTTTAGCATACTCTGTTTTCTTTTACCTTCATTAAGCTACCGTCATAACGGTAGTAGGTAAGATGAAATCCCCGGTGAAACCACCAAAGCAACCTTGATCTGTTGTCTTTATTAAGCTATCATTCTGGTAGTAGACAACTCTTCCCCAGTGGAACCATGTTCCCCAATAAAGTCGGATCCCGTTTCTTTAACGAACCCGGGTATCCCTTTGTCTCTTTTTATCCCCAGTCGGGTCATCTTTGCCGTCTTTGCATTCACACTTGCATTACGAGCATTCGCAGCATTGCATGCATACATTCATAGCATTTTCAATTTGAGAAAAATATTTAGTCAAAAATGGTGTACTTTATATTTAAGTCTCTTCGACCCGTCAATTTCAAAATTTCACTTCCAATCTCCGGGGCGAAGAAACTTAAATAGGGGCATCTGTCATACCCCATTTTTTGACTAATATTTTTCTTAATTCATTATCATATTATTATTTCTCATTCCATTTATAATTTTCAACTTTTCTTATTTATTTACCTTTTATTATTTTGTCTTTATTTTTAGATTTTTATTTTTATTATTAATATGTATCCCCATCATCATTATCATTAATATTATCATTATCCTTATTAATATCATTTGCTATTGTTTTTTTTAATATTAATATTATCTTCCTTTTATCAATGTTTTATTATTATTATTTATCATTTATCATTATTTTTAATTAATAATATATTATCTTTTTCATCATTTAATATTATTATCTTTATTACTATTATATTACTATTTTTGTTTCCATTAACATTTTCATCATTTACCATCCTTGTTATTTTCATCATTTTATCATTATTGTTTTTATTATTATTATTATTATTATTATTATTATTATTATTATTATTATTATTATTATTATTATTTACTTTTTTAAGAAAATACAAAAAATACAAAAAAAAAGGGAGTTCGCACTGCGAAGTGGCCTTCGCACTGCGACCTCTGCGAAATTTCTGCAGAATTTTATTTTTTTTGATTTATCTTGTTTTGTTTTCATTTTAGTTATTGTTATTATTATCTATTATTGTTATGATCATCAATTGTGGCTGATTGAGTGCACAAAGCAAGGATTAAGGTGTGACATTAAAGGTTGAGGAAAGAAGGATTTTCTTCCAATCTAGCATGTGCTCAAGCAAATTGACTGCCCTTGGTCAGTCCTCACCCTTCTCAATTGACCTGTCTCTCAACCTGAGCTTGCCAGCCAGCTGCTTGATCCCTTTTCTTCCTTCTTTCTCCACCAAAACCAGTCAAACTTGGATGGTTTTGCTTGCAAAAAAGCTGTTTGGTGTGCCCTGTTTTCAGCTGTGTTTCTCCTCTCTCACACCAGCCCACATGCTCTTTTTGCTTCCCCCAATCTCTCTGTACATGGCAGTACACGTTTTCCTTGCTTGACCTCCCAAGATTGCAAGGATTGATCCCAAGAATCACACAATTTGCAGCTGCCCTGTTTTTCAGTTTTTTCTCATCATTGCATTCTAGGTTCAGTTGCATTTGTGGCTGAAATCAGTCAAGGTCTTGACCCTTGGCACAAGGCAAAGTAACTTCTATCCTTTAGCATTAAATGCAAAGCAATTTAGCCTGGATTTAGCCCACAAATCAGCTAGGTTCTATAGATTTTTCCATCATTGCATAGATTTGGTTTTTGGCCTATAAAAGGGAATAAAAGGCATAAGGATCACACACCAGAAGAATACATTCAACACACACGAAATTTACACCAAAAATACACTACATTGCAGCATTGTGAGAGTAGAAAAACAGTTCAACTCAAAGCAAAACCAATTAGAGTTATTTGTCCACAACCTCTAATCAATAAAGCAAGCCACTTCATTCTCTTGTACAAGCATTGCTAGGAGTTTTGTAAGTATCCTAAAGTCTCTATATTTCATTTTGATTTGCTGTTTGCATCTTTTGTTTTGTTAAATTTCATTTTTGTACAAAAACCCCTTTTGAAACTCAAAAGGAATCTCAAAGTGACCAAGTGCTAAAACTGAGTTGTTATACTCCTTTTCTTCCAAATTTGCAAAGCTTTTTAACCCCCTTTAGGTTCTGAAGCTTGCTTAGGAGCAGTTTCTGAACTTCTGTTCAGAAACAGCTTCTAAGTTCAATTTTTCGCATACTTCGCAGAGCAAAGTAATGTTCGCAGAGCGACCATATCAGAACCTGACTTCGCAGAGCCAAGTTCTGGTTGCTCTGCGAAGTATGTAAAACTCAGAACATGAATCAGGCTTCCAAAGGCCAAATTTTTGGGGTTCCAACCCTTGATTCAGAACCTAAAGAGGGTTAAAATGCATTTTTCTTCAAACCATATCAAGAATATTGCTTGTCTTTGGAAACTACACAAGTTCGTGCGATTAATTTTGAGTAACTTGCAAAACAAGTTATGTTCTTAAACTTTCAAAATCAAGCTTGAGCAATAAGCTAAGTTCTTTATTTTTAAAACCAAACTTGAACAACAACGTTGTCCATGATTTTCAATCAAAACATGAACTTGAGCCGAGCTTGCTCACTCTTTTTAAACCAAACTCAAATTGAATCGAACTTGTGCACTTTCCAAATTTATGCATGTTTTATGATTTTTGTTCCTCTTTCAAACTTGAACAAACACTTGTTCTTGAGTTTCAATGACTTAGGCAACAAGTAATGTTCATGATTTTCAATAAACTCGAACAACAAATTTGTTCGTGATTTTTTAACTTTCCTTTTAGTTTCTAACCAAGTGTTTTGGTTCCCTATGAGATTCCTTTGAGTTTCAACAAAACAAAACTTGAATGAAAAAGGAATGACTTGACGTATGTCTCCCCAAACCTTGGTTGCACGAATGCGTGACGTATGTCTCGTCGTTCGGGTAATCGTCATTCCATTTTCATACGCGTCTAGCACGCTCAACCTTTCTTTGGTCCCCCGTGACCATTTTGAACCTTTTCTTGGCCCTCGTGGTCAATTCGAACCTTTCGCGCCTTCGCGCGTTTCAAACCATTTACGCCTTGTGCTAGTTTATCGCCTTAATGTGCGTCTGTCTTTTATCTTTCAACTTTTACGCCTTGTACGAGTTTATCGCCTTAATGTGCGCCCGTCTTTTCATCTTTAAAACTTTTACGCCTTGTTCGAGTTTATCGCCTTAATGTGCGTTCGTCTCTTTTATCATTTAAACGTTTTACGCCTTTGTGCGTTTTCAAACCTTTTTCTAATTTAAAACGAACCAACATACAAACTTTTTCTACCAAAGAACTACGTACGCTTTGAATTCTCCGACTACCGGGAGATACGTAGGAGCAGGATTCACATCTTGTCAAGCCCATTAATAAAAAACTTTCTTTTTCCCCTTTTATTATTTTTTCTTTTTTCCTTTTATATATTCAAACACGCAAGCAAAACTTTGAAAACATTTTAAGCCTAAGTCGACTAAGAGGTTCCCGTTGAGTACAACGGATGTGAGGGGTGCTAATACCTTCCCCTCGCATAATCGACTCTCGAACCTAAAATCTCTTTTTAAAGGTAATTTCGAACTTTTTTCCTTTTCTCCCCGAAAAATTAAAAGTTCAGTCGTGATTTAAAATCAGTGATTCAACGCTTCCCAATAGCTTGATATCCGAAATTCGACGCGACAAGTTTCAAGCGGTGTGGGGTTAGTGTATTGTGTTATGGTGCTAGGATCAGCTGATCGAGCTAACCGGACAGCTCTCCGATTTGCTCTGGCTGTCTTCTCAATCTCCGGATCGTGCAACAAATCTCCGGGTTGCACTCTACCTCGCATAAACAGCAAACGAATACCTTAGTAGCACTGCATAGTACAAATTTAATGAAACTGATTCAGTAAGATTTTTGACAGAATTTAAATGACATAAATCCTAAATTATACGATATTGCCTTGTTGAAATGATTCAATAGTCCCCGGCAACGGCGCCAAAAACTTGATAAACTTTTAGCAAGTGTACTAAAACTATCGAAGTAATAAAATATAAGTTCGTATCCACGAGGACTGTGTAAATTTCAATTTAGCAATATGGTTGATAATTAGGATGTATAAAAATAATGGTTGCCCTAGGCAGTTGGATATGGTTGTATCAAAAAGTAAATAAACTGATAAACTTTGTTTGATAAATATAAGGAGAGATGAGATCAAGTCTTTCGAATCCTCTGATTAATACTGTTTGGTAAATTGCACCTATCTCTATGAATACTTCTCTAGTTTTACGATGATTAACAAAAATAGTCTTAATCAATCCCTTGAGTTAGAACCCTCTTCTCGGATTATAGCCCCTAATTCCTTAGGTGATCTACTATTCCTCGAAGGTTTTACAAACGTTAACCTATTATCACAAATAAATGATTATACATTCCTAGACTAACCCTGTTTATATGAACAATTCAATTAGGTCTAAGTTGAAAGCTAGGGTCAGTAGTCATTCATTCTTACAAATTCATGTTATATATTGTCAGTATATAAAAAGCATTAAGAACAATTGAATTGAATAAAACTAGATTAATATTCATAAGCAATAGAGTTTCACAGCCACATGTGTTCAAACAGATTACATCAGATTCATCTCAAACTCAATCTCTAAGAGAATTAGCTACTCATAATGTGAATTACAAATAACTTAATCGTTGGAAGCATAAAACATACATAAACTGACTATTAGTTGGATGAGGTTGGCCACCTCTTTAGTTTTCTGCTCTCAAAATCGCGCTTCAATTCTCCAAAAAAATTTCGAACCCTTGTTTCTGAAAACAAATCAGCTTAAATAGGCAATCTGCGCCCAAAATCGTGACACGATTTCAGGAATCGTGACACGATTCTTCATTAAAAGGCCTTAGGATTCTCAAAATTTGGTTTCACAATCTGTCGCGATTATTCAATCGTGACACGATTTCGTAGGCAGAAACTTCCTTCATTCTGGTCAGGAAATCGTGACACGATGCCCAAATCGTGCCACGATGCAATGAGTTCAAGTTCTTTGATGTTTTCTTACTTTTTGCACCCCCAAGCTGTCTCAAATTGCTACAAATATGATGTTCTCACTAACAAAAACTCTAAAAAATTACGTAATGACAGGACGTCATCAGTGTTTTTAGCCATAATTATGATTTAGTGAAAAAAATCCAGCTTTGCATGATAATTTAATTTCTTGAGTTTGAATTTAAGTATATCTTTCGTATGATTTAGTGATTTATAGAAAAAAATCCAGCTTTAAACTTCATTTTTTGGGTTTGAATTTCAGTTTAAGTTCTGTATGATTTAGTGAAAAAAATCCAATTTTATGTATGAATTAATGAATACCATAAAATGATGTATAGCAGAAATTTAATGAATACCTTTGTATATCATCATCACTTGTAGCCTCATTGCTGTAGTAAACAATCTCTCATATTCCTTTACATTCATTTTCTCTTTAATCACCTTTCTCTTGTAATAGCTTTTCTAATAATGCCCCCCCCGCTCTCTTTCTTCACAATATTCTGTAGGAAAGGAAAAAAAAACATATGAGAAGTCAAAGGTTCATTTTGAATCCAACACAATGAGATTATGGGAGAAGAGTAAGATATGGCTAAACAACAAAAACAAAGTTGAAGGAAATGGAAAAATGGATGGAATGCAATGCAGCAGTATATACATATATCAAAATATGAAATCCAAATAAAAGAAAATGATTTAGGCTTTATATTGTTTTTTGCAGGAACTCTAATCTTCCATGCATCTCTTCCAACCTTGATATCACTCAAGCAATGCAATTTCAGATTTTATCAAAGAACTAAAGTAAATGGTAGATAAGAACAATGGTACAAAAGAAATTTAACAATGTATTTATAGGAGAGAGTTACTCTAAAAAGGCACTTACTTATTTTTTTTTTTATGTATATTTCGTACGACTACATTTATCAAATTTCATATAGCCTACATAGAATACAGATAGCATAGCACCAGCCTTTATCAATATATAAAAAAGATAAATCCAGCTACTGAACCATTTCCCCATTTTGTGCGTAACCTGGCTATAGTAAAACCATCTAATCAGCTGACTATTAAACTCTAGGAAAGCTAAGATCTTCAGCGGGCCACTCCCTATAAAAATTTGGTTTGAATAAATTAATCAACTTTAATGGTGAGAGCTTTATTTTGCATCTACAGAGTGAAACTTTTAAGCGTAAAGATAGGTGTTTTGATTACACCAAAGGGATAAACGCTACTACCAACTATTAAATGATACATCCTTAAAAAAAATAACTATTAAGTGCTGCTAATACTATTAGACTTTGTTTGCGAGTTTGAAGGGGAATGAAGGGCAGGGTTTGAAAAAAAAAAGAAGGATTAGGTGAAGAAATAGAGGACATTGAGAAGAGAGGCTTTAGGAGGTTTATTTTTCTTCAAAATATAAAATCCTCCTGAGTTGGGGAACTAAAAAATTGTATTGGAGGAGGGTTTTGAGGGTTTGAGAAGATTTATACGAATTCTTCAAATTTAATATATGTTCTTATAATATTCTTAAAATTAAAAATATATTAATCATAAGCATTAATTTATTACTCTCTAAAAAATATTATTTCAAAAAATGTGAAAGATTTCTTAATTTTCTCATAATGTATGTGTAGATTCAATGATTTTGAGGCGGGAATGTCGCTGTGATTTAGTATATTTTATTAAAGAAAAATATAAAAGATAAATGAGATAGACAAGATGCGAGAGTTATATAAGAGAGATATACCCAAAGACAACTTGAGTTTCCCACTTTATAGATAACATATTCGAGTCCGTTCATACTCAATAGTATAGACAAAAAATTTCAATATTCAAAAATAGTGAAAAACACATTAGAGGTTTAATATGGTGAATTGCAATTGTGAGACGTTCTGTTGTATATACTGAAAGAGTAGAAGTTGTTGGATCTCACATGACCTTAGTTGAATAGATCTGACTTGTTCTAAAAATTCAAGACTTTGGTCAAACATTTTAAATAAGGTATCATGATAAATTGATCATGAGAGACCTAAGATCTGTGAGTGATGGTATTGAATGACCTTTGAGTAGGATATTTTCGTTAGTAGCAGTCTTCTTCTCCAGGAAAATGGGGGTTGTGTATCTGCACACACTTCAAATGTCAAGTTAGTAAATTTTGTGAGCATACGTGAACCAATGTCATTGAGTTAGTATTTATAACGTAGATTTAGTGTTTTGGCCCTTGAACTTTTACGCGGACAATTGTCCTTAAGAGTCAATTGTATTCGTGGCTTGAACATTTGCGGATCGTGGACATGAATTGTTCCCATGCTTCACATGTAACACCTCGATTTGATTATTAGTTTATTAATATTAATATTATGCAATATTAGTAATATTAGTATTATTTAGAATTTATTTGTTTATTGTCTTATTATAATGTGATTGAGTTGATGGGTTAGTTAATTGTTCTGGACCAGCAAAAACGCCAATCCAGCAGTGACTCGTGGACGAGACGTCCTCTATTCTAAGGTGCGTCGCCTGAAGACACAAGCCAACATCGATGCACGTCACCACAGCGTAGCGCGTCCCCGCGCGTCGGATATCGCACACGTGTCCTCTAACCGCCTCATAATCACACGCCGCATACCACGGAAGCAGTTATTCACACGCGCGCCTATATAAGGGTGAGTTAGCTTCACCCTCAAGGTACGATTCACTTTACCCACACTTTTCATGCACTCTTTCTCAATTCCAATACTGACTTGATCGTTGAAGTGCTAACGTGTCTGCAAACACCTTTCATCCCACCGCGAAGACTCATCGCCACCGTACCGGAGCACCTTCCGCCACCGTTGCCTCCATCATTTCCTCACCGGACAGATCATTTGACGCTAGAAGAAGGGGGATCGTTCGCAAACCGCCACGGTCTAACGATCCTCCACCGTAACTATTTTCTGTTACGCGCTCCTCCGCCATAACCGTTTTCAGTTACACGTTCCTCCACTACAACAGTTGATAATTATTGCTTCATCTACTGAAGAAATGGCCGGAACTTGTAGAAGAGCCACCACGGGCCGCTCCTCCACCATTTGAGAATCACGTTCTGTGATTCAAGTCCTCCAAGATCGAACAATTCCAATTCTTGAACCGGTGGATCAAGAAGAAAACGCGAACATTGTTGTTCTTGCCGCAACGATCAGCGCTCATCCCTCCACAACGGTGGAAGTGGCGCTTCTTCCTCCGCCTCCTATATGCACAGAGAACGTCACTCCACCTTCTCTGTGTGCCGAGGATGTTCCTCTACCTCCTCCGCCGGAGACGAACGAACTTTTGGCGAACCTGGTGAATCTGCTCCAGCAACAGAATAATAGACTCAAACGTGTTGAGGAGCATCAGGAGAAGATTCCGAACGAGATCACCACGCAAATCGAAGTTACTCAGCGGAATCAATGCCATGAAACACCAGTGGTCGTCGACGACGCCATCTCCGTTCCTGCAAACCGCCACAGAGGCGGTTGAAAACCTCCAGACGATTCAGATAGAGGAAGTAGTGGCCGCTATCCTCGTCGTCCTCGCCGCGGAAGGTCTCCAGGGAGGCACGGAGGGAAAGACACTATTGGAAGACACTATCCTCGTCGTCCATCGACTCATGGAAGGTGATGTGCGAAGAGTTCGCTTCTGATTTCACTGCGAGGTGGAAGAAACCAAAAACCATGGCCGCGCTCAACACTATTGTCTAGGAGAAGAAGGAAAGTTTGAGGGAGTACGTTGAACGGTTCACACGTGCAGGCGTGGAGGTTCACGGCACGCAAGATAGTATGTAGAGCTTTATCTTTGAAAATAATATGTGCGACGATTGTAAATTCAAAGAAGAGTTGAGACTCAGGGCGACAAGAGACATGAGCGACCTGCTGACGCGCCTTCAGCCGTACATCAACTACGAGGAAAATAGGCTGGCTGAAGAGGCACTGAAGAACAAACAGTCCAACAAAGGTAACGATGACAAGCGGCGTGTCGATGGCAATAAGGCGAAGATCTAGCGCACCCATTTCACCGACTACACACCCTTGAACCCGTCCCGAGAAACCATCCTCCATGAATGCCATAACACAAAGTTCAAAGAGATGGGCATCAGGCCGCCCCAACCGCTGAAGGAATCCGCGATGACAGATAGATCGAAGTACTGTCGTTTCCACAAATGCAACGACCATGACACCAACGACTGCTATCAACTCTAGGATGCGATCGAGGAGTTAATCAAGAAGGGGAAGTTGAACAACTTCACCAAGGACGCGTATCGAAAGGACGACAAGCGAATGAGAGATTCACCGCGTAAATCTTCATGCCACAACGAATCTCTGAAGAGAAAATGCTATCCGAAGCATGAGGGGTCGCCCTCAAGGAATGCGATAAGCGATGTGGACAAAGGATCGAAGTGCAGTGACGGCAAGAGTGAGGGCAAGGAGAAATGGAAACGAGTTTTTCTTGGCGCCAACATGGGAGGATTCGCCACCCCATAGAACGCCTCAAAGGGGATGGCCAAAAGGAAAGTGGCAAAGTTGATGGCAGTGCACGTCACGACACCAATATTCAAGGATACCAAGACAAGACCCATTTTGGGGTTTACTGATGAAGACAAAATCAACGGAGGCTCCAACGAAATCTTTTCGCTCGTCATCATTATTGGCATCCGTTGCCATGACACCGCCAACTGTTTGATAGATGAAGGCAGCTCCGTCGACATCTTGTACGAAGACGCTTTTGAAAAGCTGGGCCTAAAGAAGGAGGGCTTAAAAACCTATGACGAAACTGAGTTACAAGGGTTCAACGGAACGAGCACGCGCCCATGGGGATATGTCAATTTGAATGTGACCTTTGGCGAAGGGACGAGGGAATAGACGGTGGAGACATCTCCTAGTAGTCCCTGTCACATAGGTTTCAACTGCATATTGGGATGCCTATGTTGGTTGCGCTGGACACAGTGACCTCTACAGTTCATCTAAAAATGAAGTACCACAATGAGAGCGGCAAAGTAATCACCATCCATGCAAATCGGGATAGCGCCAACAGGTGCTACAAAGCCTTCTAGAAGCTCGAGTCCGCCTCCACACTGAAGGGAACCGTGGAATGAGACGCTGCTCCAAAATGATGAGTGCACAACACGGCCAATAACCACCATCGGCAATAGAGCGAACGTCGCGAGACAAGACGTAATGGCGGTAACACCCAAGCACTGAAGTAGCTAAGTACCTATAAGCTCTTGAATTTCATTCCTGATATTTAAAACAAAATCATTGTAAATAAATAGAGTCATTGTAAATCCATTTTCCAATATTAATAAATTGGGCATTTTTTGCTCAAAAAGTAATGCATTTGTTATATCATTTGGATGAACAGGGCCGAAAGTCCTAACTCTAAAGGAGAAATCAACCACCAAAGACAAAGTGGTTGTTCGACTTATCCTCTTAAGCGGAATGACAGCCTAAACAACCGCGGCAGACCCACCTAAAGGCTAGCCACCCTCTAGGCAAAGTGTCTTTCTCAACAAACTCCCTCCGAAGGGGGGACTAAACCTTGGCCGGTCACGTTCCCCTGGGCACCAAACGAAGACAAGTGCACGGAAACCAAAGCATGGAACCCATGGACGAAAATACAATTCAATCACAGCATGGAACAAAATGCTAAGTCAACACGACGCTAATCAAACACTCCCAATGCGGCATGAAATGAAATGCAAACGCGGAAGGGAAGTGACGGCGGAAGTAAAGTAACATCGCATAACATAAAGGAAAGAAAAAAGCAAGCAATGAGCAAGAAAATAAGTTCCTTTCATTAAAGTGACAATTAATTACAAAAGGTTCCGCCACCGCAGAATTACAAAAAAAAAAGCTACGACGCCGGGGAAGAAGGAGGCTTATGCTTGTCCTGATTGATATGGATCATTGAACGATCAATCTCGATGGGAGGATTATAGAACTCCACTTGATCGACGGTGTGACCACGGAGTTACGATATTGCGAAAATTGGTCCCCCGCAACGGCGCCAAAAACTGTTGGAACAAAATGTATGAACAAGTCCATTTTGCGTTTTGATGATAACAAAGTGTTAAAAAGAAAATTGGATACGCTAATACTTGTTCTAATGTGCAGGACCACATACTTAAAAATTATGTATCCAAGAGTGGTTCTGAAAGATCAAGTTAAGAGCGAAGAAAAATTTTGAAGCTTGTGTTGCAAGTCTGAAGACATTTAGGATCTGAAGATCAGAGTCTAAAGAACAGCGTCTGAAGAACAGCGTCTGAAGAACAGTGTCTGAAGAACAGTGTCTGAAGATCAGAGTCTGAAGAACAATGTCTGAAGACTGGGAGTCTGAAGTCTGAAGGAAATTTAGAAGTCAACTGTTGTCACTGTCAAAAGGACAAAGTACGACAAGACCTCTGCAAAAATCCTCAGAGTCAGAATGATCTCTGCAACTTTGTCTCCTTAGACAGAACATCCAATCCTTTTTAAGGAAACAATTCAAACGTTATTCTTCTGGTACACAATCCATATCAAGGAAGAAAGAAACAATGGATTAAGCTTCAATTCAAACTACTCAATTGATGATCTAGCACCTTCTCAACGTCTCTCTATCCCTCTATAAAAGGACTGAAGACTTGATGAAGAAAATACAAGACTCTACAATTTTGAAAGTGCCAATACTCTGTCAAATTCACTACGCATCAATAACTTAGAAATTCTTTCAAACTTTCTCATCTTAGAATTTCTTAAGTATAGAGTCTGAAAAACTGCGTTGTATTCTGTGAACACCACTGATAGTATATCAAGTGTTCAACTCAAACATTTTTATTTGTAACTCTGTTTGATTAGAAGTCTCTTGCTTGTGTGCTTGAACAATCAGAAGTCTCTTGCTTGTGTGCTTGAGCAATTAGAAGTCTCTTACTGTGTGTTTGAGCATTTGGAAGTCTCTTGCTTGTGTGCTTGAGCAATCAAAGTCTCTTGCTTGTGTGCTTGAGCAATTAGAAGTCTCTTGCTTGTGTGCTTGAGAAATCAGAAGTCTCTTGCTTGTGTGCTTGAGCAATTAGAAGTCTCTTACTGTGTGTTTGAGCATTTGGAAGTCTCTTGCTTGTGTGCTTGAGCAATTGTAACTATTTGGATTATAGTGAAAATCTCTTGTAAGTAACAAGGGGACAGGACTACTTTCGGGTTGTGGAAGGAACCAGGATAATTGCTTTTTTCCTTCTCTCTCTCTCTCTCTCTCTCATTTACTTTATATCTGTTGCAACATAACTCTGAAATTAGCTTCAGACTCTGATCAACATTAGACTCTGAACTAACCTAAGTTTTTGAGAAAGAAAAAGGCCAACACAATTCAACCCCTCTTCTTGTGTTTTTCTCACCTTCAGTTGGTATCAGAGATTCGTTTTTGATATTTAATCACCTAATAGTGAGTCAGTCAAGATCCTGAGAAAAACATGTCTTCTGGTGAATCTGGTGAATCCACATCTAGAAGTGGTGGTGCTGCTGTATGAAGGTGAGAAAAACACACAAGAAGGGGGGGTTGAATTGTGTGGACTCCAAAAACTTAGTTTCTTTCTTTTCAAAACTTAAGACTAGTTCAAAAACAAGTTCTGAACTATTATCAAAGAGTATTGCAGCGGATTCAAAATGAAAAGAGAGAGGGAAAGAGACACACACAAAGTTTTATACTGGTTCCTTCCAAATGTTGGAAGTAGTCCAGTCCCCTTGTTTTCCAACAAGAGATTTCCTCTATAATCAGATGATTACAATTGCTCAACCACTAAGGAAGAGACTTCCAGTTGCTCAACCACAAAGGAAGAGGCTTCCAATTGCTCAACCACAAAGGAAGAGGCTTCTAATGCTCAAGACACTAAGTCAAGAGGCTTCCCAATGCTCAGACACAAAGTACTGAGACTTCCTGACTCAGACCACAAAGGAATGAGGTTACAGCTTGCTCAAGACACTAAGTTATGAGACTTACAATGCTTAGTACGCAGACTAAGACTTAGACCAAACTGATTTACAAAGAAGGTAAGTTTGGGTTGAACATTTGATAAAATATCAGAGGTGTTCTCTTAATACAACACAGGTTAAGTGTAACACCCATACTAACTTTAACTAGTATATTAGCATGTGTGTTAATCTGATATCGGATACATTAAAATTTTCAATAATAAATACAATATAAAACTACTGAATGAGTACAAATAGCTCGTTTATACAAATATCCAAATACCATTTACAATTACATTCTCATATACATAGATAATCTGTCAACCTCCTGTGCTTGACCTTAACGAGCATCTGCACTCCATCCAGCATCTTCCTGAAGATCTTCATCTGAAAACCACTTGGCTACCTGAAAACCTGCACCAGAAGGATAGGGATGAGACATAATGTCTCAGTGAGCTCCTACCCTACCTACTGTTGGCAACCTCGGGGAACCTAGGGTCGCCGTGCCTACCTCGGCAATCTTGGGGATACCTATGATCGCCAAGTCTTAACCCTACCCATAGTGGGCTATCTGACTGATCCTGCTAAACTGTGTAGTCGTAAACTGGACTACATCCTGCTAAACTAGTGATCAAGGGGAAACCTAGGATCACTATCTGAGTCTGATACCTGATATCTGATACTTGTCTGATAACATAATAAAATATTAACTGATAAATGTCTTTAAGTTAGCTGTTAGCGTTGAACAAACAATATTATCTGGGTTCATTTTACGGAATGCCCCCGGGTGGAGTAACCCCGAAGCACATTCCCCTGATAACCGGTGAAAATTCCTATCATATCAGGCTAACACCGGACTCCTCTTGTCGTCGTGCGGCCATCCTTGCGGAATAACACGTCCCACTGGCGTGAACCTCCTGTGTCCCACTGGCATGAACAGCAGAAGACACGACTTAATAATTAGTCTTAACTGATGCGTATACCTCCCGTGTCCCACTGCGTGAACGACGGAAGACGCGAATAAATAATCTTTAATCTTATGCATGAACCTTTCATGTCCCACTGGCGTGAACGATGAAAGTCACGACTTAATAATATTAGTCTCATTCTTAACTTTGCGTGGACCATTCGTGTCCCACTGGCGTGAACATCGAAGGCCACGACTTAGTATCTTAATAATTCTTGTACTTATTCTTATTATATATAACTTATGTCTATTGCATATCTGATGCATTCTTGGATAATTCATTCTTAATTGCCTAACCTATAAATAGGTCCTTAACTTAAACATTAATTCTCATCTTAAGTACTTGTAAGTACTTCTAATACTTTCTCTAACCTTGGCATATTAATGCATTCTTAAGGAGGATAACCTCCAAATACTTAACTTAGAAACTTACAGTCTTAGGCTCATCGTTCTCATAAGCCATTGCTTGGTTATTGGGAACATTCCATAGCTTAAATAACTTTACTTTGCAATTCCTAATGCTTTACCAAATTCCTTGTCCAATCATTCATTCCTTAAATGTTGTGTAATCCATCGAACATGTCAAGAATGGTGTTTATCTTGGAAAATAGTGTTTACTTGAAAACAGTTATTAAAAAGCCTCGCCGAACACGTACACAGCACCCAGAACGAAGCAGAACAGACAAATGCTGTCTGTCCAAAATCGCTAGGCGATGTGGAGGCGAGGTGGAGGCGAAAATAGGCAGTGAGCACCTGCCAAACAGTAACTTCACGTTCGCCCCGAGCTCGCCCGGCGAAAATATCAGTTCAAAAACCTGCTAAAAGTATGATTTTCCACCATTTTGACACATTTAAGGTTACCCAGGCCTTCCAACAGTATAAGGAATGAATTTCCAACACAAATTAACAATTTAAAACATGAATAATCAAGGAATTGGCAACACATAGGAGATTAGGGTAATTTCTAATCTTAGCTCAAAATAAACAAAACTCTTCAAAACTTACAAAGGGGATTCTAAACCCCTAGGAACTCACCTTGATGCTAGCTTACTCCTTGCCAAGCTTCTAATCACTAAACTCAAGCTTGAAAACCAAAGCTCTAGCTCTTCTCTTGATACTTCTTCAATTCTCTTTGTTTCTTCTCTTGTTCTTGCTTTCCACACAAGCTTACTAGCTCTTTCTCACATGAATTGGCCATGTTAATGGATGATTATGTGAAGATTGGGAGGAGGAGGAAGGGAGGGTGGCGTGAGAGAAGAGGAAGGATGGAAGGGGAATGAATAATGGAAAATATCTTCCCTTTTCTTTTCTTATAATCCTCCTTTTCAAAATAATCACCAAAATGCCATTGGCCATAATTACAAGATTGCCATGCTTCTTAATTACCCCTAATACTGATAACTGACACTTATAAGCGGGATATCACATTTACCAAATTGCCCTTGCTTAAAACATATCTGATACATCGTCCAAATATTAATAAATATTCGAGTCTTAGGCGGGATGTTACAATCTACCCCCCTTAAAGAAATTTCGTCCTCGAAATTTAGAATCTAATATCATACATGAATTAATCTCACATATTACTTCCTTCATAAGCCAAGACTCCAGTTCATCCTGCTTATCGGAATCCCTTAGATTCCAACTCTATAAGTCGAATGTATCCGACAATCTTTTCGTTGACTGGAATACTTGATGTGCATCACACAGTTCTTGCGTAGCAATTATGAAGTTATCCGAACCATCGCATCCAACTTGCTGACTATATCCTTGTCTATACACTTCTTGCAAACCCAAACTAGAGTTATCCAATCTTAACACTTGTGCTGAAACTTATATTCTCGTTATAGTCCGCGTAATCTTACTTAGACGACATTGGTCGTTCTTATTATCCTCGACGATTCCATTGAATTCTTATATTCGATCTTTGCCTTACACAACGGCATCCTACATATATGATTTTACCATTCTTTAATGAGAGTAAAACTACCGCACTACCTCCATTATACAAATACAAGGAGGAGGCATCTTGGTGTATTACTTTCCATAGTCTTAATCATTGCTTCCACTACGGAATTCCTCAAGGACTCGCGAAATCTTACTGATTACCCGCGTTCTGCTTTGATTGATCTACGATGTCACTTATCTTAATGACTTAGAAATCATCCTTCATACTAGGAGTTTGCCAATCTCCCATCGTTCTTGTAACAACTTATTCTCGTTTTCTTGTCGTAACATAAATGTTTTCCACACCGATAATCCCATTAACTTATAGGAATTTAGTCCAAGTGATGAGTGGCTTAAATCGTCTCACATATCATTATATAATATATTTCATAGCATATAACTTACATACATAAGTGAGCACGTGTACACTTTACATTACCTCATCTTTGTCCGACTAACGGGACATCGTTCTTAATCTTAACATATTTAAGACACTACCACATCATTTGAGAATCTTTCCTTACGCTTAACTCATTTCGTAACATCCGGGATTTGCCTTTCAACTGGCGTGCCAGGTTTGCCCCGCCAATGTTACTCGCATGAATTTCTTGACATACTTTATTACATAGAATAGATCATGTTTACACTTATCGATATAGAGAACTCCTTTCTCATTTCTGAACATCAAGTCCAAGGTTCTACTTGGTTGCTGCCAAAAATAGCACAATTAGTCTTTATTCCTTTAATCATAACTTGAAATTACGTAGCCCTTTACCATGAACTGCGAGTAACTTTTAATCTGCGTAAAAATTCTCCTTCCTTTACTGGTGAACATTAGTTCAAGACTTCCGAAATCTTCGGCTAATATAGGTTAACATGACATTGTTACAACATGGAATTAATCTTACTCACCACTGCATGGTCGTTTCTGATCAAAGCCTCACATTCAAATATTTCATTCCTCATGGATTTCGAGGTTTAAGATATTCATCAACTTAACTTCCATAACTTTCCATTAGAACTCATGATGTGTTCAAATCACTTATACTTACTACTATTCCGTATAACAAGAATTAAGCACTTAACATCTTCTCATACTCTAAGCCTCAGCTTAGCGTTGTTCATTATATCATGCTTGGATTACCACTCCGCTGCGCCACTCAGATTTCTAACACTCGAGTTAGCATCGGAGGAAGACTTCACTATTGTCACATAAAATTCCATGGATGAATCATTTTACCCTATCACTTCGTAATCACTGTAGCAAATTTGTCTGACGTTACCATTTCTCTTGATCAGCTCTTCGTGTATAATCATTAAACATTGCAGAACCCGACTGGAAGCATGTCTGAGGCAGCTTAAATTCATGTACATCCATTGTGGCTACTTCTAAAAACACTTATAACTTCTGACGGTTCATACCTGTCATTTGAGTCTTGTTAATATTCGCTCTTTCTTTATCTGTAATGATTTCATATCTATAATCTTCCCGAGACAACTTTGGTCTCCTTAGCTCTATCATGTCCCTTAAGTTACCCTTGAGTTTCTATAGAACAATCCGTCCTGAAAGTTCCAAATTCTTACGGGTTCTCTAGAACGCCCAACATAGGTTGCGTTTCCTCGAGTGTCCGATTAATCGATCTGAAACTTTTTCACATTATCATGATCTATTTGATTCCTCCAGTAACTCGTCATTGTATTCACAATACAAATCTATGCCTTATTACTGCCCTCGGAAACTTATCAACACGGGGTGATCTCTTTCTATTCTATGATTTGTGGAAGGAACCTCTTCAATGGGGTGCATACAACTCCTTAGCATTTACCTCAATCTTAAAATTTCATGTTCAAGACGATCCAAATAACTCACGTAATCCATAATTAATTCCCTTAACTGTTCGGACATTAAAATCTCGTCCGGTTCAAGTTCGATTCTTCAACTCTGTACTCAGAATTGTTACTTAGTCCACACTTCACTTTAAATTCTCAAACTGCGGTTCCCGTCAAGGTTCTACGTCATTCCCTAGAGCATTCCATGATTCCCTATGTCTTCCACAGACGAGGCATTGTCCAACGATGCGTCCAACTGGGTTGAGGCACTTCACCTCAATGTTAATTATCCTTTATGTCTCTAAGACCTCGCCACTATCAGGCTTCGTCACTATACAGTTTGATGGCCACCATTTGGCATAAATACTTCTTCGCCAATTCCGTCTTAAAATTCTGTCACCTTAATCTTCGCCCTTCATACACTTCATTCCTCCTTGGTCACATTCAGCTCTCAGACATTTATCCTAACTGTCATATACTAGATTGAGTTGATCAGGCTCAACTAGATGTGACCTTTAGAACAATATCCGGAACCCAATGGTCCCACTACTCTTATTGAAACTTTAATGACCCAAGGCACGGTCTGAATCGACCTGCTCTGATACCAATTGTAACACCCATACTAACTTTAACTAGTATATTAGCATGTGTGTTAATCTGATATCGGATACATTAAAATTTTCAATAATAAATACAATATAAAACTACTGAATGAGTACAAATAGCTCGTTTATACAAATATCCAAATACCATTTACAATTACATTCTCATATACATAGATAATCTGTCAACCTCCTGTGCTTGACCTTAACGAGCATCTGCACTCCATCCAGCATCTTCCTGAAGATCTTCATCTGAAAACCACTTGGCTACCTGAAAACCTGCACCAGAAGGATAGGGATGAGACATAATGTCTCAGTGAGCTCCTACCCTACCTACTGTTGGCAACCTCGGGGAACCTAGGGTCGCCGTGCCTACCTCGGCAATCTTGGGGATACCTATGATCGCCAAGTCTTAACCCTACCCATAGTGGGCTATCTGACTGATCCTGCTAAACTGTGTAGTCGTAAACTGGACTACATCCTGCTAAACTAGTGATCAAGGGGAAACCTAGGATCACTATCTGAGTCTGATACCTGATATCTGATACTTGTCTGATAACATAATAAAATATTAACTGATAAATGTCTTTAAGTTAGCTGTTAGCGTTGAACAAACAATATTATCTGGGTTCATTTTACGGAATGCCCCCGGGTGGAGTAACCCCGAAGCACATTCCCCTGATAACCGGTGAAAATTCCTATCATATCAGGCTAACACCGGACTCCTCTTGTCGTCGTGCGGCCATCCTTGCGGAATAACACGTCCCACTGGCGTGAACCTCCTGTGTCCCACTGGCATGAACAGCAGAAGACACGACTTAATAATTAGTCTTAACTGATGCGTATACCTCCCGTGTCCCACTGGCGTGAACGACGGAAGACGCGAATAAATAATCTTTAATCTTATGCATGAACCTTTCATGTCCCACTGGCGTGAACGATGAAAGTCACGACTTAATAGTATTAATCTTATTCTTAACTTTGCGTGGACCATTCGTGTCCCACTGGCGTGAACATCGAAGGCCACGACTTAGTATCTTAATAATTCTTGTACTTATTCTTATTATATATAACTTATGTCTATTGCATATCTGATGCATTCTTGGATAATTCATTCTTAATTGCCTAACCTATAAATAGGTCCTTAACTTAAACATTAATTCTCATCTTAAGTACTTGTAAGTACTTCTAATACTTTCTCTAACCTTGGCATATTAATGCATTCTTAAGGAGGATAACCTCCAAATACTTAACTTAGAAACTTACAGTCTTAGGCTCATCGTTCTCATAAGCCATTGCTTGGTTATTGGGAACATTCCATAGCTTAAATAACTTTACTTTGCAATTCCTAATGCTTTACCAAATTCCTTGTCCAATCATTCATTCCTTAAATGTTGTGTAATCCATCGAACATGTCAAGAATGGTGTTTATCTTGGAAAATAGTGTTTACTTGAAAACAGTTATTAAAAAGCCTCGCCGAACACGTACACAGCACCCAGAACGAAGCAGAACAGACAAATGCTGTCTGTCCAAAATCGCTAGGCGATGTGGAGGCGAGGTGGAGGCGAAAATAGGCAGTGAGCACCTGCCAAACAGTAACTTCACGTTCGCCCCGAGCTCGCCCGGCGAAAATATCAGTTCAAAAACCTGCTAAAAGTATGATTTTCCACCATTTTGACACATTTAAGGTTACCCAGGCCTTCCAACAGTATAAGGAATGAATTTCCAACACAAATTAACAATTTAAAACATGAATAATCAAGGAATTGGCAACACATAGGAGATTAGGGTAATTTCTAATCTTAGCTCAAAATAAACAAAACTCTTCAAAACTTACAAAGGGGATTCTAAACCCCTAGGAACTCACCTTGATGCTAGCTTACTCCTTGCCAAGCTTCTAATCACTAAACTCAAGCTTGAAAACCAAAGCTCTAGCTCTTCTCTTGATACTTCTTCAATTCTCTTTGTTTCTTCTCTTGTTCTTGCTTTCCACACAAGCTTACTAGCTCTTTCTCACATGAATTGGCCATGTTAATGGATGATTATGTGAAGATTGGGAGGAGGAGGAAGGGAGGGTGGCGTGAGAGAAGAGGAAGGATGGAAGGGGAATGAATAATGGAAAATATCTTCCCTTTTCTTTTCTTATAATCCTCCTTTTCAAAATAATCACCAAAATGCCATTGGCCATAATTACAAGATTGCCATGCTTCTTAATTACCCCTAATACTGATAACTGACACTTATAAGCGGGATATCACATTTACCATATAAATTAACCCATTAACTGACAATTTACCAAATTGCCCTTGCTTAAAACATATCTGATACATCGTCCAAATATTAATAAATATTCGAGTCTTAGGCGGGATGTTACAATCTACCCCCCTTAAAGAAATTTCGTCCTCGAAATTTAGAATCTAATATCATACATGAATTAATCTCACATATTACTTCCTTCATAAGCCAAGACTCCAGTTCATCCTGCTTATCGGAATCCCTTAGATTCCAACTCTATAAGTCGAATGTATCCGACAATCTTTTCGTTGACTGGAATACTTGATGTGCATCACACAGTTCTTGCGTAGCAATTATGAAGTTATCCGAACCATCGCATCCAACTTGCTGACTATATCCTTGTCTATACACTTCTTGCAAACCCAAACTAGAGTTATCCAATCTTAACACTTGTGCTGAAACTTATATTCTCGTTATAGTCCGCGTAATCTTACTTAGACGACATTGGTCGTTCTTATTATCCTCGACGATTCCATTGAATTCTTATATTCGATCTTTGCCTTACACAACGGCATCCTACATATATGATTTTACCATTCTTTAATGAGAGTAAAACTACCGCACTACCTCCATTATACAAATACAAGGAGGAGGCATCTTGGTGTATTACTTTCCATAGTCTTAATCATTGCTTCCACTACGGAATTCCTCAAGGACTCGCGAAATCTTACTGATTACCCGCGTTCTGCTTTGATTGATCTACGATGTCACTTATCTTAATGACTTAGAAATCATCCTTCATACTAGGAGTTTGCCAATCTCCCATCGTTCTTGTAACAACTTATTCTCGTTTTCTTGTCGTAACATAAATGTTTTCCACACCGATAATCCCATTAACTTATAGGAATTTAGTCCAAGTGATGAGTGGCTTAAATCGTCTCACATATCATTATATAATATATTTCATAGCATATAACTTACATACATAAGTGAGCACGTGTACACTTTACATTACCTCATCTTTGTCCGACTAACGGGACATCGTTCTTAATCTTAACATATTTAAGACACTACCACATCATTTGAGAATCTTTCCTTACGCTTAACTCATTTCGTAACATCCGGGATTTGCCTTTCAACTGGCGTGCCAGGTTTGCCCCGCCAATGTTACTCGCATGAATTTCTTGACATACTTTATTACATAGAATAGATCATGTTTACACTTATCGATATAGAGAACTCCTTTCTCATTTCTGAACATCAAGTCCAAGGTTCTACTTGGTTGCTGCCAAAAATAGCACAATTAGTCTTTATTCCTTTAATCATAACTTGAAATTACGTAGCCCTTTACCATGAACTGCGAGTAACTTTTAATCTGCGTAAAAATTCTCCTTCCTTTACTGGTGAACATTAGTTCAAGACTTCCGAAATCTTCGGCTAATATAGGTTAACATGACATTGTTACAACATGGAATTAATCTTACTCACCACTGCATGGTCGTTTCTGATCAAAGCCTCACATTCAAATATTTCATTCCTCATGGATTTCGAGGTTTAAGATATTCATCAACTTAACTTCCATAACTTTCCATTAGAACTCATGATGTGTTCAAATCACTTATACTTACTACTATTCCGTATAACAAGAATTAAGCACTTAACATCTTCTCATACTCTAAGCCTCAGCTTAGCGTTGTTCATTATATCATGCTTGGATTACCACTCCGCTGCGCCACTCAGATTTCTAACACTCGAGTTAGCATCGGAGGAAGACTTCACTATTGTCACATAAAATTCCATGGATGAATCATTTTACCCTATCACTTCGTAATCACTGTAGCAAATTTGTCTGACGTTACCATTTCTCTTGATCAGCTCTTCGTGTATAATCATTAAACATTGCAGAACCCGACTGGAAGCATGTCTGAGGCAGCTTAAATTCATGTACATCCATTGTGGCTACTTCTAAAAACACTTATAACTTCTGACGGTTCATACCTGTCATTTGAGTCTTGTTAATATTCGCTCTTTCTTTATCTGTAATGATTTCATATCTATAATCTTCCCGAGACAACTTTGGTCTCCTTAGCTCTATCATGTCCCTTAAGTTACCCTTGAGTTTCTATAGAACAATCCGTCCTGAAAGTTCCAAATTCTTACGGGTTCTCTAGAACGCCCAACATAGGTTGCGTTTCCTCGAGTGTCCGATTAATCGATCTGAAACTTTTTCACATTATCATGATCTATTTGATTCCTCCAGTAACTCGTCATTGTATTCACAATACAAATCTATGCCTTATTACTGCCCTCGGAAACTTATCAACACGGGGTGATCTCTTTCTATTCTATGATTTGTGGAAGGAACCTCTTCAATGGGGTGCATACAACTCCTTAGCATTTACCTCAATCTTAAAATTTCATGTTCAAGACGATCCTCCGTACATTAAAATCTCAACATAATTTCTCGGCTGAAATCCCGATCATCCTTCAACGCTGGTCTACTATAACCTTGTGTTTTCTTGAACTTGTCTTCCTTAACCAATCAAGGAAATTCAATACTGTTCATCTAATCAAGAGTGTTCAACTTAATTCGTCTATCAGTATACTAAATTCCAGCAACTTATTATTTATTATCCAACCTGCTTTAAATAAAATCCCAGTCTAGCTTCTCTTACTTCTAATCTTCTTACCATTAGAATACATCCAAAAATTTTGATTCACGCTTTGACATGCAACGAATCTTATTATTACTACTTATTCATCCATCTTAGTTCCTAGGCTGCATATCATCTCCTCTCTATTATTTCACAAGTCTGATTCAGTAGACGTGGCTGATCTGATGGGGTCAAACCTTCTTGTGATTCATACTCAATAACCACACTTGAGTGGTTAGTTTCATCTGTCCAAATAACTCACGTAATCCATAATTAATTCCCTTAACTGTTCGGACATTAAAATCTCGTCCGGTTCAAGTTCGATTCTTCAACTCTGTACTCAGAATTGTTACTTAGTCCACACTTCACTTTAAATTCTCAAACTGCGGTTCCCGTCAAGGTTCTACGTCATTCCCTAGAGCATTCCATGATTCCCTATGTCTTCCACAGACGAGGCATTGTCCAACGATGCGTCCAACTGGGTTGAGGCACTTCACCTCAATGTTAATTATCCTTTATGTCTCTAAGACCTCGCCACTATCAGGCTTCGTCACTATACAGTTTGATGGCCACCATTTGGCATAAATACTTCTTCGCCAATTCCGTCTTAAAATTCTGTCACCTTAATCTTCGCCCTTCATACACTTCATTCCTCCTTGGTCACATTCAGCTCTCAGACATTTATCCTAACTGTCATATACTAGATTGAGTTGATCAGGCTCAACTAGATGTGACCTTTAGAACAATATCCGGAACCCAATGGTCCCACTACTCTTATTGAAACTTTAATGACCCAAGGCACGGTCTGAATCGACCTGCTCTGATACCAATTGTAACACCCATACTAACTTTAACTAGTATATTAGCATGTGTGTTAATCTGATATCGGATACATTAAAATTTTCAATAATAAATACAATATAAAACTACTGAATGAGTACAAATAGCTCGTTTATACAAATATCCAAATACCATTTACAATTACATTCTCATATACATAGATAATCTGTCAACCTCCTGTGCTTGACCTTAACGAGCATCTGCACTCCATCCAGCATCTTCCTGAAGATCTTCATCTGAAAACCACTTGGCTACCTGAAAACCTGCACCAGAAGGATAGGGATGAGACATAATGTCTCAGTGAGCTCCTACCCTACCTACTGTTGGCAACCTCGGGGAACCTAGGGTCGCCGTGCCTACCTCGGCAATCTTGGGGATACCTATGATCGCCAAGTCTTAACCCTACCCATAGTGGGCTATCTGACTGATCCTGCTAAACTGTGTAGTCGTAAACTGGACTACATCCTGCTAAACTAGTGATCAAGGGGAAACCTAGGATCACTATCTGAGTCTGATACCTGATATCTGATACTTGTCTGATAACATAATAAAATATTAACTGATAAATGTCTTTAAGTTAGCTGTTAGCGTTGAACAAACAATATTATCTGGGTTCATTTTACGGAATGCCCCCGGGTGGAGTAACCCCGAAGCACATTCCCCTGATAACCGGTGAAAATTCCTATCATATCAGGCTAACACCGGACTCCTCTTGTCGTCGTGCGGCCATCCTTGCGGAATAACACGTCCCACTGGCGTGAACCTCCTGTGTCCCACTGGCATGAACAGCAGAAGACACGACTTAATAATTAGTCTTAACTGATGCGTATACCTCCCGTGTCCCACTGGCGTGAACGACGGAAGACGCGAATAAATAATCTTTAATCTTATGCATGAACCTTTCATGTCCCACTGGCGTGAACGATGAAAGTCACGACTTAATAATATTAGTCTCATTCTTAACTTTGCGTGGACCATTCGTGTCCCACTGGCGTGAACATCGAAGGCCACGACTTAGTATCTTAATAATTCTTGTACTTATTCTTATTATATATAACTTATGTCTATTGCATATCTGATGCATTCTTGGATAATTCATTCTTATTTGCCTAACCTATAAATAGGTCCTTAACTTAAACATTAATCCTCATCTTAAGTACTTGTAAGTACTTCTAATACTTTCTCTAGCCTTGGCATATTAATGCATTCTTAAGGAGGATAACCTCCAAATACTTAACTTAGAAACTTACAGTCTTAGGCTCATCGTTCTCATAAGCCATTGCTTGGTTATTGGGAACATTCCATAGCTTAAATAACTTTACTTTGCAATTCCTAATGCTTTACCAAATTCCTTGTCCAATCATTCATTCCTTAAATGTTGTGTAATCCATCGAACATGTCAAGAATGGTGTTTATCTTGGAAAATAGTGTTTACTTGAAAACAGTTATTAAAAAGCCTCGCCGAACACGTACACAGCACCCAGAACGAAGCAGAACAGACAAATGCTGTCTGTCCAAAATCGCTAGGCGATGTGGAGGCGAGGTGGAGGCGAAAATAGGCAGTGAGCACCTGCCAAACAGTAACTTCACGTTCGCCCCGAGCTCGCCCGGCGAAAATATCAGTTCAAAAACCTGCTAAAAGTATGATTTTCCACCATTTTGACACATTTAAGGTTACCCAGGCCTTCCAACAGTATAAGGAATGAATTTCCAACACAAATTAACAATTTAAAACATGAATAATCAAGGAATTGGCAAACATAGGAGATTAGGGTAATTTCTAATCTTAGCTCAAAATAAACAAAACTCTTCAAAACTTACAAAGGGGATTCTAAACCCCTAGGAACTCACCTTGATGCTAGCTTACTCCTTGCCAAGCTTCTAATCACTAAACTCAAGCTTGAAAACCAAAGCTCTAGCTCTTCTCTTGATACTTCTTCAATTCTCTTTGTTTCTTCTCTTGTTCTTGCTTTCCACACAAGCTTACTAGCTCTTTCTCACATGAATTGGCCATGTTAATGGATGATTATGTGAAGATTGGGAGGAGGAGGAAGGGAGGGTGGCGTGAGAGAAGAGGAAGGATGGAAGGGGAATGAATAATGGAAAATATCTTCCCTTTTCTTTTCTTATAATCCTCCTTTTCAAAATAATCACCAAAATGCCATTGGCCATAATTACAAGATTGCCATGCTTCTTAATTACCCCTAATACTGATAACTGACACTTATAAGCGGGATATCACATTTACCATATAAATTAACCCATTAACTGACAATTTACCAAATTGCCCTTGCTTAAAACATATCTGATACATCGTCCAAATATTAATAAATATTCGAGTCTTAGGCGGGATGTTACATTAAGACTCTTAACCTTAAGAAATTCTAAGTTACAACTGATAAAAGAATTTCTAAGAGGTTTGTGAACTTTGAGTTTTGACAGCAAAACAGAGCAAGTTTCCGACAGATTTTATCCAAGAGTCTTCGCAAAATTCTCTTCAATTCTTCTTCCTTTTATAGAGGGAATTAGAGCTGTTGAAGACTTGCAGAAATTAAGCAAAGAGCCGTTGCAAATTGAGAGCTAGGTTAGCTGCAATTGTGTGCTGAACTTTTCCAGAAAACAGAGCAGCAGCCATTTTTGAATTTGCTTTCCTTAAAAGCTGGGGAATGTTTGAGTCAGGAAGACAACTGTTCCATTGAGTTGTTCTGACATATCCAGGCTTTAAATGCGCACAGTGACAGTTGCTTTTCTTGCCACATCAGACTTCAGAAGCTTCTCTTCATCAGAAGTTGGCTTCACGTACTGAACATCAGAAGCTGCCTTCAGTTGTACGGATCAGAAGCTGGTCTCAGTTGTACGGATCAGAAGCTGGTCTCAGTTGTACGGATCAGAAGCTGGTCTCAGTTGTACGGATCAGAAGCTGGTCTTCAGAACTTGATCTTCAGAGGCTGATCAGGAGCAGCCCTTCAGAAGCTGATCAGAAGCACCACTTCAGAAGCTGATCAGTAGCACCACTTCAGGAGCACTCTTCAGACCCAGTTTTCTTCCAGCTTTGCAACATTGCTTCTAAGCTTTCCTTTCTTGCTCTAAGCTTGTTCTTCCATAACCATTATCAATTACTAATCATTAAACACGTGGTTCTGAAATCACTTGAACAAAGCATTAGCAAATAACCAATTTTCTATTTAACACTTTTGTTATCATCAAAACCACCAAGAGAGATATGTTTATACATAATGTTTCAACAATCTCCCCCTTAATTCAGAAGAGAGTTGTTTAACACATTTTGTTCCAACACTGTATTATATGATTATGGTACAGATGACAAGCAATCACACTCACACCATAGACCTCCTATGTTTACTGGTGACCCTGAGAAATTTTTTCATGGTGGAAAAGCAAGATGTATAGTCATATCATTGGAATAGATGATAGCCTTTGGGATATCATTGAAGATGGTATATCTATACCAGTTGATGAAGAAGGAGTTGCCATAAACAGGAAGAATATTACTGATGCTGAAAGAAAGATTTACAGAAAGCATCACAGAGCAAGAGGTATTATTGTGGACTCTATGCCTCGCAATGAATACTTGAAGCTGAGTGATAAAGCTACTGCAAAGGCCATCTTCACATCCTTGTGCTCTAACTATGAAGGAAACAAGAAAGTTAGAGAAGCCAAGGTTGACCTTCTGGTTCAACAATATGAGTTGTTGAAGATGAAGGAGGATGAAAACATTGACACTATGTTCTCAAGGTTTCAGACTCTGGTATCTGGACTTCAGATTCTTAAAAAGAGTTACTCAACTGCTGACCATGTCAACAAGATACTCAAAAGTCTGCCATCTAAATGGAGACCTAAAGTAACTGCCATTGAGGAAGCTAAAGATCTAAATACTCTTAGTATTGAAGATCTTATCAGCTCTCTCAAAGTGCATGAACTAGGACTCAATGAAGATAAACTTGTTAGAAAGTCCAAGTCTATTGCACTTAAATCTAAAGGAAAGTCATCAAAAGCTCTAAAAGCTATAGAATCTGATGAAGAATCTCCAGAGGGAAGTTCTGAAGAAGACTCAGAAGCTGAGGAGCTAGCAATGCTTTCTAAAAGGTTTCAGTACTTGATGAAGAGACAAAAGAAATCTTCTAATAGGAGTACTAACTTCAAAGGATCTGGTTCCAAGAAGGAAGATCAGAAAGGTTGCTTCAACTGCAAAAAGACTGGTCATTTCATAGCTGACTGTCCTAAGTTACAGAAGGACAAATCAAAGGAGAAATCCAAGAAGACCAGCTCAAAATCAAGCAACTTCAGAAACAAGCTCAAGAAAAGTCTTATGGAAACACGAGATGATCTTGATAATGAATCTGAATCTGAGAAGGATGATGAAGAAGAAGCTAACCTAGCTTTAGTGGCAACATTATCTTCTAATACAGAGTCAGGTTCAGACTCTGAAGATGAAGATGAAGTATATTCTGAACTTACTCATTCTGAACTTGTTGATATAGTTAAGGATCTTATGAACCATCTCAGAAGCAAGCTAATTCAGTTAAAATCTTTGAAAAAGAAATATAACTTGCTGTCTGATGAGAATCTCCAACTTCAAAATCATATCAATGAGATTGAGGAAGAAGTTAGTGAACTCAGAGAAATGGCTCATAAGAAAACTGATGAAGTTCCAAGTGAACAAGAAATTGCACTTCAGGATTTCATCTTAACTAGAATCAACATGAGTAAAGTTACTTCTATGATTTACAATATTAACCGAAACAAGGGAGAAGGTATTGGTTTCAAAAATGATCCATTCAATCATTCAATAAAAACAAACCTACCATCCTGTTATGGAGATATTTTGAAAGGCACTGAGGTATGTTTTGTATCTACATCTAACATTTTTGAGAAACTGAATTTACCTGATACTGAGACTACTGAACCTGAAGTTCTGATCAACTCAGAATCCAAGACTTCTGAACCTAAGGAAAAGATGAATTCAAAGTCTAAAACCTTGCCAAAATCTAAACCAAAAGGTTCTAAGTCTAAGATTATGAGGAAAGCAGACTCTAAACCTGAAAAGATTCAGAGTCTGAAAAGATCAGAACCTAAGAAAAGCAAGTCTCAGACTCTAAAGAATTCAGACTCACATTTTCAAAAGACTGTGTTTGTAAAACCTTCAAGGGATACTAAACCAGTTTATACAAAATCTTTTTAATCTCAGAGTGTCAGACCAAAGGTACAAAAGAAGCCATATCCTTTTAGAACTAACCAAAGATGACCCATAAAGATATGGGTACCTAAGTCTGAAATCATGTCTATTGCAGATATGCTTAAAAGCCAAAGAAAAGGAGAAGTCTTGGTACCTGGACAGTGGTTGCTCGCGTCACATGACAGGAGAAAAGTCTATGTTCCAAACCCTGACCATGAAAGAGGGAAGAACTGTGGGATTTGGAGGAAACCAGAAAGGCAAGATCATTTGTACTGGTAAGATAGGTAATTCTTCCATTTCCATTAATAATGTTTGGTTCGTAGATGGACTAAGACATAACCTACTTAGCATAAGTCAATTTTGTGACTGTGGTTATGATGTCTTGTTTGATAAGAACACGTGCACTGTAATCAACAACAAAGATAAATCTGTTGTGTTCAAAGGAAAGAGGAAGAACAATGTTTATAAAATTGGTTTTTCAGAACTGGTTGATCAAAAGGTAGTTTGTCTTCTGTCAGTGAGTGATGAGAAATGGGTATGGCACAAAGGGTTGGGACATGCTAACTGGAGACTCATCTCTAAGCTTAGCAAGTTACAACTGGTCAGAGGCTTACCAGACATTGACTATCACTCAGATGCTCTTTGTGGAGCATGCCAGAAAGGAAAAATTGCTAAAACCTCTTTTAAATCCAAAAACATCGTTTCTACCTCCAGACCCTTAGAACTACTTCACATTGATCCCTTGAGTTTTCTATTTTTAAAGGGAAACGATAATAAAACCCTTAGCGATGTGGAAAGGATGGTCATCGCAACCATTATCGGGTTCGGGAGTCGATTATGCAAGGGGAAGGTATTAGCACCCCTCACATCCGTTGTACTCAACGGGAACCTCCTAGTTAGTTAAGGCTAAAAGTGTTTTTAAAGTTTTGCTTGTGTGCATGAATATATAAAGGGGAGAAAGAAAAAGATAAAGGGGAAAAAGGTTATTTTTTATTATTGTGCTTGACAAGAGTGGGCTCTTGCTCCTACGTATCTCCTGGTGCGATGGAGAATTCAAAGCTACGTAGTTCTTTGATAGAAAAACGTTTCTTTGTTGGTTGTTTTTAAAGAACGATGCTTTTGATCGTATTCTTGCGATTAAACGTAGCTTGTATGCTCGCACGTGGGAGGCTTAAGCGTTTGTTTAAATCGCGCTAGAATTGATAAAAACATGTTCGTTTGCGAAAAAGGGTTTGAATTGACCACGGGGGGCCAAGAAAAGGGTAAATGGTCACGGGGGACCAAGAAAAGGTTCAATGGACCCAACGGGGTCGAGCATTGATTCAATTGGTCACGGGGGACCAAGAAAGGGTTTGGTTTGGTTTTGAAAATAGAATGACGATTGTCCGAACAACGAGACATACGTCAAGTATTTGTTCAATCAGGAATTGGAGAGACATACGTCAAACCATTCCTTTTTCATTCAAGTTTATTGTTGAAACTTAAAAATGTATTTTTTCTTGGTGAAGTTTGAAAAGAATGACGATCGTCCAAACAACGAGACATACGTCAAGTGTTTGTTCAATCGGGGAATGGAAAGACATACGTCAAACCACTCCTTTTTCATTCAAGTTTGTTAATGAAACTTAAGAAATCCCAAAGTAATCAAAACACTTGGTTATTGAAACTTTATGAAAAAAGGTTTGTTGCTCACAATGTTATTGAAAAATGAACAAGTTTATGATTGAAAAATGAACAAGTGTTGTTCAAGTTTGTAAAATGAACAAGTTTGTTCAAGTTTGTAAAATGAACAAGCTTGTTCAAGTTTGTAAAATGAACAAGTTTGTTCAAGTTTGTAAAATGAACAAGTTTGTTCAAGTTTGTAAAATGAACAAGTGTTCAAGTTTGAAGAATGAACAAGTGTTCAAGTTTGGTTGAAATTCATGAACAAGGTTATTGTTCAAATTTGTTTTGAAACTTAAAGAATTAAGTTTGTTCAAATGTGTTTGAAACTTAATGAACAAGTTATTGTTCAAATGTGTTGTTCAAACTCATGAAATTTCAAAATAAAAACCAAAACACTTGTAATACTTTGAACCAAATGAGTTTTAATCCTTTTCAAAAAGAGTTCAAAGGGAAAGTCAAGTTCTGAACCTTAAAAATATGCCCAGAAGTGCTTCTGAACCTTAAAAAGTGCTTCTGAGTGAACAATACTTCAGAAGCTCAATTTCAGAGTCTGAAGTACTGTTCAGACGCACTGTTCATGGGTTGACTTTTGTTGACCCTCAGAAGCATTGTTCATGGGTTGACTTTTGTTGCCCTTCAGACTCTGAACTTCAGAAGCTGAAACAGTGCGTCTGAAGCACTGTTCAGACTCTGAACTTTAGAGTCTGAAGCACTGTTCAGAAGCTGCTTCTGAACTACTGTTCAGAAGCTGCTTCTGAACTGATTTTCAGAACTTTAAAGGGTGAAAAACCTTGAATTCAGTTAGAAAAGGGATTAAACCACTTCTGTTTTGATGTTTCTCAAACTTTGGGATTTCTTTGAAGTTTTTAAAAGATGTTTTCAGTTCAAAATGTGTTAAAACCACTAATAATGCATAAAATTGATGCTGAATCAATAGGAACCAACTGAACAAATGCAAACAGAAATGCAAATGCAAGATGAAAGGTTCAGAATGACTTACAAAATCCTAGCCAATGTTTGGGATGCAAGAAACTGAACAAGGCTTTGAATGATTGTGGTTTTTGAATATGGAATAATAAGGAATAAGAAACAACAATAACAAGTGATGTTTTGCTGTTATTCCTTACTTTGGGTATGGTGTTTATGGAGGTTTAATGGCTGGTTTAGATTGCAGGGTTGGTATTTGATTGCTTGCAAAGAAAGAAACAGAAAACACAAAGCTTCTGGCTGTCTCAGGTTGTTGGGAATTTCTGGCTGTTTTCTCTGGTTCTGAGTTGTTCTAAATTGCTCTAGAACAAACTGCTGAATTGCTCTAAGGTTGGATTGGATTGTGTTAAACAAAACTGAGTAAAAACTCTGTGTGTAAACTGTGCTAAAAATGAGTTGGTATTAAAACTGAGTTGTGATTGCTCTGTGTTTTTTCTCAACAATTGCTCTTCAAATTGTCTGAATTGTGTTCAAAATTCATTGCCCATTCCTTTCAGCATTGCATTGCTTAAATAGGCAAATTGAGATTAAATGTAATGATGAAAATCCCCTAAAACCAGGCTTCTTTGTGGGCTATGATCAGGACCTTGGCTATGCATTTAATGCAAAAGGAAGGAAGTGACCCTGCCTTGTGATCATGGTGAAGACCTTGGCTTAATTCAGAACCCAATGGAGCTGAATTTGACAGGAATTGCTGTAATCAAGGGTGATGTCTGTGCAGGTTGCAACTTGAGATGCCCTTTGGGATTGATCTTTGCAATTTTGAGAAGACAAACAGGAAAAGGCAGTGAGCTGTTTGTAGAGCTTGGGGAGAAACAAAGGAAAACGTGTGCTGACTGAGAAGAAAGAAGAAATGCTGGAATAGAGTCAGCATCTTCAGAATCTGGGCAAGCAGTTTTGCAAACAGGGCAAGCTGTTTTGCAGCTTTAATTGACTGGTTTTGATAAAGGAGAGAAAAAAGAAATGCAAGGTGGTTTGTGTGCTGGAAAGTGCAGGTCAATTGGGGGAGAAGAAGTGTGCTGGGCACGTGCCCAGTCTTCTTGTTTTTCTTCTTTCTCTGAGTCTGAAGGAACGTGCCCAGCACGTGTTCCTTCCTTCCTTGTTTCTTTCTTTTTTCTTTTCTGAACCAAATGGGCTGGGCCCGTGTGTTTGTTTCTTTTTTTTCTTCTTTCCCCCTTTCTTTTGTTTTTGCTTCCTCTTTTGTTTTTGCTTTTGTTTCTTTTCTTTTTTTTTTTTTTGAAAATAAAACTTAACAAATAAAAGTAATAAAAATAAAAGTAATAATAATAATAAGAGATATAGTAATAAAAATAAAGATAAATAAATAATAATAAAGACTTTATTATTATTATTTATCCTTTATTTAAAAAGGAAAAAAGTAAAAAGAAAGATAATAAATAATAATAAAACTTATATTATTATTTATTATTATTATTATTATTTTAAAAAAAAACACAAAAAGTTGACCCCTTTTTTTTTTTTGAAGAAGGTTAGGACAAAATTAGGGTACAACAGTCATTACGTCATCATACAACATTATACAACATCATCGTTATGTCATCAGAAATTCACAATCATAAATGCAAACTCTTCCTATTATGCACAACACTAAGACAAAACATATCATCGTCATTCACTTCTTCATCATAAGAGACATCATCTTTCTCATCATCATAAACGTATGTACCCTCATCATTATCGTCTCAATCTACCCACCTCATCTATCTCTAGTTTCCCCCTAACATTTTCGATTATTTATTTTGTTATAAGTTCATCAAGATTTAGAAGGTTTCTATTACAACACTTATACCTTTACCTCATCTAAATTATTGGTTTGGGATATCGTTATACACCCACTTTTCATTCTACATCCTTCTTAGACTTACTATTGCTTTCAAAGATGTTTTAGAGTTCTTCGAAAGGATTGTGCTGAAACTTCATGAAGAACGCAGCATGACCCATACATGGCGTTTTAATCATAACTCAAGTTCTAGAGATCTAAATGGATTCAAACAATAGGGAAATGAAATCTAAATCTATTTCTACAATTGGGAACATCCTGTTGTGCTGGACAAAGAAGGAAAGAAGACATCTGTGTTGAAACCAGAAGAAGATTGGTCCAATGATGAAGATGCTTTATCTCTTGCAAACTCCAAAGCCTTGAATGCTATATTCAATGGAGTGGACAAGAATATATTCAGAATGATCAAGCAGTGCACAATAGCTAAAGATGCCTGAGAGATTCTCAAGACTACTCATGAAGGCACATCCAAGGTAAAACTGTCCATACTTTAGCTTCTCACCACCAAGTTTGAAAATCTCAGAATGTTGGAGGATGAGAACATACAAGATTTTTACATGAATGTTCTGGATATGACCAACTCATTTGAGTCTCTTGGAGAAAGAGTATTTGATGAGAAACTTGTGAGAAAGATCCTCAGATCCTTACCTAAGAGATTTGATATGAAGGTGACTGCAATTGAAGAAGCACATGACATCTCCAGCATGAAGGTTGAGGAATTGATTGGGTCTCTTCAAAACTTTGAAATAAGGAGAACTGATAAGAAGGGGAAAGGTGTTGCTTTTGTAGCAGATGCTGAAAATGTGGATGATAAAAGCCCATCAGAAGCTCTTGTGATGCTGAGTAAACAATTTAAGAAGTTTCTGAAGCAGAAGACAAGAACTGATGAGAAGAGCTATCAATCAAAGGGAGTTCAGTGCTATGAGTGTGAGGGATATGGTCATGTCAAGTCAGAATGTCCTACCTACCTCAAGAAACAGAAGAAAAGTCTGACTGTGACTTGGTCTGATGAAGAGGATTCAGAAGGAGAAGTGGGGAATAAATCAGCCAGAAATGTTGCTGCCTTTACTGGAAGATGCATGACTGATGATGAAGTTATGGGTTTAGAAAGTCTGGCAGAGTCTGAAGAATCATCAGAGTCTGAAACTTCATCAGAGTCTGAATGCAGTGATGAAGAACTGTCTTATGAAAATCCTGATGAGTTTTGTAAGAAGGTGCATGTTCAATTTAAAGAAGTGTGCAAGCTGATGGAAGAACAAAAGAGAACTATCAGTCAACTTCAGTCTGAAAGAAGAGAACAGCTAGAGAAAATCTCTATTCTCAATAATGAGGTAACTCAACTGAATTCTCAACTTGATCATATGAAGAAGCAAGTTAGAATGATGAACTTTGCTACTGATGTGCTGGAAGAGATTTTGGAGAATCAGAATCAAGGAAAACCAAATGGCATAGGATTTGTTGATAAGAATTTGAACATCAAACAGCAAAATCCTGCTAAGAGGTTCATACCTGCTGCTGATACTTATGTTCCACTGATGAGCAAACCTAAGAACAAACCTCAGGAATCTAAAGACAAGAAGGCTTCTCATCCTTGGGTATGTCATCACTGTGGTAAAAAGGGACACATTAAGCCTTTTTGTTACAAGTTGCATGGATACCCCAAGCATTTTCAACACAGAAAAGTGGAACCAGCTGAGAACAAAAGCAATGTCAAGAAGGTTTGGAGACCAAAATGTGAAAGTATTTCCCAGAATCTGAAAGATAGGAAAGGAAAGGCTGTTGCTGCTGACAGCAGGCCCACGCCTCTAGCAAAGAAGATTTCTGTTGCTGGACCATCTAAAGTCTGGAGCAAGGTGTTGGTTCCTGTTCCTGTTCAGAAGGCACTAAAAGGAAAAGAAGTAGTTCCTAGTAAGTTTGAAGATGTTGTTAAGCATGATACCATGCCCTGTGTTCAGAAGAGAATTGCTGATCTTGAGAAACAGATTGCTGGGAAGAAGATTCTGAATGTGCCTAAAGCACACATCAACTGAGCAGCATCTGATGTTGTGTCTAATGAAGACTAAGCAACTTCTGATGCTGAGTTTGAAGACTGTCAAGTTGGTGACTGATGTTTTGGATTTCACTGTGTATTTCTGGTTTGCAAGTGTGATGTACTCTGCAGTTTTGTGTGTGGATGCTATGTGGTTCTAATCCTGATGATTGGTGCTGTGCTGAGTTCTGTGCTGGTGTTTTTAATGCTGACTCTGAAACTGGCTCTGATGTGGTTCTTTGTTTGATGTTCTGTGATGTGCTTATACTCTGTTACTTCTGTTTCTTGCTCCTGGTGTTTTCTGGTTGTTTTGTCAACATTGTTTGGCTAAAAAGGGGGAGATAAATAATGTGTCTGTTTCAGAAGATGTTCAACAGTTCAGGGGGAGTTGGAGTTTCTGATTGTCTGTTTCAGGGGGAGTTCCTGAATATGTGTTTCAGGGGGAGAAGCTGTACCTCAGAAACTGCTGTTGTATGTTGCAGGGGGAGTTTTTATGTGTTAACATAGCATTTTATTCGCTGCTGACTCTGGTGCTATGTTTATATATGTGTAGTTCTTCATGGTTGAGTACTTTTGTTGTGTGAAGAACTTGTCTTTGTGGACAATTTGATTTTAGCCAAAAATTTGCCAAAGGGGGAGATTGTTGGATATTTTGATGTTGGCTACATGTTTGCTAAAATCAAAATGTACAAACAATGCGTCTTCAGAAGCTAATTTGTGTCTTCAAAAGCTGGAAACTGGATTTCAGACGCTGGTACTGTTCATCAGAAGCTGAACTGGTCTTCAGACGCTGGTACTGTTCATCAGACGCACTATTCAAACGTTGACTTTTGTTGACCTTCAGAAGCTGCTGTTCAGACGCTGACTTTTGTTGACCTTCAGAAGCTGCTTTTCAGAAGCATGTTTTCTGCGTCTGAATTCTGTTAAATCTTTCACAATATCTTTTGAAGATTTAATTGAAGATTTATCCAAGCTTCATTTCTAGAAGGAAGTATTTTTGCGCAAGATATGTTCTGAAGATTTGATTCAATTATTTGTGAATATATTTTCAAGGAAATCTTTGGAAAATATATTTGTGAATTTTATGTGAGCTTCTATTTGCTTCTAAAAGAATTCTGGAAACATATCCTTGAAGATTTGGTTCAGAATTGTGTGCTGCTGAAGCCTATATAAAGAGGACGCTGCTATTGAAGATTTTACTGGAAAAAAAAACCAGAAGTTGTCATTAAAAAGAATCTTAGTGTTTTTTTGAGTCTGTGAGTTGTTGCTCTGTTTTTGTGTACCACTCATCTGTTAGAGTTGGTTGTTTTTGTTATAGAGTTGTAATTCACTTAAAGCTTTTAAGCACAAGTGATTTTGTTGTTTTGAAGAGTGTCTTCGTATTTGTTTGTTTAAGTGTCTGATAATCACTGGGCTGTGATTACTTGATTGGGAAGTAAGTGGGTTCTTATATCTAGGAGTTCCTAGGTAGAAGTCTATACGGGTAGTGATTAAGTGATAAGGCTGGAAAAACAGGGGTTGTGTCTTGAGTCTTAGAATTAATACTACTTAGTGGATTTCCTTCCTGGATTGGTATCCTCCAGATGTAGGTGAAGTTTGCACCGAACTGGGTTAACAAATAACTGTGTTCCTTTACTTTCTGTCATTAATTTTCTGCTTCTGAACTATTGTTTTTCAGACTCTGGTTTTTTAGTTCAGAACCAGTCCTGCCAGAATTTCAGCCTTCCCATCTAATTGCAGTACCTGCAGCTTCCAGTCTTTGATGAGTATTTTCCCACTAGTACTCAGCCTTCTCCGCTAACATATTTGTCGCTAGCCTGACCCTTTGCTCATTAGTACACACCATCGCACTGAAAATCCTTTCAATTCCTTGTAACCACACTTGTGCGCCATCAGGATCATATCTCCCCTTGAAGGTAGGTGGGTTGTTCCTCATGAACCTGTCTAGTCGGCTTTCGTTAGTCCCTCCTTGTTGTCCCTGAAGAGTAGCGTTGGCCTGGCCAGCGTCTGTGCCATTGAAGTCATAGCGTTAGCGATTGCTTGGTCGTTTCTTCCAGCCATCTCTTATCTATAGCATCCAACACAAACAAGCAATCAAGAGTTAGGCATTTACAGTGTTCACACACATGTCGCCTAATAGGGCATAACATTGTAAAAGAAAATCCTAGGCCGATTGTACCGACCTCCTCTGATACCAACTATGTAACACCCTAAACCCGACGTTTGATTTATTAAATAATAAGAATATATTTAGATAAATGGTGTTACACATACTCGTCATCAAACATTTGATTAGTAATAATACGTCATAATTTCACAACGAAAAATAATTCAGACATATCTCATAAATGAAAGGATCTGTTCTTCAACATTAAAAGTAGAAATGACATAAAATTTCACAAATTTTAAACTTCTAAGTAATTATTAATTCAACTTTTGAACCCAATCCTAGTGTTACAGATCAGAGCACGTGTTTTTCACGACTACATAAAATCACTAAATAATAACAACGAAAGTCAATCCCCGTCGTCACCTTCCAAGCATCCCGCAGCTAGAGCTCCTCGTCCTGAGTATCTGTACCCCAAGAGTACAGACACCATAAATGCAACAACAACAAAGGGGTGAGAATATACATCATAACATTTGATTGGGATACATGAATAATATATAAGTAGGCATAGCATCATGGGTCATCATTTAAAAAAAATTCACAATTCTTCATCAAGTTATACATCTTCATTCACACGTCATCATTATCATCGTTCAACATTTTCGAAACATTAAAGAACATCAAATAACATTCACAATACATCAACATGAATACATCAACATGTATGCTGGGGAATGCAACTCATTCCTAAGACCTATATGCATGCCGGTACCATTTTCTAATCAACATTTGCATGTCAGAGTTGTGTTACTGAACATACATACATCCTAATCAACACTTGTATGTCAGAGTTGTGTTACTGAAGATACATACATCATTTGTCATTCAACATGGTGCTAAATATGGGATGATGCATGGGGGATGCCTCAATAGATATATACATAGCGCAGTAACAATAATCATAGTCAAGGGTAGTTTCATCATCATTCATCATCACATACATCTTTTACGTCATCATTATTCAACATTATACTACATTGTCATTATGTCATCATACAACATCGTCGTTATGTCATCAGGAATTCACAATCATAAGTGCAAACTCTTCCTATTATGCACAACACTAAGACAAAACATATCATCGTCATTCACTTCTTCATAATAAGAGACATAATCTTTCTCATCATCATAAACGTATGTACCCTCATCATTATCGTCTCAATCTACCCACCTCATCTCTCTCTAGTTTCCCCCTAACATTTTCAATTATTTATTTTGTTAGAAGTTCGTCAAGATTTAGAAGGTTTCAATTACAACACTCTTACCTTTCCCTCATCTAAGGTTATTGGTTTGGGGTCTCCTTATACACCTACTTTTCATGCTACATCCTTCTTAGACTTACTATTGCTTTCAAAGATGTTTTAGAGTTCTCCGAAAGGATTGTGCAGAAACTTCATGAAAAACGCAGCATGACCCATACATGGCGTTTTAATCATAACTCAAGTTCTAGAGATCTAAATGGATTCAAACCAAAACGAAATGAAGTCTGACATCTATGTCTACAACTTTCATGAAGGGACCTAAGTCCGATTCCGGACAGAGAGGGGTGGAAATGTTTCTTTACCTAAACCTGGTCAGAGTGCACGACCGTGCTGACCCCTGTGTAGTAATTTGACCATAACTCAATTTGTGGATGTCTAAATGAGGTCACTACAAAGCCACTTGAAAGCTAACATCCATATCTACAACTTTCATGAAGACACCTAAGCTTAATTGGGAAAATAAAGTGGTCAAAATGTTGGTTCAAGATCGTGCCACGATTCTGCAAATCGTGGCACGATGGCACTCCATCGTGGCATGATGGGACAACTTGAAAAAGGAGTTTTGCCACTGGTAATATCGTGGCACGATGGGACAGTTCCAGAACCCAGAAAAACAACGTTTTTGCCCTCGAAATTGTTCCTAACTTGGCTAAAAATCCCTGTTTTCGACCCCTTACGATCATAAATTGCTAGGGAACATTACCTAGGGTTACCCTATCATCCAAACACCAATTTTTCACACCATCCATTAATTACAACAACCCTTCACATGTTAAATTCTATACCCAAAACCTAGCCATCTGTTTTCACAAATTCTAATTTTCCTACATCATCATCAATTCTTATTACGTCTGTAATTCGTCATTCCTTCATCATAATTTCCATCATAACAACAAATTTTAAAATTAGACAACCCTCATCATTAAGATTAAAACACCCTTGAAAGAAAGGATTCTCCCCCTTACCTCGAATTCTTCGGAAGTTACAGTTACGGTTCTCCTCTTCTCTCTTATCCTCTTGTTTCTACGTTCAGCAAAAGTGTTTATTCTGGTTTTCTATTTTTCTATTTATACTAGGGAATTGGGCTATTCATCATACTATTATTTTTCTCTCCCCACTCATCATAATTTTACTTTCTTTTCCCCCACTTATTTGATTACTTCTAGTTCACACCCCCACCTCTATCATCTCATTATCTCATTCTCCATCCTATTATTTTCAACCAATAATAATCTTAATACTCTCTATAAATAATACAGATAATTAATGTTAAAATCGGGGTGTTACAGTAAACTGTGGTGGTTTCCACCATAGGTAAGTGTTTTAGGATTCCCCGTCGCCACCGTGAGTGGCGTAGCGCCACCGTGAGTGGCGTAGCGCCACTGTAGATGGTGGTTTCCTCCTTCCCTTTTAGTTTCCCTCTAACTTATTTATTTTTGAAGTTTTTTTCCCGATCCATTTCGTTCGCGAGGACGTTAGAGCCTTTCCTCGCCATGGTCGGACTGAAGGTGGAGGAAGGGTGGATCTTGAACGCGAAATTCACTTTTTTCCTTCCTCCTTTTTTCAGGTCTGACATGGCAGGAAACCCTAATAGGAACGAAGCTGAAGCGTACGACCCGTCCTGGATAGGGGACGAACCGCTGGGTGCGGTGTCGGTTTTTGCGTCGGAGATACCGTTTAGCTCTATTGGAAGGAGCAAAGACTGGTAAATTAACCTCCTGAGTGTGTCCGATCGGATATGCTCGCGATATATAGGTAACAGGTTCCCGATGTACGAGGTGATTTTTAAAGATATGGGCTTAGGCTCCCCTTTTCAGCCTTCCAGCGGGCGGTTTTACAATGGACGGGGTTGTCCCCGGGACAGCTTCATCCCAACTCTTCATGTTAGTCCTCATTTTTAGCTTCATGTTGTAAAATGTAAAGACAAGTTTTTGAAGCTTTTGATACTTTAGCCTATTTCTTGTCTTTGTATGTATGTAGCTAAATGTATTCCAATTTCTCTCACAATTTGAAGCTGAAGTTGTTTGGCTAAGAACTTTTACAACTATGCTTTGAAGTTCAGGAGCACAAGATCCATATACCAACCACCATTCAGCTATATAAAAAAATTATATTAAAAATTAGGATAACTTTTCATATTTTCATGTCAACTAGCACAAAATATAAATCATACATACCAGGTTTCATTTGAGACCATGCTTTTTGAGCTTGTAGAGTTCCAAAAGTCTCTAACTTATGTATATATGTATATAACATGAAAAGATGTATATAACATGTTATATATGTATATAACATGAAAAGATGTATCACCTGATTTATGGCACTTATTTGAATATCAACATCCGGTTCTATTTTGCTTATTACTTTTCTAGTTCCTTCCATGGTTTCCTTAGCTACATGACTTACATGGACTAATCCAAATTGAAAGCCCATTGTTGGTTTATCATCACCATCCACCAACTTCAAGACCTTAACGATGGGTTCAAATACCTTTAGTATCTCAGTTGCCTTATTCCAGAATTCCTTATCCATCACAACTTTCTTTGCTTCATATGCAGCTCCTCCTGATTTGTCTTTTCCATATTTGGAACTCATGTATTCGTTAGAATCAAACATGTCTTTCAAAGCTTGCTTCTCTTTTCCATATTTGGAACTCCTGAAATCTCATAAGGAGTAGGAACTTTAACACCTGGACCCAACTTTGCTGCTTCAGCTAAGAAGGCGTGTAGCCAAGGAGAAAGAAGTGCTCAAATTCATAGGCAGACACTCATATATTTTCATGAATCCTATACCAACTTTTGTTTGCTTCATACTCTTACTTCTCTCTAGATCAACATCTACATTTCTCATTCTTTGTTGAAGATCATGTTGTTGATATTGAGATGAAGCTCCACCAATGCTACTACCAATGCCACTTGTAGGGAAACCTCTGTCTATCTTCCCATTGTCTATGTGATTTAATGCTTTCATGTGTAGCTTGTCTTATAGCATCCTCTTCCATCAAATCTTCATTGTCATCATTACAATCCCCTCTTAAACGTGCGACAAATTCTTCCTTTCTTTTCTGTTGATCATTTTTCTTTGCTTTATTGTCCAATATAATCTTCATCATACTTTCTCTAACAAAAGTTATAACACTAGGACAAACTTTGACATCTCCTATCATGTGTGCAAGATGTTCCTTCAACCGAGTAATTCCACCCGTTATTATTGTTTGACAAAATTTGCATTGTATGGTGTTTCCATCTCTACCCTGCACAGTGTTAGCAAAGTGCCAACGAACATCATCAGTCGGAGCATTTTCTGCTCTACCGGTTGGAAATACTTCTTCATGTGGTTCTTCTCTTCGAGGCATTGTTCAACCAACCTACAATTAAATGATGTAGTTTTAAATTATTATTATTTATATATAAATTCACAACTAAAATTTTTACCAAAAAAAAATATATTTTTAAAAAATAAAATAAAGCTACATGTCTTGAAAAAAAAAATCTTAATGGGCTTCATCAAAATATTGCAAGGGCTTCTAAATTTTTTTTAAAGAAAATGCAAATTAGTAAATGAAATAAACATGACCTCGTCAATGTCATCAAAGAAAAACATTGTTTTTTTAGGAAAGACAAACATTGGTAGCTACCATACCAGTACCAACATCAAAGAAAAACATTATACAACAAAACCAGAAGCAAGTTTCCAGAACAGCTAAGTCTCTAACTCTTCTATCATTATTCTTTAATCTTTATTTTTCTTTTCAATCACCAACAAAGTCACAAGTCAGAAGTCACAAACAAAACAATCAAAGTTCAAAAGCCCCAATTTTTTCTCTGAAATCCCATCTAATCTTTGTTACCCATTACTCATAGGCTAAAATGTGGAATTGGTTCCTGCAAATATGACCGGTTTTGGTTTTCGTCCCTGGTAAAATTTTTTTTTTTTAAAAGGTCCTTGCAAAATATTTTGTTTTTTAAAATAGTCCCTGGGCCCACCAAAGCATGGAAGTGGCATGGTTTTGTCCATGTGGCAGTTGCTGACTGTGCAACTTTTGCCACGTTACAGTCCACGTAATAAAAAATAAAAAAAATATTTTTAAATTCAGAAAATTGTTTTTTGAAATTAAAAAATCTGAAAAAAATAAAAAAAATCATAAAAAAATTCCAAAAAAATTTCGATTGTATAATTTTCAATTTTTTTTAAATATTAAAAAAATTGAAAATAATATTTTTTTAAATCTGAATATAAATGTTTGAAAATGAAAATATAAAAATAACTTTTTTAAAAATTATATAATCTGAAAATTTATAATTTTTGAAACTATAATTGTCAGTATTTTCAAAAAAAAAAATTTAATATACAATTTTCAAATTGAAAAAAATTTATTTTTCAAAAATTTATTTTCATATTTTTTCGAAAAAGTTATTCAGTTTTTATTTTTGAAAATTAATTTTATGATCTTAAAATTTATTTTCAGATTTAAAAAAATCATAAAATTAAAATTATTTTTTTTCCAAAATTCTGAATATCTTTTAAAATAAATTTTTGAAATTTTTAAATCTGAATATAAATGTTTGAAAATTAAATATAAAAATAATTTTTTTAAAAAATTATATAATCTGAAAATTTATAATTTTTGGAAATATAATTGTCAATATTTTCAAAAAAAATTTAATACACGATTTTTTCAAATTGAAAAAATTTAATTTTCGAAAATTTATTTTCAATTTTTCTTTTAAAGTTTATTTTCATATTTTTTTCGAAAAAGTTATTCAGTTTTTATTTTTGGAAATTAATTTTATGATTTTAAAATTTATTTTTAGATTTTAGAAAATCATAAAATTAAAATTATTTTTTTCGAAATTCTGAATATCTTTTAAAATAAATTTTCGAAATTTTTTTGGAATTTTTTTTATTTTCTTTTTATTTTTAATTTTTTTTTCAGATTTTTTAATTTCAAAAAACAATTTTCAAAATTTAATTTTTTTTTAATTTTTTATTACGTCGACTACCACGTGGGCAAAACATGCCACTTCAGCGCTTTGGTGCGCCCAGAGACTATTTTAAAAAATAAAATATTTTGCAAGGACCTTTTTCAAAAAATATTTTTACCAGGATGAAAATCAAAACCGGCCATATTTGCAGGGAACAAAACCACATTTTAACCTTACTTAAATTAAGAGGTTGAGTGTCAATTTGAAATTACCTTGAAGAAGGAGATATGGATCTGGGATATTGAAGGATGAAATGAACAACTAGAAGCAATGAAGAACTGTGGGGTCAGAATTGAAGAGAAGCAGAGCAGTGATGAATCTGATGAATTGATGATTGATGAACGAGTGAGAGAAGAAAGAAACACAGGAACAAAAGATAACTGAGTGAGAAAAAGACAAACTTCAATTCAATTCAAAGTTCAAACTTTGTTGTTTGCTGTAACTTCTGTTTTCTTCTGAATTTCTGAATAAAGTTGAGATTCCTTCAGCTTTGTAAATTGTAAGTGTATGTGTGTATGTATTATTCTCTAAAGTCTTGCACTTTAAAGTTAAAAACAGAGATTCCTTTTCAATTCAAAATTTTTGTTTTTTCACGGCCGTAACGGCGTTCCGTAACGTCCGTAACAACGTTTTTCCTGTGATTTTTTTTCTCGACGTGAAAAGGTACAAAAATGGTAACGGTAGTTGTCGATACCGTTTTGTAACGTCCGTTTTCGCCGTACTGTCCCGTTTTTTAAAACCTTGGGTATACTAGCTTTTTGTTGGTCGGACATGCGAAAGTGTGGTCCCTCTAAAAAACTCTTAATGATTTTGTCTTTTTTGGAAAGACTTTTGAGGTTAAGCATTGGGTAAGGGGTGGACAAGCGGGCGGGTCGGGCGGGTTCGGGCTGAAAGTTGGCCACCGAATAAAACCGATGGGCTGGAAACAAGAACCCACTTCCGACCGTTTGAAGTATCGGTTTTATCGGGTGTCGGTTTGTCGGATGTCGGTTTTGTCGAGCGGTTTCATGCGGGTGAGATCTCAAATAAACCAGAAAATTTGAGAATGTTTTAGGTCCAGAACGCAGTGAAAAGAAGGCAGTTGTTAATATTAACTATAAATTTGTATCAGTTATCACATAAGAAAAACTTTCAACAATAAAATAACAAAATCATGAAATGGCTGATATTTGAGAAGAAAGAGAAAAAAAAAAGATGATAAAGGAGAATGACGAGAAAGAAGGTTATTTCTATTTTTGAATCCATCTCCTCTTACTGTTACGGCGGAGTGAGGATGAAAGATAGATGTTCTGCTACTAGTGCTCAAAGAAGAAGGAGAAAAGGTTTAAAAAGAATTAATAGTAAATAATAACTAATAAATGTAATACAACTGTTCGGTACTACTGTAATATAGTTCCACTTCTTATTTAATTAATAACAAAAAGTTGGGTAAAAGAGAGAGAAAACCAACAGTTTTAAAATTAATACTACTAGTGGTTTTGCAGTTATGTGTCTCGAGAGAGGGAGTATTTTTGAATGTCATTTCATTGCATCAGCTATTGAAATGTGAATAAAAAAAAAAAATTGCAGTGTAACTCGGGCGGGTTCGGTCACCGTTGGGTTAGCTTTTGAAAGCCGAACCCGCCCACCCCAATCCGTTTAAAACCGAAAATCAATGAATGACAGCCCGACAACCCGACAATCACCCGCCCGTTTGACCTTTTTCCGGTTCGGTTTTTCGGGTTGGGCCGGTTCACGGGTTTTTGTCCACCCCTATCGGTAGGGGTGGACAAATACCCGCGGCCCGCCCAAACCCGCAGAAACCGATCCGAAAAAGTGACATTCGGGCGGGCAGATACAGTAACTCGGGTTGACAGTTCAATTTTTTCGGTTTTGTGCGGTTTCAATCGTGCGGGTCGGTTTAGTAAAAGACACCCATCGGTGACCGAACCCGCCTGAATTACTAAACATTTAATTAAGGTGACAACTTGTGTACCCATCAATAAAAGGTGGGTAACGCAACCCATGCTGAGTTGGCACCAATCAAAGTTATTTGTTTGTTTTCTATTATTTTTAATGTTATATAAATACATTGTTTTGATTGGGCCAACTCAACATAGGTAGTATTACCCACCTTTTATTGATGTGTAAACAAGAATTTCTCTTTAAATTAAATATCTATATTGAAATATTAAATTTTGATGTGAATCTTAGCATGTGACTAGAGAGGCATGGACTGGACAGCTCGTCAGTCACACTGCTCAATGCCTATGGCCTCAATCATTAAGCCTGTGTCAATATGCCAGACTTATATTTACTACTATTTATTACAATTATAATTTCAATTAAATCATTTGTCTTGGTCCTTTGAAAACCAATTTTAAAGTGAAGAATGAACGTGAAGAGTGAAGACCACTAACAACAGTACATGCTCGCATTTCTTCTTCCTTCTCGTCTCAAAGCCTCAACCTGAATACAACCAACCAATTTTATTTAACTTTGAAGCCTCAACCTCTATCCTCTTCTTCGTTTTCATCTCAAATATCAACTTTTTTTTAAGTTTTTGTCTAAAGTTTGTGTTTTTGGTTGGATGATGTCTGAGGTTGATGATACAATTATTTTTCAGTTTTTATTCTGAATCTTTGATTTTCTCTTTTGTTTTGAAATTTGGTTTTTGATTTGTGACCCGCACAAACCGACTGTGCGAACCCGAGACCCGAGTGGCCCGAACCCGTCTAATCTGTTGCTGATAAATGGGCGAGAGTGGGTCTGCATGTACAAACCGCGGGTTCGGCCGGTTCGACGTTTTGGGCCCGAACCCGCCCGTTGTCCAGCCCTATTCGGTCATCAAGGAGTTTTTGATAGTTTAATAATAATAATAATAATAATAATAATAATAATAATAATAATAATAATAATAATAATAATAATAATCTATACTATATATAAAGAAAATAGTATGTTTCGGCTCTTTTGGTCTGACTTTTTCAATTTTCAAAATTATCCTCAACTTTCAATATAAATATCACATATAACAAATATATATAAAAGTAAATTCAAACATTAAAATAAAAGTGTAACATACACGATATGAGTATATATATGTCTAATTTTTTTCCTTTATACTTTAAAACGTGTAACAAATTAGATGAGTATATATATACTTACTTTTTCATTATCTCAATTATACCCTTAAACAACATTTTCTATAATAAAGATTTTTTTGGAGTCATTAAAAAAATAAAAATTTAGATTATATTTTTTTGTTATATTGTTGGTGTCATTGAAAAAGATAATCATGGTTAGTTTTATTTGTTATAATTTTAAAACAACAAACATTTATATCTTTAGTTTTAATCAAAACGAAAATTTCATAAAAATAAACACCGTTCATAATTTTCAAACGTTAGAACAATAAAAAGTGTCCGTCTTTTCGCTAGTAATCTATATTATATATAAAGAAAATAACATGTTTTAGCTTTTTTGAGCTGGCTTTTTCTCTTTCAAAGTTACCCTCAATTTTCAATAAAAATAACACATATAACAAATAGATAAGAGTAAATTTAAATATTAAAATAAAAGTGTAACAAACACGATATGAGTATATATGTGTTCAATTTTTTTTCCTTTATCATTTAAAAAGTGTAACAAACTAGATGAGTATATCTATATTTACTTTTTCATTATCCCAATTATACCTTTAAACAACATTTTCTATAATAAAGATTGTTGTTGGTGTCATTAAAAAAAATAAGAACATATATTATATATTTTTTGTTATATTGTTGGTGTCATTGAAATAGATAATCATGGTTAGTTTGATTTGTTATAACTTGAAACCAACAAACATTTATATTTTTAGTTTTGATTAAAATCAAAGTTTCACAAAAAAACACCGTGCAATAAAAAGAGCAGAAAGACGTCCGTCTTTTCGCTAGTAGTAGTAGTAGTAATAATAATAATAATAATAATAATAATAATAATAATAATAATAATAATAATAATAATAATAATAATAATAATTTATTATTATTATTATTTCCCTAGTTAAAAAAGATTTCAGTTTCATTTTGTTTTTATTCAAGAATTCAGTTTTATAAAATATTTGGAAATCTACACAATTTATTTCAGGTTTTTATTATCTTAATTTTCCTTTATAATTTACCAATTCTAACCAATGTATGTTCGATAACATATCAAAACATATCATAGGCTTGTTCTCATTGATATTTAAGGATTAATGTACGTACATAATTGTGAGTATTACTGCCATTAAGATTGTTGATAGTTTACTATAAGTCATAAAACAATAATTGTCCATACCTTATATAACTTGACATGATTAGTATATAATACATGACTTCAGGTTGAAAGAATAGCTATCATTACATCTTTGTTGAGGGGGAGCTACTATGGGGAAGAAAGTAAGAAAAATCGACATGCCAAACTCATTCTTTGAAGTCTCTCTTCATTTTATTTTTTATATTGTTTGGTGACTAGAGATATATAAACTCATTACTTACATTTTCTTATTGAAATATATGTTACATTTAACTTCATCTTAATATACTTCACAAGATTTGATTTCAAGTCTTCAGGATCGATGCCCGTGATTTTTCGAGTTCTATTAAGCAAATTATTACATATTTTACATTGTCAATTTTGTATTTTGTGTTTGGACAGAACAAGGAGCAAAACAATCATCAAAACAATAATAATGAAGAAAACGGTGAAAATAAGGGAAAAAAGGAACCAGACAAGGGTGTTGTGTTGAAAGCAAATATACATTGTGATGGCTGTTCTGATCAAATTTATAAGTGCCTGAGAGGTTTTGAAGGTAATTAATATAATAATTTGTTTCCTTTACACCTTTATCAGACATATTATGCTTTAATTATATAATTAATAATTAAATTATGAGATGTTGTGTACAATGACTAGGAATAAGTCATATAAAGATTGATAGAGAAAATCATAGGATCTTTCTCAAAGGAGACGTTATAAAAGATCCATCAAAAGTTTTGGAAAGACTTCAAAAGAAATTCAGCAAAAATGTTGAGCTGATTTCACCAAAACCAAAGCCTGAGAACAAACAGAAAAAAGAGCCAGAAAAAAAGGAACAGGTTAAATTCTATTTTTTTCCCTTTTTTTTAATATTGCTCTCAGATCTTGTTAAACTTTTTAATATTACTGTATTTTTTTTGTTTATTTATTATTTTAAGCAGGCTAAAGTGAAAACTGTCGTGCTCAAGATGTATATTCACTGTGAAGGCTGTGCAAGTGATGTAAAGAGAAAAATTGAGAAAATGGAAGGTACTATATGTTAAATTCTTATAAAACATCTTACAAAAGTGTGATAAGATTAATCTAGTTTGTTTTCTAACTCACATTAATTAGGATCTTTGACCCCATAGACGCTCCCATTGTACTCCTTCCGTCCCAAAATATAAGCAAAAGTTGGTCAACAAAAGTTAATGTATTTGGTTCAAAATTTGTACCAAATACATTAACTTTTGTTGACCAATTTTTGCTTATATTTTGGGACGGAGGGAGTATATTTCATGAAACTATCACGAATTAATTACAGTGAACTATCTCACACAAAACACACATCCGCACCTTGTTTTCCGGGCCAGCAATACAAAAGTCAATTTACTCAAAATACCATCATTCAAACTAAGAGAATGAATTTCATGCGGTGGAAATCTTTACAGTTTTTTTGCAATGCATCATCAATACCATTAAATACTTTATCTCTCATGATTTCTGTATTTAATTTTCTATGTTTTTATTTTTTTCATTGGTCATAATTTCACTAGACTCTGCGGTCATTGCAGAGAATCCAGTCCCCTCAAACTACACCAATTCACCCATATTTTTAGGGAAGCAACACTTTTCATTGGCCTAAACACTTGCAAGATTATTCTGGATCAAATTAATTCAGTCTATATAGGGATCTCAATCTCCACCATTTATTTGAAATAAATCAAGATAATAAGTAGAGGAATTTAAGACATTTTATTTATAGCTAAAATTTTCCTTAAAAAAAATATAGATAACATTTAGTGTTTTTTTTTTTACAGTATAGCTAACATTTAATTGATTAATTCATTTTATTGGGTGATAGGTGTCGAATCTGTGGAATTGGACAAGGAAAAATCACATGTGATTGTTAAAGGAACAGTAGAATCTCCAAAGCTTGTTGAGTATGTCAAAAAGAAATTTGGGAAGCATGCAGAGATTATAAAAGATGATGGTAAAAGAGATCAAGTAAAAAAGGATCAAGGGAAAAACAATAATGAGAAAGATAATGGACATATAATAATGTTTAGTTATCCTCCTCAATACTCTACCCAATATCTTTACCCCAATCAAAACTTCAGTGATGAAAACGCTTTTGCATGTTCAATAATGTAAATATTTCTGAGTTATTTTATTTTGAATAAAATTATTATTTTCTTTTCGGCTAGCAAAGTTATTAGGAAATACTTTGTGTGTCATTGAATTTTGGTGACTTTAGTGTATTTTGATGAAAGATGATGATTTATTTTTTATGAGAAGATGATTGGTTAGGAGAGAAATAAAAACAAAGTCACAAAACTCAATATCTCATGTTTTATATCAAGGCTCTATTTGGCAAAGCTGGAATTTGAGCTTAAAGCTTATAAATTCATATGACAAAAAAAGACTGGTTTTGTTTTTGTTACAAAGCTAATCAAAACAACAAAAAGAGAGAAAAAAGGAAACAAAAAAAGAAATAGAAAAAATATTCCCTAAAGAAAAAGGTTCATGCTGCGTCAATCTTGTGGAGGCTCAGAATTTCATGCGAAGGAAAAGAATGAATGAGGAGATCCACATTCGATAAAGCTCCAAGCTTGGCTATAAAATATGTACACTTGTTCCCTTCACGAAGAGTGTGGCAAATAGTGATATTGCTTTGCTCGATCAAATCATGTATGTCTTGAATCAAAACAGCAAGGACATAATACATCATGGATGGCCCTTTTATGAGATTTACACTATGTAAGGAATCAGAATAGAAAACGAGCTCATTAATATCCAGAGTTTTAGAACAAAAGGCCCTGATAAATAGCAAGTAACTCGACTTGGAGAATATATGAAGAATTGTGAATATAACCTGAAAAACCAGATAAGTAATAGTCATCATTATTTCTTGAGACCCCACCAAACCCAACTCTTATAGGGGAGCCTAGGCAGCTTCCATCAACATTAAGGATAATGCTAGAGTGATTGTTGTTATTCCACTTTATGAGTCTATCTTGTGATTCGACATTGGAGATTGGATTAACACTACTAGAAAACTATCGTTTAGAGACCGATTCAGAGACCAAAATAAATTAGTTGCAGTAGAGACCAATATAACAACTTGTTATTTTAAACAAATAACCAAAATGAAGTTGGTCACTAAATTGGTCACAAAATTATTTAGCGACGAATTTAGAAACTGGTTTTTAGCCATCGAAATATAAGTCTCTTTACTCTCTCTCTCTCTCTCTCTCTCTCTCTCTCTCTCTCTCTCTTAATTTCTCAATATTTAAAAGAAAAATTATTTATGAAATTCAGCCACCAAATTATCAGTTACAAAAAAGAATCTAAATTTTTATTTATTATTATTATTATTATTATACCAATACATAAGCTTTAAGTTACCATATTCATTCTCAAAAATAAAAATTACCATATTCATTTGAGCGGGTGTGCAAAAAAAATTCCCCCTTTCATCATTTCACCAAAAATGAAACCCAAAAATTTCCCCCTTGAATGAATTTCCCTCTTCTTCTTTTCATAAAAAATTAAACCCTAATTTTCCCCTATCATCTTTTTCCTTCTTTTCACTTGAACCCAAAAGAACATTAACCCTAAACACAAAAACAAAATTTTCCCCTTTCATGCTTTTTCATTGAAATCAAAACTCATCATTAGTGAAATTGAACCCCGTTAGTGAAGTTCCAGTTGTTCCTATTCCTATTCTCATCTCACCGTGTTGTTGTTGTTCTCATCTCACCATGCTGTTGTTGTTGTTTGAAACCTAATCCAACTTGTTCTTGTTCTCATCTCATCAGGTTTGTTCCTTTTCTCGTCATGTTAGTTTATTTTCATTCAATCACACGATTTCATATTCTTGTCCTGTTCCTATTCATTTTTCTATATTCTCGATTTTGAAATTCTTGTTCCTGTTCATGTTTTTAATCACTCGATTCAAACACTACCAACTCACAAATGGGTTGTTTTTTTATACTCTGAATATGGGGCATATTTTACCTAGTTCCTTTTAACGTTTTTATTCTTGTTTTTGTTGTGTTCCGATTTCTTTGAATCCAAGATTGAACCTAGCAGTGAAGAAAGGCAAACGATGCGACGAAGAATCATCAGCGACTTTGTTGTCTTCCAGTCTCAGTGGTCCAGTGATCTACACTCTTGGGTGTCTTCAGGTTTGTTCATTTGTTATTAGAACCTATATGGGTGTGTTTTGATTCTCTAAATATGGCTTTCTTGAATTTTGTGTGTATAGTTAAGTTGGTTGTTGATTGGTAAGAATAACTTAAGTAGTTACTTTGTTTTTGAATTTGCTAAAATTTTGTGCATTGACATTCTAAATATCCTTAATTTGTTAGTTTGGTAGGTAATGATTTGGGATTTTTGATCAAATAGGAGGTATTTAGATTGTTACAAAACTTGTTATTTTTTAGTACATTTCTTTCTGAAGGTGAGAAAAACACAAGAAGGGGGGTTGAATTGTGTTGGCCTTTTTCTTTCTCAAAAAGGTTAGTTCAGAGTCTGATGTTGATCAGAGTCTGAAGCTAATTTCAGAGTTATGTTGCAGCGGATAAAGTAAAATGAGAGAGAGAAAGAGAGGACACAAGCAATTATCTTGGTTCCTTCCACAACCCGGAAGTAGTCCAGTCCCCTTGTCACTTACAATAGATTTTTCACTATAATCAACAGATTACAAAGGCTCAAGCACACAAGCAAGAGACTTCCAAATGCTCAAACACACAGTAAGAGACTTCTAATTGCTCAAGCACACAAGCAAGAGACTTCTGATTGCTCAAGCACACAAGCAAGAGACTTCCAAATGCTCAAACACACAGTAAGAAACTTCTAATTGCTCAAGCACACAAGCAAGAGACTCCTGATTGCTCAAGCACACAAGCAAGAGACTTCCAAATGCTCAAACACACATTAAGAGACTTTTAATTGCTCAAGCACACAAGCAAGAGACTTCTGATTGCTCAAGCACACAAGCAAGAGACTTCCAAATGCTCAAACACACAGTAAGAGACTTCTGATTGCTCAAGCACACAAGCAAGAGACTTCCAAATGCTCAAACACACAAGTAAGAGACTTTTGATTGCTCAAGCACACAAGCAAGAGACTTCTGATTGCTCAAGCACACAAGCAAGAGACTTCTAATAAAAAAAAATTACAGAGAAATTTGTTTGAGTTGAACACTTGATATACTATCAGTGGTGTTCACAAAATACATCACAGTGTTCAGACTCTTTGCTTAAGAAATTCTAAGATGAGAAAGTTTGAAAGAATTTCTAAGTTATTGATGAGTATCGAATTTGACAGAGTATTGACACTTTCAAAATTGTAGAGTCTTGTATGTTCTTCTTCAAGTCTTCAGTCCTTTTATAGAGGGATAGAGAGACGTTGAGAAGGTGCCAGATCATCAATAGAGTCGTTTGAATTGAAGCTTAATCCATCGTTGATTTCTTCCTTGATATGGTATGCGTAGCAGAAGAATAACGTTTGAATTGTTTCCTTAAAAAAATTGGATGTTCCGTCCAAGGAGACAAAGTTGCAGAGAGCGTTTCTGACTCTGAGATTTTTGCAGAGGTCTTGTCGTACTATGTACTTTTGACAATGACATCAGTTGACTTCTGAGTTTCCTTCAGACTTCAGACTCCCAGTCTTCAGACTTCAGACTCTGAACTTCAGACTCCAGTCTTCAGACTCCGAACTTCAGACTCTGGTCTTCAGACGCTGTTCTTCAGACTCTGATCTTCAGACATTGTTCTTCAGAAGCTGATCTTCAGACATTGTTCTTCAAACGCTGATCTTCACACACTATTCTTCAGATGCTGATCTTCAGATCCTGAATGTCTTCAGACTTGCAACACAAGCTTCAATATTTTCATTTGCTCTTAACTTGATCTTTCAGAACCACTGTTAAACATAGTTTTTAAGTATATGGTCCTGCACACTAAGAACAAGTATTAGCATATCCAATTTTCTTTTTAACACTTTGTTATCATCAAAACTCAAAAGGGACTTGTTCATACATTTTGTTCCAACAATCTCCCCCTTTTTGATGATGACAAACACAAGTATTAATAGAAAATTGTTGTTAATTTAATTAACAAGTTGACTTCAGGGTCTGAGGTTTGTAAGCTCCCCCTGAGTCTGATAATCCACAAGGTGAGGTTTGTAAGCTCCCCCTGAGTCTTATCCAGGTTAATTAAATTCAATTTAAATCAATAAAGAGTAACACTCAGAATTATCTCATAGGCTAAGAGATGAGAAGATGTTCTCCTAAGTTAATTAATGTTCAAAACATTAACTTATATTCTTACTTGGCTCAGAGCCTGAAATACTTGCTACTTACTCCCCCTTTTGTCATCAACAAAAAAATTCAAGAATTTAAGACAAAGAGAGAGTTCAAATGTGAGATAAAAATGCAATCAGATAAGCACTCAAGTAGCAAAGTTAAGTATCAGAGCAAACTATTTGAGCACACATAAATAGTACAAAAACATTGCATTCAGACAGAGAATGATGTTCAGAAGCAAGACAGATTAAACATTGTTCAGAAGCAAGTTAAAATTTAAAGACTAGGGTGTGCAATCTAAGGTCGAGGAGGTTTCTTCATAAGCTCCAAAATAGCACTGATCCCAGACTTCATCTCATTTTGACTAGTTAGAATCTGATCTTGCTTTGCACTCAGTTCCTGAATCTTGCTTTCCAGAACATCCTGTCTAGCTCTTTGTGCTACCAGCTATAGTGGTTGCTGAACACACTTTCCCAAGAGTGAGTTATGAAGACCATACTTCAGAATCTTAGGAATTTCCAATAAATCAGCACTGTCAGCATTTACCACTCCTGAAGAAGTTCCACATTCAATCAGTCTTGAAGTATTTCTTCTGAGTTCCATAGTCTCCATGCTCCTGACTACATTAGACAACCATGTCTGAAATGCCTCATGCTGAGACACTACAGAGACAAACTGTAGAGTGTCCAGGGTGTTGTTGACTAAGGTTTTCAGCTTGTTCCATTTTTCCACATAATTGACCTCATGAATGGGATGTGGTCTAGCAAGCACCAGTTCTTCCAAGCTTTTGAAGATATTGCTTTATCAGCAGCAACTGAAGGTTCTGCACTAGCTTCTGAAACTTGCAGAAGAGGGGTAAGCAGGTTCTGAGCTCCTGATAGAGTAGATTTCTCTAACAATTTGGCCATTTCAACAGCTTTCTCCATCTGTTCCTTGAGCTAAACTGACAGCCTTCTCCAGATCTTCTTTCATTTTATTTGCCACTTCAGCTTCAGTTTCACTCAACACAGCCTTTCCCTTCCTTGTCTGAGGTTCTTTTTCAGCAGCTTCTGAAACAGCAGGTAGATTGCCCTTCTTAATAACTCCTTGAGCCAGAAGCTCCTTGATCCTCTTATTTTCTGCTACTTCTTCCTCATAGGACATCTCCTTTTCTTCTTCTTGCTCCTCAGTTTCAACAATCATTTTCCTCAACTTTCTTATTTTTGGTTCAGAAGCTCCTTCAACTTCTGACCTTGCCTTTCTTGCTACCTTGCTTCTTGAGATTGAAAGTCCATTGCAAGTTTCTGAGAAGAAGATGATGAACCAACCATTTGATTCTGAAGGATTGAGGTTTTAGGGTTCTAAGAGGGTTTTTGAAAAGGAAGAGTTTTTAGGTTTGAAAACTGAACGTGTAAGATGTGAAAGTGAAAGTGTGAGAGTGATCAAGTGTTTTTGTTGAAACGTTTCAGAAATTGAAAGCAGACAAAAAAACATTAAACACAACTGCACATTAATGACGTTAGAGGGCGCAAAGTACAACTTTCAAAACTAACTCATCACTGGCCAGCAATTATTACCCAGCAAATTCAGACCACGTGTCAGACTACTGTTCAGATTCACTTTCATTAGTGAGCCACGTGTAAAGTGTCCACTTACAATGAGTTTTATCAGAAGTCAAAAATCAGATTCTGAAACTCAGACTCTGATGTCTTCAGAAGCTGAACTTTCTTCAGACTCTCAAAGTGAGCGTCTGATAAGTCTTAGCTTCTGATGTACTTCAGATTCTCAGTTTCTATTCAGAGTCAAGCAGATTTTTCAGAGATGAAATGCATGTTCAAATTCTTTTTAATAAAATTAAATCTATCTTCTGCTAGGGGTTTTGTAAATATATCAACCCACTGATGATCAGTATCAATGAATTGAATATACAAAACACCCTTCTGAACATAATCTCTAATAAAATGATGTTTAATTTCAATGTGCTTGGCTCTTGAATGTAGAATAAGATTTTTAGACAAACAGATAGCACAAAATATTATCACAAAAGATAGGAATGATGTTTTCATGAATCTGATAGTATTCCAACTGATGTTTCATCCAGAGTAGTTGTGTGCAACAACTTGTAGCTGAAATGTATTCTGCTTCTGCTATTGACAATGCAATAGTTGATTGTCTTTTACTGGCCCAGGATATCAGATTCTCACCAAGGAATTGACAATTTCCACTGGTGGATTTTCTTTCATCCTATCACCAGCATAATCAACATCACAGAATCCAACCAACTTATAATCTAAGGATTTCTTATAGAGAAGTCCAAGATTAGTTGTTCCCTTCAGATACCTAAAGATTCTCTTGACAGTAGTCATATGAGATTCTCTAGGATCTGATTGGAATCTTGCACATAAGCATACACTGAATAAAATATCTGGTCTAGAAGCTGTTAAGTATAACAGAGAACCAATCATACCTCTGTAGAGATTCTGATCCACCTTTGAGCATGTGTCTTCTTTGCTTAAGTTGCAGGTTGGATGCATTGGTGTTCTCATCAATTTACAATCTTCAAGCTTGAACTTCTTCAGAAGCTCCTTTGTATATTTTGATTGATGAACATACACTCTGTAACACCCATACTAAATTATCTAGAATATTTAGCATGCGTATTAATCTGATATCAGATACATTAAAATTTACAATAATTAATATATACAAACCACTGAATGAGTACAATTTGCTCGTTTACATAAATATCCAAATATCACAAAATACACTTTCATATACATATACAAAATCTGTCAACCTCCTGAGCTTGCCTTGACGAGCATCTGCACTCCATCCAGCGTCTTCCTGAAGATCTTCATGAACAACACCTGCTAACCTATGAACCTGCACCAGAAGGATTGGGGTGAGACATACGTCTCAGTGAGCTCCAACCCAACCTACTGTTGGCAACCACGGGGGAAACCTAGGGTCGCCGTGCCTACTCTTAGCAATCTTGGGGATACCTACGACCGCCGTCATTCTCTACATATCTAGCGATCAAGGGGAAACCTAGGATCGCTTTATGTCTTTACCTTAACTTATACTTTTCATGTACGTAATCTTATGCTTAGTGATCGAGGGGGAAGTCTATGATCACTTTCTGTTGTCTGATGACTACTAGTCACATCTCTTAGTACATAATACATTTACATAATCATATTCATATTCGTATTCATCTTACTTATAACGTTAAGTTAGCAGTTAGCGTTGAACAAACAATCATTATCTTGGTTCATTTTACGGAGTGCATCCGGGTGGAGTAACCCCGAAGTACATCTCCCTTCTTATCGGTGAAAATTCCTATCATATCAGGCTAACACCGGACTCCTCTTATCTTTTGTGTGGCTGCTCTCGCGAGCGGTAACTTCACCGTCCCAGCTGCCATTTAAGGAGGTAACTTCACGGGGACCCCCTGTATACTAACTAACGAGCAAACAGGAGACACATTACTTTTCTGACTTGGATGTGCAGCTGCCCTCACGAGCGGTAACTTCACCGTTCCGGCTGCCATTAAAGGCGGTAACTTCACAGGAACCCCTCGTATACTAACTGGCGAGCATACGAGAGACACATCAAGCCCATCTTATAATTAATTATCATTCTTTAAAATAATAGTCTTAAAATTTACGTGTGGATAGCCCTTTCGGAGAAATCCCATCCGGCATAATCCGGAGTCTGATGAACACGTATATTCTTTATCATTAAATTCTTATCTTAAGTTCATATGTATAATTAATACGTTTCTTATTCTTGTGCACATCTGATGCATTCTTGAGTAAGTCTTCCTTAATTGCTTAACCTATGTAAAGGTTCTTAACTATGAACATAGAATCATTCTTGTGCTTAGTACATGATGAGTACCATTCTAAATCTCTTTAACCTATAAAGGTTCTTGAGTTATCGTTCTCATAAGCCATTATCTAAAGGTTGGGAACTAAGCCCCTTTATCTTACTTGATAACTTAGGGTTTAATCTACCCATTGTAATAATGACACTTGATTCTCATGAGGTTAAACCTCAATGTTATGTGAAGTTTCTAACCCCACTCTCATGCTAATACGAGGTATACTATGATCCATTCTTCCATTACTAAATGCATAAAGGCATACTGGCACTGTGCGGATGGTTTCTGGCATTAAAAACAAGTTTCCAAAAATGGAGTGTCATTCTGTCTCCATCGTGGCACGACAGGATCCCATCGTGGCACGATGGCATGCTGATCCTTATGATCATGGCACGATGGGTGCCATCGTGGCACGATAAATCCAGGGGTGCCAGGCCCTGTAGCTGTTCCAGAAAGTTCAAAAACGAGTTTTCAATCCCAACACAGTCCAACAAGCATTTATACATCAAAATCAAAGGTTTTTAACACATAAGATCATAGCATATCATGTATTAACAAAAGGGAAACTAACTTATACAAATCTAGCTTAAAATCATTCATGAATTCCTTTCCTCTCTAAACCATAAAACTACCCAAAAAGGGGTAAGATTCATAGGGAGCTCACCTTGATTTAGCTAGCTTTGATCCTTGTCAAGCTTCCAATCACCAAACCCTAGCTTGATCCGTCTTCTTTCCTTAATTCCTTGCCAAACCCTAGCTTCCAATTCCTTTCTCCTTTCTTGTTTCCTTGACTCCCAATGGTTCAAGAGTTCCCAAATTTGATGCTTGCTCTTGAATTGACCATGTAGGAGGATGATTAAGTGAAGATTGAGGTGAGGAGGAGGAGAGGGTGGCGTGAGAGAAGAGTAGAGAGAATGCGAGAAATGATTGGAAAATATCTTGTGTTCCTATTTTAAACAAATCTTCCCATTTCAAATAATATCCATTTTGCCATTGCACAAATTACTAAATTGCCATGCTTGCTAAATAAGTTTCCAACACTAATAACTGATACTAATAAGCGGGATATTACAATCTACCCCCCTTAAAGAAATTTCGTCCTCGAAATTTAGAATCCATCTTGAAATCACATATTAAAAGATTCTTAATACTTAGTTTCCCTATTAGCCAAATCTCTGCTTAACGTGTTTATCGGAATCCCATGGTTCCCAACTCTTTAATTCGAAAGTATTCGGGAATCTCTCCTTTGACTGAAAGGCTTGATGTTATTACATAACTCTTACGAAATAGGATATGTGGTTATCTGAACCATCTTATCCAATTCACTTGACTATGTTCTTTGTTCGGCTCACTTCTTACAATTCCAACTTAAGGTTACTAAACCTCAAATACTTTACTGGATAATCTTATCCTCCTTGAATATTTTCACTCTTCAGGGGTTTGTTGTACTGCAACTAATTCCAATGAATTCTTATCTTTATCTTTCGTCCCATACGACGACATCTTACTCATAGACCTATATCGTACCTTACCATATAGAGTTATTATTACACCGAACATCTGATATAGTATACTCACATGCGAATGCAAGGATCATTCCCACTTCATTATTATTCTAAGTACAAGCAGGAGTTTCACCTCTAGCACCTTCTCCTTTCTTCCTGACATCACGATGTGCTACTTATCACAACCATAATTATTACTTCCACGATGAATTTCTCAAGGATTCGCGGAATTCTTACAAATTACTCGTGCTCCGCTTCAGTTAGTATACAGCACTAACGCACATCTTATTAACTTAGGAATTCATTCTTCCCACTGGGAGTTTGCCAATCTCCCATCGTTCTTGTCACTACTTATTCTCGTTTTCTTGCCGTAGCATAAATATTTTTCTATACCGATAAATCCAAAACTCATAGGAGTTTAATCCAAGTGATGAGTGGTATAGACCGTCTCACATATTATCATATGGTATATTTCATAACATATAATTCACATACATAAACGAGCACATGTACACTACTAACGGGTACATAGTACATCACATCATCCTTGTCCGACTATCAGGACATCATTATTGACCTTAACATATTTGAAACATTACCACATCAATTGGGAATCTTTCTTACTCTTAACTCATCTTGTAACATCCGGGATTTGCCTTTCAACTGGCTTGCCAGGTTTGCCCCGCCAATGTTACTCGTGTTTATTTCTTAAGTGTACAACAACCTATAACATGAATTATGGTTACATTCTCTCGGCATCGTAAACTTATTCTCTCATTCTGGACGTAGAGTCCAAGATCCTTATTTTCAAAAGGAAGCTCTACTTGATTGCTACCAAAAATAGCACACTTAATCTTTAATCCTTTAGTCATAACCTGAAATTACGTAGCCCTTTACTGTGGACTACGAGTGACTTTTAATCTGCATAAAAGTTCTCCTTCCTTCACTGGTGAACATTAAGTTCAAGACTTTCCGAAATCTTCAGCTAAAATAGGTTAACATGACATGGGTACAACTTGAAATTAAACTCATTCGCCACTGCATTGTCGCTTCTGATCAATGCTGCAACTCACCAATTTCATCTTACGAGTGCAACCTGGACTGCTGCTATCTCATGCTCAATTCTCTTTAGACTAAACTTATTCTTCAAGTATACTTGATGTTACTGAGCTAAAATAGTCTAACTACCATTTTAGGGACAACTTCCAATGTTTCAAACTTAATGCGCTAGAATCACTTCCTTACCATATATTTTTAAACTAGTTGATATTCCATTTCTCATGGGTTCGAGGTTCGAAGTATTCCTCAACTTGATTTCCAGAATTTTCCGTTAGAACTTGTGATATGTTCAAGTCGTCTCTACTTACTACTATTCCATATTATAAGAATCAAGCACTTATCATCTTCTCGTTCCCTAAGCTTCAGCTTAGCATTTGCTCATTAATTCATTCTTGGTTTACTACTCCGCTGCGCAACTCTGATTTAAACAAATCACTTCGGAGGAGGGGTAATACACCATTATAAAATTCTCTGGCTGACTTGTTCCTTAATGACCCGTAGCTATCACAGCAGAATCATCTTACGTTTGTTATTCTCTTGTGGCTTAAACCGCCTGTTTAACTTACTGACTGATCATCATCAGACTTTGGGTTTCCTTTCGGACTTAAAGAATATAATTGTTTTCGCGAAATTACGCCCAAACCTGTAAATAGCTTTCAGCAACAACTACGAACCCAGCAGTGATTCCGTCAAAACAGCTCATACACTGGTTCTTACTTATTCTCCATGTTCTGATTCCTGTGACCATCTCATGATCAATCCAACTTGTATTATCGTTTTAACATTGCAGAATCCGACCTAAAAGTACACCTGGAGCAGCTTAAATTTCACACTTAAATCACTTGTGTCAACTTCTGGAGGTTCATATCTTTTATATACTGAATCCACTAATAGTTGAGTCTCGTTCCTATTCGTTCTAACTTTATCCGTAAGGATTTCCTCCAGTAACTTGTTACTGTATCCACGATTCGAATCTCTATCTTATTATCTGAATGATTCTTCATATAGTTTGAACAATCCAAACTCTATACCTTATTACCGCCCTCAGAAACTTATCAACACGAGGTGATCTCCTTCAGCTTCTAGTATAACTGTGGGAGGAAACTCATCAGTTGAAAACTTAAACTCATTAACATTAACCACAATCTTATCCCTTCGTATTTAAGACGATCCTCCGTATAATAAAGTCTCAACATAATTTCTCGGCTAAAATTCCGATTATCCTTCAAAACTGGTCTACTATAACCATGTGTCCTCTTAAACTCGTCTTCTTCATCCAATCAAGGGACTTCAACTTATTATTCAATATCCTGTTCTGAGAAATCATTACTTGCTGCTAAGCTTGCGTTTCTCGTATAAAACATCTCGATGGCTCATCATAATGAAAATAATCCGATTCACTTCTCTTGGTATAAAACTTTTCATTGGACTTAGCTCATTTCAAATCTGTTTACCAAACAAAACATATCCTGAAACACGCTTCGATGTGCAACAGGTATTATCATTACTACTTACTCATCCATTTTGGGTCCTAGATTGTATACCATCTTTTCTTCTTAAGGAGTGCTCCACTGTCTTTCTCGTGGCACGAGAAGCATGGATCGTGGCACGATGGATGTCCCGATCCATATGATCGTGGCACGATAGAATCTCTCGTGGCACGATAATTCCAGCAAGTTCAGACTCTGCAGCTTCATCTGTCCCAATTGCCACTTCTCAACTACGGTTCCCGTTATGGCTCCATAATTTCTCACTGTTCATGTCTCCTCCTATGAGACATCCCCTAATGACGCGTCCAACTGTGTTAAGGTTCTACACCTTATCCTTAAATATTTCTGACATTCCTGAAACTCTGCCGTAAACAGGCTCAGTCACTTTACGGTTCGATGGCCACCATTTGGCGTCGATTACTTCTTCGCTAATTCCGTCTTAAAATTCTATCACCTTAATCTTCGCCCTTCATAAACTTCATTCCTCCTTGGTCACATTCAGCTCTCGGATATTTATCCTAACTGTCATATACTAGACTGAGTTGATCAGGCTCAACTAGATGTGACCTTTAGAACAACATCCGGAACCCAATGGTCCCACTACTTTTATTGAATTTTTAATAACCCAAGGCACGGTCTGAATCGACCTGCTCTGATACCAATTGTAACACCCATACTAAATTATCTAGAATATTTAGCATGCGTATTAATCTGATATCGGATACATTAAAATTTACAATAATTAATATATACAAACCACTGAATGAGTACAATTTGCTCGTTTACATAAATATCCAAATATCACAAAATACACTTTCATATACATATACAAAATCTGTCAACCTCCTGAGCTTGCCTTGACGAGCATCTGCACTCCATCCAGCGTCTTCCTGAAGATCTTCATGAACAACACCTGCTAACCTATGAACCTGCACCAGAAGGATTGGGGTGAGACATGCGTCTCAGTGAGCTCCAACCCAACCTACTGTTGGCAACCACGGGGGAAACCTAGGGTCGCCGTGCCTACTCTTAGCAATCTTGGGGATACCTACGATCGTCGTCATTCTCTACATATCTAGCGATCAAGGGGAAACCTAGGATCGCTTTATGTCTTTACCTTAACTTATACTTTTCATGTACGTAATCTTATGCTTAGTGATCGAGGGGGAAGTCTATGATCACTTTCTGTTGTCTGATGACTACTAGTCACATCTCTTAGTACATAATACATTTACATAATCATATTCATATTCGTATTCATCTTACTTATAACGTTAAGTTAGAAGTTAGCGTTGAACAAACAATCATTATCTTGGTTCATTTTACGGAGTGCATCCGGGTGGAGTAACCCCGAAGTACATCTCCCTTCTTACCGGTGAAAATTCCTATCATATCAGGCTAACACCGGACTCCTCTTATCTTTTGTGTGGCTGCTCTCGCGAGCGGTAACTTCACCGTCCCAGCTGCCATTTAAGGCGGTAACTTCACGGGGACCCCCTGTATACTAACTAACGAGCAGACAGGAGACACATTACTTTTCTGACTTGGATGTGCAGCTGCCCTCACGAGCGGTAACTTCACCGTTCCGGCTGCCATTAAAGGCGGTAACTTCACAGGAACCCCTCGTATACTAACTGGCGAGCATACGAGAGACACATCAAGCCCATCTTATAATTAATTATCATTCTTTAAAATAATAGTCTTAAAATTTACGTGTGGATAGCCCTTTCGGAGAAATCCCATCCGGCATAATCCGGAGTCTGATGAACACGTATATTCTTTATCATTAAATTCTTATCTTAAGTTCATATGTATAATTAATACGTTTCTTATTCTTGTGCACATCTGATGCATTCTTGAGTAAGTCTTCCTTAATTGCTTAACCTATGTAAAGGTTCTTAACTATGAACATAGATTCATTCTTGTGCTTAGTACATGATGAGTACCATTCTAAATCTCTTTAACCTATAAAGGTTCTTGAGTTATCGTTCTCATAAGCCATTATCTAAAGGTTGGGAACTAAGCCCCTTTATCTTACTTGATAACTTAGGGTTTAATCTACCCATTGTAATAATGACACTTGATTCTCATGAGGTTAAACCTCAATGTTATGTGAAGTTTTTAACCCCACTCTCATGCTAATACGAGGTATACTATGATCCATTCTTCCATTACTAAATGCATAAAGGCATACTGGCACTGTGCGGATGGCTTCTGGCATTAAAACAAGTTTCCAAAAATGGAGTGTCATTCTGTCTCCATCGTGGCACGACATGATCCCATCGTGGCACGATGGCATGCTGATCCTTATGATCATGGCACGATGGGTGCCATCGTGGCACGATAAATCCAGGGGTGCCAGGCCCTGTAGCTGTTCCAGAAAGTTCAAAAACGAGTTTTCAATCCCAACACAGTCCAGCAAGCATTTATACATCAAAATCAAAGGTTTTTAACACATAAGATCATAGCATATCATGTATTAACAAAAGGGAAACTAACTTATACAAATCTAGCTTAAAATCATTCATGAATTCCTTTCCTCTCTAAACCATAAAACTACCCAAAAAGGGGTAAGATTCATAGGGAGCTCACCTTGATTTAGCTAGCTTTGATCCTTGTCAAGCTTCCAATCACCAAACCCTAGCTTGATCCATCTTCTTTCCTTAATTCCTTGCCAAACCCTAGCTTCCAATTCCTTTCTCCTTTCTTGTTTCCTTGACTCCCAATGGTTCAAGAGTTCCCAAATTTGATGCTTGCTCTTGAATTGACCATGTAGGAGGATGATTAAGTGAAGATTGAGGTGAGGAGGAGGAGAGGGTGGCGTGAGAGAAGAGTAGAGAGAATGGGAGAAATGATTGGAAAATATCTTGTGTTCCTATTTTAAACAAATCTTCCCATTTCAAATAATATCCATTTTGCCATTGCCACAAATTACTAAATTGCCATGCTTGCTAAATAAGTTTCCAACACTAATAACTGATACTCATAAGCGGGATATTACACACTCCATCTTTGCATTGGTTGATTTGAATTCCAAGAAAGAACTTCAATTCTCCTATCATGCTCATTTCAAATTCATCCTACATTAACTTAGAGAATTCCTTGCAAAAAGTGGCATTAGTAGAACCAAATATAATATCATCCACATAGATTTGAACAATTAAGATGTCTTTCTTAATTGTCTTTCTGAACAGTGTAGTGTAAACTTGTCCTCTTACAAAATCATTTTTAAGTAAGAAATTACTTAGTCTCTCATACCAAGCTCTGGGAGCTTGTTTCAGACCATACAATGATTTCTTAAGCTTAAAAACAAAGTCTGGATGTTTTGAATCTTCAAAACCAGGAGGTTGTTTGACATACACTTCTTCAGAGATGACTCCATTTAGAAAAACACTCTTAACATCCATTTGATATAAAATGATATTATGATTTACTGCATAGGAAAGAAGTAACCTGATTGCTTCCAATCTTGCAACTGGAGCAAATGTTTCAGTGTAATCAATTCCTTCCTGTTGACTGTAGCCTTGAGCAACAAGTTTAGCTTTATTTCTGACTACCTCTCCTTGTTCATTTAGTTTGTTTCTGAACACCCATTTTGTTCCAATAATGTTCTTGTGATTTGGTTTTGCAACTAAATCCCAAACATCAATTCTTTGAAACTGATTGAGTTCTTCTTGCATAGACACATTCCATCCATCATCAGAAAGTGCTTCATCAATTGTTGTAGGTTCAATCATTGACAGTATTCCAAGCAAAGAGTCATTCTGTCTGAATACTGATCTGGTTTTTCTTGGACTATCCTTGTTTCCAATGATTAACTCTTCAGGATGTGAAGACTTGTACTTGAATGTGTTTCTGGGTGGATTTGCTTCTTGACAATCATTAACACCTTGTTCAGATACATCTTGATGTTGATTAACTTCGGGATGAGTGTCAGCTTCTGAGAGATTTTCAGCTTCTGGAGGAATTTCAGCTTCTGAGCTTTCTTCAGACTCAGAAATCTGTTCAGGTTCTAAAGTATCCTCTGAAAGCTGAATATCTGCAAAACTCTCAACTAGCTCTGATATTTTATTATCAGGCTTCTTGTCAACAAATCTAATGTGCATTGATTCTTCAACAACATGTGTTTCAGAATTGTACACTCTGTATGCTTTAGATCTCTCAGAGTATCCTAAAAAGATACCCTTGTAGCCTTTGCATCAAATTTCTTTAGGTAGACTTTATTGTTTAAAATGTAACATGTACATCCAAACTGATGAAAATAAGAAATGCTTGGCTTTATTCCATTGAATAATTCGTATGTTGTTTTATTTAGAATTGGTCTAATATAGATTTTGTTCTGAATATAACATGTTGTGTTAACAGCTTCTGCCCAGAAGTACTTTGCAATGTTAGATTCATGAATCATGGTTCTGGCCATTTCTTGCAAAGATCTGTTCTTTCTCTCTACAACTCCATTTTGTGGTGGAGTTCTAGGAGAAGAAAACTCATGGAGAATTCCATGTTCTTCACAAAAAGTTTCAAAAGGTTCATTTTCAAATTCACCACCATGATCACTTCTATCTTTCAAAATTTTAAATTCATTTTTAGTTTGTAATTGCTTGCAGAAGTTGTTGAACACATCATATGTTTCATTTTTGGTTCTGAGGAATTTAACCCAAGTCCACCTACTGTATTCATCAACAATTACCAACCCATACTTCTTCCCATTGATTGATGTTGTGCCAACATGACCAAACAGATCAGTGTGAAGTAGTTCTAAGGGTCTGGAGGTAGAAACGATGTTTTTGTATTTAAAAGAGATTTTAGTAATTTTTCCTTTCTGGCATGCTCCACAAAGAGCATCTGAGTGATAGTCAATGTCTGGTAAGCCTCTGACCAGTTGTAACTTGCTAAGCTTAGAGATGAGTCTCCAGTTAGCATGTCCCAACCTTTTGTGCAATACCCATTTCTCATCACTCACTGACAGAAGACAAACTACCTTCTGATCAACCAGTTCTGAAAAATCAATTTTATAAACATTGTTCTTCCTCTTTCCTTTTAACACAACAAATTTATCTTTGTTGTTGATTACAGTGCAAGTGTTCTTATCAAACAAGACATCATAACCACAGTCACAAAATTGACTTATGCTAAGTAGGTTATGTCTTAGTTCATCTACCAACCAAACATTATTAATGGAAATGGAAGAATTACCTATCTTACCAGTACCAATGATCTTGCCTTTCTGGTTTCCTCCAAATCCCACAGTTCCTCCCTCTTTCATGGTCAGGGTTTGGAACATAGACTTTTCTCCTGTCACGTGATGCGAGCAACCACTGTCCAGGTACCAAGACTTCTCCTTTTCTTTGGCTTTTAAGCATATCTGCAACAGACATGATTTCTGACTTAGGTACCAATATCTTTATGGGTCCTCTTTGGTTAGTTCTGAAATGATATGGCTTCTTTTGTACCTTTTGTATGACATTCTGAGATTTAAAAGGTTTTGCATACACTGGTTTCTTATCTTTTGAAGATTTTGCAAACACAGTCTTTTGAAAATGTGAGTCTGAATTTTTCAGAGTCTGAGACTTGCTTGTCTTAGGTTCTGACCTCTTTAGACTTTGAACCCTTTCAGAGTTAAAGTCTGTTTTCCTCATAGTCTTAAACTTAGAACCTTTTGGTTTAGATTTGGGTAAGGTTTTAGACTTTGCCTTCATCTTTTCCTTAGGTTCAGAAGTTTGGATTCTGAGTTGTTCAGAACTTCAGGTTCAACAATCTCAGTTTTTGATGAATTCAGTTTCTCAGAAATGTTAGATGCAGATACAAAACACACCTCAGTGCCTTTAATAATATCTCCAGAACAGGATGGTAGGTTTGTTTCTTTTTGAAATTCTGGCGCAGTAAAATCCTGATGCTGAACGTAATGAAAGTAAAAGGAAACAACGATGTAAAACAGAGTAAAACACGAAACAATAACAGGGAAAGAAGTAACAGACTGAAAGTAAAAGGCACAAGATACTTGTTAACCCATTTCGGTGACAAACACACCTACATCTGGAGGCTACCAAGCTAGGAAGGAAATCCACTAGCGTAGTCCTAGTTCTAAGTTCTCAGCAAACTCCAAGTTTACAACTTATCACCTAGCTACTACCCGTATTGACTTCAACCTAGGAACCCCTAGACCTGAGATCCCATCTCACTTCCTACTCAATCAACCACTGCCCCAGTGATCTTAGACTCTAATAACAATCAAAGACGGAGACACACACTAAACACACAAAAGTCACTCTTGCTTAAAAGCTTCAAGTGAACTACAATTACAACTCAACTAAAACAAACCAACTCTATGCTTTTGATATTAAATAGCAGCAATAGAGTGGTATACAAAACAGAGCACACGGCTCAACAAAGACAGCCTAAAGTCGAAAGCCTAAAAATATTCTTTCCATGACGGCTTCAATTGATTTCTTCAAGAGAGGAGTCTTCTTTATATAGCCTTCAGAAGCAACAAATATCTGAACCAAATATTCTACAAAGATATATTTCCAAAATTCTTCTTTAGAAATATATTTCACAATCATATCTTTCTTTAGGCTAAAACACATATTTGAATCAATTATTCTTTTCAGAAATATACTGAAACAAATATTCTTCAAAAATATATTTTCCAAAGATCTCTTTTGAAAATATATTTACACAAATAAAAATATCCAATCTGAGAAAATATATCTTGCGAAAATATCTTCCTTCTGGAAACATACGCAGCTTGGAGAATTCTTCAATCAAATCTTCAAAAGATCAGGTGAGAAAATAAACAGCTCCAAGACGCGAAAACAAGAAAGCTTCTGAAGGTACTTCTGAAGAAGTGCTTCTGAAGGTCTGCGTCTGAAGTTCTACGTCTGAAGGTCAACGTCTGAAGGTTCATCTTCTAAAGGTCAGTGTCTGAAGGTTCAGCTTATGAAGTTCTACTTCTGAAGGTTCAACTTCTGACGTTCAGCTTCTGAGGTCCAGCTTCTGAAGACGTACATATTGCTTGTATATTTGATTTTAGCAAAAATGAAGCCAACAACCAAATATCCAACAATCTCCCCCTTTGGCAAATTTTTGGCTAAAATCAATCTGAGATACACAAGGCAAATTCTGAACTCATCAAGAAGAACATAAATGTAGTAACACAATAGAAACAGAGTCAGCAGCGGCACAAACAAAATCCTAACAACGCAAATACTACGTTTTCAACCCTGAAACACAAATACACTCCCCCTGAAACATGTCATTCAGCAACAACTTCTGAAACATACACTACTCCCCCTGAAACAGAGACTCCCCCTGAAACACAACAGCTTCTGTGTATTGCTTCTGAACTACTTATCTCCCCCTTTTTAGCCAAACAATTTTGACAAAAACAACCATGCATTCACCAGGAGTAGAAAGAACAACAACAACAAATTTAAACAACCAAGATATCCCATCAAGTAAGATTCCACAACAACGCAACAATGCACATTAGAATCACACAAACAGAGTTCCCACACACAAGGTTTTCACAGAAGAGCACACACTTCATAGAAAACCACTTCTGAACATAATACCTCTGAGCATTAACATATTAGAACCTCAAAATTTCAACAAATTTTCAGTAGTCTTCAAAATGACAATGATTTCTCTGATTTCTCTTGCAACTCTAGTTATAGTAAATAGAAAGAATTTGTTTTCACGTTTCAACACATGTAACTGCTATAACTCCTCATGCAGATACCCTATAACAATCTCCCCAGGATGATTCTTCTGAATTTTGATTGATGACCCTTTGCTGGCTTGTGCCTTACCTGAATCTGATTCAATGTTGGACTCAATGTCTGGAACATTATCTGAAGCATCAACATGCTGAAATGATGTTCCAACATCTTCTTCAACATCAGTCCCTTTTTCAACTGTTGAATCAACAACAACATTTATGGATTCCATCATAGTGTTATTTCTGGAATTAAATACTTTGTAGGCTTTACTGTTGATGGAGTAACCAAGAAATATTCCTTCAAAAGAGTAAAATTCAGAGAACTTGGCTTTTTCAAATTCCTTGCCATGATTTAAATGACCAAGTTTCTGGTGCCAAAGTTTAAACTTTTCTTCTTTACTCACGAGACATGTGGTTAAGTGAGCTTCTACTTGAGGTACCCACAAATAACAATTGTCCTTAGATCTATTACCTCTCATTAGCACTTCACTTTTCCCAGCAGTTACCAGACATTCAGTCTTGTTGAAGTTCACTTCCATCCCCTGATCACACAACTGGCTTATGCTAATCAAATTGGAAGCTAACCCTTTTACTAATAGCACATTGTCTAACCTTGGTAGTCCATCACTGATCAAGTCTCCAATTCCAAGAATTTCTCCTCTAGCTCCATCACCAAAAATCACATAGCTACTGGAGTATGGTTTTAAATTAACTAAGTACTTCTTGACACCAGTCATATGTTTGGATCATCCACTATCAAAATACCAATCTTCCCTAGAGGAGGCTCTCAAAGATGTATGAGCTATGAGGCAAGAACTTTCACACTTTGGTCTCCATTCCCTTGTGGTTTTGTTTACAATAGGTTCCACTTTTCTTTGCTGAAAGTGCTTGGGGTATCCATACAGCTTGAAACAGAATGGCTTTATTGACATATCCAAGGACGAGATGCCCTCCTGCTCTTAGATCCCTGAGGTTCGTTCTGATGTTCCAACTTAGGTTTGCCAATCATTGTATCATATGTTCCAACACCTGCAATGAACCTTTTAGCTGGATTTTGATTTTTGTTGGTAAAGGTCCTATAATCAAAACCTATTCCTTTTGGTTTCCCTTGGTTTTGAATCTCCAATATCTCTTCTAGCATATCAGTACTAGTGTTCATCATTAAGACTTGCTTCTTCATATGTTCAAGTTGAGAGCTCACTTGGGTTACCTCATCATTGAGAGCATAAATTTTTGCTAAATGGTCACTTCTTTCAGTATGCAGTTGACTGATAGTCTTCTTCTGATTCACTAGTAACATGCACACTTCCTCACTCCTAGTATACAGATATTTAGCCAGTTCTTCATAAGGAAATTCTTCATCACTGGATTCAGTATCAGATGGTGCTTTAGAACCTGATGGTGCTTCAGAACCTGATGGTGCTTCTGAACCTGATGGTGCTTCTGAACCTGATGGTGCTTCTGAAGCTTTAACTTCATCATCAGACATGCATCTACCAGTAAAGGCACCAACATGCTTGGCTGATTCACTTTCCACTTCTACTTCTGAGTCATTTGGTTGCTTACTGATGTTGAACCTGATGTTCGACAATTTGGTTTGGGTCTCCTGTCCAATCTCTTTAAAATTTTATTGAATTGCCTAAGCCCAATTTCATCTGAGATGCTCTCTACAGTATCTACTTCACATCGGACAACTTCCTCATTAGTGTTAGATATGAAAGCTATTCTTTTATTCATCTTCACATATCTATCATTGATAGCTCGTCTTTCCTTTGAGGTGTCCATATGACCAAAATTGATTTAACCCTGGAGCTCACCCAAAAACAGAACAGGGTGCCTACTCTGATACCAATTGAAATTCTGGCGCAGTAAAGTCCTGATGCTGAACGTAATGATTCAACACAGGAACAACGGTGTAAAACAGAGTAAAACACGAAACAATATCAGGGAAAGAAATAACAGACTGAAAGTAAAAGGCACAAGATGTTTGTTAACCCAGTTCGGTGACAAACACACCTACATCTGGAGACTACCAAGCCAGGAAGGAAATCCACTAGCGTAGTCCTAGTTCTAAGTTCTCAGCAAACTCCAAGTTTACAACTTATCACCTAGCTACTACCTGTATTGACTTCAACCTAGGAACTCCTAGACCTGAGATCCCATCTCACTTCCTACTCAATCAATCACTGCCCCAGTGATCTTAGACTCTAATAACAATCAAAGATGGAGACACACTCCAAACACACAAAAGTAACTCTTGCTTAAAAGCTTCAAGTGAACTACAATTACAACTCAACTAAAACAAACCAACTCTAAGCTTTTGATATTCAATAGCAACAATAGAGTGGTATACAAAACAGAGCACACGGCACAAGAAAGACAACCTAAAGTCGAAAGCCTAAAAATATTCTTTCAATGACGGCTTCAATTGATTTCTTCAAGAGAGGAGTCTTCTTTATATAGCCTTCAGCAGCAAAAAATATCTGAACCAAATATTCTACAAAGATATATTTCTAAAATTCTTATGTAGAAATATATTTCACAATCAGATCTTTCTTCAGGCTAAAACACATATTTGAATCAATTATTCTTTTCAGAAATATATTGAAACAAATATTCTTCAGAAATATATTTTCAAAAGATCTCTTTTGAAAATATATTTACAGAAATAAAAATATCCAATCTGAGAAAATATATCTTGCGAAAATATCTTCCTTCTGGAAACATACGCAGCTTGGAGAATTCTTCAATCAAATCTTCAAAAGATCAGGTGAGAAAATAAACAGCTCCAAGACGCGAAAACAAGAAAGCTTCTGAAGGTACTTCTGAAGAAGTGCTTCTGAAGGTCTGCGTCTGAAGTTCTGCGTCTGAAGGTCAGTGTCTGAAGGTTCAGCTTCTGAAGGTCAGCGTCTGAAAGTTCAGCTTCTGAAGTTCTGCTTCTGAGGTCCAGCTTCTGAAGACGTACATATTGCTTGTATATTTGATTTTAGCAAAAATGAAGCCAACAACCAAATATCCAACATTTTTGAATGATTAAATAGATCATTATTAAAACCAATACCTTCTCCCCTGTTTCTGTTAATATTGTAAATCATAGAGGCAACCTTACTTCGGTTAATTCCAGTTAGGATGAACTCCTGAAGTGCAATTTCTTGCTCACTTGGAACTTCATCAGGCTTCTTTTGAGCCATTTCTCTGAGTTCTCTAACTTCTTCATCAATCTCATTGATATGATTGTGAAGTTGGAGATTCTCATCAGACAACAAGTTATATTTCTTTTTCAAAGATTTTATTTGAATTAACTTGCTTCTGATATGGTTCATAAGATCCTTAATTGTATCAACAAGCTCAGAATGAGTAAGTTCAAAATATGCCTCATCTTCATCCTCAGAGTCTGAACCTGACTCTGTATCAGAAGATGTTGTTGCCACAAGAGCTTGGTTAGCTTCTTCTTCATCATCCTTCTCAGATTCAGATTCATTATCAAGATCATCACATGTTGCCATAAGACTTTTCTTGAGCTTGTTTCTGAAGTTTCTTGATTTTGAGCTGGTCTTCTTGGATTTCTCCTTTGATTTATCCTTCTATAACTTAAGACAGTCAGCTATGAAATGACCAGTCTTATTGCAGTTGAGGCAACCCTTCTGATATTCCTTCTTGGAACCAGATCCTTTGAAGTTACTGCTCCTGTTAGAAGATTTCTTTTGTCTTTTCATCAAGTACTGAAACCTTTTAGAAAGCATTGCTAGCTCCTCAGCTTCTAAATCTTCTTCAGAACTTCCCTCAAAAGATTCTTCATCAGATTCTATAGCTTTTAGAGCTTTTGATGACTTTCCTTTAGATTTAAGTGCAATAGACTTGGACTTTCTAACAGGTTCATCTTCATTGAGTCCTAGTTCATGCACTTTGAAAGAGCTGATAAGATCTTCAATACTAAGAGTATTTAAATCTTTAGCTTCCTCAATGGCAGTTACTTTAGGTCTCCATTTAGATGGCGGACTTCTGAGGATCTTGTTCACATGGTCAGCAGTTGCGTAACTCTTTTTAAGAATCCGAAGTCCAGATACCAGAGTCTGAAACCTTGAGAACATAGTCTCAATGTTTTCATCCTCCTTCATCTTGAACAACTCATACTGTTGAACATGAAGGTTAGCCTTGGCTTCTCTAACTTTCTCGTTTCCTTCATAGTTAGAGCATAAGGATGTGAAGATTGCCCTTGCAGTAGCTTTATCACTCAGCTTCAAGTATTCATTGTGAGGCAGAGAGTCCACATTGATACCTCTTACTCTGTGATGCTTTCTGTAGATCTTTCTTTCAACATCGGTAAGATTCTTCCTGTTTATGGCAACTTCTTCTTCATCAACTGGTATAGTTATACCATCTTCAATGATATCACAAAGGCTATCATCTATTCCAATGATATGACTATACATCTTGCTTTTCCACCATGAAAATTTGTCAGGGTCACTAGTAAACATAGGAGGTCTATCGTGTCCATAATTATATTGTACAGCAGCGCCACCACTTCTAGATGTGGATTAACCAGATTCACCAGAAGACATGTTTTTCTCAGGATCTTGACTAACTCACAGTTAGGTGATTGAATATCAGAACTGAAGCTCTGATACCAACTGAAGGTGAGAAAAACACAAGAAAGGGGTTTGAATTGTGTTGGCATTTTTCTTTCTCAAAAACTTAGGTTAGTTCAGAGTCTGATGTTGATCAGAGTCTGAAGCTAATTTCAGAGTTATGTTGCAGCGGATAAAGTAAAGGCTTAAATGTAGTTTTTCCCCCTTATCTTTTAAAACGTTGCGATTTTGGCCCCCTAATAAAAAAAGTAAAATTTTTGCCCTCTATCTTTAGAGAAATATGTTCTTTTGACCCTCTAACTTTAGGAAAATATGCTCTTTTGACCCTCTAACTTTAGGAAAATAAGATATTTTGTCCCTTTATCTTTACAAAAAGTTGCGATTTTGGCCCCCTGTTTTGGGACACGTGACGTCTTCTCAGCAACTTTGCAACGTTTTGTAAAATTAAGGGGTAAAATTGTTATTTTTTTGTTAGAGGACCAAAATCGCAACTTTTTAAAAGTTAAGGGGTCACAAATGCATTTAAGCCTAAAGTAAAATGAGAGAGAAAAAGAGAGGACACAAGCAATAATCCTGGTTCCTTCCACAACCCGGAAGTAGTTCAGTCCCCTTGTCACTTACAAGAGATTTTTCACTATAATCAACAAATTACAAATGCTCAAGCACACAAGCAAGAGACTTCCAAATGCTCAAACACATAGTAAGAGACTTCTAATTGCTCAAGCACACAAGCAAGAGACTTCTGATTGCTCAAGCACACAAGCAAGAGACTTCCAAATGCTCAAACACACAGTAAGAGACTTCTAATTGCTCAAGCACACAAGCAAGAGAATTCTGATTGCTCAAGCACACAAGCAAGAGACTTCCAAATTCTCAAACACACAGTAAGAGACTTCTGATTGCTCAAGCACACAAGCAAGAGACTTCCAAATGCTCAAACACACAAGTAAGAGACTTTTGATTGCTCATGCACACAAGCAAGAGACTTCTGATAGCACAAGCACACAAGCAAGATACTTCTAATTAAACAGAATTACAGAGAAATTTGTTTGAGTTGAACACTTGATATACTATCAGTGGTGTTCACAAAATACAACACAGTTTTCAGACTCTATACTTAAGAAATTCTAAGATGAGAAAGTTTGGAAGAATTTCTAAGTTATTGATGAGTATCGAATTTGACAGAGTATTGGCACTTTCAAAATTGTAGAGTCTTGTATGTTCTTCTTCATGTCTTCAGTTCTTTTATAGAGGGATAGAGAGACGTTGAGAAGGTGCCAGATCATCAATATAGTCGTTAAAATTGAAGCTTAATCCATCGTTGATTTCTTCCTTGATATGGTATGTGTAGCAGAAAAATAACGTTTGAATTGTTTCCTTAAAAAAAGATTGGATGTTCCGTCCAAGGAGACAAAGTTGCAGAGAGCGGTTCTGACTCTGAGATTTTTGCAGAGGTCTTGTCGTACTATGTACTTTTGACAGTGACAACTGTTGAATTCTGAGTTTCCTTCAGACTTCAGTCTTCAGACTCCCAGTCTTCAAACTTCAGACTCTGAACTTCAGACTCCAAACTTCAAACTCTGGTCTTCAGATGCTATTCTTCAGACTCTGATCTTCAGACACTGTTCTTCAGACGCTGATCTTCAGACACTGTTCTTCAAACGCTGATCTTCAGACACTGTTCTTCAGACGCTGATCTTCAGATCCTAAATGTCTTCAGACTTGCAACACAAGCTTCATTATTTTCCTTTGCTCTTAACTTGATCTTTCAGAACCACTGTTAGATACATAGTTTTTAAGTATATGGTCCTGCACACTAAGAACAAGTATTAGCATATCCAATTTTCTTTTTAACACTTTGTTATCATCAAAACTCAAAAAGGACTTGTTCATACATTTTGTTCCAACACTTTGTTCCTTGGTTTAGTTGTTGTTTGAGTCCAGTTTATTTTGCATGTTTTCTATTGCTGGTGTGAGCGCTTTTTGCTGCTGATTTTGCTCATGTTTTTTCGCGTATGCACTGGTTTTTGTTCTTGTATAACGCTGATTTAGTTCCAATTTTGATGTTGTTTTTCTGATGTCGTTTGACACTATTTTTTTTGTTGTTTTTGTGCTCAACTTTGGCTTAGGGACTTTTTTGGTATTAGATGTGGTGTTTGCTTTTTCTGTTTAGCCGTGGCAGTCTTTTGGTTGTGTGCTTTGATTTGGATATTGCCCTTCATTTTAATTTAAATAAATAAATTCGGGATTGGTTGATTTAGACTTGTTCTTATTCTATTTGTTTGAAATCTAGGGACTTTTGACTTAAGTTGTCATAAAGACATATCAAAGTGAAAATAACTGTACATGATGGGAAAAATATTGGTCACAAACAAAGTGAGAATTCTCAAGTTGGAGGCTTGCAGAGTGGCTTTATGCAATGCATTTCTACTATATATAACTATCATAACATAGGTCTATATTGCTCATGGTTTAATAATCTTATAGTTGAAGTCTTTTAGAATAATATGGAAGTTTGCAATTATTGATTTTGTAATGGTTGTTGAGCATATATGAAAGGTCTAAGGTTTTTTCTTACTGATATTTTGATGTTTTAGTTGGAGCTTCTCACATCATGTAATTTTTATGGAAATTACAATCAGATATGCTGGCCAACTTTACTTCCATATAAGAGTCAACTAGATATCGCAATAATAAAATAATTATAGGACCAGGACATTCAAAATGTTTGTGACTATTTTCAAGAATATTTAAAATGCTCACATAGCTCCATGAAGTAGTGAAATTAGCATTTGCAACTACTTTTTTAATCGAATGATGGTTACAGATTTTTTTTGAACAAAAATGATGCCTATAGTTAAATGCTGAGACATTCATGTGTAACATACTCCATTGCTTAAATAGTTAAAAGAGAGATGCATGTTTCATAATTAGTTCAAAGAGAAATTCATATTTTTGTTTACACATACATTGTCCTCTGCATCACGCGGGTAAAAGTACAAGTTAGACGACTAAGAAAATATAGATTGCATGGGTTTAACTTGATTCTTTGCTTATCCCAATCTTATCCATATCATCAATTATCTCATTGACAAATTGTTTTTTTCTGTGTTCAGGAACAACTAATGAAAGGGAAACTCTATTTGTAAAAGGTGAGTTTCTTGTTCTTCAACTTTTATATGGTTCTGATTTTAACTTATGAGATGCTAGGTTATTCTGCTTTATATTATGGGTTTAATTGCAACTTATTGCTACTAGTTTACTAGTTCATGCTTAGCTTTGGCTTATGGACTTTTTTGGTGTTAGATGACTAGATGTGATGTTTGCTTTTTCTGTTTTGTCGTGGCTGTTTTTTGGTCGTGTGCTTTTGATTTGGAATGTTAGTATGATAGTTGAATTTTGCCCTTCATTTTGATTGATATAAATAAATCTGGGATTGGTTTATTTAGGCTTGTTAGTTTGGCGAATACTACTCATTGTTCTTATTACTCCCTCTGAAATCTGGGGACCTCTGACTTAAGTTGTCACTAGCGTCCCTGTCCGCTTTTTAGTACACAATATGTTGTTAAATAGTATTTGTAATGACAATATAGCTCTATAGCATAGCAGAATTTGAAAAAATCAAAATTTTTATGTGAGCCGCTGTTGTCAACACTGATGTAAGCATAAGTCATATTCATAGTTGCTGCCAGAACAAAAGAAACACGATACAATCAGTAATATATAATAATAATACCATGACATGCATAATTTTGGAAACCTGTAACAAAAATGAAGGAAAAAGGGAGGAATGAGCATAAAAAATAAATAGAAGTGAGAAAAAAAAAGAGAATTAAAGAAACAGAGTGCAGTAATTTGGTTCCGAATTTATGTAAGTTTCTTACGATTGGATTAATAAAATACATCTTAATCATGTAGTTTTGGAATATAATGAGTAATGTTGGACATTGGCAGGTACACGATAAAAATAACTTGGTACGAAATCAACATTTGCAACATTTAGCATGAGGTCCTAAAAAGAAAGTTCATACTTGGCCTATATAGTTTGTCAACTCTTTTAAGTTTCATACTGAAGATTGGAGTTATGGAAAGAAAACCATCAATTGTGGAGTTTGTGTTAAGGGTGATGATGGAGGAGCCGATAAGGTTGATGATGATGAGGATGAGGTTGATGATAATGAGGTTGATGATGAGTTAGAGTTGGAAGCAGAAATGTTCCTGAATAGATAATTTGATGTGTTTTGTTAATTCACAAATCTATTTGGATTAGTATTTTGTTAAGCCTACCACTTGCAACTTTCTTTTGGTTAGTATTACTATTATGTATTTTGTTAAGACTACCAAGTGCAAAGGCTTTTGTGAATACACAAATCTCCTCTGTTCCTTAGTATTATAATTTGACTAGTTTATGTATGTAGCATTGAATACAATATTAAAAAAATATTGTAATTCTTTCAGTCACAAAACAGTGACTAGTATAGTATTCAACAAACAATGAAAAAAAATCCAGATAGAGACCGAAATATCCACCAGAATTTATAATACAATAAATTAATTTCCGTCACAAATTCAATCTCTAAATTCGGTGGCTAATTAAGTGTCAAACCCAGTCACTAAATTAGTTGATTTCAGCCAAAAAAGGTGTCTAAATCGGTGTCTAGATTCCATTTCTGGATCAGTCTCCAAAGACGTCTCTATATCAGTCTCTAATTCCGTCTCAAAATTCAGTGACAAAATCAGTCTCTATGTATAGTCACAAAAGCGGTCGCAAAGAATCAGTTGCTAGACCAGTCACAAAGGATTAGCGACCAGCGTTTTAGCCACTTTTATTTTTGGTTGCTATTTCGGTCACTAAATCTATTAGTGACCGATTTTACTGATGTAGCGACTGAATATCCAGTCTCTAAAAGGCTGATTTCTTGTAGTGTAAATCAAGCTTTAGAAGTTTCAACCATATTCTGAATGTTGAAAGATAGATGACTTATGGACTAAATTTTGTTACTGAAGCACATGTTTCGGTAGCGCCAAGCACACCAAAGAACAGCCACGAAAAGGAAAGAATTAGGACCCAAAAAACCATCCTTACGCCAATCATGTTCAACCATGATAGAGCAAAAATATGGATGATTGGACCCTGGAAGATGCCAAATGCTTCTTGAGTATTCACAATCGCACACACAATGGAGGAATGTCTCATCATGGAGATTACACTGAGAACATGCAGTAGCCGGAGCAATGTTTATATGATTATGTAAGAAGAGAGTGGGAACCGATTTATGGCAAGCCAACCAAATTACAAATTTGATTTTTTTTCTTGGAGCTTTATTTTCCAGATCCAAGACCAAGATAGATTAGGGGTAGAAAGAGTTACCAAATTCATGTGAGAAAGTGGCCAAGAATAACCACTGTTGGTAGTGTAGGTACCACTTTTGTTACTTGTCCAAATGAAAGCATCTTCTAGGGAAGCATTGAAATTGAGGTTAATGTTGTTGATGTTGTCAGACACTACGGGAGGAAGCTGAGTGTAAAGAACCTGAGTATGAGGGCTGGTTGAGGATATCAATAAAGGGCGCTAGGGGCCCTAAGTAACCAAAGGAACTCTAGGGGCCCTAAGTAACCAAAGGAACTCTAGGGGCAAGACCAGAAAGAAGAACTACCTGATCATGCGTGCCAATAGAACCATCTTTTATGATGTTTTTTGCTTTGATGATGGAAGACCAAGTGGCTGAGGCACTGTTGTTGATGAGAACCTAATATTATCACTTCTACGAGGATCAATTTAATAATGGAATAAAATGAATCAAATTAATTTGGGTTCCAAGTGTTATTTTCGTAGGTGATTATATGATTGTCTTATTTTTGTCATATCTAGAGTTCTGAGTGTCCGATTAAGGTGATCTTTAATGCGTTGGAAAGCTTGGAATATTTCCTAAATTTTGTATGTTAAACTCAAGATCCGATTCGACACATTGCTTGGTGTAAAATGCGTAGGAAGTGGATGACATGCTTTTGATGAATGGGTTGATGTAAGAGAAGAAACAACACATTAAAAAAGCACAATGGAGGTTAGATGGAGCTGAATTATAAAAGTGTAACGTCTTGACACTATTCAGCCATGATGATTAAAGAAGCAAATGAATGTGTAACCTTTCCATGCATTAATACAGCCACCCACCTTAGATTTATTTTGTAACCTTTTATTTTCATTAATCAACCACCAAAACATTATTGCAATTAGTGGCTGCATTTCCTTTCATTTTCTAAGAATTTTAGAATCAATATCATCATGTAATAAGCTCATATAAATAGAGCACGGAAATGATATGTATGATAGATGAATTTTTATAAAGAAAATCACTTTATGTGAATTTGGAAGCTTTGCTTCTTTTTTGTTCTTGATTGAATCATTCCTTGATCTTATTAAGAAACCACGTTTCTTGTGGCGATCCTCTATCAAGCTAAACATCTTCCTTGGATTGGGAATTTGTTTGGTTACCATTTCTGTCTATTTCCACCGTTCTTCACTTTATAATATCATATTTTATCAAACATTCACAAAAATACGAAATTATGATAAAATATGATATTAAAAAGTGAAGAACGGTGGAAATAGACAGAAATGGTAACCAAACAAATTCCCAATCCAAGGAAGATGTTTAGCTTGGTAGAGGATCACCACAATAAACGTGGTTTCTTGATAAGATCAAGAAATGGTTCAATCCAGAACCAAAAAGAAGCAAAGCTTCCAAATTCACATAAAGTGATTTTCTTTATCAAAATTCATCTATCATACATATCATTTTCGTGCTCTATTTATATGATCTTATTACATGATGATATTTATTCTAAAACTCTTAGAAAATGAAAGGAAATGCAGCCACTAATTGCAATAATGTTTTGGTGGCTTATTAATGAAAATAAAAGGTTACAAAATAACTCTCTAAGGTGGGTGGCTGTATTAATGCATGGAAATGTTACATATTCATTTGCTCCTTTAATCATCATGGCTGAATAGTGTCAAGACGTTACACTTTTATAATTCTGCTCCATCTAACCTCCATTGTGCTTTTTAGCCCAGGAAGATGATAATGGTGTCGAAAGAGCCTTATATTATCTTAGTCGAATTTTAAATGATGCTGAAACAAGGTATAGTCCCATTGGAAAATTGTGTCTATGTATTTTTTTTATTATGTAATAAACTTAACCAATACATAAAGCCTATTGATGTCTATGTTTATTCGCATTTTGATGTTATTAAACACATGTTGTCTAAACCAATTTTACATAGTCGAATTGGAAAATGGGATTTAGCACTCTCTGAATATTCATTGACTTATCAGCCTTTAAAAGCAATTAAAGGTCAAATTGTTGCTGATTTTATAGTAGATCTTCCTTTGGTCGAAGCAACACAAAGTTATGTGGATAAAAAGCCTTGGACTTTATATTTTGATGGTTCTAGCCATAATAATGGTACTGGAGTTGGTATATTTATAATTTCTCCATTAAATATACCGACAAAATTCAAGTATAAAATAAATGGTCATTGCTCCAATAATGAGGCTGAATATGAAGCCTTGATAACAGGATTACAAATGTTATTGGAACTGGGGGCAAAAGATGTCGAAATAAAAGGAGATTCAGAATTGGTGGTGAAACAATTAACAAAAGAATACAAATGTATCAATGAAAATTTTGACACTATTAACATTCAACATGTGTCTCGAATTGAAAATCAAGAGGCCAATGACCTGACACAGATTGCTTCAGGTTACAAGGTTCCAAAATGTCAACTCAAAGAATTGCTTGAAATCAAAGATAAATTGATTTTGTTAGATTTTTCTTTGACACAATTGTCAATGTTAAAACTTTGGTGTGGGGGGGGGGGGGGGGGGGGGGGGGGCAAATGGTGAAGATGGTTCAATTTCCGAAAACTTATAAATTTTTGAATATTTTGGCATTGACAATTTGACGAACAATGATTGGCAAAAATCAATTGTCGAATATCTTGAGAATCCATATGGAATAGTTAGTTGAAAGATTAAGTATAGAGTTGTAAGTTATGTAATTATTGGAAATGAGTTATTAAAAAAGACTCCAGAAGGAGTTTTGCTTAAATGTCTTGGTGAAAATGAGGCATATTTAGAAATTTCCAGTGTACATAGTGGATCTTGCGGTTCTCATCAAGCAGGTGATAAAATGAAGTGGCTCTAGTTTTGACAAGATGTGTATTGGCCAACCATGCTGAAAGATTGCATAGAGTTTGCAAAAGGTTGTCAAGAATGTCAAAAACATGCAGGGATACAACATGTACCTACAAGTGAATTACATTCAATTGTACAACCATTCAGTTGTACAAGTGAATTACATGCAAAAAGTCATCGTTATATTTTGGTGGGAATAGACTATTGTACTAAGTGGATTGAAGCTATTCCTTTACCTAATGTTGATCAAGAGGCAGTCATTAGTTTTATCCAAAACTATATTATTTATAGGTTTGGTATTCCTGAAACTATAACTACATACCATGGTTCATTTTTTATTGGTCGAAAAATGGTTGAATTTTCCTCTCAAACAGGTTTTAAGTTATTAACTTCGACACCATATTATACACAAGCAAATGGTCAAGTCGAAGCTGCCAACCAAATTATCATTAATTTGATTAAAAAACAGGTGGGTCAAAAACCCAAGAATTGGTGAAATTCTGGCAAGACTGAGTCTGAACCGTAAAACAGAGCTGAACAAAGTATGTTTAACAGAGGTTCAGAAGCAGCAAAAATAAAGATAGAAAATAAAGGAACACAGTTGATTTGTTAACCCAGTTCGGTGACAAACACACCTACGTCTGGAGGCTACCAAGCCAGGAAGGAAATTCACTAAAATAGTATCAATTCGAACTACTGTGTAAACATCCCTTGTTTCCCACAACCTTCTCACTTAATCACTACACGTGAAATTTCTACCTAGGAACTCCTAGATATAAGAACCCCTCTTACTTCCTACTCAAGCAATCACTGCCCCAGTGATTGTAAACTCTAAACCAATCAACTAAGATGAAGACACACTTCAAAACAACAAAGTCACTTTTGCTTAAAAGCTTTAAGTGAATTACAACTCAATAAACCTAAACCAACTCTAACAGATGAGTGGTGTACAGAACAAAGCACACAGCTTACAAACTCAAAAACTAAGACTCTCTCGATAATGATTTCTGTTTTTGATGTTCATTCTTCAACAGCAGCGTCCTCTTTATATAGCTTCAGCAACATCATAATTCTTGAATCAAATCTTCTTCAAAGATATATTTCCAAAATTCTTTTAGAAGCAAATAGAAGCAATTATATTTCTGAAATATATTTTGCAAAGATTCCTTTGAAAATATATTCATAAATAAAAGAATCCAATATTCAATAAAGATCTTCACGCAAAACAATCTTCCTTCTAGAAACAAAGCTTGGATAATTCTTCAATTAAATCTTCTCATAAAAGATCATGTTTTGAAAATACACATCTCCAAGGCGCACAAAACCAGCTTCTGATGTCTGCGTCTGAAGTTCTGCGTCTGAACATTTCAGCTTCTGAAGGTTGCTTCTGAACAGTGCGTCTAAAGGCCAGCTTCTGAACAGTGTGTCTGAAGGTCAGCTTCTGAACAGTGCGTCTGAAGGTCAGCTTCTGAAGTACTCTTCAGCTTCTGAAGGTCCAGCTTCTGAAGTACTGTTCAGCTTCTGAAGACCCAGCTTCTGAACCATCTTTTGAACCAGTTTCTGAAAATGCACACACTGAGTTTTTAGCTTCTGAAGACGTGCTGCTTGTATATTTGATTTTAGCAAAACATGTAGCCAACAACCAAATATCCAACAATCTCCCCCTTTCGCAAATTTTTGGCTAAAATCAATTTCTTCATAAAAACAAGTTCTTCACTCAACAAAGCACGCAACCATGAAGAACAACACATAAACGTAGCAACAGAGTCAGCAGCGGATAACATACTACGTTACAAACACATACTCCCCCTGAACAGATCAGCTTCAGATAGAGAACACACAAACTCCCCCTGAACTACCTCTGAACAGATACTCAAGAACAAGACCCTGAAACAGAGACACAAATACTCCCCCTGAATTATGACATTCATTAGTAGCTTCTGGAACAAACACTGCTCCCCCTGAAACATACACTCAAGAACTCCCCCTGAAATAGAGATCTTCCTGAAACACATCACAACAGCTCAACAGCTCTTCTGTATGGCTTCTGACTTTCTGAATTGTAAAACTTCTGCTTCTCCCCCTTTTTAGCCAAACAATTTTGACAAAACACAGTATTCACACAGAAAACACAAACTGACTCAGTATCAGAGACTGTTTTGACATCAGACTCTGCATCAGATACACCAACATCATCTTCATCTCCCTCACTTCCTGCTTGCTCACCTTCATCAATCAGTAATTGCTATAATTCCTCATGCAAACAAACTCCCAGTTTACTCCTCAAATATTCAAATTGCTTGGCATCCAATGCTTTTGTAAATATATCAGCAAGTTGTTCTTCTGTGTCAACATGTTCAAGCTGCACAACCTTCTCCTCCACAAGGTTTCTGATGAAATGATGATGTATATCAATATGCTTAGTCCTGCTATGCTGTATGGGGCTCTTTGAAATATTGATAGCACTCAGATTGTCACAATATAATGTTATAACATCCTGTTCAACATTATATTCCTTCAGCATTTGCTTCATCCACACCAATTGGGAACAACTACTACCAGCTACTATACACTCAGCTTCAGCTGTAGATAGAGACACACAATTCTGCTTCTTACTAAACCATGAAATCAGATTGTTTCCCAGAAAGAAGCATCCACCAGAAGTACTTTTTTCTATCATCTGCACTACCTGCCCAGTCAGCATCACAATACCCAACTAACATAGGACTTCCACTATGTGAGTACATAATACCATAGTCACTGGTACTATTGACATACTTTAGAATCGTCTTCACTTGAGTTAAATGACTCATTTTTGGCTCAGCCTGGTATCTAGCACAGACTCCAACAGCAAAGGTTATGTCTGGTCTGCTTGCAGTTAGATATAACAGACTCCCAATCATGCTCCTTTATAGACTTTGATCAACAGCAACACCTTGTTCATCTTTAGTCAACTTCAAATAAGTGGATGCAGGTGTTCTTTTATGGCTTGCATTCTCCATCCCAAACTTCTTGACTATATTCTTTGCATATTTGCTTTGTGAAATGAATATAGTGTCTTCCATCTGCTTGACTTGAAGACAAGGAAAGTAGGTTAGTTCACCCACAAGACTTATCTCAAATTTAGACTGCATCTGCTGAACAAAAAGTTGAACCATCTGGCTTAACATTCCACCAAAGACAATGTCATCAACATATATTTGTGCTATCATCAGACTTCCATCTTCTTCTTTCACAAACAGTGTCTTGTCAGTTCCTCCTTTTCTGTAACCTTGAGTAACAAGAAACTGTGTAAGTCTCTCATACCATGCTCTAGGTGCCTGTTTCAATCCATACAGGGCTTTCTTCAACTTGTAAACATGGTTAGGAAAATTAGGATCCACAAATCCCTTTGGTTGTTGAACATAAACCTCCTCCTGCAAGTACCCATTCAGAAAAGCACTCTTCACATCCATCTGAAACAGCTTGAATTTAAGAATACATGCTACACCCAAAATTAATCTTATGGATTCTAATCTGGCTACAGGTGCAAAGGTTTCATCAAAATCAAGTCCCTTCACCTGAGTGTACCCTTGAGCAACTAGCCTTGCCTTGTTTCTGGTCACAGTTCCATGTTCATCTGATTTATTTTTGTAGATCCATTTAGTTCCAATGACATTCATGCCTACAGGTCTTGGAACAAGATCCCACACTTCACTTCTTTTGAAATGATTCAGTTCTTCTTGCATAGCATCAATCCAGAATTCATCAGTAAGTGCTTCTTTAATATTCTTGGGTTCAAATTTTGACACAAAACACGAATCAGTAGTCACTTCTTCTGATCTTCTGGTTCTGACTCCTTGATCAAGGTTCCCAATGATTAGTTCTTTGGGATGATCCTTCTGAATTCTGATTGAAGGTCCTTTACTTGTTGAAGCATGATCTGGATCAATTTCTCCTTCTTCAGACTCTACATTTTCAGACTCTACTTCATGTTCCACAACAGGTGCTTCTAACTGTTCTTCTGATGTAACAACTGGTTCCACATCAGCCACCTTTGCAGTAGGTAAATCATCTATCACAACATTGATAGATTCCATTACTACCTTGGTTCTGGAGTTAGAAACTCTGTATGCTCTGCTGTTTGTTGAGTAACCAAGAAAGATCCCTTCATCACTCTTTGGATCCAATTTCCTCCTGTTTTCTCTATCTGCCAGAATGTAGCACTTGCTTCCAAATACATGAAAGTACTTGACAGTAGGCTTTCTTCCTTTCCATAACTCATACAGAGTAGATGTAGTTCCTGTCTTCAGAGTCACCCTATTGTGAACATAGCATGCTGTATTCATTGCTTCTGCCCAGAAATAATGAGGTAAGTGTTTTGCATGCATCATAACCCTGGAAGATTCTTGCAAGGTTCAGTTCTTCCTTTCAACAACACCATTTTGCTGAGGTGTTATGGGAGCTGAAAATTCATGCTTGATTCCTTCAGAGGATTAGAATTCAGAGAACTTACTATTTTCAAATTCTTTCCCATGATCACTTCTGATCCTGACAATGACACTATCCTTTTCTCTTTGTAATTGAGTGCACAGATCTTTAAACACAGCAAAAGTGTCTGATTTTTCTCTAATAAAGCTTACCCAAGTGAATCTTGAAAAATCATCAACAACCACAAAAGCATACTTCTTTCCTCCAATGCTCTCAACTTGCATAGGTCCCATTAAGTCCATATGTAACAATTCAAGAACTTTAGTTGTTACCTGGTGCTCCAACCTTGGATGAGACTTTCTTATTTGTTTACCAATCTGACATTCACCACAAATGCTGTCTTCATTGATCTTCAGTTTGGGTAGACCTCTGATGGCTTCTACTGACATGACTTTCTTCATACCCCTCAGATTTAAGTGCCCAAGTTTCTGGTGCCAGAGTCTGACTTCTTCTTCTGAGCTTATGAGACATGTGGATAGGCTTGTTTCTTCTTGAGGCATCCATAAGTAACAATTGTTCTTTGATCTACTGCCCCTCATCAGCACTTCACCTTCTTTACCAGTTACTAGACATTCCTCCTTGTTAAAGTTCACCTTCAATTCTTGATCACACAACTGGCTTATGCTGATCAGATTTGAAGTTAGTCCTTTTACTAATAGCACATTGTCTAGCCTTGTTAATCCATCACTGATCAAGTCTCCAATTCCAAGAATTTCTCCTTTAGCTCCATCACCAAAAGTTACATAGCTACTGGAGTAAGCTTTTAAATTGCTTAAATACTTCTTGACACCAGTCATGTGTATGGAGCATCCACTATCAAAATACCAATCTTCCCTAAAGGAGGCTCTCAAAGATGTATGAGCTATGAGGCCAACATTATTACCTTTGGGTTTCCATACCTTCTTGACATTGATTCTGTTTGCAGCAGGTTCCACTTTTCTGTGCTGAAAGTGCTTAGGATAACCATATAGCTTGAAACAGAATGGCTTTATGTGCCCCTTCTTACCACAGTGATGACATACCCATGGATGAGTTCTCCTCTTTCTCTTAGATTTCTGAGGTTCCTTGTGATGTTCCCTCTTAGATGTGCCTATCATTGGATCATAAGTTCCAACAGCAGGAATGAACCTTTTAGCTTGATTTTGCTGTTTGATGCTCAAAGTCCTATCAACAAAACCTATGCCATTTGGTTTCCCTTGGTTCTGACACTCCAAAATCTCCTCCAGAACATCAGTACCAGTGTTTAACATTCTGACTTGCTTCTTCATATGATCAAGTTGAGAATTCAGTTGGCTTACCTCATCTTTGAGATCAGAAATCTGTGCTAAATGGTTACTTCTTTCATCGTGCAGCTGATTGATAGTCTTCTTCTGATTCACTAGTTGCTTGCAAACTTCTACACTTCTGATGTATAGATCTTTGTAAGAGTTAGCCAGTTCTTCATAAGAGGATTTTTCAACACTGGCTTCAGACTCTAATGGAGCTTAAAACTCTGATAGAGTTTCAGACTCTGATAATGCTTCAGACTCTGAAAGTGCTTCTGAGGCCTTGGCTTTAACATCAGACTTGTATCTTCCAGTTAGGGCAACAACATGCTTAGCAGATTCACTCTCTACTCACTAGTACATAAAACACTTTTTAAATTGGTTCCAGAACCGATTTATAGGTGGCCGATTTAAAAAACCGTTCTGATTTTAAGTCTTCTCCCTTACCCGATTTAAAATCTTTTTATTAAGTCGGTTCACCCGATTTAAAAGATACTAATTAAATCGGGTTAACCCAATTAAAAAAGGTTAAAAGGGTAAAAAAAAAATTATTAAGTCGGTTCCCGATTTAAAAGATACTAATTAAATCGGGTTAACCCATTTAAAAAAGGTTAAAAGGGTCAAAAAAATTTATTAAGTAGGTTCACCCGATTTAAAAGATACTAATTAAATCGTGTTAACCCATTTAAAAAAGGTTAAAAGGGTAAAAAAAAAATCAGGTTTTTAAATCTGGTCACTCATCCCATTTAATAAACATAATTTAGATCAGTTCAACCAATTTAAAATATTTTATTAAGTCGGTTCACCCCATTTAAAAGCTTATAATTATTCTGAAAAAAAAAATATATAATAAAAATACATAATTCATTTTTTTTTAATATTTTCCATTCTATTATAAATTCTAAAAATACATAATTCATAAAATTACCATTAAAATTAGTTTACTCTATAAATATAATAAAATATATAACCAAAATCATTGGAATTTGAAATTGATTACTATAATCAATTTTTAGAATAAATTCTTGAAATTTGTCAAAATAAATAAATTCTTGGAATGACCTAACTAGAATAATTCTCCCTAACTATGAACTATTATACCATTCACCCAAACTAATTACTCAATACTCAAAGAAATCAAAATATATGTATGTATATGTAACACCCATACTAAATTATCTAGAATATTTAGCATGTGTATTATTCTGATACTGGGTACATTAAAATTTTCAATAATAAATACAATATAAACTACTGAATGAGTACAAATAGCTCGTTTATACAAATATCCAAATATCATTTACAAATACATAAACATATCCTGATAACCTTCTGAGCTTGACCTTGACGAGCATCTGCACTCCATCCAGCATCTTCCTGAAGATCTTCATCTGAAACCACTTGGCTACCTGAAAACCTGCACCAGAAGGATAGGGATGAGACATAATGTCTCAGTGAGCTCCTACCCTACCTACTGTTGGCAACCACAGGGAACCTAGGGTCGCCGTGCCTACCTCGGCAATCTTGGGGATACCTATGATCGCCAAGTCTTAACCTTACCCATAGTGGGCTATCTGATTGATCCTGCTAAACTGTGTAGTCATAAACTGGACTACATCCTGCTAAACTAGTGATCAAGGGGAAACCTAGGATCACTATCTGAGTCTGATACTGAATAGTCCTGAGATCTAGACTATATCCTGATAACTGGGTGATCGAGGGGAAACCTAGGATCACCGCCTGATAACTGATACCTGAATCTGATACCTGTCTGATAATTATTCTCTGTCTGATAACATAATAAAATAATTAACTGATAAATGTCTTATGTTAGCTGTTAGCTTTGAACAAGCATTATTATCTGAGTTCATTTTACGGAATGCCCCCGGGTGGAGTAACCCCGAAGCACATTCCCCTGATAACCGGTGAAAATTCCTATCATATCAGGCTAACACCGGACTCCTCTTGTCGTCGTGCGGTCATCCTTGCGGAATAACACGTCCCACTGGCGTGAACCTCCTGTGTCCCACTGGCGTGAACAGCAGAAGACACGACTTAACTTACGCGTATACCCCCCCGTGTCCCACTGGCGTGAACGACGGAAGACGCGAATTATTATATTTCATTATTAGTCTTAACTTATACATGAACCTTTCGAGTCCCACTGGCGTGAACAACGAAAGTCACGGCTTAATATTAATCTTAACTGATGCGTATACCTCCCGTGTCCCACTGGCGTGAACGACGTAAGACGCGAATAAAAAATCTTATTCTTAACTTTGCGTGGACCATTCGTGTCCCACTGGCGTGAACGACGAAGGCCACGACTTAATATCTTAATAATTCTTGTTCTTATTCTTATTATATATATATATAACTTATGTCTATTGCATATCTGATGCATTCTTGGATAATTCATTCTTAATTGCCTAACCTATAAATAGGTCCTTAACTTAAACATTAATTCTCATCTTATGTACTTGTAATACTTTCTCTAGCCTTGGCATATTAATGCATTCTTAGGGATTGAGTATTTATCTCCCATTATGCACCTATCCTCATCCTATGTTAATTAATACGTTTCTGAAGAACAGGGAAATCGGGGGCCGATTCCATAAAATCGGGGGCCGAAGTTTTGCGACACAAACATGAAAATTGAGTGACCAAAATCGGTGGCCGATTTCATGCAATCGGTGGCCGATTTCTGCCTCTTCCAGAACGTGATTCCAGTCCTTCAGGCTTCTCCAAACATACCCAAATCACCATAACAGCTTATAGGAATGAATTTTCAAAGCATAATGGTAGCTAACAACATGATTAACTAAGAAAATTGACAAACATAGGATTTGGGCACTAATTATAAATTTATCCAATAGACAACATATTAATCAAAACTCAAGAAGGTGGGTACTAGAACCCCTAGGGAACTCACCTTGATTTAGCTAGCTTTCTTCCTTGCCAAGCCCTCCTTCAAGTCCTAGCTTGATCTCTCCCAAAACCCTAGCTTGATTCTTGATATATCCTTGCTTTTCCTTGCTCCAAACTTTCCAAAATTGGGAGCTAGCATGAGGTTTGAGAATTATAGATGAGAATTGATGAATTTGGAGGATTAGGGTGAGGGATGTTGCTGGCCGAATTCCATGAGAGAGGAAGGAGAAGGTTCTAGCTTGGTAGAGAAAAATGAAGAAGATAAAATGAGGGAAAAATATCTTGGTTCCCTTGTTTAAATAAATCCTCCATTCTCACAATTTTACAATAATGCCATTGCTTCATATTTGCAAAATTGCCATGGCTTGCATAATAAGTCTCTAGCACTAATAACTGATACTCATAAGCGGGACATCACACTTACCATATAAATAAACTCATTAACTGACAATTTACCAAATTGTCCTTTGCTCAAACATTTCTGATACATCGTCTCAATATTAATAAATATTCGAATCTTAGGCGGGATATTACAATCTACCCTCCTTAAAGAAATTTCGTCCTCGAAATTTAGAATCCACTATCATACATGAATGAATCTCTCACACTACTTCCTCTACTTGCCCGAAACTCCAGTTTGTCTTGCTTATCGGAATCCCTTGGATTTCCAACTCTATACGTCGAATATACTCGACAACTTTTCCCTTAACTAAAATGATCATGGCGAATTTGCATAATAAATTCCAACAACTTATTATTTATTATCCAACCTTCATTAAGTAAAATTCTAGTCAAGCTTCTCTTACTTCTAATCTTCTTACCATTAGGATACATCCAAAAATCGATTCACGATTTGACATGCAACGAGTCTTATTGTTACCACTTATTCATCCATCTTAGTTCTTAAGCTGCACATCATCTCCTCTTCTTATTTCACAAATCTGGTTCAGGAGACGTAACTGACCTGATGGGGTCAAACTTACTTGTGATTTATACTCAATAACCACACTTGAGTGGTTAGCTTCATCTGTCCAAATAACTCACGTAATCCATAATTAATTCTCTTAACTGTTCGGACATTAAGATCTCATCCGATTCAAGTTTGATTCTTCAACTCTGTACTAAGAATTGTTACTTAGTCCACACTTCACTTTAAATTCTCAAATTGCGGTTCCCGTCAAGGTTCTACGTCATTTCCTAGAGCATTCCATGATTCCTTAATCCTTATGTCTTTCGCAGACGAGGAATCGTCCAACGATGCGTACAACTGGGTTAAGGCTCTTCACCTTATCCTTAAATATTTTTGACCTTCCTGAAACTCTGCCCTAAACAGACTTAGTCACTTCACTGCTCGATGGCCACCATTTGGCGTTGATTACTTCTTCGCTAAATCCGTCTTAGAATTCTATCACCTTAATCTTCGCCCTTCATACACTTCATTCTTCCTTGGTCACATTCAGCTCTCAGACATTTATCTTAACTGTCACATACTGGACTGAGTTGATCAGGCTCAACTAGAGGTGACCTTTAGAACAACATCCGGAACCCAATGGTCCCACTACTTTTATTGAATCTTTAATGACCCAAGGCACGGTCTGAATCGACCTGCTCTGATACCAATTGTAACACCCATACTAAATTATCTAGAATATTTAGCATGTGTATTATTCTGATACTGGGTACATTAAAATTTTCAATAATAAATACAATATAAACTACTGAATGAGTACAAATAGCTCGTTTATACAAATATCCAAATATCATTTACAAATACATAAACATATCCTGATAACCTTCTGAGCTTGACCTTGACGAGCATCTGCACTCCATCCAGCATCTTCCTGAAGATCTTCATCTGAAACCACTTGGCTACCTGAAAACCTGCACCAGAAGGATAGGGATGAGACATAATGTCTCAGTGAGCTCCTACCCTACCTACTGTTGGCAACCACAGGGAACCTAGGGTCGCCGTGCCTACCTCGGCAATCTTAGGGATACCTATGATCGCCAAGTCTTAACCTTACCCATAGTGGGCTATCTGATTGATCCTGCTAAACTGTGTAGGCATAAACTGGACTACATCCTGCTAAACTAGTGATCAAGGGGAAACCTAGGATCACTATCTGAGTCTGATACTGAATAGTCCTGAGATCTAGACTATATCCTGATAACTGGGTGATCGAGGGGAAACCTAGGATCACCGCCTGATAACTGATACCTGAATCTGATACCTGTCTGATAATTATTCTCTGTCTGATAACATAATAAAATAATTAACTGATAAATGTCTTATGTTAGCTGTTAGCGTTGAACAAGCATTATTATCTGAGTTCATTTTACGGAATGCCCCCGGGTGGAGTAACCCCGAAGCACATTCCCCTGATAACCGGTGAAAATTCCTATCATATCAGGCTAACACCGGACTCCTCTTGTCGTCGTGCGGTCATCCTTGCGGAATAACACGTCCCACTGGCGTGAACCTCCTGTGTCCCACTGGCGTGAACAGCAGAAGACACGACTTAACTTACGCGTATACCCCCCCGTGTCCCACTGGCGTGAACGACGGAAGACGCGAATTATTATATTTCATTATTAGTCTTAACTTATACATGAACCTTTCGAGTCCCACTGGCGTGAACAACGAAAGTCACGGCTTAATATTAATCTTAACTGATGCGTATACCTCCCGTGTCCCACTGGCGTGAACGACGGAAGACGCGAATAAATAATCTTATTCTTAACTTTGCGTGGACCATTCGTGTCCCACTGGCGTGAACGACGAAGGCCACGACTTAATATCTTAATAATTCTTGTTCTTATTCTTATTATATATATATAACTTATGTCTATTGCATATCTGATGCATTCTTGGATAATTCATTCTTAATTGCCTAACCTATAAATAGGTCCTTAACTTAAACATTAATTCTCATCTTATGTACTTGTAATACTTTCTCTAGCCTTGGCATATTAATGCATTCTTAGGGATTGAGTATTTATCTCCCATTATGCACCTATCCTCATCCTATGTTAATTAATACGTTTCTGAAGAACAGGGAAATCGGGGGCCGATTCCATAAAATCGGGGGCCGAAGTTATGCGAAACAAACATGAAAATTGAGTGGCCAAAATCGGTGGCCGATTTCATGCAATCGGTGGCCGATTTCTACCTCTTCCAGAACGTGATTCCAGTGCTTCAGGCTTCTCCAATCATACCCAAATCACCATAACAGCTTATAGGAATGAATTTTTAAAGCATAATGGTAGCTAACAACATGATTAACTAAGGAAATTGACAAGCATAGGAATTGGGCACTAATTATAAATTTATCCATTAGATAACATATTAATCAAAACTCAAGAAGGTGGGTACTAGAACCCCTAGGGAACTCACCTTGATTTAGCTAGCTTTCTTCCTTGCCAAGCCCTCCTTCAAGTCCTAGCTTGATCTCTCCCAAAACCCTAGCTTGATTCTTGATATATCCTTGCTTTTCCTTGCTCCAAACTTTCCAAAATTGGGAGCTAGCATGAGGTTTGAGAATTATAGATGAGAATTGATGAATTTGGAGGATTAGGGTGAGGGATGTTGCTGGCCGAATTCCATGAGAGAGGAAGGAGAAGGTTCTAGCTTGGTAGAGAAAAATGAAGAAGATAAAATGAGGGAAAAATATCTTGGTTCCCTTGTTTAAATAAATCCTCCATTCTCACAATTTCACAATAATGCCATTGCTTCATATTTGCAAAATTGCCATGGCTTGCATAATAAGTCTCTAGCACTAATAACTGATACTCATAAGCGGGACATCACACTTACCATATAAATAAACTCATTAACTGACAATTTACCAAATTGTCCTTTGCTCAAACATTTCTGATACATCGTCTCAATATTAATAAATATTCGAATCTTAGGCGGGATATTACAATCTACCCTCCTTAAAGAAATTTCGTCCTCGAAATTTAGAATCCACTATCATACATGAATGAATCTCTCACACTACTTCCTCTACTTGCCCGAAACTCCAGTTTGTCTTGCTTATCGGAATCCCTTGGATTTCCAACTCTATACGTCGAATATACTCGACAACTTTTCCCTTAACTAAAATGATCATGGCGAATTTGCATAATAAATTCCAACAACTTATTATTTATTATCCAACCTTCATTAAGTAAAATTCCAGTCAAGCTTCTCTTACTTCTAATCTTCTTACCATTAGGATACATCCAAAAATCGATTCACGATTTGACATGCAACGAGTCTTATTGTTACCACTTATTCATCCATCTTAGTTCTTAAGCTGCACATCATCTCCTCTTCTTATTTCACAAATCTGGTTCAGGAGACGTAACTGACCTGATGGGGTCAAACTTACTTGTGATTTATACTCAATAACCACACTTGAGTGGTTAGCTTCATCTGTCCAAATAACTCACGTAATCCATAATTAATTCTCTTAACTGTTCGGACATTAAGATCTCATCCGATTCAAGTTTGATTCTTCAACTCTGTACTAAGAATTGTTACTTAGTCCACACTTCACTTTAAATTCTCAAATTGCGGTTCCCGTCAAGGTTCTACGTCATTTCCTAGAGCATTCCATGATTCCTTAATCCTTATGTCTTTCGCAGACGAGGAATCGTCCAACGATGCGTACAACTGGGTTAAGGCTCTTCACCTTATCCTTAAATATTTTTGACCTTCCTGAAACTCTGCCCTAAACAGACTTAGTCACTTCACTGCTCGATGGCCACCATTTGGCGTTGATTACTTCTTCGCTAAATCCGTCTTAGAATTCTATCACCTTAATCTTCGCCCTTCATACACTTCATTCTTCCTTGGTCACATTCAGCTCTCAGACATTTATCTTAACTGTCACATACTAGACTGAGTTGATCAGGCTCAACTAGAGGTGACCTTTAGAACAACATCCGGAACCCAATGGTCCCACTACTTTTATTGAATCTTTAATGACCCAAGGCACGGTCTGAATCGACCTGCTCTGATACCAATTGTAACACCCATACTAAATTATCTAGAATATTTAGCATGTGTATTATTCTGATACTGGGTACATTAAAATTTTCAATAATAAATACAATATAAACTACTGAATGAGTACAAATAGCTCGTTTATACAAATATCCAAATATCATTTACAAATACATAAACATATCCTGATAACCTTCTGAGCTTGACCTTGACGAGCATCTGCACTCCATCCAGCATCTTCCTGAAGATCTTCATCTGAAACCACTTGGCTACCTGAAAACCTGCACCAGAAGGATAGGGATGAGACATAATGTCTCAGTGAGCTCCTACCCTACCTACTGTTGGCAACCACAGGGAACCTAGGGTCGCCGTGCCTACCTCGGCAATCTTAGGGATACCTATGATCGCCAAGTCTTAACCTTACCCATAGTGGGCTATCTGATTGATCCTGCTAAACTGTGTAGTCATAAACTGGACTACATCCTGCTAAACTAGTGATCAAGGGGAAACCTAGGATCACTATCTGAGTCTGATACTGAATAGTCCTGAGATCTAGACTATATCCTGATAACTGGGTGATCGAGGGGAAACCTAGGATCACCGCCTGATAACTGATACCTGAATCTGATACCTGTCTGATAATTATTCTCTGTCTGATAACATAATAAAATAATTAACTGATAAATGTCTTATGTTAGCTGTTAGCGTTGAACAAGCATTATTATCTGAGTTCATTTTACGGAATGCCCCCGGGTGGAGTAACCCCGAAGCACATTCCCCTGATAACCGGTGAAAATTCCTATCATATCAGGCTAACACCGGACTCCTCTTGTCGTCGTGCGGTCATCCTTGCGGAATAACACGTCCCACTGGCGTGAACCTCCTGTGTCCCACTGGCGTGAACAGCAGAAGACACGACTTAACTTACGCGTATACCCCCCCGTGTCCCACTGGCGTGAACGACGGAAGACGCGAATTATTATATTTCATTATTAGTCTTAACTTATACATGAACCTTTCGAGTCCCACTGGCGTGAACAACGAAAGTCACGGCTTAATATTAATCTTAACTGATGCGTATACCTCCCGTGTCCCACTGGCGTGAACGACGGAAGACGCGAATAAATAATCTTATTCTTAACTTTGCGTGGACCATTCGTGTCCCACTGGCGTGAACGACGAAGGCCACGACTTAATATCTTAATAATTCTTGTTCTTATTCTTATTATATATATATAACTTATGTCTATTGCATATCTGATGCATTCTTGGATAATTCATTCTTAATTGCCTAACCTATAAATAGGTCCTTAACTTAAACATTAATTCTCATCTTATGTACTTGTAATACTTTCTCTAGCCTTGGCATATTAATGCATTCTTAGGGATTGAGTATTTATCTCCCATTATGCACCTATCCTCATCCTATGTTAATTAATACGTTTCTGAAGAACAGGGAAATCGGGGGCCGATTCCATAAAATCGGGGGCCGAAGTTTTGCGAAACAAACATGAAAATTGAGTGACCAAAATCGGTGGCCGATTTCATGCAATCGGTGGCCGATTTCTGCCTCTTCCAGAACGTGATTCCAGTCCTTCAGGCTTCTCCAAACATACCCAAATCACCATAACAGCTTATAGGAATGAATTTTCAAAGCATAATGGTAGCTAACAACATGATTAACTAAGAAAATTGACAAACATAGGATTTGGGCACTAATTATAAATTTATCCAATAGACAACATATTAATCAAAACTCAAGAAGGTGGGTACTAGAACCCCTAGGGAACTCACCTTGATTTAGCTAGCTTTCTTCCTTGCCAAGCCCTCCTTCAAGTCCTAGCTTGATCTCTCCCAAAACCCTAGCTTGATTCTTGATATATCCTTGCTTTTCCTTGCTCCAAACTTTCCAAAATTGGGAGCTAGCATGAGGTTTGAGAATTATAGATGAGAATTGATGAATTTGGAGGATTAGGGTGAGGGATGTTGCTGGCCGAATTCCATGAGAGAGGAAGGAGAAGGTTCTAGCTTGGTAGAGAAAAATGAAGAAGATAAAATGAGGGAAAAATATCTTGGTTCCCTTGTTTAAATAAATCCTCCATTCTCACAATTTTACAATAATGCCATTGCTTCATATTTGCAAAATTGCCATGGCTTGCATAATAAGTCTCTAGCACTAATAACTGATACTCATAAGCGGGACATCACACTTACCATATAAATAAACTCATTAACTGACAATTTACCAAATTGTCCTTTGCTCAAACATTTCTGATACATCGTCTCAATATTAATAAATATTCGAATCTTAGGCGGGATATTACAGTATATACTTCATTGCTCATTTAATTTATGGTAACAAAATTTGAATCACTATTCATAACAACATATCAGACAAAATGACATACTATCAAGTTACAACTTACAATCAGTTCTACAATCACTTCATACCTAAAAAAAAAACTTACAATCACTTCTACAACAGGGCATAATAAATCAGATTTCAACTTTCTAATTTGTGGATCTTCAACAAATCACTCTTGGAGAAGCTACACTTGTCAATGATCCTGCATAACCTGCATTTCATTTCATCGATATCAATAATAAACACATAATGAACAATATATAAAAAAAAGCAGAAGTGCACTCAAATCACTAATCTTGGAGTTAACCATCATTGTTCATTAATGAACAATACAGGAAGTCACCTTGCAAGATGTCACATATATACCTCTATGAAGTCAAAAGACAGAGCACACACAAGTTGATACAGAAAATATGAAAGACAATAAGAAGATGATATAACAAGATAAAATGTTGGATCTTGTGATTTACCTCACAGGAAGTATTCAGGTTAAGGGTAGAGTAGATCAGCACAGGAAGCTCAGAAGGTGTTGGCTGACCACCTTAAGGTCAAAACAGAAGGTGCTGAAGCACCAAAGTATATAAGAGAAGAGAATAACATATACTACTTACGCAGCTAGCTAAGGCAGAGGTAGCAAATTGATGAGAAGAGAATAACATATGAATTGATGAGAAGACAAACAAGTTACGCAACAAGCTAATGCAGAGGCAGCAAATTGCATATACTACTTTTCACTTTTTAATGCATATTTATAGTAACTTATTAATTAATAATAATAAACAGAAACTGAAAACTGAAATTTTACATATGTAATGTGGAAGATATGCATAGGATTTTCATGAGAAAACATACCTGAATGAAACCAAAGACCAAGTGAGACCAATTAAGCTAGAGTAAGTGTTTGGGTTTCTTATAAGTTTTCTCCAAACCATAATCAATATAAGCCTAGTCATCACACTTGCTGGTGGCATAACTTTTGATTTTCCATCTCCAGCTTTCTCACCACATTCATGTTGATTCATTTCCCTTTCCATACCTCTATTACCAAAGCTGAATTCATCTTTCTCCAAATACTCCTCTTGAGTTTCTCTATGACCCTCCACTAATTCATCAAACACCACAAACAAAACATACACATAAGAAAAATAGAAAATATGAAAACCAACATAACAATCAAGTTAACACCTAAAAAATCAAACTTTAGGACGTCTTAAACTTATTTACTGATATAAACACTTTCGATACTCGTTTGTAAACCTTATGGAAACAATCTATTGTTCATAAACTATTTTTAGCTTATTTTTATAATAGCATAATATCCATCTTACTTCCCTCAGTCAATCACTGCCCCAGTGATTATCAGACTCTAAACAGACAATCAAAGATGGAGACACTCTCCTAAAAACTCAATACGTCACTTTTGCTTAAAAGCTTCAAGTGATTACAACTCAATAAAAACAACCAACTCTAAACACTTGAGTAGTGTTCAAAAACAAAGCACAAAGCTTACACACTCAAAACCTAAGTATGACTCTATATATCTTCTGTTTTGAATTACTTTCTTCAATCAGCAGCGTCCTCTATTTATAGCTTCAGCAGCAACCATAATTCTGAACCAAATCCTTCAAAGATATATTTCCAGAATTCTTTTAGAAGCAAATAGAAGCAATTATATTTCAGAAATATATTTTCCAAAGATTATATTGAAAATATATTCATAAATAAAAGAATCCAATCTTCAATAAAAATCTTCACGCAAAAATAATCTTCCTTCCATAAACAAAGCTTGGAGAATTCTTCAATTAAATCTTCACATAAAAGATAATGTTCTGAAAATACATAGCTCTAAGGCACACAAAATAGAACGCAAAAAACCAGCTTCTGAAGTTACTTTTGAAGTCTGCGTCTGAAGTGCTTCTGAAGGTTGCTTCTAAAGTACTGTTCAGTGTCTGGACATCAGCTTCTGAAGGTTCAACTTCTTAAGTACTATTCAGCTTCTGAAGTACCCAGCTTCTGAAGCACTGATCACAAATAAGGATCAGCTTCTGAAATGCTTGCTTCCAGCTTCTGAAGATGCACAGCTTCTTGTATATTTGATTTTAGCAAACATGAAGCCAACAACCAAATATCCAACAATCTCCCCCTTTGGCAAATTTTTGGCTAAAATCAAATTGAGATACAAGGCAAATTCTGAACACATCAAGAGGAACACAAACGTAGTAACACAATAGCAACAGAGTCAGCAGCGGATAAAACACTACGTTTCACACGTATACTCCCCCTGAACACATCAGCTTCTAAAACACTTATTTCTCCCCCTTTTTAGCCAAACAATTTTGACAAAAATAACCATGCAATCACCAGGAGTAGAAAGAACAACCATCGCATCACCATACACATTAGTAATATCAGTGACACTTCTCAGACCAGCAGAATCACACAAACAGAGTACCCACACACAGTTTTCACAGAAGAACTAAAACAAGACTGCAGAGAACAGTACAACCTTGCAGACCAGAAACACAAAATGCAACCCAGAACATAAAGCCAGCACATAGCTTGCAGTCTTCAGACTCAGCATCAGAAGCTGCACAGTTTTATACTATGACTCTTCAAAAAAGACAAATGCCCAATTGATCCCTCAAATTTTCAAATTGCTTGGCATTTAAGGCTTTTGTAACTATATCAGCACCATCTTCTACACCCTCAGCACACTGAACATAGGACATGATGTTTTGAACATCTTGCTCAACATTATCCCCAGACTTACTAGAATCCACTTACTTTTTTATTAGTGCCTTCTTCTTTGGGACAGGGACCACTACCTTACTCCAGACTTTAGATGGTCCAACAACAGCACTCTTCTTAACAACAAGAGTAGGCTTTCTTCAATCAGCAGCGTCCTCTATTTATAGCTTCAGCAGCAACCATAATTCTGAACCAAATCCTTCAAAGATATATTTCCAGAATTCTTTTAGAAGCAAATAGAAGCAATTATATTTCAGAAATATATTTTCCAAAGATTATATTGAAAATATATTCATAAATAAAAGAATCCAATCTTCAATAAAAATCTTCACGCAAAAATAATCTTCCTTCCATAAACAAAGCTTGGAGAATTCTTCAATTAAATCTTCACATAAAAGATAATGTTCTGAAAATACACAGCTCTAAGGCACACAAAATAGAACGCAGAAAACCAGCTTCTGAAGTTACTTCTGAAGTCTGCGTCTGAAGTGCTTCTGAAGGTCAGCTTCTGAAGTACTGTTTAGCGTCTGAACATCAGCTTTTGAAGATTCAGCTTCTGAAGTACTGTTCAGCTTCTGAAGCCCAGCTTCTGAAGTACTGTTCAACTTCTGAAGTACCCAGCTTCTGAAGCACACTTCACAAATGAGGATCAGCTTCTGAAATGCTTGCTTCCAGCTTCTGAAGACGCACAACTTCTTGTATATTTAGCAAACATAAAGCCAACAACCAAATATCCAACAGAGGACGCGCCTTAGTGGAATTCGACGGTTGACATGAGGTGACCGTTCACTTTAGCTGACGTGTTCGCATCGCAACGGTTCTTGGAAATCGTGCCAACTTAAGTGACATCATATGCGCGTTTTCCCAGGCTTTTGTACTTTTAAACTGATTCAGATCTACTTTTCCTCCACTTTCAGATTTCTTTTACCCTTTTCAGCTCCCTTACTTCCGTTTTCTTCTCTCTAAATTGTCTTTCGTCGTTCAAACTGTTACAGTCTTTGGGGATCGCTGCGCCTACCGTTTGCGGATTGTTCGGAGCCTGTGTTCGTTCTCAATCCTTCGTTGTTGTCTAAATCCAGGTAACCCTATTCGATCTTGTTCTTTATAAGTTAAATCAGTAGTATGGTGGTAATTAGGGAGTGTGATGGGGCAGGTAGGGAGTTATCCCCAGCGAATTTGGAGGAGAGGTGTAGGTTGTGGAGGGAAAGTGTTAGGCATACGAAGCGATCAGATGGAACAACTGATTGGGTGGTGTTCGATAAGGCCTACTACGGCCACTCCCTTTTAACAAAGTTTTCGAGCGATTTAAACGAGGGTGAAGGAGGGAGTAGTAGTGGGAATTCATCTGACTGTGTTATTCATTCTGTTTGCCCAGGTCTGTTTTGTAGGAGAGGAATTTGTTACATGGCGTCCTCTAGTGGATCAGAGCAGGAGAGTTTCGCCGACGAAGTGCTTCATTCAGAGTCTGCGTACATAGACCCCCAACGAGTGAAGAGTAAGAAGTTTCACATGTATACGACTGTTTTTGAGGATCTGGGTGTGAAGTATCCCTTCACGCCCTTTGAGGTTGACATACTCAATTGTTTGAATGTGGCGCCATCTCAGCTGCAGCCAAACAACTGGGCGTTTATACGCGCTTTTGAGATTTTATGCGAGGAGCTGGGTTTCCAGCCCTCAGTTGGATCCTTCTTCACGTTTTATGGCACAAAGGGGGTAGATAAGCTGTCTTGGGTGTCCATCAGTGCGCATCCCAGCAAGATGTTGTTCCCACCCTACGCCTCTCATTATAAGAATTGGAGACAGACATTCCTCAGGACCCGGGGACGAAAGGATTGTGAGGCAGCTACTGTGTTGGTTGATGGTAAGCTGAGGTTTCCCATATGTTGGACGAGTGCTCTAGCGTCTATCATGAGATTTGACTACGAGAAGCTGGACGCATACGATCAGGGCGTCGTCAGTTTTTTGGATAAGATGCTGCCCATGAACATCCGGGAGTTGTTGAATAGGGAAGGGGATGTGAATAGCTTAGACGCGTACTTACGTGAGTCGAACTTATTTATTTATGCCTATACTATGTTTTTCTATTTTCTTGTCCTTTAACTTTTCTGTTTTCATTTCTGTAGAGGACATGGCGCCCATGACTGCGGCGGAGAGGAAAAAATATCTCGAGGAAATGAAGGCAAAGAAGGCTGCTAAAGGGTTGGCAGCCACTGATCCTGCTGGACTCATCACACGCAAGCCGAAGAGGAAGGCTGATCATCCGCTCGAGTCTCAGGCTGAGTCCCTCACAGCGGCCACACAGGATAAGGCGTCGCACGGGAAAGATGATAAAGGGAAGGCAGTAACTGAGAAAAAAGGTAAGAAAATGCCTTCCCCTTCCTCGATTAGCGCCATCAAGACCAGTGGATCGGATCGATCTTTCTGGGATAAAGGTTTTGACTACGGTGCCTACGTCAAAGAGAGGTTGGTCTTTAATCCAGAAGACACGGAGGCTGGGAACCAGGGCGCTGTTCCCTTTATGACGAGAGATGTGGGAGTTCATTGCTTGCGGTCTATAATGCTCTTGGACACGGTAGATCGGAAGTATGAAGAACTGGTGCAGAATGAAGAGGCCCTTCTGGCTATGGTGAGGGCATTGGAAAAAAAGGTGAAGGAGGCAAAGGACGCGAGGGAGAGAGAAGTGAAGGAAGCCAAAGAGGCGGTGAAACTTGAGTGTGATAAGCGCATCTCCGATCTAAAAATTGGTTATGCAATGGATCTTGCAGGGAAGGACAAAGTTATCTCTAAGCTGCAAAATGATGTTGCGGCTGGAGCGGAAAGGGAGGATCAGCTTAAGGCTGAGATTTCCGAGGCGAAGGGCGAGCTAGCTCTGAATTTCGATGCTGGCTTTGAACGGGCTAAAGCTCAAGTCGCCCGTCTGCACCCTGGTGTCGATCTTTCCGCCCTTGATTCCTTTAAGGTTATTGTAGATGGCGCCCTAGTGGACGAACCATAATCTCACTTGTTGTAATTTTGATTTATTTTGAACTCAGTATTCTTCTTTGAATTTGTAATGATGCATTGTTTTCCTTAAATTTCTCGTCTGTTCCTTTTATCTTCGGATTTATTCATTTTAGAAAGCACCTCCTGGGCGGTGGTTATTACTTGTGTTTGTTTAATAACTCTGTTGAAAATTGTCGGGTTGTTTCATTTGGCACACGATGCCTTAGGGCCCTCTTTAGAGGGTTGAGGAATTAGGTGGCGATCTCATTTTTGGCTCACGACGTCTTAGAGCCCTCTTTGGGGTTAAGGAATTAGGTGGCGATTTCATTTTCGGCTCACGACGTCTTAGAGCCCTCTTTGGGGTTAAGGAATTAGGTGGCGATTTCATTTTCGGCTCACGACGTCTTAGAGCCCTCTTTGGGGTTAAGGAATTAGGTGGCGATCTCATTTTTGGCTCACGACATCTTAGAGCCCTCTTTGGGGTTAAGGAATTAGGTGGTAATTTCATTTTCGGCTCACGATGTCTTAGAGCCCTCTTTGGGGTTAAGGAATTAAGTGGCTATCTTTTTTTAAGCTCACGACGTCTTAGAGCCCTCATTGGGGTTATGGAATTAGGTGGCAACCCTCGCTGGGGTTAATGAATCAGATGGCGATCTCATTTAAGATTTCGCGTTGTTGATCTGTTACAGGCCATGTGAGTAATATGAAACAAGTGATATATATATATATATATATATATATATGTTAATAAGAAAGCGGGGCCTCATTAAAAACCCCCAGTACTGAGGGGGAAAAGAGTGCCCCTTGCTCCTTTTCTTGTAGGCCGTACAGAAATATCACAATACATAAGTTAAAAGACAAAGTAAAAATTAAAATGGTTTTGTAGACCCTCTAGTTCGCCTTTGAATTGTTGTGGCAAGCTTCTCCCTGCTTTGTAGCTGAATCACGCACGTGCTTAGGTTTGTGAAATTCCAGAATCATGTTTGTTACCTTTGGTAGGTCTGTCTTGCTAGCTTTCTTTGTGAAATTCCCGGTACGCCCGGTTGGCATGCTGACTGGCTTGAGTACATCTGCCTGCTGGACTGGATAAAGAGCGAGGCGACGACACACTTCGGCGGGGTGAACGCTAAGCATATCTTTTGGCTAACGAGCGGTAAGATTCAGATTTGTCTTTATGAGCTCTGTTATGCTCAACTCTTCATCCATCAAACTTTCCTTTGGACCTCTCGCTACTTCTATGCGTTCTTGCTGAAACTCTTCTTCTGGATTTATGCTAACGATGTTCACCTGGTGTGCTTTTGGGTTGCTGGTTCCTTTCTTTTCTCTCTGCAGCTTCAAGCTATTGTGATAACATTCTCGTACAATTTTCTTGTCGCGTCGAATTTCGGATCTCAAGCTATCGACAAGCGTTGAATCACTAATTTTAAATCACGACTGAACTTTTAATTTTTCGGGGAAAAAAGGGAAAAAGTTCGAAATTACCATAATGTTAGAGATTTTGGGTTCGGGAGTCGATTATGCGAGGGGAAGGTATTAGCACCCCTCACATCTGTTGTACTCAACGGGAACCTCCTAGTTAGCTAAGGCTTAAAGTGTTTTCGAAGTTTTGCTTGCATGATTAAATATGTAAAAGGGAAAAAGAAAAAATATATAAAGGGGAAAAATAAAGTTTTTTATTAATGTGCTTGACAAGATGTGAATCCTGCTCCTACGTATCTCCCGGTGCGATGGAGAATTCAAAGCTTACGTAGTTCTTTGGTAGAAAAAATTTGTGTGTTGGTTGATTTTAATTATGAAAAGATTTGGTCGCGCTCGGGCGAAAAAGTTTAGTGAAAAAGGAAATGCGGTCTACTATCGTTGTATGGATAGCTTAATGAAGACCGATAAAAAGCCTTTTACCTACTACCGTTATGAGGGTAGCTTAAAAAAGGTAAAAATGATTTGATAAAAAAAAAGGGGAACAGACTCGCGCACGGGCGATGGTATCCGTTTCAAAACGCGCACGGGCGTAAAAAGGTTTGAATGAAAAAAGGGACGGACTCGCGCTAGGGCGATGGCATCCGTTGGAAAACGCACAAAGGCGTAAAAGGTTTAAATTGACCACGGGGGCCAAGAAAAGTTAAAATGGTCGCGAGGGACCAAGAAAGGTTCAAATTGGTCGCGATGGACCAAGAATAGTGTCATACCCCATTTTTTGACTCATATTTTTCTTTGTTTTATATTTTATTATTTCATCATTTTATTACTTTTTATTATTTCATTTTTTGTTATTGGGCTTTATTTACATTTTATTTACATAAGCATTACCACCTTTATTAACATTGTCATTATCCTCATTAATACCTTTACTTTTGTATTTTTATCCTTTTATCAATATTTTATTATTATTATTATCATTATTTTTTATTAATTACTAATATTATTGTCGCGGTGATTTTTGGATATCAAGCTATTAATTAGCGTTGACTCGCAATTTTAAGCTCACCACCGATCTTTTATTTTTCCGAGGGAAAGGGAGAAAGTTCGAAAAACCCTATTTTAGAGAGATCAAGGTCCGGGGGTTGGTTACGCAAAGGGAAGGTATTAGCACCCTAAACGTCTATAGTACTCTATAGGAACCTCTTGCTTATTCTTATCTTTATGCTAAAATGATTACTTGTTTGTAAATAAATGCCTAAGTGTGAAAAGATTAAAGTGATGAAAATGAAAGAAAGGAAAATGTTTTGTTTATTTTATTGATTTGGAAAGACAAAGTCTTTTGCCTACGTACCCGAGCGGGATCAAAATCACGTAGTTCGGGGTAAAAAGCCGAGTGATTGGTTTTGGTTGATTTTAAAGTTTAAAAAAAGTTTTGAGAAAGATAAGAGGCCGTAAAGGCATAGAAGAAATAAAAGAAGTGAGTTTGATGGATTTTAATTTGAAGAAAACAAGTTTTGATTGATTAAAGGTTGATTAAAAATTTGATTAAGAAAAGAAAAGAAAAGATTGATTTTTTTGAAGATTTTGATTATAAAATGTTTTTTGGATTTTGACTTTTTTTATGAAAATTTTGATTAAGTCCTAAGGTCCAGAGACTAAGTTATGCTGAGAAGGTCTAAACGCGCCGGATCCCTCAAAATGACGTTGGATCAAGTGAGGGTCCTTTTCCTCGGATACGGTCCAAATTACATTATCGTCCTCGACATAAAGCATAAAAAATAAATGTGGTGTCGGTGCATATTCTCATTTATATTTATTTACATTGGACCTAGATACATTCTAATAGCAATAAAATAAATGACAGAAATAATAAAATAAAAATTGCAATTGCATTAAAGTAAATATGCTAAAAAGGAAATAAAAATGCATGAAATGCAAAACAATAAGTAAATATGGTGCGTAAAATAAATAAAGAAAATAAAAATGCAAGACGTAAAATAAATATGATGCTGAAAATAAAATAAAGAAAATAAAAATGCGAGACATAAAATAAATATGATGCTAGAAGAAAATAAAAATGCAAGACAATAAAATAAATATGATGCTAAAAGAAAATAAAAATGCAAGACAATAAAATAAATATGATGCATAAAATAAAAAGAAAATAAAATACAAGACATAAAGTAAATATGGTGCTGGAAATTAAAATGCAAGGCATAAAATAAATATGGTGCTGGAAAATAAATAAGGAAAAATAAAAAAAATGCAAGACATAAAATAAATATGAGGCATAAAATAAAAATGCAAGACATAAAATAAATAAATAAAAAAAATGCATGGGGTACTGAAAATTAAAGACATTAAATAAAATGCATAAAAAAAATAAAGGAAATAAAATAAAAACAAAATAAAAGCAAGAAATTAAAGAAAGAAAATAAAAAAGGAAGAAAGGGGGTGTAGAAGAAGCAGGGAGGGGGGTAGTCAGTAACCAGAAATGGGAAAGAGGGGGAAGAGGCAATGGGCCGCGGCCAGATTGTGATTGGGCCGGTTTGGATTTGTTATAAAACCAAAAATCTGAGGAAATTCCATCATTTCTTCCTCTTATCCTCTCTCTTCACTTTCCTCTCACTAGAACTCTCCCTCTTCTCTCTACTTCTCAGACCGGCCAGAAAGTTCCTCCGGCGTGGTGGTTGGCCGGCGGCGCCACCGCGCCGGAGCTGGAAAACCCCTTTTTTCTAAATTTTTTTTAGCTTTCTGAAATCCTTTTTCTTGTTCTTTATGATTCTAAACTTCGTTTTCTCAAAAACGTTTTGAAAAGCGCTAGATCTACGTTTAAGTTTTCGAAAAGTCACCTTGGTTTGAAAAATTGGTTTGGGTTCAACTTTGGACTTGGTTCAGCGCTGTTGGCTTAGTTTTGGGCCGGATTCGTGTTTGGTTGATTATGCGGCTGGGATTACCATTTTTTTAAGCCTGGCCGATTTAGTTTTGAAAGGGTTTGTGATGGATTTAGTGTTTTGGATTCACGGTGGGAAGTGTGGGTTTTGATGGCTGATGATTATTGATCACTGTTTTTTTGGTTTTGTGATATGTGAACTTGAGAAAAAGAAAAAGAAAATTTTATGGTTTTTTTACTGTTTTTCAGTGGTGGCCGGAATTGGGTCAGTGGTGGTTGTGTTGGTGGCTAATGGTGGTTTGATGGTTTATGATTGTACTGACTCTGACTGACTGTGTACTGTACTGTGTCTGCCCCGTGAACAGTACCATTGATGCTATTTATAGTAAAATATCAGGGTAAAAAGAAAAATGACAAATATGCCCCTCTGGGCCTTGGACAGAAAATGGACTGAAAAAGACTTAAAATAAATAAAATCACAATAATAAGAAAACACAATAATGAAAGAAAAAAACGAAAATAACAAAGTAAAATAAAAACTAATAAAAAGGAATAAAATAAAAGGGAAATAAATAATAGTAAAAAAAAATTAAAATAAAAAACAGAAAATAAAAATAAGAAAAAAACGGTTGCCTTCGGAACAAAAATGAGGTATTTTAAAATACCTCCCTGCCGAAATTTCGTCTGAAACGACGAAGTTTTCCGGTTTAAAGGACGAGAAAAGCGAATTAAGAATGGGTCAAAAATGGGGTATGACAGATGCCCCTATTTAAGTTTCTTCGTTACGGAGATTTAAAATTTTAAATCGACGGGTCGAAGAGACTTAAATACAGAGTACACCATTTTTGACCAATTTCAACTGCAAAATGCTATGAATGCAATGCTGTGCATGTGATGCTATGCATGTAATGTTATGCATGTAATGTTGTGAATGCTCGCAATGCAAGTATGAATGCAAGACGGCGAGGATGGCTCGACTGGGGATAACAAAACAAAAGGATACCCGAGTCTGTTAAAAGAAACGGGGTCCGACTCCACTGGGGATCACATGGTTTTACTGGGGATAAATGTCAGCTGTTCGGGTTATTGCCGAACGAGTCAACTGACGACGGGAAACAAAAAGGATAAATGCCAGCTGTTCGGGTTATTGCCGAACGAGTCAACTGACGACAGGGAACAAAAAAGGATAAAATGCCAGCTGTTCGGGTTATTGCCGAACGAGTCAACTGACGACAGGGAACAAAAAGGATAAATGTCAGCTGTTCGGGTTATTGCCGAACGAGTCAACTGACGACAGAGAACAAAAAGGATAAAATGCCAGCTGTTCGGGTTATTGCCGAACGAGTTAACTGACGACAGGAAACAAAAAGAATAAAATGCCAGCTGTTCGGGTTATTGCCGAACGAGTCAACTGACGACAGGAAACAAAAAGGATAAATACCAGCTGTTCGGGTTATTGCCGAACGAGTCAACTGACGACAGGAAACAAAAAGGATAAATGCCAGCTGTTCGGGTTATTGCCGAACGAGTCAACTGACGACAGGAAACAAAAAGGATAAATGCCAGCTGTTCGGGTTATTGCCGAACGAGTCAACTGACGACAGGAAACAAAAAGGATAAATGCCAGCTGTTCGGGTTATTGCCGAACGAGTCAACTGACGACAGGAAACAAAAAGGATAAATGCCAGCTGTTCGGGTTATTGCCGAACGAGTCAACTGACGACAGGAAACAAAAAGGATAAAATGCCAGCTGTTCGGGTTATTGCCGAACGAGTCAACTGACGACAGGAAAAAAGGTAAATGTCAGCTGTTCGGGTTATTGCCGAACGAGTCAACTGACGACAAAAGACAAAGGCAAATGCTGGATGAAAGGTAAAAGCTGGATGAAATTTAAAAGCAGGATGAAATTTAAATGCTGGATGAAATTTAAAAGCAGGATGAAAGATAAATGTCAGTTGTTCGGGTTGTTGCCGAACTTGCCACTGACAACAAAAGACTGGATAAGACAATGCACAAGCTGTTCGATAAGGAACTGCCACTTGGCGAAAAGAGGATGACATCTCAGGATGAAATACTGGGGATGACATTTGAGGAAAGAGAGGGTTACAAATTATTCATGATTAATTGATATGGAAAGATATTCAAAACAATATTCAGGGTGGTTAACGCAACCATGATGTTGTCTGTATGCATGAATGTGTATATGCATGAATGTATGAATGTATGAATGACGACACGACTTGCATGACTGGCATGACTGTTGTGATTGTATGAAGGATTGACTGGTATGATTGTATGAAGGATCGACTGGTATGATTGTATGAAGGATTGACTTGATGAGACAAAATTGGACGGATAAGATGGAAAGTGACCCGACGTCGCATCACAAACACTCGTAATCTTCAATGGGGATGATGCCACTGGGGCACATCAAAACAAAGACGGGGTAAAGCCCGACATAGGCAGCGGCTGATGAGGAATAAACACTTCCTGGGAAGAGCGTGCTAATCCAAAAACCTGGTAGAAGAACTGGTGCTTCTATAGTCATGCTTATCATTTTTTTTTTTTAATCCCTAATTTTTGCCTGGACCGCCCTTTCGGGTTTTCAATCCACCGGGAAAATATTCTTTTGTATGCCCCTAATTTTTGCCTGGATCGCCCTTTCGGGTTTTCGATCCACCAGGACGCTCATTTTTGCCTAAGCCGCCCTTCCGGGTTTTCGACTTACCGAGCTCATTTCTTTTCTTTTTTCTTTTTTTTTCATATATATATTTCTTTTTTGTTCTTTTTTTTTGTATATATTTTTTAGCAATTGACCATGTTCAGCCTGCAAAGTTTATTCGTTCTCAGGATAGCTGTTGACGCCCCCTTCGCTTATTCATGAATTCAAAGAAAATGTGTTTGTTGTTTGTGCTCTTCAAAAAGACAAGAAAAATATTTATGATTTTGAAAACTATTTTGTTTCAAGCACTACCATCAAAAATAGAAGAAGTTTTTTTTTTTTTAAACTGAATAAATAGGAATTCCAAATGAAAGGCAATAGGCTCAAATTTATTTAAAAGAGTGGTGACCCGCCAATGGCATGGCTCCACGGATCTTACAAAGTTTGGAAAATGGTAAATATAAGGGGAAGGTACATTGAACACAATAACCGCTATTCCCCCTGACAACTTTGAATTTCACTGTTTGGATGCTTCAGATTCAAGTCTCTTTGACATTTGGATTGTGCCCCAAGGGAGTAGAGATCAGACCAACGCAGTTACTTTGTCTTTTGATCCTTAATTTTTGCATAGATCGCCCTTTCGGGTTTTCGACCTATCAGGATGATTATTTTCTGTTTTATGTCTCTAATTTTTGCCTGGACCGCCCTTTCGGGTTTTCGATCCACCGAGACGCTCATTTTTGCCTAAGCCGCCCTTTCGGGTTTTCGACTTACCGAGCTGTTCTTTTATTTTTTTAGACAAAGTATTTCTTGACTGCATCAGCATTCACAGGACGGGGAAGCTCGTCACCAACCATAGTCGTAAGAGTTAATGCGCCACCGGAGAAAGCTCTCTTGACGACATATGGACCTTCATAGTTAGGCGTCCACTTGCCCCTGGAATCGGGTTGAAAAGATTAGACTCTCTTGAGCACAAGAACTCCTTCCTGAAACACACGGGGATGAAGCTTCTTGTCAAAAGCTTGTTTCATCCTCTTTTGATATAACTGCTCATGGCACAAGGCCTTCATGCGTTTCTTTTCAAGTAAGTTCAACTGATCATATTTGTTTTGACATCATTCAGCCTCTGATAATTTGGCTTCCATTAGAACTTTCATACCGTATACCAAAGATAAAAGGGGTTGCCCCTGTTGAGGTACGCACTGAAGTACGATATCTGTGTAAAAGCATTCTGTAACATCTCAAGCACGTCCTTGTAGGTGGTTACCATCTTCTGCACTATCTTTTTGATGTATATTTTTTGCTTTGTTTTTTGCTTTTGATTTTGATTTTTCTCTTTTGTTTCTTTTTGTTTGATTTTTTTGCTTTTGATTTTTATTTGATTTTTGCTTCTTTTTTTTTGTTTTTTTTTTTGGTAGCTTCGATGGCACCACTCATCTGGGATTTGATCAGGGATACTGTAGTGTCCAAGTTAATCACTTTCATTGCTTCTTCATGAGGCTGAATGATGTTCTTTTTCATATTTCTGTAGCAGAGAGATCTTTTCGAAGAATCCCTTCATCCTCCTTCTCTTCAGCTTCGTAAACAGGGAACTCAAAGTCGGGAGAGAGCATAGGGTTAAAGTGTTCAACGGGTTTATTGATACTTAGTCTGCATATGATTGATGATTGATTTGAGAAAATGAGTGAACAATGCAGATTTTTTTTGAAATTGATTGGAAATAAAAGTAAAAATGAAATATTTTTGGTTTTTTGTGTTACCATTTTCCAGAACAAGCTAAGAATAATAAAAAACATAGTCGGGAACAAAACGACTTCTTATTTGATGATGGGAATGCATGAAACAAAAGCCCTAAACAGGTTCACTTTCGTCTCGGGCGGAACGAAAGGATTTTTTTGAAAAGACAAGACAACAAAACACATCACTTGGACCTATGAGTAGCTGAGGGAATGTCAACAACGATCCAATTGCAGTAACCTCTGCCATGTGTTACAAAATTCATTGCCACCTTCTTCACCAAGGTGAGTTTCTGAGCAATCTTGCACCAAATTAACAGATGGGGTCCCATGGCCAGGTAGTAGATTAGCTTGCACATCGGGACTCGACCCTTTGAAGGATAGGATGTTGGCCTGGATCAACTTCTGGACTTCGGCTTTCAAGGCATAACAATGCTCAACGTCATGACCGGGTGCCCCTTGATGGAAAACACAAGAGAGATCAGGTTTATACCCCTGTGGTAACCTTTCAGGTACCTTAGGAGGTGCCCTAGTTTGAACAAGATTTTTATCAAGCAAAACGGGGAGCAACTCTGCATATGCCATGGGGATTGGATCAAAATGGGAAGTCCGCTGAACCCGATTCTGTTGTCGAGGCTGTTGACGATTCTGTTGCTGAGGCCTTTGTTGGGGCTGGAGCTGATTTCTGGATAGCCGGAGTTGGGGTTCCAAAAGAGGTGGGACGAAAACCTTCGTCTGATAGAAATGGCATCCCCATGGGTAAGCTCTAGACGTACCAGGCGGTGGAGCAAGTATGGTAGAAGTTGGTGAAGCAAATAAGATTGGCTGCTCAAAAGTAGTGACAGCAGGCTGAGGAACTGATGTCTGGGCTTGGGAAGCCAACAGAGCATTCATCATGGAGGTCAACTTCTCCATCCCTTCCCGGAGATTGGCCACCTCTTCCCGGAGGTTCTGGTTTTCTTGCTCTAACAGATCCATTCTTTTCCGGTTAGCCATAGTGTTGTAAATGCGATTCAGTTTGTGGAGAATTCGTCGGGCCACTTTCTTTGGACGGCGGCTGATTAACCTTGGAAGTAGTGAACACAGTGTGAGACTCAATTTGGGAAACTGTGAATGCAACATGATGCATGCTTATGCTTATGCCAAAAAGAAAAAGAACAAATTATTATCGAAGGACTTGTTAGAGCAATTGTAAACATCATAAATCGAACACTTCACTAAAGCATTGAAATATTACAAAGAGTTTTTTTTTTTTTTTTTTTACAAGCCAAGAGATTTCAGAAGCTAAAATCTAAACATAAGGTCCTAAGAACTTCAAGCTCAGACTCCCGGAGCAGATGGATCCTCGGAATCTGAATGTGCACTAGAGATCGAATCCATGAACCTCCTCTTCCTCCTAGCGTCCTGGCGGAGCAAAGCGTCCTTCCGACGAAGCAAGTCATCCTTCTCAATTATCCTCTGGTTCTGGACGAAGAGCTCGCGACTCTGCTGGGCTAGCTTCCCCTTCAGGGTCTCATGCTCTCGCTCGAGCTCCTGGTATCTTCTCTTCCAAGTTTCCTTTTCTTGCCTTTCTTTGGTTAATTGTTCATGAAACTCTTCCTTAGTGTCAAAGGGGATAGGCAAGGATGATGGTGGGATGGTTGAGGATAGATGTCTAGGTAGATGGTAGGGTAAGCCAAAGCTCATGGTCCTATCAATAACCCACTGAGTGTAAGATTCATGCACATAATCCGATTTCTTCTTCAACTGACTTCTGCTGAGCCTGCGGATAGCGCTCCAAGCTTGTGTGAACCTTTCTCTTTTGTTTGAGGGATCCCCATGGTTAAGATAGAATTTATTAGTCAAGGCAAGGTTGCTTGGTTTTGACTTCATTGGGTACCCAAATTGTCGTCGAGCAAGGAATGGGTTGTAGCTAATTCCGCCACGCATACCCAAAAGAGGTACGTTGGGGTATTCACCACAACTCACAATAATCTCTCCAACGTCACTAGCTGCTTGGTACCAAACAATGTCCGATGGGTCAAGTGCCATGATTCTGTGAGGCCAAGAAAGATTGTCAACATTGGTCCTGAAAGCACGGGATTGAGGTAGGTGGAAGGTAAACCACTGATAGAGCAAAGGCGCACAGCAAGAGATGGTTCCACAGCCAGCCTGGGTACGGTCATGGATGGAGTGGTAGGTATCGGCGAGTAGAGTGGGTACGGGGTTTTTGGAAAGGAAGATTTTGATGGCATTGATATCGATGAAGTTGTCAATATTTGGGAAGAGTAAAAGGCCATATATAAGGAGGGCTAGGATGGAATAGAAGGCAAGTGTGCTAGCTGCTTCAGCAAATATGGAGGCTTGTTGGTAGAGGAAGTGGGTGGGAAGACCTTGGAGGCCTCCTTTAGAGGTAAGGTTTGCTTGGATGATGGAGGTTTCAAGATGGAGAGCGGCTGCGATGTCGGAAGGGGTAGGCTCAAAACCGTGGAATGGTATCTTGTCTGGTACGGGTAAACCAACTAGGTATGAGTACTCTTCAAGTGTGGGGACAAGCTGGTAGTCTGGAAAGGTAAAGCAATGGTAGAGCGGGTCATAGAACTGAACCAGGGTCTCCAGGCATCCTTCCTCAACATCTACTCTAAGAATTCTGAGCAATTTCCCGTGATGAGCTTGAAAATCAACTGGATCACTTACTAAAGATGCTAGCTCCCTTAATCTCAACAAGTTTGTTTTTCTGAAAAGGTACTTCCTAGTGCTTCTCAGTGGGATGTCCATATCTACAATGTTTACAAAAAGCTTGTTTAAGTCCTTCGATAATTTGGATGAAAAAGAAAAGAGTTTATGCATGGATGCATGTATGCATGATTATGCCAAAGTACGGAGAAAACATGGTGAGGTTAGGTCCAAAATGTTGGAGTCAAGGGTAAACACGCCATTTGGTAAGGACTATGGTTTCATATGTACCTGTATCATGGGTTCTACCAAGTTCCCAAAGTCATTGACCACTTTCGAATATTGTCGGATTACGGGACTGACTCCCGGTCCAACAACGTCCGTAGGAAAGTCTCGTTTGAGTGTAGTATCGCGTATCAACTAATTCAAGACTACTCTTGATTAGCCACCGCACTACGTCCTAAAAGGCCAAGATGGGTTAGGTAACTAAAGGTCCTCAACTTCATAGGTCACTTGAAAATATCAATGCCGAACACGACTACTCATGCCAACATAATAATACTTCCAAGATCCCTCCATTGAGTGGGGTTATCACATGTGCCACATCCGAAACTTACTCTCGGAAAGCCACTATGATTATACCACCATCCTATCTTATGTTTCCCTCAAGTCCGGGTGTAGGACTTATCTCACCACTCACGTAAAAAGATAAACACTTAAGCACGTATTTACAATTACAAATAATAACAAAGCATAAAGGTGAAGAAAAGCAAGATAGGTTTAACCCACTTAGGATTTTGGTCCCCAGTGAAGTCGCCATTTTTCTGTCGCGGTGATTTTTGGATATCAAGCTATTAATTAGCGTTGACTCGCAATTTTAAGCTCACCACCGATCTTTTATTTTTCCGAGGGAAAGGGAGAAAGTTCGAAAAACCCTATTTTAGAGAGATCAAGGTCCGGGGGTTGGTTACGCAAAGGGAAGGTATTAGCACCCTAAACGTCTATAGTACTCTATAGGAACCTCTTGCTTATTCTTATCTTTATGCTAAAATGATTACTTGTTTGTAAATAAATGCCTAAGTGTGAAAAGATTAAAGTGATGAAAATGAAAGAAAGGAAAATGTTTTGTTTATTTTATTGATTTGGAAAGACAAAGTCTTTTGCCTACGTACCCGAGCGGGATCAAAATCACGTAGTTCGGGGTAAAAAGCCGAGTGATTGGTTTTGGTTGATTTTAAAGTTTAAAAAAAGTTTTGAGAAAGATAAGAGGCCGTAAAGGCATAGAAGAAATAAAAGAAGTGAGTTTGATGGATTTTAATTTGAAGAAAACAAGTTTTGATTGATTAAAGGTTGATTAAAAATTTGATTAAGAAAAGAAAAGAAAAGATTGATTTTTTTGAAGATTTTGATTATAAAATGTTTTTTGGATTTTGACTTTTTTTATGAAAATTTTGATTAAGTCCTAAGGTCCAGAGACTAAGTTATGCTGAGAAGGTCTAAACGCGCCGGATCCCTCAAAATGACGTTGGATCAAGTGAGGGTCCTTTTCCTCGGATACGGTCCAAATTACATTATCGTCCTCGACATAAAGCATAAAAAATAAATGTGGTGTCGGTGCATATTCTCATTTATATTTATTTACATTGGACCTAGATACATTCTAATAGCAATAAAATAAATGACAGAAATAATAAAATAAAAATTGCAATTGCATTAAAGTAAATATGCTAAAAAGGAAATAAAAATGCATGAAATGCAAAACAATAAGTAAATATGGTGCGTAAAATAAATAAAGAAAATAAAAATGCAAGACGTAAAATAAATATGATGCTGAAAATAAAATAAAGAAAATAAAAATGCGAGACATAAAATAAATATGATGCTAGAAGAAAATAAAAATGCAAGACAATAAAATAAATATGATGCTAAAAGAAAATAAAAATGCAAGACAATAAAATAAATATGATGCATAAAATAAAAAGAAAATAAAATACAAGACATAAAGTAAATATGGTGCTGGAAATTAAAATGCAAGGCATAAAATAAATATGGTGCTGGAAAATAAATAAGGAAAAATAAAAAAAATGCAAGACATAAAATAAATATGAGGCATAAAATAAAAATGCAAGACATAAAATAAATAAATAAAAAAAATGCATGGGGTACTGAAAATTAAAGACATTAAATAAAATGCATAAAAAAAATAAAGGAAATAAAATAAAAACAAAATAAAAGCAAGAAATTAAAGAAAGAAAATAAAAAAGGAAGAAAGGGGGTGTAGAAGAAGCAGGGAGGGGGGTAGTCAGTAACCAGAAATGGGAAAGAGGGGGAAGAGGCAATGGGCCGCGGCCAGATTGTGATTGGGCCGGTTTGGATTTGTTATAAAACCAAAAATCTGAGGAAATTCCATCATTTCTTCCTCTTATCCTCTCTCTTCACTTTCCTCTCACTAGAACTCTCCCTCTTCTCTCTACTTCTCAGACCGGCCAGAAAGTTCCTCCGGCGTGGTGGTTGGCCGGCGGCGCCACCGCGCCGGAGCTGGAAAACCCCTTTTTTCTAAATTTTTTTTAGCTTTCTGAAATCCTTTTTCTTGTTCTTTATGATTCTAAACTTCGTTTTCTCAAAAACGTTTTGAAAAGCGCTAGATCTACGTTTAAGTTTTCGAAAAGTCACCTTGGTTTGAAAAATTGGTTTGGGTTCAACTTTAGACTTGGTTCAGCGCTGTTGGCTTAGTTTTGGGCCGGATTCGTGTTTGGTTGATTATGCGGCTGGGATTACCATTTTTTTAAGCCTGGCCGATTTAGTTTTGAAAGGGTTTGTGATGGATTTAGTGTTTTGGATTCACGGTGGGAAGTGTGGGTTTTGATGGCTGATGATTATTGATCACTGTTTTTTTGGTTTTGTGATATGTGAACTTGAGAAAAAGAAAAAGAAAATTTTATGGTTTTTTTTACTGTTTTTCAGTGGTGGCCGGAATTGGGTCAGTGGTGGTTGTGTTGGTGGCTAATGGTGGTTTGATGGTTTATGATTGTACTGACTCTGACTGACTGTGTATTGTACTGTGTCTGCCCCGTGAACAGTACCATTGATGCTATTTATAGTAAAATATCAGGGTAAAAAGAAAAATGACAAATATGCCCCTCTGGGCCTTGGACAGAAAATGGACTGAAAAAGACTTAAAATAAATAAAATCACAATAATAAGAAAACACAATAATGAAAGAAAAAAACGAAAATAACAAAGTAAAATAAAAACTAATAAAAAGGAATAAAATAAAAGGGAAATAAATAATAGTAAAAAAAAATTAAAATAAAAAACAGAAAATAAAAATAAGAAAAAAACGGTTGCCTTCGGAACAAAAATGAGGTATTTTAAAATACCTCCCTGCCGAAATTTCGTCTGAAACGACGAAGTTTTCCGGTTTAAAAGACGAGAAAAGCGAATTAAGAATGGGTCAAAAATGGGGTATGACAATTATTAACTTTTTCATTTTTATTATTATCTTTATTATTATTGCCATTATTACTTTTGCATTATCACTTTCATTATTACACTTGCCATTATCCTTATTTATATTCATTTTTATTATTATTCTTATTTTGTTTTATTTTAAGAAAAGTACAAAAATTCAAAAAAAGGGGAGTTCGCAGTGCGAAGTGACCTTCGCACTGCGACCTCTGCGATTTTTCTGCAGAAATTTTATTTCTTGATTTATCTGTTTTGTTTTCATTTACAGTTGTTATTATTAGTATTATTATCTTTGTTATTGCTATTTGTGGCTGAAATGATGCAGCAGAGCAAGAGTTAATGTGTGACATTAAAGGTAAAAGGAAAGAAGGATTTTCTTCCAACCTAACATGTGCTCAAACAAATTGGCTGCCCTTGGTCAGCTCTTGTCCCTCCAAATTGACCCATCATCCAACCTGAGCTTGCCAGCCAGCTACTTGATCCCTTTCCTTCCCTTTTTCTTCACCAAAACCAGTCAAACTCAAGTGGTTTTTGCTTGCAAAAAGCTGTTTGTGCTGCCCTGTTTTGAGCTGGATTTCTCCTCCCACACACCAGCCCACATGCTCATTTTGCTTCTCCCAATCTCCCTGTACATGGCAGTACACATTTTCGTTGCTTGGCCTTCCAAGATTGCAAGGATTGATCCCAAGAATCACACAATCTCAAGCTGCCCTGTTTTTCAGTTTTTCTCATCATTACCTTCTAGAATCAGCTGCATTTGTGGCTGAGATCAGTCAAGGTCTTGCCCCTTGGCACAAGGCAAAGCAACTTCTATCCATTAGCATTAAATGGAAAGTGATTTAGCCTGGATTTAGCCCACAAACCAGCTAGGATCTAGAGATTTTGTTCATCATTGCATGGATTGCATTTTGGCCTATAAAAGGAATGCCAAGGTCCAAGGATTTCACACAATCAACATACCAATCAAGAGAGCCATTACACCAGAAAAACAGCCATACACACACACAACACACACCAAAAATTCCATTGCATTGCAGCATCCAATCAGTTCATACACAAAGCAAAACCAATTAGAGTTCATTGTTCATAACCTCTAATCAATCAAGCAAGCCACTTCCAACCTCTTGCTCAAGCATTGCTAGGAGTTCTGTAAGTCTCCTATAATCTTTCTCTTTCATTCTGTTTGCTGTTTGCATCTCTTGCTTTGTTCAAATTCATTTTGTGCACAAAAACCCCTTTTGAAACTCAAAAGGGATCTCAAAGGGGCCAAGCCTTAAAACTGAATTTTTACACTCCTTTTTCCCAATCTTTGCAAAGCTTTTTAACCCCCTTTAGGTTCTGAAGCTTGCTTAGAAGCAGTTTCTGAACTTCTGTTCAGAAACAGCTTCTGAGTTCAAAATTTCGTATACTTCGCAGAGCAAAGTATTGTTCGCACTGCGAACACATCAGAACCTGACTTCGCAGAGCCAAGTTCTGGTTGCTCTGCGAAGTATGTGAAATTCAAAACATGAATCAGGCATCCAAATGGCAAATTTTTGGGGTTCCAGCCCTTGATTCAGAACCTAAAGAGGGTTAAAAAGCATTTTTGTTCAAACCATATCCATAATCATGCACAACTTTGGAAATTTTACAAGTTCGTGCGATAAATTTTGAGTAACTTGTGAAACAAGTTATGTTCTTCCATTTTCAAAACTAAGCTTGAGCAATAAGCTAAATTCGTTTATTTTCAAAACCAAACTTGAACAATGATATTGTTCATGATTTTCAATCCATACGCGAACTTAAACCGAGCTTGCTCATTCCTTTTAAATCAAACTCGAATTGAGCCGAACTTGTGAACTTCCCAAATTTGTGTATGTTTTATGATTTTGTTCATCATTCAAACTTGAACTACGCTTGTTCTTGAGTTTCAATAGCTTAAGCAACAAGTAATGTTCACGATTTTAATAAACTCGAACAACAAATTTGTTCGTGATTTCCTTTTTTTAACTTTCCTTTTAAAATGTTTTGTTTTCCTTTGAAATTCCTTAGAGTTTAAACCAAACCAAACTTGAATGAAACGGGAATGGCTTGACGTATGTCTCCCCAAACCTCGGTTGCACGAAACGTGACGTATGTCTCGTCACTCGGGCAATCGTCATTCCACCTTTGACACGTCTCACATGCTCAACCTTCCCTTGGCCCCCTTGTGGCCATTTTTAACCTTTTCTTGGCCCACATGGTCAATCCGAACCCTTCGCGCCTTTGCGCATTTAGTTTCAAACTTTTTTTTACGCCTCTGTGCGTCTGTCTTTATATTTCAAAACTTTTACGCCTTGCGCGAGTTTATCGCCTTAATGCGCGTCCGTCTTTTCGACATTTAAAACCTTTTACGCTTTCGTGCGTTTTAAAACCTTTGTTCACGTCCGAGTGCAAATCCTTTTTTATCAAAACATTTACCTTGATGCATTGTCGTCAATGGCCAGTTCGGCAACAACCCGAACAGTTGACATTTATTTTCATTCCTTTCTTTTTTTCAAACTTTTTCGCTCGGACGCGATCAAATCTTTTTTAACTAAAACGAACCAACATACAAACTTTTTCTACCAAAGAACTACGTACGCTTTGAATTCTCCGACTACCGGGAGATACGTAGGAGCAAGATCGACATCTTGTCAAGCCCATTAATAAAACTTTCTTTTTTTTCCTTTGTTTGTTTTCATCTCTTTTATATATATATATATCATATTTCCTTTTTCTTTTTTTTATATATACGATTAAACACGCAAGCAAGACTTCGAATTATTTTAAGCCTAAGCCGACTAGGAGGGTCCCGTTGAGTACAACGGATGTGAGGGGTGCTAATACCTTCCCCTCGCATAATCGACTTTCAAACCTAAAATCTTTTTCAAAGGGTAATTTCGAACTTTTTTCCTTTTCTCCCCGAAAAATTAAAAGTTCAGTCGTGATTTAAATTTAGTGATTCAATGCTTCCCAATAGCTTGATATCCGAAATTCGACGCGACAAAGATGGCGACTTCACTGGGGAATAGCATAAAACACTTTGTTTTTTGTATGACGAGTCAAACCTATCCCAGTCGGCTTTTAGGCTAATTTGTTTCATTTTGCTTACGTGTTTATATCTTCTTATCATGATTTGTTTTTATTCTTTTGCTCTACATTTACATATATCATTTTGCTTCATATTTATATATATCAATTGTGGGGTTACTTGAGCGATGTTACTCCACATTGTTCGGGTTAATGCCGGACGTGTGAGGCTCTCTACCCGAGCTCGAGAGAAAACTAAGTTAGAATGGTGGTTGTGAGCGGAAGCCCGCGTTGACGTATGTCCGTGAGGTAGGATGCCAAACCCCGCTTAGAGGAGATTTTCACGTGGAATGTATTGAAGTCACGTTGACGTATGTCCGTCGACAACCTTACATTCCGTGCGAGATCTATGACTCTAGGGACCTCTTCTTAGGAAATCTTACCTTTAGAGCCTACACGTGAGGATGGGGGAAATTTTAAACATACATATCACACCCATGCATATCATACATTTACATTCATGGAAAATAATTTTCGCATACCACTTTGCTTTATATAGGAAATTAATAAGAGCAACAAATATTAGCAAAAAGAATATGGCCTCCAAAAATAGAAATACGCTCGCTTTCAAGATCAAGGTCCCTAAAACGGAAAGTTTGTTAGCTTTGAGTAGGCGGCTCTCTTCGGTCGACAAGAGCAACTTCGAGGCAAGTTATGGGCAAATACTCGACCTCCTACACCTAAGCCAAGCATAACCGTCGCCAACAAAGAAGCGGAAGAACTCAAGGCTAAAATTCGAGAACTCCAAAATAAAAATGGAGAGCTAGAATTAAAACACCTTCAAGCTTTAGGGGAAATCACTAGGACGAAGAGAGATCGAGATGAAGCAATGAATTCTCTCCTAGTGTGTCAAAAGCGGCTAAAGATCTCCGAGGGGAAGAGAGATTGGATTGGAGGCGGTTTGGTTAGTGCGGATGCCAACTTTGTAGCCAAGGACGAGGAATTGGAAAGAATCTTGCATTCCAACCAAGAACTCAAGAAGTTCGGCGAGCTAGCTATCGAAGCTCAAAAGAAATGGAGGTTGAAGTTTCAAGAGAAAAATCAACAACTCCAAGGAGTCATGAAGGACCACAAAGAGCAGCTCCAAGCCGAACGTGTCGAACGGCAAAGATATGAAAGTCTTTCTCATCAAGGGAAGCTACATTGCAATCGTCTCGAAGCGGACGTCAAGAAATTCGAAGAATACTTCAATAAGATTGCAAGAGAGCATGGAAACCACATTGCGTGACTCCTTGATGAGATTAGAAGTGCAAATATCCAGCTAGCCCAACGCAAGGAAGTGATTGAGTATGTATGGCAAGACGCCACCCGGCTAAGTGAGGACTTCACTAGATTGGTCGCCTTCTCAAACTTAGTCATTGCCGAGCTTCCAAAGAAACTAGCAAAGGCCGAGATGGTCATGCCTTACTTTGTCATCCCTACGGAAATCCAGAAATTTATGAAGTTCTGCAAGGACACCGTAGATTTCTATAGGGAGGAAATAGGCAAGGCCGAAAAGCGAGCGGCTATTTGATTTGCATTAGCATTAGTTACACTTTGTAATATCAATGTTATTCAATCAAATAAATATACTTTGTACAATGTTAATTTTCCGGCCTTTAATACTTCTAATTGCTAATATTAATTGCACACTTTTTAAATTTCCTTATAAAGCAAAACAAAAAGATTTTTCATGCATTTACATACATCATTCATTATCATGCATACGGTCATCTTCGAGTCCAAAACTCATTTCCCTTTTCTTATCCTCAGGATTCCTTATAATCCGAATTGAGTCTTCAGTGTTCGCATTTTCTCCGCAACACTACGTGTCTTCCCATAAGGAAAAGTGGCTCATCGTCCCGAGGCAACCCACTCTTACAATACCCGAGCAACCATAAAGAGAAAAATCACTAGTGGAAAATATACATTTTACAACATGGTCAAAAAAGTTTTCACAACAGTTGAAATAATACCTGATGTAATAGTTAACACGGTGGCATTTTTGAAATTACTAACAACGTTTTCACATCAGTCGAAAGGAATAACTGATGGGAAAAGTAAATGATAAAAAGTTTTCACAACAGTTGATATAATACCTGTAGGGAAAGATACACGCGGTGGCAGTTTTGTAATACTGAGAAACTACATTTTACATCAGGTCCTTATGACCTGTAGGGAAAAACACCTCTCTCGTAAAACAAAGTTCCTAGATCTGGTTTTTCCTCTAACCTCAGACTCACCCTCTCACACTCACGGCCTCTCACACTCTCACCTTCACACTCGCCGTCGTTTACCTTCTTCCATAGATCGATTCCCCTATCAAGTTCAGACCCTCTCAGCTTCACTCACTGTCGTTTAGCCTCTCACACTCACCGTCGAACAAACTGTTTTCCATCTTTCACGAACAACCCATATCTGTTTTACTTCTTCTAAGAACTGTTGTCGTCGTTCTCGCCATCAACATAAGTAAAATCGTCGCCATCTTCGTTATCAATCGGTAAGATTTATCAGATTTTTCTCTTTTAGTTAGATTTTGATTTTAGTTAGGTTTTGATTCAGCAACAGAAGGAAAAATGGTACCCATGTGTTATGCTTTTCTAGGTTTTGATTTTTTTCCCTGAATATAGGATTTGATTTTTCTAGGTTTTGTATTTGTTAGCTTCACTGTAAGAGTTAATTCTCTGCTTAGGTTTTAGCTTTCATTTTGTTGATTCATGTCATTTTTTGTACCCTATAACCCTGCTCAATGCTTTGTTAGACATTTGAGTTTTATGCCACTTTAAGTTATTAGATGATTATATTTGATTATGTCTTTTTCCTTCATTACTGCCCCTTCTATGTCAATCTGTGAATGATTGTGGTTTGTAAGTTGATTATGGTCCTCATATACCATTGGCAGACTTCTCGGCAAGTGATTTCATCAATCTTTGAATTTTAACTAACCTTGGTTGAATCTAATTTATGATTATGATTTGATTTATTTTTGTTTGAATTTGAAGTTAATCATAACAACAATGGAATTTGGTTAAACAAGAAAATTATTTTAAAGATACAAAAATTACTCAATACTTTTTTACTAAAATGATGATGATGTTGTTAGTAATGTTGAGGCAGGTACTTGTCAACATGGTTCCTAATGGATGTGGCATCAACTATACCATTTGAAGCAATAGGCTACTTTTTAACTGGCAAACACAAATTGGGTCTGCCTTACTACCTCTTAGGAATGCTCAGATTTTGGAGAATTAGACGTGTCAACCAATTCTTCACAAGGTTATTAATCTTTCTTTTTCTAATTAATGATCTACTTTACCATATGAATGTGTGTGTGTTAGAATTGATCTAGCTGCATTGATTTATTTTCCGTGCCAGGCTTGAGAAAGACATCAGGTTCAGCTATTTCTGGGTTAAATGTGCCAGGCTTCTTTCTGTATGTCACATTTCATTTCATTCTAATTTCAAAAACATGTATATATGTTTCATAAGATAATAACGGTTATAAACTAGTTGATAGCTGATAATGAAATAAGTTACCAGATTGAATTTAAAGAATGTCTTTGGTAAAGTTAACAATCGATAAATATAAAATTATATTTTAAATTTTTCCAATTCAGATAATGAACATAAAAATGATACACTATACACTCAAATGCTACTTGAAGTAGCATATAAAAAAAATATGGAGAATGATGTTACCAATAGAGCTATATGTTTAACTATCTCATAAAATTGTTCCTTTCAAAATTTTGTCAATAGAGCTATATGTCCAAATTGAAACAATTATGTATCATTATGTTGAAAATTATGGTGCAGGTAACACTTTTTTCAGTTCATTGTGTTGGGTGCCTCTATTACATGCTAGCTGATATGTACCCTCATGAAGGAAAGACATGGATTGGAGCAGTGATTCCAAACTTCAGAGAGACAAGCCCTCGGATTAGATATATTTCAGCAATTTATTGGTCCATCACTACCATGACAACTGTTGGTTATGGTGATCTTCATGCTGTCAACACCATGGAAATGATTTTCATTATTTTCTACATGCTCTTCAACCTTGGCCTAACTGCTTACTTGATTGGTAACATGACGAATCTTGTTGTTGAAGGAACTCGCCACACCATGGAATTTGTAAGTATTCCATTGTTGTTATGATTAACTTCAAATTGTTGTTATGAATCTAATTCCATAGCTGAATTTGATTGAATTTTCGTGTTTTGATTAACTTCAAATTTTTAAGACTATGTTTTGTTTTCATGTGCCAAGAGAAAATAATATTATCTTTCAATTTCATCTGGTTGCGTACAGAATTTATAGCTTTGTGACTTCTATGCTAATAATCTTTCTTAGTAGTGATTTAGCTGATAACATGGCAGTGGAAAGGTCTGGAATTTCCGAAGATGTTACAGAAGAGAGTTTTGTGTTCCTTCTTGATATAAGGTTTTTTTCTACAGTGCTAATGTAAATCCTAACTGCTTCTATTTTACTTATTCTCTCACTATTCTTAACCAAAATGTTGCCTTCTTGGGTTACCGGTTTGAAGAATTTAGTACCGGTTAGCTTGACTTGAAGCCTGCACCATATGTCTAAATCTACATTTTGTTGGTGGTGGGCTGGCAGGTGTGCGCACCTCGTTTTTTTCCTCGGGAAAAAGACGCGCAAATCCTCCGAGGTCGTCCTTGAACGCTCGGAGGGCCTTTGTGAAGCCGCCACCAAAGTTTTTGTGTAAAGGGAACGTTGATAAACCCTTAAGTTTTTTGTTTGTAAAGGGAAACGATAATAAAACCCTTTTTACGATGAGGATAAGGATTTGGTCATCGCAACCATTGTCGGGTTCGGGAGTCGATTACGCAAGGGGAAGGTATTAGCACCCCTCACGTCCGTTGTACTCAACGGGAACCTTCTATTTGGTTTAAAGCTTGAATTGTTTTTTAATACTTTGCGCGCATGTTCATTTATGTTAAAAATATAATAAAAGGGGGGAAAAGAGATAAAAACAAACGAAAAAAGGAAAAAAAAGTTTTTATTATTGCGCTTGACAAGATGTCGATCTTGCTCCTACGTATCTCCCGGTAGTCGGAGAATTCAAAGCGTACGTAGTTCTTTGGTAGAAAAACGTATATGTGTTGGTTGATTTTAATTGGACGATGTTTTAACCGAATTCTTGCGATTAAACGTAGCTTGTATGCTCGCACTTGGAGACTTATTAAGCGTTCGTTCGCGAATCACATTAGAATTGTTAAAAGGTACGTCCGTTAGGGTAGAGGGTTGAATTGGTCGCTATGGGACCAAGAGAGGTGCAATGGACTCATATAAGTCAAACATTGACCGAGTGGACTCCGAAGAGTCGGGCGATTGTTCGATTGATCCACTGAGATCAAGAACGGGTACAATGGACTCGGACGAGTCGAACATTGACCGAGTGGACTCAAACGAGTCGAGGGGTTGAGTCTAATGGCCAACGGGGGACCAAAAGGTTTGGATTGACCACAAGGGGCCAAGATTTGGTTTGGTTAGGGTTGTATATTGAAAAGGGGGAATGACGATTGTCCGAGCGACGAGACATACGTCACGCATTCGTACAATCGGGGCGATGGAGAGACATACGTCACACCATCCCTTTTTCATTCATATTTTTGGGTTGAATCCTTTAGAAATCCCAAGGTGTTACAAAACATTTGGTTTGAAAACCCAAAATGGGAAGGTTTAGCAAATTTGCTAAAAACGCGCAAGTTCGTCTCATTTTGCGAAAATGCGAACGTAAACGGTGTATGTTCATCTTTGAGTTTTGAACATCATGAACAATATTTATTGTTCAAGTTTAGATTGAAATGATGAACATAGCTTGTTTGTTCATGTGGTTTTGAAAGTTTGGGAACATAACTTGCTTTGTAAGTTATCCACAAAATGTTCATACGAACTTGTGATTTTGCCAAAAATATGCAAAAACCTTGTTATGGTTTGAAGAACATGGGTTTAAAAACTCTTAGGTCCTGAGCTCTGGGGCTAGAACCTCAAAAATTGGTTGTTTTGACACAAAAACTCAGGTTCTGAGTTCTGTCATGGTCGCACTGCGACCATGACTTCGCACTGCGAAGCATGCGAAATTTTGGGTTCAGAAGCTGTTTCTGAACCTTTGTTCAGAAACAACTTCTGAACACACTCAGGACCTTATAGGTGGGTGAAAAACTTTGAGTTTTTGGGATGAAAAAGGTTGGACAAACCAGTTTTGATGTTTTGAAAACCTTGGGATTTCTTTGAAATTCAAAAGGGGTTTTTTAGAATCAAATGTTTTTGAGCCAAAATAGCTATGCAAACACAATTATAAATGCAAGATAAAGAGCTTAGTAACTTACAGAACTCCTTAGCAAAGCTCCAGCTGCACTTGGTTTGATTTGGTTGAAGGCTTTCACAAAGGTTTTGAAGATTTGTGATGAACTTGAACTTTTGTAAGCTTTGTGTTGGATGGTTTGTTTCTGGTTATTTGTGGAGGTTTGTAGGTTGAAATGAGTAGAGTTTCTGCTCTTGTAATGCTGTGTTAACTCTTTTTGAATCCTTGGGCATTGCCTTCTATTTATAGGCCAAAATCAAATCTTTGTCATCATTACACAATCCCAAAATTCAGCTGATTTGTGGCCAAGATCAAGCTGAATCCCTTTGCATTAAATGCTAATGGATAGAGGCAACCCTGCCTTGTACCAAGGGGCAAGATCCAGCTTGATTTCAGCCACAAATTCAACCATTTCTAGAAGGTAATGATGAAGAACAAAGCTGATTTGCAATTGGCTAATGCTTGGGGATCAATCCTTGCAATCTCAATGGTTGGTCAATAAAAACGTGCACTGTAATGTGCAGAGATTGAGGGATGAAAAGGCTACTTATGGCTGGTGTGAGAGGGTGAAAAGCTGCTGCAAAACAGAGTAGGCAATCATGGCTTTTTCAAGTGAAAAATCCAGCTGGTTTGACTGGTTTTTGGGGGAGCAAGCAGGAGGAAAGTCCTCAAGCAGGTGGCTGGCAACCTTGTGGTGGTTAGCAGGTCACCTGGGAGAGGCTAGAGCTGCCCAAGGGCAAGCCCACTTGCTTGTCACATGCTAGGTTGGAAGAAAAAGCTTCCAACCTTGGCATTAATGGCAAGTCCTTCAACTCTGGCTTTGCTTGGCCCAATTAGCCATGAATGCTACTTAAAATAATTATGGAAGTGATATGCAACAAATTCTGGAATTAAATCAAAGAAACCAAAAATCTGCAGAAAAATCGCATACTTCGCAGTGCGAAGTGACCTTCGCAGTGCGAAGTCCTCAATTTTGAAATGTTGACTTTTCTGTTGACTTTTGTTGACTTTTGACTTTTTTCCCCTCTTTTGATTCTTTTTGATTTTTTTGTTTTAAAATGCGTAGGACAAAATTAGGGTACTACAGCTGCCCCTACTTAATTGTGTCTTCGCATAGAGTGCGTGAGTGCCGAGGGCATCTCATGAACTCTTTGCGGAGATCAATTAAGTAAAAAGAAGGACCCGAATTTTGTCCTTCGCGAAATGCAAATGCAATAGTTGGTAGGGTTGATCGTATCCAGCCGCTAACACTGGAGGTAGATCCACTGGGGGATGAAGGTAATCTTATCTAGGCACTGCTTCTAGAGGTCGATTCCTGAGGATGGTGATCTTCTCTAGGTACTGCTTCTAGAGGTGGAACGTTGAGGTAGGTGATCTACTCTAGGTACTGCTTCTAGAGGTAGATACCTAAGGATGGAGGTGATCTACTCTAGGATGTCACTAGAGGTCGAACATCGAGGTAGGTGATCTTATCTAGGTACTGCTTCTAGAGGTCGATACCTAAGATGGAGGTGATCTACTCTAGGATGTCACTAGAGGTCGAACATCGAGGTAGGTGATCTTATCTAGGTACTGCTTCTAGAGGTCGATACCTATGATGGAGGTGATCTACTCTAGGTACTGCTTCTAGAGGTCGATACCTAAGATGGAGGTGATCTACTCTAGGTACTGCTTCTAGAGGTCGATACCTAAGCTAGGTAATCTTATTCAGGCACTGCTTCTGAATGTCGATTCCTAACGAGCTGTGGTCTTACCCTAAATAGGTGCCCCTGGTTGAATGTTTGATGGATGTTGGTGAATACGTGATACTCACTGGAGAATCCTTGTTGAGGATGCATGTTTTATGAAATGAAATGCATGTGTATGAATGGTTTTTAAATATGCATGCATGAAATGAAATAATGTTGGTTGGGTGCCGAGCAGAGTCGGTCTTGGTTGTGGTTGTGCCAATGACAAATGGGCTTTCTTTTTTTGTTGGTTTTTGGTTGGTCGGTTTGGAAGGACGAGGTCCTTTGCCTACATACCCAAATGGGATCAAAACCGGTGTAGTTCGAGCCTAAGCCCGAAAATTTGTGGGTTTGCCAATAATGATTGGACTTTTGTTTGGGGTTGAGATTCCCTGGGGAATATCAATAATATCTGGGCTTTATTGTGGGCCAATGAATATTGGGCTTTGGTTTGTTGTGCTTGACAAGATGATGATCTTGCTCCTACGTATCCCCTGGTGAGATGGAGAATTCAAAGCTTACGTAGTTCTTTGGTTTGCCAATGAATATTGGACTTTTGGTTTGCCAATGAAAATTGGGCTTTGGTTTTGCCAATGATTATTGGTCTTTGGCTTTGCCAATGATTATTGGGCTTTGGTTTTTGGTGCCAATGAATATTGGGCTTTGCTTTGATTGGTTGCCGAGCGAGGTCGGGCTTTTGTGATTGGCTTGCCGAGCGAGGTCGGGCTTTTTGATTTTGGTTGCCGAGCGAGGTCGGGCTCTTTGATTTTGGTGATCTCACTGGGGATATAAGGATCATTCTGGAAGCATGATCGATATCCGGCCTTAGTGGATAAAAAATATGTATGGGGGTGAGCTTTATTTGGGAAATTTGTTTCCTCCGACACCCGGGATCTTTGCGTTTTACGCGTCGTGAGCTACGCACTTGTTTCTGCTGAAGAGCATGAGTCTTAAAATGACTGATGCAGAGCTTCAAGTTTTGAGTCCTCTGATGCAATACCGGGGACCAACGAAATTCTTTCGACATTTAAACGTCCAAGTAAAAACACATTTTTTTTTGTTTTTTATGTTATTCCCATATTTCAATGCATTATTTATCATGAATAAAAACACATTTTATGAGCAAGTAAGGACGCATAACAATGAAAAGATTTAAAAATGACTTTGATTCAACGAAACTTAGTTCCTTGTATGGGTAACTATTCGTGAAAATGTAATCCCTATAAGAGGTGATTACTGAGATAGAGAAAAAGGAAGAAACAAAAAGACAAATGGAAATTTGCTTGGGTTTCACGTGCTACTTTCCCTATGACTTCGAAATAATCCTTTTTTTGAAAGATGATAATGAGGTTGATTCTTTCCCTCTTGAATTCTGTCCGGATCTCACGTGCCGCAGTCTTTTGCCTTTTTCTTCTCTTTTTTTTTTTTTTGAAACCCCTAATTTTTACCTGGACCGCTCTTTCGAGTTTTTAGTCCACTGGGGTATATTTCCTTTTTTGATGTCCTTAATTTTTGCCTAGACCGCCTTTTCAGGTTTTCGATCTACCAGGACGCTCTCTATTGCCTAAACCGCCCTTTCCGGTTTTTGATTTAGCGAGCTCTTTTTCTTTTTGGCATATATATATTTTTTTTTTTGACTGCGCCGGAGTTTATTGATGGGGGGATCCTTGTGGATGGGTAATACCTTTTTTTCCAAGCATTAAGTCTCCTTCTTTAAATTCTCGAGAATGAACTTTCTTGTTGAACTGTCCATGCCCCAATGCTGTGAGGTGTTTCTCTTTTATGGGGTTCAGTTGGTCGAACCTTGTTTGTGTTTGTGAATGCCAATGGAAATTGGGTCTTGGGTGTTTGGATGCCGAGCAAGGTCGGACTTTTTGTTTTGTTGCCGAGCAAGGTCGGGCTTTTGTTTTTGGCTTCCGAGCAAGGTCGGGCTTTTGTGTGTTTTTTTTTTTTTGGATGGGAATGCCAATGACAATTGGGCTTTTATTGGAAGTGGGGTTTGTGATTGCCAATGGAAATTGGGCTTTTTGTTTGGAAATTGTGTGTGCCAATGAAAATTGGTCTTTTGTTGGAGATGTGAGGAATGCCAATGATGACTTGGCTTTTTGTGGGAATTTGTGGGGAGTGCCGTAACGGCAAATGGTTTCTTTTTTTTTGATGAGTTGGGCGACCACTTGTTTGGTCATGTTTGCATAGGAAGCTGCTTCGACCCATTTGGTGAAACAGTTGATGGCAGCTAGTATGAACTGGTGCCCTTTTTGAAGCCTTTGGCTCAATTATTCCAAACATGTCTATGCCCCACATAGAGAAAGGTTTAGGGTGATGTCATGACATTCAGAGGTGTTTGTGGTATGTGCCCCTTGTTGGCATAATTTTGACACTTGTGATATGTCTTGGCATGGGTTTGGAAGGACTCCTCATGGATTTCTTCGGTGAGCATGACTGCTTCAAGTTTATCCACACGTCCGAGTGAGACTATAACTTCTCTTTATAGAGTGTGCCCCGGCAGAGGGAAAATTGTAGTGCCATTCTTTTGAGGGCTCTCTTGGTGAGGTTGTATTACCCTATCCTCTTGATCCCCAAGTCTGGACAATCCTTCAGGAGGTTCAAAATCGTCCTTATTATTATCTTCCGTTTGGTTTAAATTGAAGATTGAAGTCAAAAGGGATCGTAGCAGTGTTATTTTTTTGGTGGTGTATTTATGATGATTTTTTTTTTTTGTAGGGTTGCGAAAAATTATTTGAGAACGAAAGAAAAACGAACTCTTTGAACATAAACTGCAAATTTATTAATGACGGAAATGATTTGAAATATGGGGGTCCCATAAAAATTAATCATTTGCCTTGGGAAGAGCAAAATGATCGTTTTTATTTTTTGAAAAACAAGATAAATTACTTGGACAAAGAAATGATTTCCAGAATTTCGATGGCCTTCCGGCTGCTTGGATCTCATCAGAAACGCCACGGTACACCGGGTCGGGTACTTCTTTTTTTGGTGTTTGGTGAGGGAATGATGTGAGGGTTTTTCTTTGAAATGAAAATGCATGTGAATGTATAAATGCAATGAGTATGCAAAAATATGCCCCTCTTTTTTTTTATGCAAAATTTTTTTTTTTATGAATGCAAATGTAATGATATGCAAGGGTTTGGTATATGAACGTTCAGAACTTCCCCCCATCCTCACGTGTAGGCTCTAGAGATGATATTTCCTAAGAAGAGGTCCCTAGAGTCATAGATCTCATATGGAATTAGGGTTGTCTATGGACATACGTCAACATGACTTCAATTAATTCCACATGAAAATCTCCTCTAAGCGGGGTTGGGCATCCTACCTCACGGACATACGTCAACGCGGGCTTCCGCACACAACCTCCTTCTAACTTAATTTTTTTTTCTCAAGCTCGGGTAGAGAGCCTCACACGTCCGGCATTAACCCGAACAATGTGGAGTAACATCACTCAAGTAACCCCCGCATTTGATATATATATGATATGAATATAAAGCAAAAATAAAGCAAATATAAACATAAAGCATAAATATGACATGGATGAATAAAATAAAAGCATGGCGCGCAAATAAAATAAAAACAAATTGGCTTAAAGGCCAAATAGGTTAGGCTTGACTCGCTAGTGGGAAAAGGGTCCCCAGTGAAGTCGCCAGCTGTGCGCACCTCGTTTTTTTCCTCGGGAAAAAGACGCGCAAATCCTCCGAGGTCGTCCTTGAACGCTCGGAGGGCCTTTGTGAAGCCGCCACCAAAGTTTTTGTGTAAAGGGAACGTTGATAAACCCTTAAGTTTTTTGTTTGTAAAGGGAAACGATAATAAAACCCTTTTTACGATGAGGATAAGGATTTGGTCATCGCAACCATTGTCGGGTTCGGGAGTCGATTACGCAAGGGGAAGGTATTAGCACCCCTCACGTCCGTTGTACTCAACGGGAACCTTCTATTTGGTTTAAAGCTTGAATTGTTTTTTAATACTTTGCGCGCATGTTCATTTATGTTAAAAATATAATAAAAGGGGGGAAAAGAGATAAAAACAAACGAAAAAAGGAAAAAAAAGTTTTTATTATTGCGCTTGACAAGATGTCGATCTTGCTCCTACGTATCTCCCGGTAGTCGGAGAATTCAAAGCGTACGTAGTTCTTTGGTAGAAAAACGTATATGTGTTGGTTGATTTTAATTGGACGATGTTTTAACCGAATTCTTGCGATTAAACGTAGCTTGTATGCTCGCACTTGGAGACTTATTAAGCGTTCGTTCGCGAATCACATTAGAATTGTTAAAAGGTACGTCCGTTAGGGTAGAGGGTTGAATTGGTCGCTATGGGACCAAGAGAGGTGCAATGGACTCATATAAGTCAAACATTGACCGAGTGGACTCCGAAGAGTCGGGCGATTGTTCGATTGATCCACTGAGATCAAGAACGGGTACAATGGACTCGGACGAGTCGAACATTGACCGAGTGGACTCAAACGAGTCGAGGGGTTGAGTCTAATGGCCAACGGGGGACCAAAAGGTTTGGATTGACCACAAGGGGCCAAGATTTGGTTTGGTTAGGGTTGTATATTGAAAAGGGGGAATGACGATTGTCCGAGCGACGAGACATACGTCACGCATTCGTACAATCGGGGCGATGGAGAGACATACGTCACACCATCCCTTTTTCATTCATATTTTTGGGTTGAATCCTTTAGAAATCCCAAGGTGTTACAAAACATTTGGTTTGAAAACCCAAAATGGGAAGGTTTAGCAAATTTGCTAAAAACGCGCAAGTTCGTCTCATTTTGCGAAAATGCGAACGTAAACGGTGTATGTTCATCTTTGAGTTTTGAACATCATGAACAATATTTATTGTTCAAGTTTAGATTGAAATGATGAACATAGCTTGTTTGTTCATGTGGTTTTGAAAGTTTGGGAACATAACTTGCTTTGTAAGTTATCCACAAAATGTTCATACGAACTTGTGATTTTGCCAAAAATATGCAAAAACCTTGTTATGGTTTGAAGAACATGGGTTTAAAAACTCTTAGGTCCTGAGCTCTGGGGCTAGAACCTCAAAAATTGGTTGTTTTGACACAAAAACTCAGGTTCTGAGTTCTGTCATGGTCGCACTGCGACCATGACTTCGCACTGCGAAGCATGCGAAATTTTGGGTTCAGAAGCTGTTTCTGAACCTTTGTTCAGAAACAACTTCTGAACACACTCAGGACCTTATAGGTGGGTGAAAAACTTTGAGTTTTTGGGATGAAAAAGGTTGGACAAACCAGTTTTGATGTTTTGAAAACCTTGGGATTTCTTTGAAATTCAAAAGGGGTTTTTTAGAATCAAATGTTTTTGAGCCAAAATAGCTATGCAAACACAATTATAAATGCAAGATAAAGAGCTTAGTAACTTACAGAACTCCTTAGCAAAGCTCCAGCTGCATTTGGTTTGATTTGGTTGAAGGCTTTCACAAAGGTTTTGAAGATTTGTGATGAACTTGAACTTTTGTAAGCTTTGTGTTGGATGGTTTGTTTCTGGTTATTTGTGGAGGTTTGTAGGTTGAAATGAGTAGAGTTTCTGCTCTTGTAATGCTGTGTTAACTCTTTTTGAATCCTTGGGCATTGCCTTCTATTTATAGGCCAAAATCAAATCTTTGTCATCATTACACAATCCCAAAATTCAGCTGATTTGTGGCCAAGATCAAGCTGAATCCCTTTGCATTAAATGCTAATGGATAGAGGCAACCCTGCCTTGTACCAAGGGGCAAGATCCAGCTTGATTTCAGCCACAAATTCAACCATTTCTAGAAGGTAATGATGAAGAACAAAGCTGATTTGCAATTGGCTAATGCTTGGGGATCAATCCTTGCAATCTCAATGGTTGGTCAATAAAAACGTGCACTGTAATGTGCAGAGATTGAGGGATGAAAAGGCTACTTATGGCTGGTGTGAGAGGGTGAAAAGCTGCTGCAAAACAGAGTAGGCAATCATGGCTTTTTCAAGTGAAAAATCCAGCTGGTTTGACTGGTTTTTGGGGGGAGCAAGCAGGAGGAAAGTCCTCAAGCAGGTGGCTGGCAACCTTGTGGTGGTTAGCAGGTCACCTGGGAGAGGCTAGAGCTGCCCAAGGGCAAGCCCACTTGCTTGTCACATGCTAGGTTGGAAGAAAAAGCTTCCAACCTTGGCATTAATGGCAAGTCCTTCAACTCTGGCTTTGCTTGGCCCAATTAGCCATGAATGCTACTTAAAATAATTATGGAAGTGATATGCAACAAATTCTGGAATTAAATCAAAGAAACCAAAAATCTGCAGAAAAATCGCATACTTCGCAGTGCGAAGTGACCTTCGCAGTGCGAAGTCCTCAATTTTGAAATGTTGACTTTTATGTTGACTTTTGTTGACTTTTGACTTTTTTCCCCTCTTTTGATTCTTTTTGATTTTTTTTGTTTTAAAATGCGTAGGACAAAATTAGGGTACTACAGCAGGCATAACTGCTGCTACGTCTACTTATCCCTTGGATCTTGTAAGAACGCGGCTTGCTGTGCAGGTAAGATTTAAATATCAAATGCTTTTTAGACACGTCATGTGCATCGTCTTAATTTGGATCTTGGAACCTTGTAATAATTGGACTCTGACTTTCACTTTGTCTTATTTTGAAACTGTTCATACACAGCTAGTTATTAAATATTCTTGCATTTGTCTTTTTCTTCGTAACAATTAGAATTGTTAAAATTTTGCAGACGAAATTTACATACTATAGAGGTAAATTTTAACAACCAGTCAAATTAAAATTGAAGAATCCTTTAGTCAAACTATTAGTGTACTACTGCTGCATATTTGATTGAGTTGCATTATTACTATTAGTGTACTAATTATATATTGTGTATCTTGAAAGGGATTATGTACAAACAAAATATCCTTCCGAGCGGAATCACAGTGGTCCATTATATCGGCATAGGAGAGAAATCAACAACTTTCCACCGGGTACATATACTTTTATGCAAATGTGATTGGTGTTTTATAATCTTTAAGATTTTTTCCTCTTATCAACTAGTTTTGTAGTTGTTTTATCTGAAAAATAAGACCGGGAAATGGCTCTTAAATAATTTTTTCAATGCTGCTTCCATATGCAGTTGATGACACATCAGAAGGAGCAATTGTCCAGAGGGGGCGGTTTAAGGTCACATCTTTAGATCCCAGTTCAATGGTATGTATTATATGGCAGATATTTTATTTTTTTGCATGCTGAATCATCATAGGATGCGGTTATTTATCTTTCAATCCTGAATTTCTCCATTAATTTCTAATTTAGAGCTTTCACGTCTTATTATCTGCAAGCTTAACTATTAATATTTGTATTGTTATATTGAGACTAAAAGAAATTATGGTTGGATTTCGACGTGCCACGATGTTTGATTTCATTGACATTGAGGATGGAACTGAAGTGATTGAGACTAAAAGAAATTAGTGTTTGCCGGTGTACATCATTTTCTCTAAAAACTTATATAAAGTTTTCCGGTGTGTATAATATTTTCGAAAAACATACATAAATTCATAACTTTGATTGAATTTTTGTTAGATACATCTTGAAGCTTTAGTGTACTTTACTTTTTATTGCCTTGGCCTTGTGTCAGAACTCAAACTGATTGATTTTGCTATATTTTGCGCAGAACTGGCGGACAAGAGAATTTCTTCCATTGTAATAAGTGTGGTAAGTGATATCACTTTTTTTCCTATGTTTTTTGCTTAGTTCTTTAAGTAGCAATGCCATAATTATGAAATGTAGTACTTATTTGACATCCATGGTTTTTTTTGCATAGGTTGTTGCTACTCAACTCTGCTGAAAAACAGTCACCCCTGTGTGGAAGGAGCAATGCATCATGATTGCCCTGTTTGTTTTGAGGTAACATTTACAACTTCATGGTTTAGAACCAATTAAATAAACTTCGAATAAGTACTTACAAGAAAAGACTTATTCAAAGAATCCTGTAATAGGTATGAATTTTGTTAACTTTCTTCTGCTTGTAAGGATTATTATATCAGTCAGTGAAGAGTTGTAAATATTTTAATTAGAGTTAATTTAAATTGGATCTCAAATATTATTATAACTGCTTTTTAAATTGCTGGAATCTGATTCATATGGTGACAACATTGATGAATGCAGTATTTGTTTGAATCAAGAAATGATGTCATTGTTATGCCGTGCGGACATATAATCCATAAAAGCTGTTTGAATGAAATGAGAGAACATTACCAGTGAGTACTCACAGAGCTCTAAGTCTACTTTTTTCGTTATCTCTTTCTGAATATTGTCTTTATTCTTGTATTTGATTGTATATCAGGTTCACATGCCCCCTCTGTTCAAAGTCGGTCTGTGATATGTCGAAGGTTTGGGAGAAATTGGACATGGAGATTGCTGTTACGCCAATGCCTGAGCCATATCAAAACAAAATGGTCAGTTTTTTTCCCTATCTGATGGTTGTTTATACTACGCGTATGCTTTACGGGTATCTGCACAGAATAAGTAGTTGTTATATGTTTAATGTTGCCTGTACGCATATGAATTTGGTCTGTTGGTTTCTTAATTTTTGGCAAATTAAAAGGACTCTACATGTTATTCATACTGAGTGTATTATATAATACATGTTTGTACCAAGGATGTCTTATTGATGCTATGGAGGTATATATCGTGATTGATGAAATATTGGTTACTAGAGTCTGATTTAGCCTTCTCCTCCTTCAAAATGCACCTAGAAGCATAGACTTGCGGTTTATTTTATTGGCATCTTAAATCCAAGGACACTAATACCGTTATCCTTAACATGCAGGTTTGGATCCTGTGCAATGATTGTGGAAAAACCTCTAATGTCCGGTTCCATTTTGTAGCGCAAAAATGCCTCAACTGCAATTCCTACAACACACGACAGACAAGAGGCTGAACACATGACACTAATTATGTATTGGTTCAACGAAATGGAAGTTTCCATTTCATCTCATTTTATTTCTCGTGAAGGCAGTGGTACGTGATGCTGTTCTCTCTTGGCTACAAAGATGATGTACACTTGGAATTTCAACGCGCTTAGACATATTGGAAAAATGATTGTTCAGTTTGATTTTAGGTTGGGGAGGAAGAGTTGGTTCAGCTGCAGTAATCTGTCGTTTGATGGATTCGGGTTGGACTTGGGTTAGGGCGAGTAGTTGAAATTTCGTAGCTTTCATTCATGTATTAACGTGAAATATTTTTAATTATTTGAACTATATGCAATTATTGAGTATCTTTGCACTTTTGAACTATATGCAAATTTGCAGTACTCTTGCACTTTCATTCATTTTCTTTTCTGTACTTATTGCTGCATATCCATTTCATGTTGACGCGTTAGCCTTTTCTTGCAAGTTTTTGCGCTTTGATTTATAATAATTTCTAGTTGTTATGTGAACAAATGTGAAAAAATATAGATTAAGCAACAGTGGATTTATTAAGCAATTTAAAAGAGTAAGTGTTAAGCTTATTTATTAAGCAATTTAAAAAAAAAAAGTATAGATTTCGCATCAGTCCTTAACTTATACCTGATGTGAAAAACACATATTTTACATCAGCCCTTAACTTATACCTGATGTGAAAACCCCGTTGTGAAATTTTAAAGTGCATCTATTACAACAGTCGAAAATAGAACTGATGTAGAAAATAGGTTTTTTACATCAGTCCGTACCCGATGTAAAAAGTAGTGCACATACTACATCAAGCCACCTTACATCGGTTGGCAACTGATGTAAAAAGTCATTTTCGACTGATGTAAAAAGTCATTTCTGTAGTAGTGAATGGAGAAGTTAGAACAAGAGAATCAAGAGCTTCGTGAAGAATTGACATCTATGCGAACGGAGATGGAAAAATTAGCGGAGTTAGTGAAGTTACTAGCGGCCGCACAAATCCCGACACCTCCTCCTCCCTCTAGCTCTCAAGCTCAAGCATCAGCTTCTACTTCAACTCCAACCATACATGCCGGAACTCAGCACTATACTAGACCCCCCGATTGTACATGGGGCATGCCGTTTGATTTTGGTGAGGAATTTATCCCTATTCCCACTACTCTTCAAGAAACCCCGGTCTCTCAACCCGAGGTTACCTTCACCTAGGCTACTGCGGCCTTCTCTGCACCAGTGGTTCATACCACTCAGTTTGATCACGGGCCTATCTTTCATGCTGAAAGTTTAGGTGCCCAAGATAGGATGGCGGATTTCCAAGAAAAATTTGAGGAGATGCAAAAGGAAATTAAGGCCCTCCGAGGGAAAGATTTATTTGGGAAAGACGCCCATGACCTCTGCCTTGTACCCAATGTCAAGATCCCTCCTAAATTTAAGGTCCCGGATTTTGAAAAGTATAAGGGGAACACTTGCCCGCAAAGTCACTTGGTAATGTACGCAAGGAAAATGTCGACTCAAACCTGTAGTACCCCAATTTTGTCCTAAGCCTTTTCAAAAAAATCAAAAAAAAAAAATCAAAAAAAAAGAGAAAAGTCAAAAAGTCAACAAAAGTCAACATTGCTGAAATGAGGACTTCGCAGAGCGAAGTCCCCTTCGCAGAGCGAAGTCTCCCAGAAATGAGGACTTCGCAGAGCGAAGTCTGCGAATTTTCTGCAGATTTTCAGATTTTTGATTTTTCTGTTTTCCTTTTCTTTTATTGCATTCCAGTCATTATTTATAATTATTATCATGTATTATTATCATGGATAATGTTGGATTTAACCAAGTAAAAGAATAGAAACATGTGACAATTGGAAAAGCAAAAAGGGAGAGGAAGAGGAAGCAAAATTGATCAAGTAACCCAACCACTTGCTGACTTTGGGCAGTCCTTATCCCTCCCACTTGACCTGCAACTGACCCTGCTACTTGCCAGCAACCACCTTGCCATAGGCTTTATCAAAACCACTCAAGGATTAAGGCAAAGTGGCTGCCCCTGTTTTGCAAATAGCTTTGCTTTCATCATTTCCATCATTTTTCTGTCAGAATTCAGCTGCTTTGGGAGCTGAATTCGTCCAAGGTCTTGACCCTTGCAGCAAGGCAAGGTCACCTCTTATCCTTAACATTAAATGCAAAGCAAATCAGTCATGATTATAGCCCAAAAACAGTCCTGCTGCAGATTTTGTCATCATGACTTTTGATCTCATTTTGGCCTATAAAAGCAAGGCATTGCTGCTGAATCAAGGACAGCTCTAGAGGGAATTCAGGAGGGGATTGAGAGAGTGTAAACACAGAGGTTTGAGAGCAGAAAACTAGTGCAAATTCGAGTGAATTGTTGCACATTTTTCTCACAAAAACAGAGTTTGGTTTTGGGTAAGTTTAGAGGAAATCTCCAATCCTTTCTTACACAAATCATCCTAAAACCAACACAAAGCACCAAGCCAGCAAAACAACCTCTAAACCTCACACAAAGAGTGAGAAACAAAGGCAAATTATCATTGATTAAGTGTTGTTCATCAAGCTTGACCAGCTTTGCAAAAACCATAAGCATCCAAACCTCTTCCATTTCACTTGCAACAAAAGCCTTGGGCCAGGAGCAGGTAAGTCACTCTAACCTGCTTATATTGCATTTGTTTTTTTGCATTTAAGTTGATCCAATTTCAGTTTTGCATCTTCAATAAGTTTTAAACTCATTTTGATTTAAAACCTTTTTTGAAACTCAAAAGAAATCCCAAGGTTTGCAAAACATTTAAACCAAGTTGTTGCACTCCTTTTATTTCTAATTCCAAAAGCTTTTCACTCCTCCTAAGGTTCTGAGGCTAGTTCAGAAGTTGCTTCTGAACAGAAGTTCAGAAGCAGCTTCTGAACTCAAATTTTCGCATACTTCGCAGTGCGAAGGTCTGGTCGCAGTGCGACCATGACAGAATTCAGAACATGAATTCAAAAGCCAATTTTTGAGGTTCTAACCCAAAGCTCAGAACCTAAGAGGTTTGAAACTCATTTTATTCAAACCATAACAAAGATTTTGCATGATATTGGCAAATTCACAAGTTTGAGCAACACTTTTTATATAACTTGCGAAACAAGTTACGCTCACAAACTTTCAAAACAAACTTGAGCAATAAGCTTAGTTCATCATTTTCAAAACTAAACTTGAACAATAACCTTGTTCATGATTTTCAATTAAACGTGAACTTAAGCCAAACTTGTTCACTTTTCAAAATCAAAATCAGACTTGAGCCGAACTTGTGCATTATTCACAAACTTGTGTTTTTTCATAAACTTGAACAACCTTTGTTCATAGGTTGCAACAACCAAGTGTTTTGTTCACTTTGGGATTTCTTGAGTTTCATACAAAAACTCGAATGAAAAAGGGATGGTTTGATGTATGGCTCTCCATTTCCCCGGTTGTACGAATGCGTGACGTATGGCTCGTCGTTCGGACAATCGTCATTCTATTTTCAAAAACATAAAATCAACCCAACACACTAATTTTGGCCCCCGTGGTCAATCCGAACCTTTCTTGGTCCTTCGGGACCAATTGAACCCTTTCTTGACTCGGTCGAGTCAGTCGAAACCTTCTCGGTCCGCCGCAACCTTTTTATTCGATGCTCGATCCAGTTGGATCCATTGAACTTTTTCTCGGTCCGCCGTGACCTTTTTAATCAATGCTCGATCCCGTTGGATCCATTGAACCATTTCTCGGTCCGCCGCGACCAATTTAGTCAATGCTCGACTCGGTTGAGTCCATTGCACCTTTTCTTGGTCCGCCGTGACCAATTGAACCAAATCTTGGCCCCTTGTGGTCAATCCGAACCTTTTGGTCCCCCGCGGCCACTAGCTTCCATCGCCCGACTCGTTGGAGTCCCCTCGGTCAATGTTCGACTCGTCCGAGTCCATTGTACCCGTTCTTGATCCCAGTGGATCAATCGAACCATCGCCCGACTCGTTGGAGTCCCCTCGGTCAATGTTCGACTCGTCCGAGTCCATTGTACCCGTTCTTGATCCCAGTGGATCAATCGAACCATCGCCCGACTCGTTGGAGTCCCCTCGGTCAATGATTGACTCGTTTGAGTCCATTGCGCCTCTTTTGGTCCCATAGCGACCAACTCAACCCTTTTAACCCAACGGACGTACCTTTTAACAATTCTAGTGCGATTCGTGAACAAACGCTTAATAAGTCTCCCAAGCGCGAGCATACAAGCTATATGCTTAATAAGTCTCCCGAGCGCGAGCATACAAGCTACGTTTTAATCGTAAGAATTCGGTTAAAACATCGTCCATTTAAAATTAACCAACATATGTACGTTTTTTCTACCAAAGAACTACGTACGCTTTGAATTCTCCGACTACCGGGAGATACGTAGGAGCAAGATCGACATCTTGTCAAGCGCAATAATAAAAACTTTTTTTTCTTTTCTTTCGTTTGTTTTTATCTCTTTCCCCCCCTTTTTAGTATATTTTCTTTTGACATGGATAAGCATGCGCGCAAAACATTTAAAAACAATTCAAGCTTTAGCCAAATAGAAGGTTCCCGTTGAGTACAACGGACGTGAGGGGTGCTAATACCTTCCCCTTGCGTAATCGACTCCCGAACCCTACAATGGTTGCGATGACCATCCTTTCCTCATCGTCAAAGGGTTTTATTATCGTTTCCCTTTAAACATAAAAAAAAACTTAAGGGTTTATCAACGTTCCCTTTACACAAAAACTTTGGTGGCGGCTTCACAAAGGCCCTCCGAGCGTTTACGAACGACCTCGGAGGATTTGCGCGTCTTTTTCTCAGGAAAAAAACGAGGTGCGCACAAAACCGACAACCATCAGTTGCTCATCCATTACTTCCAAGATAGCTTAACCGGTGCTGCTTTAAAGTGGTACATGGGTTTGGATAGTACCAAAATTCAAACCTTCAACGACTTGGGAGAGGCATTTGTCCGCCAGTACAAATACAATTTGGACATGGCCCCGGACCGGGACCAACTCCGGGCCATGGCCCAAAAGGACAAAGAGACCTTTAAGGAGTACACACAAAGGTGCAGAGAGATAGCGGCTCAGATTAGCCCGTCTCTAGAAGAAAAGGAAATGACCAAGATCTTTTTAAACACCCTTGGTTCCTTTTACTATGAGCGAATGGTTGCCAGTGCGTCGAGTGACTTCACAGAAATGGTAAGCATGGGCGTACGTTTGGAGGATGCGGTCCGAGAAGGACGCTTAGTGAAAGAAAGTGCTCCATCTAGCAGCACAAAGAGATTCGGGAGTAGCTACCCAAGGAAGAAAGAGCAGGATATTGGCATGATTGGCCACGGAGGACCTCATCAAGGGTACTCGGCATATCCGCACATCTCTGCCATCTCACCTTCCATCTCTACACCTCCAAACTACCAAATTCAGGTCCCGCAAAGACCTCCCCCTCAATATCAACAATCATGTCAACAACAACACCCACAAAATCCACAACAACATTATCAACAGCCGCACCCACAAGGTCATCAACAATTCCGACCTCAAGCACCTCAACAGCCCTTCAACCATTAGAATCGCCCAAGAGCGGCATTCGATCCGATACCCATGAAGTACGCGGACTTGCTCCCGGCTTTACTTGCGAGAAATCTTGTACAAACAAGAGCACCACCTCCCGTACCAAGTGTATTACCTCCATGGCATCGCCCTGACCTTACTTGTGCATACCATCAAGGGGCACCTGGCCATGACATTGAACGTTGCCTTGCTCTAAAAAATGAGGTCCAAAGGCTAGTCCGTACCAAAGTGCTGACCTTCAAGGACTCGAACCTCAATGTCCAAACTAACCCGCTGCCAAACCATGGCTCCTCAATCAACATGGTTCAAGAGCACCAAGGAACCAGTCCTATTTTGAAGGCCCAAAATATCAGGACGTCTTTGGTTCCACTACACATCAAAATGTGTAAAGCAGCCATGTTCGAGCACGATCATGCTAGTTGCGAAGAGTGTTCGGTAAGTCCTCAAGGATGTATGCAAATCCAAAAAGACATACAAGGACTAATGGACAATAAGGAGCTTGTCGTCACAAAAAAGGACGAAAGTGTATGTGTCATAATCCCAGAGTTTAATCTCCCGGAACATTTGGAATTAGCCTTCAGCAGCCAAGAGCCTGCCGCTACTCCACTTGTAATATGTTTACCGGGGCCTGCCCCATACACTTCCAACAAAGCAGTTCCTTACAAGTACCTTGCGACCGTGATGAACAACGGCCAAGAGATGCCTATTCCCTCCTTAGCTCCTGTCAGTAATATCACAGACAGCAGCAAAGTGCTAAGGAACGGACATGTTCTTCCCACAACAGTCCAAGAGAAGGTCAGCACCCCGGTATTTAAACCGAAGCCAACCCAAGACCCCTGCACGAGCAAAGATGTAGGTCAGCCCAGTGGGGCAAATGCCGATTCGGATCTCGATGAGGTATTGAAACTAATCAAGAAGAGCGAATACAAGGTCGTGGACCAGTTGTTGCAAACGCCTTCCAAAATCTCTATGTTGTCATTATTGTTAAACTCCGACGCACATAGAGAATCATTGATGAGGGTCTTGGACCAGGCCTTTGTGGAGCACGACATAACCCTCGGCCAATTCGGAGGCATTGTCGGAAACATCACTGTCTGCAATAGCTTAAGCTTCAGTGATGAAGAACTCCCGGAGCAAGGAAGGCACCATAATTTGGCATTACATATATCGGTAAACTGCAAGTCGGATGCTTTATCAAACGTACTTGTAGACACCGGCTCTTCATTGAACGTAATGGCCAAGACAACCCTTGACCAGCTTTCCTACCAGGGGACCCCATGAGGCAAAGTGGGGTAGTCGTTAAAGCCTTCGATGGCTCGAAGAAATCAGTGATCGGGGAGGTGGATTTACCTATTACAATCGGGCCATCTGTCTTCCAAATAACCTTCCAAATAATGGATATACAAGCAGCGTACAGTTGTTTGTTAGGCCGCCCGTGGATCCACGAGGCCGGAGCAGTGACATCCACACTGCATCAAAAACTGAAATTTGTGAAGAATGGGAAGCTAGTCACTGTGGGAGGAGAGGAAGCTCTGTTAATCAGCCATCTGTCGGCTTTCTCGTTCATCGGTGCTGATATCGTTGATGGGACATCATTCCAAGGTCTTTCCTTAGATGATGAGAGTGCCATAAAGAACGAAGCGTCCATGTCTTCTTTCAAGAGCGCACAAAGAGCAGTGCAAGATGACTTACTCCCAGATTGGGGAAAGACAATAAGTCTGCCGGAGCGTAAGCATAGAGAGGGTTTAGGTTTCACTCCAACCACAAGAGTTACCGAACCAAGCACTAGCTTTGAACCGCTCGAGAACATCTTTCGTAGTGCCAGTTTCATTCACTCCACAAAGGAAACCAACGCCATCACTGAAGATGGGCCGGAAGAAACAGCACATGTCCATGTAACGCTCGGAGGAGCTAGCCGCAATTGGGTTGCTATCGATGTTCCTTCTGTTATCCAGTGTTCAAAGTAATGTGTTTGTTTATTTATCTTTTTCAAAAAAACCCTTCGTCTCGCCCGAAGCGAAGGAAGACTCATGTAGGGCTTGTTTAATATACTATCATCAATTAATAAAAATCGTTTGTTTCTGTGCGCACCTCGTTTTTTTCCTCGGGAAAAAGACGCGCAAATCCTCCGAGGACGTCCTCGAACGCTCGGAGGGCCTTTGTGAAGCCGCCACCAAAGTTTTTGTGTAAAGGGAACGTTGATAAACCCTTAAGTTTTTTTTTGTTGTAAAGGGAAACGATAATAAAACCCTTTTGACGATGAGGATAAGGATTAGGTCATCGCAACCATTGTCGGGTTCGGGAGTCGGTTACGCGAGGGGAAGGTATTAGCACCCCTCACGTCCGTTGTACTCAACGGGAACCTTCTATTTGGTTAAAGCTTGAATTGTTTTTTTATACTTTGCGTGCATGTTCATTTATGTTAAAAATATAATAAAAGGGGGGAAAAGAGGTAAAAACAAATGAAAAAGAAAAAAAAGTTTTTATTATTGTGCTTGACAAGATGTCGATCTTGCTCCTACGTATCTCCCGGTAGTCGGAGAATTCAAAGCATACGTAGTTCTTTGGTAGAAAAACGTATATGTGTTGGTTGATTTTAATTGGACGATGTTTTAACCGAATTCTTGCGATTAAACGTAGCTTGTATGCTCGCACTTGGAGACTTATTAAGCGTTCGTTCGCGAATCACATTAGAATTGTTAAAAGGTACGTCCGTTAGGGTAGAGGGTTGAATTGGTCGCTATGGGACCAAGGGAGGTACAATGGACTCATATAAGTCAAACATTGACCGAGTGGACTCCGAAGAGTCGGGCGATTGTTCGATTGATCCACTGAGATCAAGAACGGGTGCAACGGACTCGGACGAGTCGAACATTGACCGAGTGGACTCTAACGAGTCGAGGGGTTGAGTCTAATGGCCAACGGGGGACCAAAAGGTTTGGATTGACCACAAGGGGCCAAGATTTGGTTTGGGTTGTACATATTAAAAAAGGGAATGACGATTGTCCGAGCGACGAGACATACGTCACGCATTCGTACAATCGGGGCGATGGAGAGACATACGTCACACCATCCCTTTTTCATTCATGTTTTTGGATTGAATTCTTTAGAAATCCCAAGGTGTTACAAAACATTTGGTTTGAAAACCCAAAATGGGAAGGTTTAGCAAATTTGCTAGAAAACGCGCAAGTTCGTCTCATTTTGCGAAAATGCGAACGTAAACGGTGTATGTTCATCTTTGAGTTTTGAACATCATGAACAATATTCATTGTTCAAGTTTAGATTGAAATGATGAACATAGCTTGTTTGTTCATGTGGTTTTGAGAATTTGGGAACATAACTTGCTTTGCAAGTTACCCACAAAATGGTTATACGAACTTGTGATTTTGCCAAAATTATGCAAAAACCTTGTTATGGTTTGAAGAACATGGGTTTAAAAACTCTTAGGTTCTGAGCTCTGGGGCTAGAACCTCAAAAATTGGTTGGTTTGATACAAAAACTCAGGTTCTGAGTTCTGTCATGGTCGCACTGCGACCATGACTTCGCACTGCGAAGCATGCGAAATTTTGGGTTCAGAAGCTGTTTCTGAACCTTTGTTCAGAAACAACTTCTGAACACACTCAAGACCTTATAGATGGGTGAAAAACTTTGAGTTTTTGGGGTGAAAAAGGTTGGACAAACCAGTTTTGATGTTTTGAAAACCTTGGGATTTCTTTGGAATTCAAAAGGGTTTTTTTAGGACAAAGAGTTTTGAGCCAAAAATAGCTATGCAAACACAATTAAAAATGCAAGATAAAGAGCTTAGTAACTTACAGAACTCCTTAGCAAAGCTCCAGCTGCACTTGGTTTGATTTGGTTGAAGGCTTGTGCAAAAGGTTTGAGTATTTGTGATGGTTTTGGAACTTTGTAATGCTTTGTGTGGATTGGTTTTTTTCTGGTTGTTTGTGGAGATTTGTAGGTTGAAATGAGTAGAGTTTCTGCTCTTTGAATGCTGTGTTAACTGTGTTTGTTCCTTTGGGCATTGCCTTCTATTTATAGGCCAAAATCAAATCTTTGTCATCATTACACAATCCCAAAATTCAGCTGATTTGTGGCCAAGATCAAGCTGAATCCCTTTGCATTAAATGCTAATGGATAGAGGCAACCCTGCCTTGTACCAAGGGGCAAGATCCAGCTTGATTTCAGCCACAAATTCAACCAATTCTAGAAGGTAATGATGAAGAACAAAGCTGATTTGCAATTGGCTAATGCTTGGGGATCAATCCTTGCAATCTCAATGGTTGGTCAATAAAAACGTGCACTGTAATGTGCAGAGATTGAGGGATGAAAAGGCTATAATTGGCTGGTGTGAGAGGGTGAAAAGCTGCTGCAAAACAGAGTAGGCACTCATGGCTTTTCAAGTGAAAAATCCAGCTGGTTTGACTGGTTTTTGGGGCAGCAAGCAGGAGGAAAGTCCTCAAGCAGGTGGCTGGCAACCTTGTGGTGGTTAGCAGGTCACCTGGGAGGGACTAGAGCTGCCCAAGGGCAAGCCCACTTGCTTGTCACATGCTAGGTTGGAAGAAAAAGCTTCCAACCTTGGCATTAATGGCAAGTCCTTCAACTCTGGCTTTGCTTGGCCCAATTAGCCATGAATGCTACTTAAAATAATTATGGAAATGATATGCAACAAATTCTGGAATTAAATCCAAGAAACCAAAAATCTGCAGAAAAATCGCAGACTTCGCAGTGCGAAGTGGGCTTCGCATTGCGAAGTCCTCAATTTTGAAATGTTGACTTTTCTGTTGACTTTTGTTGACTTTTGACTTTTTCCCCTCTTTGATTTTTTTGATTTTTGTTTTAAAATGCGTAGGACAAAATTAGGGTACTACAGCTGCCCCTACTTAATTGTGTCTTCGCATAGAGTGCGTGAGTGCCGAGGGCATCTCATGAACTCTTTGCGGAGATCAATTAAGTAAAAAGAAAAAGAAGGACCCGAATTTTGTCCTTCGCGAAATGCAAATGAAAGGGTTGGTAGGGGTTGATCGTATCCAGCCGCTAACACTGGAGGTAGATCCACTGGGGGATGAAGGTAATCTTATCTAGGCACTGTCACTAGAGGTCGATTCCTGAGGATGGTGATTTACTCTAGGCACTGTCACTAGAGGTAGGACGTTGATGGTGGTGATCTACTCTAGGCACTGTCACTAGAGGTCGATACCTAAGGATGGTGATATACTCTAGGCACTGTCACTAGAGGTGGAACATTGATGGAGGCGATCTACTCTAGGATGTCACTAGAGGTCGATACCTAAGCTAGGTAATCTTATTCAGGCACTGTCACTGAATGTCGATTCCTAATGATGGTGATTTACTCTAGGCACTGTCACTAGAGGTGGAACATTGATGGAGGCGATCTACTCTAGGATGTCACTAGAGGTCGATACCTAAGCTAGGTAATCTTATTCAGGCACTGTCACTGAATGTCGATTCCTAATGATGGTGATTTACTCTAGGCACTGTCACTAGAGGTGGAACATTGATGGAGGCGATCTACTCTAGGATGTCACTAGAGGTCGATACCTAAGCTAGGTAATCTTATTCAGGCACTGTCACTGAATGTCGATTCCTAATGATGGTGATTTACTCTAGGCACTGTCACTAGAGGTGGAACATTGATGGAGGCGATCTACTCTAGGATGTCACTAGAGGTCGATACCTAAGCTAGGTAATCTTATTCAGGCACTGTCACTGAATGTCGATTCCTAATGATGGTGATTTACTCTAGGCACTGTCACTAGAGGTGGAACATTGATGGAGGCGATCTACTCTAGGATGTCACTAGAGGTCGATACCTAAGCTAGGTAATCTTATTCAGGCACTGTCACTGAATGTCGATTCCTAATGATGGTGATTTACTCTAGGCACTGTCACTAGAGGTGGAACGTTGATGGTGGTGATCTACTCTAGGCACTGCTTCTAGAGGTCGATACCTAAGCTAGGTAATCTTATTCAGGCACTGTCACTGAATGTCGATTCCTAACGAGCTGTGATCTTATTCAGCCGCTAACACTGAAGGTCGATACACTGGGGGAGGTGATCTACTCTAGGTATTGCTTCTAGAGGTCGATACCTAAGCTAGGTGATCTTATTCAGGTACTGCTTCTGAATATCGATTCCTAACGAGCTGTGATCTTATTCAGCCGCTAACACTGAAGGTCGATACACTGGGGGAGGTGATCTACTCTAGGTATTGCTTCTAGAGGTCGATACCTAAGCTAGGTAATCTTATTCAGGTACTGCTTCTGAATATCGATTCCTAACGAGCTGCGGTCTTACCCTAAATAGGTGCCCCTGGTTGAATGTTGATGGATGCTGGTGAATATGTGATACTCACTGGAGAATCCTTGTTAAGGATGCATGCTTTATGGAATGAAATGCATATGTATGAATGGTTTTAAATATGCATGCATGAATAAAATGATGTTGGTTGGGTGCCGAGCAGAGTCGGTCTTTGTTTGTGGTTGTGTTCATGACAGTTGGGCTCTCTTTTTGTGTTTTGTTTGTTTTTTGGTTGGTCGGTTTGGAAGGACGACGTCCTTTGCCTACATACCCAAATGGGATCAAAACCGGTGTAGTTCGAGCCTAAGCCCAAAAATTTGTGTTTTGTTTGTTTTTTTGGTTGGTCGGTTTGGAAGGACGAGGTCCTTTGCCTACATACCCGAATGGGATCAAAACCGGTGTAGTTCGAGCCTAAGCCCGAAAATTTGTGTTTTGTTTGTTTTTTGGTTGGTCGGTTTGGAAGGACAACGTCCTTTGCCTACATACCCGAATGGGATCAAAACCGGTGTAGTTCGAGCCTAAGCCCGAAAATTTGTGTTTTGTTGCCAATAATGATTGGACTTTTGTTTGGGGTTGATACTCCCTGGGGAATATCAATGAGGTTCGGCTTATGGGGATACAAGGATCATTTTGGAAGCATGATCGATATCCAGCCTTGTTTGGTGTTTGGATGTTTAGGGTGTTTATTGGGGATCTTTGTTCCGCTTGACCCTTGGGGTTCTTGCGCTCCGCGTGCCGCGAGTTACACACTTGCCTTAGCTAAGGAGCATAAGTCTTTTGGTGCAATATTTTGGTGGAAACTACCGCAATTCTTTCAGAATTCACGAAGATTCAAAATAAAGCAAAGTTTGTTTGTTTTTTTTCTTTTTGGAAGAAAATCCTTTTGTTTATTTCCCATGTTTTAAAGCGTTTTCATCATGAATAAAACAAAATTTATGCGCTACTGAGAACATAAAATAACAAAAGGAAATTTATTCAATGCAGATTTGACCTCTTGAATGGGTAAAAATACACAAAGTGAGAAGTGAGATAGAGAAAGACAAGAAAAAGCAAAAAGAAAATGGTTGGTTTTGGCACAACACATGCTATTTCCTTATGACTTTGATATTTTCGTTTGTTGGAAGATGCTGACGAGACCGATTCCTCTCCTCTTGAATCTTGTCCGGAGCTTGGATGCTGCAGTCATTGCCTTTCTTTTTTGTTAACCCCTAACTTTTGCCTGGATCGCTCTTTCGAGTTCTCAATCCACCGGGGTGTATTTCCTTTTTTTTGATGTCCTTAATTTTTGCCTAGATCGCCTTTTCAGGTTTTCAATCTAGCAGGACGCTCTCTATTGCCTAAACCGCCCTTTCAGGTTTTCGATTTAGCGAGCTTTTCTCTCTTTTTTTTTTCTCTCTCTAGGCATAATACCTCTTGACTGCATCGGAGTTTATTGATAGTGGGAACTCCTCTCCGTCCATAGTGGTAATGATCAGGGCTCCGCCTGAGAAAGCTTTCTTTACTACGTACGGCCCATCATAGCTGGGAGTCCACTTCCCTCGGGGATCTTTGTGGATAGGTAATATCTTCTTGAGCACTAGGTCTCCTTCTTTGAACTCTCGAGGACGGACCTTCTTGTCGAATGCTCTCTTGAGCCTCCTTTGATAGAGTTGTCCGTGACATATTGCCGTCAGACGCTTCTCCTCTATGAGATTCAGTTGGTCGAACCTTGTTGGACCCACTCAGCTTCTTCTAGCTTGGTTTCCATCAAGACCCTTAGCGAAGGAATTTCCACCTCTACGGGGAGAACAGCTTCCATACCGTATACTAAGGAGAAGGGGGTTGCCCCAGTTGAAGTGCGAATGGCTGTTCTGTAGCCATGTAGCGCAAAGGGAAGCATCTCATGCCAATCCTTATATGTTGTCACCATCTTTTGGATGATCTTCTTTATGTTCTTATTGGCTGCTTCTACCGCACCATTCATCTTTGGTCGGTAAGGGGAGGAATTATGGTGCTCAATCTTGAAATCTTTGCACAACTCCTTCATTGTTTTGTTGTTTAGGTTTGCCCCATTATCGGTGATGATTTTGTGGGGAGTACCATAACGGCAAATGATTTCCTTCTTGATAAATCGGGCTACCACTTGTTTGGTTACGTTTGCATACGAAGCTGCTTCTACCCATTTGGTGAAGTAATCGATGGCAACGAGGATGAAGCGATGTCCATTTGACGCTTTGGGCTCGATCATTCCAATCATGTCTATGCCCCACATAGAGAAAGGCCAAGGTGAAGTCATGACATTCAGTGGAGTTGGTGGCACATGCACTTTGTTGGCGTAAATCTGGCACTTGTGACAAGTCTTGGCATAGTGGAAACAATCAGCTTCCATGGTTAACCAATAGTAGCCCGCCCTTAGGATTCTCTTTGCCATTGCATGCCCATTAGCATGGGTTCCAAAAGATCCCTCGTGGATTTCTTTGATGAGCATGTCCGCTTCATGTTTATCCACACATCTGAGCAGGACCATGTCATAATTTCTTTTGTAGAGGGTATTTCCACTGAGGAAGAACTGGGATGCCAATCTTCTGAGGGTCCTCTTGTCGGTGTGCGAGCCATTTTCTGGATACTCTTGCTCTTCGAGGTATCGCTTGATGTCGTAGAACCAAGGTTTGTTGTCAAGTTCTTCTTCGACTGATGCGCATACAACTGGTTTGTCTCTACGATCCATCCTTATGATTGGTGCTTCATTGTAAGAATTTACTTGGTACATTGATGATAATGTAGCCAAAGCATCTGCTACCTGATTTTCTTCTCGAGGTATGTGGTGGAAATTGATTTCATCAAAATGCTTGATCAATTCTACAACCCGGGCTTGGTAGGGAATTAAATTGGGATGTCTTGTTTCCCATTCTCCTTTGACTTGATAGATGACCAAGGCTGAGTCACCGTATACTTCAAGGTTTTTGATCCTTAGATCAATTGCTGCTTCGAGGCCTAGGATACATGCTTCATATTCTGCCATGTTATTGGTGCAGTCAAAGCACAACCTTGCTGTGAAGGGTTGGTATCCATTTCTTGGGGAGATTAAAACTGCTCCGATACCGTGTCCCATGGCATTTGAGGCGCCGTCGAAAGCGAGCTTCCATTGAGCTCCTGGTTCTGGTCCTTCATCATCGCTTGTGACTTCTTCGTCATTCAAAGCTACGACATCTTCGTCTGGGAAGTCAAAATGTATGGGCTGATAATCCTCCAAGGGTTGGTGAGCAAGGTGCTCGGATAAAACACTCCCTTTGATGGCTTTTTGAGCAACATATTGGATGTCATACTCAGACAGCAGCATTTGCCAACGGGCTATCTTCCCTGTGAGGGCAGGTTTTTCGAAGATGTACTTGATGGGATCCATCTTCGATATCAACCAAGTTGTATGGGTCAACATGTATTGCCTTAGACGTCGAGCAGCCCATGCTAAAGCGCAGCAAGTCTTTTCAAGTGAAGTATACCTTGTTTCACAGTCGGTAAACTTCTTGCTTAAGTAGTAGATTGCGTGCTCTTTCCTTCCCGTTTCATCTTGTTGTCCTAACACACAACCCATTGATCCTTCAAGTACGGTTAGGTATAAGATGAGGGGTTTACCCGGAACCGGAGGTATTAAGATCGGTGGTTCTTGCAGGTATTGTTTGATCTTGTCAAACGCCTCTTGGCAATCCTCGTTCCAATGAACGACTTGGTTTTTCCTTAGTAGCTTGAAGATTGGTTCGCAGGTAGCTGTCATGTGTGAGATGAACCTGGCGATGTAGTTCAATCTTCCTAAGAAACCCCGGACTTCTTTCTCGGTATTTGGCGCTGGCATTTCTTGGATGGCCTTTACCTTATCGGGATCCACTTCAATACCTCTTTGGCTGACGATGAAGCCCAATAACTTCCCGGATCTAACGCCAAATGTGCACTTGTTAGGATTTAAGCGCAGCTTGAATTTTCTTAGGCGTTCGAAAAGCTTTTGCAGATGGACTAGATGATCCTCCTCCGTTTGGGATTTGGCAATCATATCGTCGACGTAGACCTCAATTTCCTTATGGATCATGTCGTGGAAAAGAGTCACCATTGCTCTTTGGTATGTTGCCCCGGCATTTGTTAATCCGAAAGGCATTACCTTATAGCAGAATGTTCCCCATGGGGTGATGAATGTAGTTTTTTCCATGTCTTCTGGAGCCATCTTGATTTGGTTATATCCCGAGAAGCCATCCATAAAGGAAAAGACTGAGAATTGGGCTGTGTTGTCCACCAATATGTCGATGTGTGGTAGCGGGAAATCATCCTTTGGGCTTGCTCTATTCAAGTCCTGATAATCCACACACATTCTCACCTTGCCATCTTTCTTTGGAACTGGCACAATGTTGGCAACCCATGTTGGATACTTGGTTACGGCTAAGAAGCCGGCATCGAATTGCTTTTTGACCTCCTCTCTGATCTTGAGAGCCATATCGGGTCGAGTTCTTCTCAATTTTTGCTTCACTGGCGGGCATTCCGGCTTGAGTGGCAGCTTGTGTACAACGATGTTAGGGTCTAAACCCGGCATGTCTTGATACGACCAAGCGAATACGTCCACGTACTCTTGCAGAAGCTTGATCAACTTTCCTTTCACATTCTCGTGCAGGGAGGCTCCTATCTTGACCTCTTTCTTATCCTCTTCGGTCCCCAAATTGACCTTTTCAACTGATTCTTGGTGAGGTTGTATTACCCTATCCCCTTGATTTGCAAGTCTAGACAATTCTTCAGGCGGTTCATAATCGTCCTCTTCATCATCTTCCGTTTGATTAATCGGGCAATCGAAGTCATAAGGGTTTAAGGCAGTGTTGTTTTTGGAGGGTGGATTTGTAGATCTGCATGAGTATGATTTTTTTTTAGGCTTTTTGTAAAAAATTTTTTTTAAAACAAATGCAAAAAAAGGAAAAGACTCAACTGAACATAAAAGATTGCTTTTATTCATGATTGTAAATAACTTATAAAAACATGGGGGCCCCACACGACTAATCATTTGCCTTGGGCAGAGCTAAATGATTTTTTTTTTTAAAAGTAAAAACAAACAAACATGGTTTATTACTTGATCCTGGTAATGATCTCGGGAATTGCGATAGCCCTCCAATTGTTCAAAGCTTCATCCGAAGCGCAACGGTACACCAAATCAGGCACGTCTTCATCTACGTCTTCGAGCAGAGCCACTTGATCTTCATGGATAAACCCCGCACTGATGAATGTTTCCGAGATGGGGAGGACCCCTTGCTTTGGAGGCTTTGAGAAAGTTTCGGCTGATGGATGATACCCCAACCCGAAGCGATTTTTCTTCTCCGGTATGTCCACTAACTTGCCCCATCCGGTGGGTCGGCTTTCTTCTAGGGCCTCTCTTATCGCCCTCCATGATGACATGGCTGTCCTAGCCTCCTCCTTGGGCTTTGAGCTCAATGTCACGACATTTGCCACTTCCAAAGATTGGAATGGGACGTCCACAGCTTCTTCATCCGTTTCTATGTAACGGAAAGATGAGAGATGGCTTACCATCATGTCCTCTTGCCCGGAAACTACAATCATTTGGTTATCAATGATGAACTTCAGTTCTGGTGCAGGGTAGAGGTAATGGCTCCGGCCGCATGGATCCATGGTCGTCCGAGAAGACAACTGTATGTTGGATTAATGTCCATAACTTGGAAGGTTATGGTGAAAACCTTAGGTCCGATTTGGACTGGTAAGTCGATCTCCCCCATAACGGCTCTTCTTGACCCATCGAAAGCTTTTACGACCATGGCGCTGGGCTTCATTACGGTCCCTTCACATGAGAGTTTGAGGAGGGTAGTCTTGGGCATGACATTCAATGATGACCCCGTGTCCACTAGCACTCTTGAGAGGATGTGGTCCATGCATTTCACGGAGATATGTAAGGCGCGGTTATGAATGTGCCCATCGTCGGGTAGCTCATCGCCATTGAAACCCAAGTACCTACTTGAGGTAATGTTTCCAACTATCCCGTCGAATTGGTCCACCGGAATGTCCTTGGTGACGTGTGCCTCACTGAGGATCCGTAGTAGTGCTTCCCGGTGTGCTTCCGAGCTGAGTAGTAAGGATAGCATGGAGATCTTGGAGGGAGTTTGACCTAGCTGGTCAATGATCTTGTACTCGCTCTTTTGGATTATCCTTAGGAACTCTTCGGCCTCTTTTTGAGGGATTGTCTTTTGAGAAGGCCCCGCTTGGTTCTCTTTTTCCTCCACGCTCTTTTCTTTGAGCAGCTCCTTTGGTAGTACAGCTGGCGTCTTCCCGAGTTCTTTCGGAGCGAAGACTCTACCACTTCTAGTCATTCCTCCAACACCGGTAATGTTAGTGATGCTGGGCTCAATTTTGGCCAGTGGTTTTCCTTCCACATAAGCCACAGGTTGGTAATTCCATGGTACCCTCTTTGTGCTTTCAAAAGAGAAGGGTGCAGGTACGTGGAATGTTATGGGTTGTATTGGCATTGGTACCTCTCTCCTTTGGTATGGGATCTCGAGAGGTTTTGGGCCGTTAGACTCTAAGGTAGCAATGTCCGTGCCCTCCTTTATGTAGCCAATTTGGATCCAACCTTGGTCCATTAACTCTTGAAGACAGCTCTTCAACTCTTTGCACTCATCCGGGTTGACCTTGCAGGCTTCACAGTTGGCGTGCATTTCCTCGAATAATCCAAAGCCGGTTAAACGCTCCCTTATGGTTGACAGGGGAGTCCCAACATTGGCTACCCTTTTGACTGGACCAAAGTCCTCTTGTTCCTCCACCGCATTTACAGAGGGACCCGCATGCCCCGGCAATGGGTTGTTCTTCACATTGGGGCTTTCCTCTTTGAAGGATAACAACTTCTTGTCAATAAGATCCTGCACCTTGTGTTTGAAGACTCTACAGTTTTCGATATTGTGCCCCACGGATCCTGCGTGGAAATCACATTTGGCATTTGCGTCGTACCACTGTGGATATGGTGGCGACATTGGTGGTAGTAGTCTTGTCTCGACCATACCCTTTTGGATTAGGTATGGCAAGATCTGACCATAAGACATAGGTACAGGATCAAACTGCCTATTATAGTAACTGTTCCTTGAGCTCGCCTGATTCCTTGGTGGGTACCCGCCTTGTTGCTGTTGCTGTTGATTTTGCTGCGGCAACACTACTGGTTGTCGAGGTGGATTTGCGGGAATCACTTGAGGTGAGTAACGCCCTTGAGTCGTTGCTGCTGCCACATAAGGATAGTGGTAGTGAGGCATTTGATTTGGTGGTGGGTAGGATGGACCCATTAGAACGGCATTTGTCTCCCCCTCTTTCTTTTGTGAAAGTTGCTGGGGGGCTTTCTAGCTCCACTTTGAGCTTCTGGAGAGCCTTGGATTTTTCCTCTCTTCACTCCATCTTCTATTCTTTCACCGACCATGACTAGATCGGAGAAACCGGCAGACGTACTTCCGATCATCTTGTCGTAATATGGGCCTTGAAGTGTGCCCATAAAGGTGTCGACAAGTTCTCTCTCCAATAGTGGTGGTTGTACACGAGAAGCTAGTTCTCTCCACCGCTGAGCGTACTCCTTGAAGGACTCGTTGCTTCTTTGTAGGAGGTTTTGTAGTTGCATCCTATTTGGAGCCATGTCCAAATTATATTTGTATTGCTTTAGGAAGGCATCGGCTAGATCCTTCCAAGTTTGGACATGGGTACGCTCGAGCTGCATGTACCAATCCAAGGACGCTCCGCTTAAACTATCTTGAAACACATGCACCATGAGTTTCTCGTTCATTGCGTAAGCCGCCATCTTCCTACAGAACATCCTTAGATGGTTCCGAGGGCATTGAATTCCTTTGTACTTTTCAAAGTCCGGCGCTTTGAACTTCGGAGGAATTACCACGTCGGGCACTAGGCACATATCCAAGGCATTGTGGGCACCGTATGAGCTGAAACCCTCGACAGCTTTCAACCTCTCTTCCAAAACTCGATACATTTGGGTGGTATCATTGTCTTGGTGGGTGGTGTCGGGAGCAGATTGCCTTAGCTGGCTATTCTCCACATCATGGGGAATTACTTCATGCTGAGTAGTGGAGGTTCCTTGAGGACGACGCTCTTCATTCCTTACGGGGATTGTGAACGGTGGTGGCGGAGGTGGTCCTTGACCCTCATTCTCAAAGGGTGGGGGTATAACCCACAGGTAAACCATAAGGAGGCCATTGCACATTGGATTGCATCCGTTGTTGGGCGAGGGTGGCTTTCTCGTGCCGACAGAGCTTGCATTAACTCTAGCATCTGATCCATTTTTCCTTTCATTCCATCAACTTCCTCTCTCAAAGCCGCTTGAGTTTGTTCCAAATTGTCCATGATCCTTTGTTTGTTAGCTCGTGTTCCGTACGAGTGTTGAATATCTGGTTCTTGGACCGAGGGCTTTCGGGGTTTTCGGGCTATGATTGCTTTGAACTGTTTTTTAGGGAAATGAATGAGTTTTTTTTTTTTTTTTTGAAAAAATGCATGAAGATGCATGTGGATGTATGTATGCTTATGAGTATGCAAAATATGCGTGTTTTATTTTGCTTTATGGAGTTTAAAGGTGCACGATTAATATTAGCAAATTCGAAATATTAAAGACCGAGAAATTGATTATACTTCAAAATATATTTGATTAAATAACATTTGTTTACAAAGTGCAACTAATGCTATTACAAATCAAATAGCCGCTCGCTTCTCGGCTTTGCTCATTTCCTCCCTATAGAAATCTATGGTGTCCTTGCAGAACTTCATAAACTTCTGGATCTCCACAGGGATGACAAAGTAGGGCATGACCATCTCGGCCTCCGCTAGCTTCTTTGGAAGTTGGGTGATCACCAAATTTGAGAATGCAACCAATTTAGTGAAATCCTCACTTAATCGGGTGGCGTCTTGCCATACATACTCAATCACTTCCTTGCGCTGGTCTAGCTTGACTCTTGCACTTCTAATCTCATCGTGTAGTTGTGCAATGTGGTCCCCATGAGCTCTTGCAATCTTGTCGAAGTACTCTTCAAATTTCTTGATGTCTTCTTCGAGATGATCGCACTTTAGCCTCCCTTGATGAGAGAGACTCTCATGTCTTTGTCGCTGGACGCGCTCGGCTTGAAGCTGCTCTTTGTAGTCTTTAACTACTTCTTGGAGCTGTTGATTTTTCTCTTGAAATTTCAACCTCCATTTTCGTTGAGCTTCGATGGCTAATTCGCCAAACTTCTTGAGCTCTTGGTTGGAATGTAAGATTCTTTCCAACTCTTCGTCCTTGGCAACAAGGTTGGCATCCGCACTAACCAAGCCGCCTCCTATCCAATCCCTTTTCCCTTCGGAGGTTCTTAGCCGTTTTTGGCATACTAGGAGAGAATGTGATACTTCATCACGATCTCTCTTCGTCCTAGTAATTTCTCCTAAAGCTTGGAGGTGCTTCAATTCTAAGTCTCCGTTTTTGTTTTGGAGTTCTTGAATTTTAGCCTTGAGGTCCTCCACTTCTTTGTTGGGAATGATTGCAATAGGTTTAGGTGTAGGAGGTTTTGGAGGGTTTGTGACCACGAAGGGTAACTTGATTGCTTTGACCCTCTCCTTCACCCATTGAGTATAAAGGGGTTTGGCGACACAGTTTCTCTTGCCGACCCTTCCCTTGCGTACTTGGCTCCATGCTCCCCGGATTCTCTCTAGCAATGCCGGGTCTTGATCGCCTTCCCTTAAGTAGAAAGCTTCCAACAAAAGGTCATTAGGTTTATCCTCCATTGAAAAACCTAGTTGTCGGAGAGAGAGAGGACCGGATTGTAATTAATACATCCCTTAGTACCAATGAGGGGTACGTTAGGGAAGTCCCCGCAGCTGAGGATAATTTCCGGGTCCTCTAAGTTTGGTGAAAACCAATGGATGTCCTTCTCGGCGAGAGTTGTCATCCGTTGCGACCATTTGAGCTTGGCCCGGTTTTCCACAAAGTCTCGGTTCCTTGGCATGTGGGACATCATCCAAATTTGCACCACGGGAGTGCAACAAGTAATTTTGCGTCCCCTTGCTTGTTCATGCCTTGAGTAGAGGGTATGATAAAAATCCGCTAAGATTGTAGGAACTGGATTTTTAGTCATAAACACCTCTAGAGCCGGAAAGTCTACGAAATCATCCATGTTGGGGAATAAGACAATCCCGTAGACTAAGAGGGCTAAGATGGCGTTGAAGGCCATTACCTCTTTGTTGGCTAGTAAGTCCCGAGCTTTGGCTTCCAAAAACTTTCTTGAAAATCCCTTAAGGTTCCCTCTAACTTCCAAGTTAGATGCCACTTCTTGGGTGTCGAGGTATAAGGATTCGGCGATGGCTTCAAATGTAGGATCCTTTCCCGGACCGAGATAGAGTTCATGACCTTTCATGCTACAACCCAAAATCTTCTCAAACTCTTCCAAAGTTGGCGCTAGTTGGAAGTCTTGAAATGTGAAGCACCGTAGAGGTGGGTCGAAGAATTGCGCCAAAGTGGTTAAGGCGGTTGAATCTATTCTCACGGGTAAAAGATCAAGGATTAGCCCATAGCTTGCCTCGAAGATGTTCTTGTGGACCGAAGAGAGCCTCTTGCTTAGAGCTAATAAACTTTCCACCCTAGGAGCTTTAATTTTGAAGGCGAGCGTATTCTTGTTCCCGGAATCCATATTTCTCTTTTGCTAATATTTGTTCGTTCCTTTTTTAAACTCCTATAAAGCAAAATGATGCGAAAATTACTTTCATGAATGCAAATGTTATGCAAGGGTATGGTTTATGAAGGTTCGGAACTTCCCCCCCATCCTCACATGTAGGCTCTAAAATTGGGAAATCTCCTAAGAAGAGGTCCTTAGAGTCATAGACCTCACATGGAATTAGGGTTGTCTATGGACATACGTCGACATGACTTCAATTAATTCCACGTGAAAATCTCATCTAAGCGGGGTTGGACATCCCACCTCACGGACATACGTCAACGCGGGCTTCCGCACACAACCTCCTTCTAACTTAGTGTTTTTCTCAAGCTCGGGTAAGAGAGCCTCACACGTCCGGCATTAACCCGAACAATGTGGAGTAACATCACTCAAGTAACCCCCACATTTGATATATATAATATGAATATAAAGCAAATAAAGCAAATATAAACATAAAGCATAAATATAACATGCATGAATAAACATGGCACGCAAGAAAATAAAGCAATTGTCTTTAACCCAAATAGGTTAGGCTTGACTCGCTAGTGGGAACAGGGTCCCCAGTGAAGTCGCCAGCTGTGCGCACCTCGTTTTTTTCCTCGGGAAAAGACGCGCAAATCCTCCGAGGATGTCCTCGAACGCTCGGAGGGCCTTTGTGAAGCCGCCACCAAAGTTTTTGTGTAAAGGGAACGTTGATAAACCCTTAAGTTTTTTTTGTTGTAAAGGGAACGATAATAAAACCCTTTTGACGATGAGGATAAGGATTAGGTCATCGCAACCATTGTCGGGTTCGGGAGTCGGTTACGCGAGGGGAAGGTATTAGCACCCCTCACGTCCGTTGTACTCAACGGGAACCTTCTATTTGGTTAAAGCTTGAATTGTTTTTTATACTTTGCGTGCATGTTCATTTATGTTAAAAATATAATAAAGGGGGGAAAGAGGTAAAAACAAACGAAAAGAAAAAAAAGTTTTTATTATTGGTGCTTGACAAGATGTCGATCTTGCTCCTACGTATCTCCCGGTAGTCGGAGAATTCAAAGCATACGTAGTTCTTTGGTAGAAAAACGTATATGTGTTGGTTGATTTTAATTGGACGATGTTTTAACCGAATTCTTGCGATTAAACGTAGCTTGTATGCTCGCACTTGGAGACTTATTAAGCGTTCGTTCGCGAATCACATTAGAATTGTTAAAAGGTACGTCCGTTAGGGTAGAGGGTTGAATTGGTCGCTATGGGACCAAGGGAGGTACAATGGACTCATATAAGTCAAAACATTGACCGAGTGGACTCCGAAGAGTCGGGCGATTGTTCGATTGATCCACTGAGATCAAGAACGGGTACAACTGGACTCGGACGAGTCGAACATTGACCGAGTGGACTCTAATGAGTCGAGGGGTTGAGTCTAATGGCCAACGGGGGACCAAAAGGTTTGGATTGACCACAAGGGGCCAAGATTTGGTTTGGGTTGTACATATTAAAAAAGGGAATGACGATTGTCCGAGCGACGAGACATACGTCACGCATTCGTACAATCGGGGCGATGGAGAGACATACGTCACACCATCCCTTTTTCATTCATGTTTTGGATTGAATTCTTTAGAAATCCCAAGGTGTTACAAAACATTTGGTTTGAAAACCCAAATGGGAAGGTTTTAAGCAAATTTGCTAGAAAACGCGCAAGTTCGTCTCATTTTGCGAAAATGCGAACGTAAACGGTGTATGTTCATCTTGAGTTTTGAACATCATGAACAATATTCATTGTTCAAGTTTAGATTGAAATGATGAACATAGCTTGTTTGTTCATGTGGTTTTGAGAATTTGGGAACATAACTTGCTTTGCAAGTTATCCACAAAATGGTTATACGAACTTGTGATTTTGCCAAAATTAAGCAAAAACCTTGTTATGGTTTGAAGAACATGGGTTTAAAAACTCTTAGGTTCTGAGCTCTGGGGCTAGAACCTCAAAAATTGGTTGGTTTGATACAAAAACTCAGGTTCTGAGTTCTGTCATGGTCGCACTGCGACCATGACTTCGCACTGCGAAGCATGCGAAATTTTGGGTTCAGAAGCTGTTTCTGAACCTTTGTTCAGAAACAACTTCTGAACACACTCAAGACCTTATAGATGGGTGAAAAACTTTGAGTTTTTGGGTGAAAAAGGTTGGACAAACCAGTTTTGATGTTTTGAAAACCTTGGGATTTCTTTGGAATTCAAAAGGGGTTTTTTAGGACAAAGAGTTTTGAGCCAAAATAGCTATGCAAACACAATTAAAAATGCAAGATAAAGAGCTTAGTAACTTACAGAACTCCTTAGCAAAGCTCCAGCTGCACTTGGTTTGATTTGGTTGAAGGCTTGTGCAAAAGGTTTGAGTATTTGTGATGGTTTTGGAACTTTGTAATGCTTTGTGTGGATTGGTTTTTTTCTGGTTGTTTGTGGAGATTTGTAGGTTGAAATGAGTAGAGTTTCTGCTCTTTGAATGCTGTGTTAACTGTGTTTGTTCCTTTGGGCATTGCCTTCTATTTATAGGCCAAAATCAAATCTTTGTCATCATTACACAATCCCAAAATTCAGCTGATTTGTGGCCAAGATCAAGCTGAATCCCTTTGCATTAAATGCTAATGGATAGAGGCAACCCTGCCTTGTACCAAGGGGCAAGATCCAGCTTGATTTCAGCCACAAATTCAACCAATTCTAGAAGGTAATGATGAAGAAACAAAGCTGATTTGCAATTGGCTAATGCTTGGGGATCAATCCTTGCAATCTCAATGGTTGGTCAATAAAAACGTGCACTGTAAGTGCAGAGATTGAGGGATGAAAAGGCTATTAATTGGCTGGTGTGAGAGGGTGAAAAGCTGCTGCAAAAACAGAGTAGGCACTCATGGCTTTTCAAGTGAAAAATCCAGCTGGTTTGACTGGTTTTTGGGGCAGCAAGCAGGAGGAAAGTCCTCAAGCAGGTGGCTGGCAACCTTTGTGGTGGTTAGCAGGTCACCTGGGAGGACTAGAGCTGCCCAAGGGCAAGCCCACTTGCTTGTCACATGCTAGGTTGGAAGAAAAAAGCTTCCAACCTTGGCATAATGGCAAGTCCTTCAACTCTGGCTTTGCTTGGCCCAATTAGCCATGAATGCTACTTAAAATAATTATGGAAATGATATGCAACAAATTCTGGAATTAAATCCAAGAAACCAAAATCTGCAGAAAAATCGCAGGACTTCGCAGTGCGAAGTGGCTTCGCATTGCGAAGTCCTCAATTTTGAAATGTTGACTTTTCTGTTGACTTTTGTTGACTTTTGACTTTTTCCCCTCTTTGATTTTTTTGATTTTTGTTTTAAAATGCGTAGGACAAAATTAGGGTACTACATAGTTTCTATCACAACTTCTGATTTACGTTCTTTTTATTTTATTTTCAAAAACCTAAAAACATTATTTTTAATTT